>CM076579.1:635391089-636074839 GCA_034641835.2 Pinus albicaulis
ACATGGTGGATAACTTGCAATTTTGGCCCAATTCAGATCTAGTGTTGTCTCTAGGATTTGATACCACTTTGTAATGTCCCCAGCTACCAACTGGGAAAAACCACTCAACCAGTACTACTTAAAATTAAATTAAATTAATTTTGGAAGTGTAAATACACTCAAATATGCCATAACTTTCACCCTATGCATGGAAATTATAATGATATGAAATGTAGTACTATATGCCATGCCAATGCATCATACATCTCAATTAAATGTACCTTAAATAACACAATTTAAATAGTAAAGCATACACAACACACATATATATAAACAAACATGTGCAATATACAGACACTTATATGATAATAAAGTGTTGACTGGTTACGTTCTCTCCACATTCCATCCAGCCATAGATCATGTGGTTCATAGTCTCAACCACAAGTCACCCCTGAGCTGTGACAATAACTCCAAGAAAAATTTGTAAAACCAATAACAAAACCCTCACCATGGTACCAACCCAAGCAACCTTAGTCTCTAACCACAGGCTCATGCCCCCTTGACCAACACCTAAGTGGTGTAGCCCGAGTCCCTCAACGGTGCCCAATTTCTAGGGTGATTTACAATTGGATAAAACAAAATCAACCTATAGTTCCAGTAGCTCTGCTACTTTCCAGTGTCTAAGTGCCAAAAAACTGAATTGAAAAATCCCACAATTGGTACCAGAGCCCATCCGTGATTCATCGACTATCACCAAATTGAGTCTGCACTAGAACTCCATGGCCACCAAGCAATAATCATAACCAAAAATCTCTTAGAGCCACAAATATCCTAGAGCCACCAAGGCTCACATAAAATTAATATGCATCCATTTGGAATGATTAACTAGATAAACACACCCTATCTAGTTTCATATTCCAACCCCTAGGACTCACTGAGTAATCGGTAACGAAACTAAATAACTGATAAAATACATAATCCCAAATATAAAACTATAATTCTTATATGTATTACTTAACTTCACCATGTGGCACCCTCAAGATCCATGTAGGCCCCAAGGTGCACACTTTCATGAAAAACCCAACTGTTTCCTTTTACCACGGAGTTGCACCCCCCATACTCTTTTCGTGGAGTGGGCTCTACATCCAACCTTATTTTATTAATACATGAAAATATTTACATCTTCTCTATTTTGACCACTTAGCCAAAACCTACATAAAATTATATGGGAAACTAGCCCCAAAATCTATCTAATGTCACTACATGACAATGCAGACCACATCATATAATTTTGTCTCACCAACCTAGTAATCAAAATTATCTGGATCACCAACCTAATATCAAAAGTAAATATATTTACATCATCAAAACAGGTAGGGGAATTACACTTCTTACCATAAACAACACATAAGGTGGTTTTATATGACCACAAACCATCACACCACATGGTTTCTAGTTGACCACAAAGCATCACACCACATGGTTTCTAGTTGAACACAAAATTCACATATAAGTGGTTTTGACTTACTACAAACCTGCACTAAAAAGTGGTTTTATATTACCATGAACTACATGGGGGTATAAATTTCCTCATCAAGCTTACATCACCATTGACTCAGGTACATGCTATTATATAATCCACTCATGGAGATTCCAAGTACATACTAAAAAATTCTCTAGAAGTAATAGAATTTCTTACAAAAACATTTGACACATATTACAATATAGTCTTGATTCTATTCCAAAACACACAAACAAAATTATAACTTTGATTTTCCAACATCATTTAATTTCAAATCTTCCATATTCATTACTACCACAAGCACTTTCACATGCACTGACACCAACTGTTCTTTTCTGCTGCATTGAGGATCAAAACTATATCTTCACATGCACTTTCTTAAATATGGGATTTCTTTCTCTTCATTTTGTACCCGCACACAACTGATCAATTATTTCCATATAAAAATAAATCCATCTACCAAGATACATAGGTACCATCCAATGTACTCCCCAATTCTCTAGGAATCCTTCCTTTTTAGCTACATGGTTCATCAATCATTTTAATTTTTCATTAATTTGGTCCATGGAAGTATAAGATTACTTCATCTCATATTTCCCATTCAATCAAAGACAAAATTTAGTATGATTCAACATTTAACTTAGATATGAGTCCACTTTCTACCCTCATACCTATCCAAGTGGCTGATTCCACAACTTGATTTTACATCATTCCTATAAATAATAGGAATACAACTACATGATTACATGTGCTATTACATTAATATATCTAGGTAGGCATAACTCAAAAAATATTACAAACACCTGAGGAAATCAACAATCGTATATGACTAGACCTTTACATATTAGACCAAAACTTCTGTGGTGTCATGAAAAAATGATCATGTTCCCTTTACACACTTACATAGGTACAATAAGCATTCAAAATGCTTTACAAAATTCCTAACAAATTTCAATCCCATTTGCATGCCATCATTGTGCATCACTTTTGCTTTACACTTTCAACTAGAGTCTTCCTTCTCCAGAATCATGCATATGCTTGGAATCTTCAATGGCATCTTCATCCATTGCACCTTCATTACTTCACTTTATGCATTCAACACTTCTTCATCGAATTATGAAGTAGCAAACCTTATATTTTATTTAGTGTTTGGTCCACTTTTTTTTTTTTTTCTAACATACTTAGCCCATAAGTGTCCCAATCATTTTGCAAGTCCATTTATAATTTTTGTCACTTCCACTTATTCGACCTTAGCACCAACTTGTGCTTCATTGTGTGTTAAAAAATATTATTAGCACATTATTCTAGTTACAAAAAAAATTCCTCTAGTATGTTGTCATGGCTACTAGGTTGTGAGAAGCACCCATCACGATGGCCAAAAAAATGATCGATCAAATGGTCTCTTTCTATTGAGTACATCGATATTGTAAGATTTAGCTATCTTCTCAATAGAAACACGAATTTCACCATAGGCTATATTACCATTCTTAAGCCAAATTACATTAAATTTTAAACTTTAGTCACATAGAATCTAACCCATCCAATACATCATCAAGAAGCTATTTATGGTGCTAGGTGTTGCCAACATATAGGGGGTATCCCTAATGTGAATTTCCAATTAGACCTCACATGGTTTGGAGTAGGAGGCCCATTCGGCGTATCGACCCGACCACCATAACTCTAAGTTTTGCCTTGGTTTCAATGGATAACATAAGAGATTATGCACATATATTTCAAACAAACAAGTAAGTTGACATTGTGAAACACCAATTGCAATGTGTAAAAGGAGACCTTCACAGGAGGGGAGATAAGAGTGAGTCTCTAGAAGGAAATTAGTTGTACTATCGTAAGAGAGGCACATGAGCAAGGAAAAATTCATTATTTATCTAGCAAATTTCACATAGACACAATAATAATTAAAACAAATACATCACACATTAAAAAAAATAAGTACCAAATCCAAAGAAGTAGTTCAATTTCCTTAGTACATATGAACATAACATATATCGAAAAAATCTAAAGAATAGCCTTACAATATTCACGATGCATGCATGAAAATGTGTTGGCTCAATGAGCTTCAATTATTAAGTGAAATATCCAAGTAAATAGTTATATTAGTGAGGCACTAGTTTGAATAATGGAACATTAAGTCACTTCTTGCTTCTCTAAGGAATGATATTCTCTCCTATGCAAAGTTGAAGAAGCCAAGGTTAGCTCTCCAAAGTCCAAGCCTCCAAAAATCCCTTTGCTCGAGTTATGAGGTTTATTTTATAACAATATGAATGACCTTTCATATCCTTTATGACTCTTGAGCTACCCTCATGAATCTTGGACTCTTGAATGACCTTTCAACTTCTATTTGACTCTTTTTTACACATGTGACTTTACATATTCTAGATACGACTCTGGGACTTCCACCTCTTCTATATTTTTTTATTTTTTTGAGAATACAATAATTAAATCCATAAATGATGTGGTAACACACATTGGCACATATAAAATTGTGATGAAACATGTACAAGCCATGAATTGGAATTGATGACATGGAACTTCATGATGATTTGGCAATGCCAAGTTGTTCTCCTTGCTTCTCATTAGAGAACTTTTGAGGTCTAAAATAGGCCTCCTAAGAAAAATTTACAACCAAAATAAACTTGATAAGAATCAGTAGGATTCAAGATGATGATGTCAACCATGGGGGATGACTCATCATTTATGGGGTAAAAAAGTAAAAATATTAAAAGATAATAAAATAATAAAACTACTTTTTCAAGTTGTATTTTCAACTTATCTCCCTTAGGTTTTACTCATGTTTCGAGTGGGATTACTCGTTGGATGCATAATTTGATTCCTCATCCAAGGAGCACCCATGTTGTATACTTTATATGGACCCTACTACACAAAAAATGAGAAATACGTGAAAAATGTGATTGCAATAATGTTTTTTTCATGTATTTCTCATTTTTCGTGTATAAGGGTCCATCGAAAGTATGCAACATGGGTACTCCTTGGATGAGGAACTAAATTTTTCATCCAACGAGTGTTCTCGATTGAAATTTTAGTAAACCCATACGGAGATAAGTTGAAAATACAAGTTGAAAAAGTAGTTTTTTCTTTTTTTCATCTAAACTTTGATGATGTAATCTAATCTTATTTTATTATTTCCACTATTATTTTATAATTTCCTTAGGAGGCCCATTTTATACCTCAAAATTACCCTAATTATGTATTCATATTCAAGAGATATCTTATTTTTTCTTCATATTCACCTTCCAAAGGGTCTTGGATAAGCATTAGGACCTTCTGAGTTATCATGCAATGTATTCATTCTATCATGGTCCAAGATCTGCTTCATGTCTTCATGATGGTTCTTCTTTGTGCTCCTTCTCTGCAAGTGCTTCTTTGTTCTTGCTCCTTGATACCTTCCTTTAGAATCACCTTGCATTGTTAAGGAGGTACATCTGCTAATGAAACTCAATCATGGAAAGGAAAAACCAGTCTTGAAATCATCTATCCTATATTTACTTTGCTCATGGAAGAAGATGCTTATGATGGGCCTGTTAAAGGAATGAGAAGGAAGGGCTTGATGAGGATATTGAATTTTATCTCAAAAGTGGATGAGGAGAGCACCAATACTCACTATAACTATGCTATGCGATATGAGGAGGGGATATCAGAGGTCTAAAGCAATGGGAAAGTGAAAGTGATAGTGTGATGAGCTTGCTGACTAAAAATGCGCCATGCACTAGGCCCAAAGGAGTAAGAGAAAATGATAACTCAATTGATCTTGAAAGTGAGAAAGGGATGACCCCACTACTCACAATAAATGCACCATGTGCTGAGGAAATAAGACTAGACAAGTCTTGGCTTAATAAGGAATTATAATGGACAAGGGTTGAGGAATTGCTGACTAAAAATGCACCATACACTATGACCGAGAGGTAGGGTTAAGGGAGAACACTATTTTATTCAACAGTGGGTGAATATTCACTATAAATGTGCGTTGTTCCCTATGCTAGTGTAATTTTATTCAACACTGACTGACTATCCACTAGAAATTCACCTTGTGCTCAGGAAGACTAACTAGAAGAGGAAATTGTGCACTTCACTAAGGCAAGTAGGAGAAGGCTAGGTCACTTTACCTTGAATGTTTTCACTCCAGCATGAGGGGGAAAATGCCTTGTGGTGCAATTTTATTTTTCATAGGGCCAATATAAATACTCCATGCATTATACAAGGAAAAATTCTCAAAACTCAGTGCAGTGAGTTAGTGCTTGCAACAAGGATTAGGTGACTGTACTTTGAAGGTTCTGAATGTGCAGCCACAGGGGATGAACTTAATAAATACTCAGTGAAAAATTATAGGAGGGAGATATATCATCAATAAGGCTCATGACTAGGTATTGCTCATCACATGATGAAGTATTAAAGCTTTCATAACTATCACAGGGAAGAAGGACCAAGAAGATCTCCAAAATGGCTATGTGTGAGATCAGATTATTAAGAGAGAAAAAACATCTGAAAAAGAATCAAACATGGATCACACACATGAATTATATCAATATAATCCAAAGGAATGCACATGAATCATGAACATAAATCACTCCCTGAAACAACAACAAAGCGACACTTATTTCTATGTGCAATAGTTGAAGCACAACATTGCTACACTTAAAATACAAGTTGTGACACACATGTCGATTGTGATCAAGAAGTGAATTAAGCTATAGGAATGTGTCTAGTTCATGCTATAATGATATATAATACCATATAATGTAGAAATTTTCACTATAATTGACTCTACTGACGTGAAAAGTTTCAAAACATACAAGAGTTGAAATGGTTAAGAGAAACACTTGTGCCAATAAGAAAAAGTGAAAATGACACTTGTAGAAACTAAATAATTTGAAAGTGACACATGCCAGACTGAAGATAAAATTAAAATGACACTTGCTAAAGTGAAAGTAAGAAAAAATAATAGTCGCGAATGTGAAAGAGACACTTATGAAAGAAAAGGTGTGTTAAAGCGACAGTTGGGAAAACTCACTAAAATAGAAGTAAATTTGCAACCAAAGTGAGAGGTAAACTATCAATGGAGACTGCACACTAACTGTTGACATGGGTTTTGAATTTTGAAGGAACCATCTTGATGGAATGTATGGTCACTATCAACAGTGACTGTGTAAGAAATACTTCCAAGACATGTGCAATTCCTATCTAAGCTTGCATGTAAAGAAGTGCATATTGAATTCATCACAAACTGCGCATGTGTGAGAAATTGACTTTGAAAATTATAATATGAGAAGAAGAGTTAAACACTTAACAAACATCAATTGACCATGAAATGAAAGAACAAAATATCCTCAGTATGCTCCAAAATTCAAGTGTAGTCAAAATTTTGGAGGGTGTTGATCGCAACGTTAACACTTGGAAACACACTAGTAGAATTCTAGCTTCTCTATTTAGGTTTCACCTTTAAGTGTAAGGCATTAGTATTTTAGGGAGTATTGATTCATCATGCAGATCACCTTGGATTCCCCATTTGACCGGATTATGGATATAGTATCCTCCATTCCCTTACTCAGTTAAACACATTAACAAAGCTCTACAAATCACAATTGTTTTGATCTAGGAGAAGGGTAATATATAGTTGCAATTTTAAGATAATAAAAGTATGCATTTCCATATTTGGTGTTTCTATACTACCAAAAAGCTTTGAAAATACCCTGACAGAGTCACTATAGGAACACAAGAATTTATTTGCTGCCAATGAGCTTGGAAAATACCCCAATGATTTTTCTTGCTTCACTTCTCTGTGTAGAAATACTTTCTCTTCTTTCACCCTTTATTTGTTTATTTATATAACTGTGCATAGGCACTTATTATTTCACTGGGGTGGAATAAGGATCTCGAATTATTGAGAAAAGAAGAGGTATTTCATTCAGATAAGGTTATATATATATATCCCTGATACTAATTTTCTCACTATTGATTTTCTCACTATTGATTTTCCCCTTGCCCTTCTCTACTCAATTGGATAGACATGAAAACGCTATCAATTACAATATCAAGTTAAGGAACAAGGATGCTCGAGCATATATGAGTGTCATGGTTTTTCTAAGGGATTTCTATTCAAATGGATCACATTTTCCATTCAGACATCACTAACTTTAAAGATATGTAAATCCAAATATAGAAGAGGGTAACAGATTAGCCAAGCATTTTCTATCATTACAATTTTCATTTTCAAACTTTTCCACATTGTATTTTGAGCCAAACAAGAGAATCTTTCATGAAAAGTATTATAAAGTAAAACACACAATAAAAGACATGACAAAATAATGAAAAAAAACCAAAAGGACGCAACAAATGGAGATTGAAATTAAAGAAACACACGAGAAAACAATAAGAAAACAAAAGAAAAGCTAAAGGAGGGAAAGTGCAGGATGAGTGTGCAAGGGAAATAGACATGCAGCTAGACCTAATCCTATCCTAACTGGCTAGAAGGTCAGGGATAAATGTAATGGAATTTCTAGTGTAGCCATCGTAATTTATCCCAACTCGCAAAAAAAAAGAGGAAAATGATTAAAAGCACTATAAAGTAATGTGAAAAATGAAATACAACAACTTGAAAAGCTTGCACAAGAAGCTGAAGGTATTTTCTAATAATAGAAATATATGCCATAGCAAATAATTCCAACCATTTGACAACTTTACCTTTTCAATTAGAATAAGAAACAAACAAACCTCGAAATCTCGCTGTGAATGTACTTACATCTGTGTTGTCCTAGTTAGCAAACATCATAAAAGATTGAAGCTTATTATTAGCATAGCAGCTTGCTAAGTAGGATTGTTATAACCATTCAATGATTGGATCTTGATATTCAAAACAACCAATTTGAAAACCATGAGAGTCATGAGAAAATGAATTTTCAATTAACACATTCAAATCACAAAGAGAACCTTTGGTATTATGATCATATTGGTCGAGTAACATATAAGGTTCTCGATTCTCTAATGGTTCCCTTTGTATCTAATTAAATTCAAAACTAACAATATAAAAAATTTCTGACATCGTAAATCCAAGGAATCATTTAGGATACCAAGTTGGAAAAACGTTGGAAACATGTGATAAATCAAAAAAAAATATTGTGTCAACAAGAGAGTTTTGGTCCACTAAATGACTCGAGTTTTTTAGCACTCTGATGAGCCTCAGTATTGCAACAATAATGCTGCAACTACCAAGGCTACCAACTTTAATTATCAACCCGGGGTTCGTACAAAATTAAGAAGTATCGACACTATATGTGCAACATACAATGTGTCATTATTTTTTTAATATTATGTAATGGAGTGAATGTTATGAAATCAAAGCCTAAACTAATTGGAGAAATGGAAGTGTTGCTTCAAAAATAAATTAATACTAGGTAAGAAAAACAATTTGTAATTGAAATCCTAAGAGCATGAATTCAAATAAATAGGCCTAATCATGGATTTATATCCTATGGGTCATGGTTCAAGCCTAGGAGACAAAAACAAGCTTTGGGAGCAAATATGGTTGAGTTTACATGTGCTACAAGAGTGCTACAAGAAACTATGTTTTTGCTACAAGAAGTTATATTTTGGAAATAACTCACTGGGATGGGAAAAATTTATTTAAGAATTATTTCTTAGGTCTCCATTCCAAGTCGAATCACTCCAAAATACTCCTGTTCACATGTGCTAAAAATAATAGAAAATTACTACTTTAAAATCTGGAAATTCAAGAACTACTGACGTAGTTATTCTATCAAATACCTAACCCAATCAAGTTAAAATAAAATGGGGTGATTTTTTTTATTAACTTTAATATTATTATGACCTAATACAAGTGGAATCAAGTCAAATGAAGCTCATTAACCCATTCTAAAAAATAGCATAAATTTACTACTATTTTTCTACAAGGCATTTCCAAAAATCTCATATTTGCGAACTAGTAACCAAATCCAAGTAGCTTAATGATTAAGATGAACTTACACATTTATTACAAGGATAAATAATTATTTTTGTCCTCTAAAAAACCTACAAAATAACTCACTTCAATCATTTAACTCAATCCCACAACAAGAAAAGAAATAATACTAAATACATAAATGTGCAAAACAAAAATAAGAGAAGAATGTGAATAAGAAGTGAAAAGAACATAAATAAATTATGCAAGAGGGATCTGAGGCTCTTGGGATGGCTAAGCCCAAGGAGGAATCAGAGTCCTATGGAAGAAACCAAGATTTGGAAGCTAAAAATGGTACCAAACTTCATTATTGAATCATTCCAAGTACATCACTGCAAGAAAATAAAGTGGAGCTACTAAACAACAAGTTTTCTCCACGATAAGACTAAACAATACATTATGTAGAGGCCAATTAGAATTGGTACTTATAAAAAATGATGAGGAAGCATTCTCCTTGAAAGGAGGAAGCTTTCCCCTCCAAAATCCCTCAATTAGTGGATCTAGTTCCCAACACTAGGAGTTTGCAGTAAATGATAGGGAACACATTCCTAGATTTTCTCAATCATCGAAGTAACAGAATCTCTCCAGAATTTCCTAACGATTTCGTGATATTTTTCCATTTATTTTCCAGTATTTATCGTCACTTATTTTTCCATTTATTTTCCAGCATTTATCTCCTTCTCAAAATATTCATAATCTTCCCAATATTCTCACAATATTATGCAAAAATAAATAATATTAGGCACAAATATGAAATTATCTGGAAACCTTAATAATGAACATATTAAAGTTAAAAATATGTCATCTAATGAAAAAATAAGTATTTAATGTGTTGAAGGATGGTCATATGAGCTTTAATTTATGTCTAATTTGGAGGCCCGTCATACCCACCTACTTAAAGTGTTGCTCATCCTCTAAGCAACTTAGTGACCTGACTGTGCCACCTTCATGGCTGTGATAGCTTCTTTCTTGTACATTCCTCAGTCCTTTCTCATAAGAAGCTTGTTTGTAGCAAGGAAAAACAAATAAAATGTGTTTGTTATTTTCATGATTATTTAGCAGTCTTTCATGCATAAAAACAAAACTTTCCTATTTGAAAGTGAACTTTGTTGGCTTGTAGGTCCATTGAATTCACATCCTCTCCCTTGACACCTTCATTACATTTTCACTCTGTTTTCCAAATCTGTTTGTGCATAGAAAAATCAGAGTGCTTCTAGAGATCATTAGCATACCCTTTTCCCCTTGTGAAAGATGGGTTCTTAAATATTTTTCAATTTGGAAAGGTCTTTTACATCCTTTTACAACCTCCTGCTACCTTTTTCCATCATTTGGACACCTCTGAACCCCTCTAAACAACCTCAGATGTGATCCTGTAGTAACTCAGAGAATCATGTAGTATACTTGTAGCAGACCTATAACATAAGGTAGCACATCACAAAATATATCAAATCTTGACCAAACTTCCACCTTTTGCTTAAGTTTTTTCTCTTACATTTCTACAACATCTTCTAGGCCTTGGATACAAGCTAGAAAGAGATTAAAGACCTCTTGGAAAACCTCTTTTCATAAATGTGGTTTGAGTTCTATTTTGATGGTGAATGCCTTCTTGACTTTTTTTTCCTTCTTCTTCTTATTTTTTTTCCCTTCTTCTTGGCTGTGGGATTTCTATGGTTAGATCTGCCCCCCATAGCCTTCAATACAACTTTACAAAGTTGGAAAGGAAATTCTCTATTTCTGCTACAAGTTTTAGATATTTATGTGTAATGAGGGTTTTAAAGACAGAGGAAAATTGAACAACTTTCATGCTCATGTAAAAATAATTGAAATTCCCTTTCTTATCAAGCTCAATTCAAAGGAAACATCCACATTGAATTTTTTATTTGTAAACTTTTATCTGAAGTTTCCCATAGGTTGTACCAATGAAAAAAATGAAAATATTTCAGGCTTCTTGTTCACATATAGCAAGGAAAAATATGTATTTACCCTTCATTTGGATTTTTTCCTTCGAATCCTAGGGTTTGGGGGTGAAATTACTCAAAATAAGGGTCTTTTGCAACAACTTCTGTCTTCCTATAACATCTTTGTTTTTTTTCTTGTAGCAGCCCTATTTTTCCTGTAGCAACCATTTTTCTCCTATAGCAGCCATGCCTGATCCTGTAACACTTGCAAATTAACTCTATATCTCTTATGTATCATCCTATACAACCCCTAGTAGCATCTATCTCGACCTTTGATGCCTTAATGAGCCTCTTTAACTATTTTGGGAATGAGCTTCGACACATCTAAATTTGATCCTTGTTTTTATTTTATTTTATTTCCTTCTCTGTTAGTGGGCTTGGTGCGCTTGGTGATTTGGTCCAATTTCCTCGTAATTATCACTTTCCTTCATTTTGCTTTTCCATGTTGCATGAGTGAGGGATTTAGTTGCGCTTAACTAGGTGAGGGTGACCGATACTACTGACATGTCCTTAGCTTATAAAACCTCATCTCTAATGCATTTAACAACAAATTTATAACCATAACACGTTCACAAGAAGAGGTAAAAAATATTGCATACATGTACCTACCTGTGATGTCGATTTGCTGGAGATGTTTTCATGCCGGAGTTGGAGTTTGGTGATAGCCATGGCTATCTTTCTCTTGCTGTGTTTTTTTCATGTATTTTCTGAGTGAGAAGCTTGTTTCTGAGTGAGTTTCTTAACCTTTTAATTTGTTTTTTCTTCTTGCAGGTATTTCATGGAGGTCCTCGGGTGCCTTTTCTAGTGCTTAATCCTCCTGGAGTCTTTTCTAGTGGTCCTTTGAATCCATTTCCATCAACTTATCCTTATATTTTGATCTTGTTGTACCATGTATAGGTTTGCTACAGGAAAATTTTCAACTTCATGTATCAGTCTCTTCTCTACTTCTTGGGGGATCCATATTGCTTAGAGATGAAGGGGAATGGTGCATGGAGGTTAGGGATGGAGTTATGAAGTGAGTGGAGAGATCAAAAGGTGAGGGAAGAGGCCCCATGTCAAGGTATAGGTGATCTAGCTGCTAGTGGAGAAACATAGGGTTTAGAGAGTGAATCCTTGTGCACAGAGTGAAGTGAGGGTTAGGAGTGGTAGGTATAGGAAAAAATAAATTTTCATGCTCTTTTTGAAGTGTATAAGCCATTTTGAGAGACAATTTTCTTGCATATAAGTTTCCTGTAGTAGTTACAAGGTTTCCTCAGTAGCACTACAGGAACCCTGTAGCAGTTAAGGACATCCCCTTGTAGTCGGATATTTTTAGCCATAGCTCTCAAACGGTATAATGGATTGACCTAAAAATTTTTGAGCCTGTTACCATCATCCTTATGCACCTCTCCATAAAAAATCTCGGCCATGTGATGCACGAATATTGATAAAAGTTAAAAATGGTTGTAGGTGATGGAGGTTGATTTCTCAAAACCTATGCACCAGAAATTGATGAAATTTCTTGAGCATGTTACCATCATATATATGAATCTCCACATGAAACATATCAGAAATTGGATGAACCATTTTTGAGATATCATAAAAACCATTTTCTGCACAAAAATCAGGGTTTCCTGTAGCAAAAATAAGGTTTCCTGTAGCAAAAACACGGTTTCTTGTAGCATTTTAGGACAACGAGGAAAATGAATCAAAAAAGCTTGGAAATGATGGGTGGATGTTGGAAATGGATGAGGGTGATGGATTGGCATGACCTTGGTCCTTTTGGAGCATATGAGAAAAGGAGGAGGAAGTCCAAGTTTGACTTCCTTTGACTAGGGTTTTGACCAACTTTTTATTTTGGTGCCAATTGATTTTTTGCTACTTGAAAAGGTTCGAGAGCACTTGCATTCATTAGAGAGAGATTCATGGAGAAAAAATGTTTTTTTCTTTTCATTTTTTCACTTTTTTTCTTTTTTCTTTAGGCCTACTAGCTGCCTTAATGAGGTTTTCAACTAGTAGGTCTACCTAGGAACCTCAAAGGAGGTCTTAACCTAGGATATTTTATTTTTCTCTTATTTATATTTTTTCCAATGCATTGACCACCTCATGGACATTTTCAATCAGTGAGCCAATATCAGGTGTCTCAAAAAAGGTTTTCACTTGAGATTTTTTTTTCTTTTTTTTTTCAATTTTTTTTCCTATCCTACGCTACTTGAAAAAAAAACCTCTTTCAAGTATATGAATACTTCCAATTAGCCATTTTCACATCAAGATGATAGACAAAATCATGTGCACACTTGAAATACATTCTTTGACATGTACCTGCATATGAGGGACCAACTTCTTTGACTGAGATGATAACAAGTACTGTTGAAGAAGAGTGTGTTGCTACAACTTTATGATTGTCTGGAACCATATTTCAATGTAGTTGTCACATGCCCCGGGTCCACTTGCACATTTGGATCTCTTTTTGTTTCCTCTTCTACCATGAAATTCAAATATTCCTCTTTTTGTTGATTGTGGCCTTGAACACATGGAGGGTATAATGGTGAACAAAATGTAACTTTATCAATCTCTGATTTTTATGTCTGCTCTTCATCAAGTGAAACTCATGATTCTTTGGTCTTCGTGTTTGAATCTTCTTTTTCTAAATGTTTTCCTTCGATGACATCAAGAAAATCACCTTTTTGAAATACTCTTCCTGAGCTAATATGGATACCATTTAGATCAAGAGGAGATGTTTGGTAGTATTGTACCTCTGCATTGTAAGTGGGTTGAGCTACTTTCGTGTGTGGGTTTGGAAATGGTGATATAGGTAGTTAAGTGGGAGTGGATATTTGAGATGGATGTGGTTGAGGTTGTGGTTGTGGTGGAGGTGGATCATAGGGATAGCATGGAGTTGGGTATGGAGTATATTAAGGAAAATATTGAGGATATTATGGATTTCTCCCATAAGGTTATTGCCAGTCTTGTTGCCAAGATTGGTTTTGGGGTTGATATGACCAAGGTTGCTAAGTAAGGGGTGTGTTATAATTACTTCGAGGTGGATGTGAATAATATTGAAATTGTGAAGTAGGTCCTTGCATCATATCAAGTTGACTAGGCTCCCATGGTCTTCTTGGAGCTACATAACATATCTTCTTTGGTGGTTGACTTGATCCATTTTCCTCTTGGTACAATTCCTTCAACCTTGGTAATGATGGAAAATATTTAGTAGTATATGATTCTGTATGGATAACACAAATATCAACATCTTATTTTCGCTCATTTTTTATTCTTAACATTTCTACTTCTTCTCTTAGATTGCTAAGTATCTCTGTTTTAAATTTATCAAGAAATTTTCCAAGTTCATCTTGAATTACCAATGTCGATGCTAACTTACTTACTCTTGCCCTTCCTCTTGATATGATCTTGCATGTTTCACAAATTTATTCAAATGATAATTGGTATACATCCTGTCTACTCATGAGATCAATTAATTCGAGCTACTCATCCCTAATTGTTCTAAGTATGAAGGTTTTTAGTGTGTCAAATCCTAAATGTTTTAATTTTTCCCTCTTAACATTAAACATGAACCTATCTATTAGATCCTCAAGGCTCTCATATTTTTGATTCATTCTAAATATTTCTTCCTTAAGATCATGGTATTTATATTTTTCTAAAAATATCTTTTGCATATCATTCCATGACCTTATTGAGTCAATACCTAAACTCATGAACCATTTAAGAGCTCTATCCTTCAATGTTGCAGGAAACAATCTGAAATTTTTTGAGTTTGTGATAAGTAGCCATAATATCTACAAAGTATTTAAAATTCAAAGAGAAAGGTTTCCAGATCCTTTGAACTCATAGCATGGAATTTGGGAAGGAAAGATGGAGGATTCTCTTCATATGCACACTAACATCAGTATCTTGAATGAGAAATCCAAGAATATCTTCTTCATTGTCATCATCTCGATCATTTATTCTATATTA
Organism: Pinus albicaulis; assembly: GCA_034641835.2. Lineage (NCBI taxonomy): Eukaryota > Viridiplantae > Streptophyta > Pinopsida > Pinales > Pinaceae > Pinus > Pinus albicaulis. The sequence continues at coordinate 635,406,493 of CM076579.1, forward strand.
TTTTCCACCTCTTCTTATTATACCAACAAAAGTGAATGGTGATGTGGTTCTTACTGTACCACATGGTCAAATTGGGGGGTTGGTGTTGGAGAATTATTTTTAAATATTTTTTTGAATAAGATGCTAATGCAATGCAATTTTTTGTTTTGAAATGAAATATGCCTATTGCAATTTTCTTGTGTTTGCAGAAAGAAAAGAAATGAATCAAATAGGGAAGAAAACAATGAATATTTTGACACTTCCCTGGAAACGATGCCAAAAAGTGACGAGCCTCAATATTGCAACAAGAATACTACAACTACCGAGGCTACCAACTTTAATTATCAACCTGAGGTTCATACAAACTTAAGAGGTATCGACACTATATGTGTAGCATACAATGTGTCCTTATTTTTTTGATCTTATGTAATGGAGTGAATGTCATGAAATCAAAGCCTAAGCTAATTGTAGAAATGGAAGTGTTTCTTTGAAAACAAATTAATCCTAGGAAAGAACAAAAATTTGTAATTGAAATCCTAAGATGATGAATTCAAATAAATAGGCCTAATCTAATTTGTACAAATTCATGTCTAAAGTATTGTTTATTATTCCTTAATCATGTATTTATATCCTAGGGGTCATGGTTCAATCATAAGAGACAAAAAAAAGCTTTGGGAGAAAATATGGTTGATTTTACATGTGTTGCAAGAGTGCTACAAGAGTGTTATAGGAAACTTTGTTTTTGCTACAGGAAGTTATGTTTTTGAAATAACTCATCGAATGACTAAGAAAATAAATTTAGATGGGATGGGAAATTTTTTGTTAAGTATGATTTATTAGGTCTCCATTCCAAGTGGAATCACTCCAAAATACCCTTGTTCACACGTGCTAAAAAATAATAGAAAATTACTACTTTAAAATATGGAAATTCAAGAATTAGCGAGTTAGTTAATATATCTAATTCCTAACCTAATCAATTTAAAATGAAACGGGGTGATTTTTTTTATCAACTTTAACATCATTATGACCTAATACAAGTGGAATCAAGTCAAATGAAACTCATTAACCCATTGTAAAAAATATTATAAATTTACTACTATTTTGCTACAAGGCATTTCCAAAAATCTTATATTTGTGAACTAGTAACCAAATCCAAGTAGCTTAATGATTTTAAGATGACCTTTCAAATTTATTCCAAGGATAAATATTTTTTTTAATCCTGTAAAAAACATGCAAAAGAACTCACTTCAATCATTTAACTCAATCCTACAACAAGAAAAGAAACAATACTAAATACAGAAATATGCAAAACAAAAATAAGAGAAGAATGTGAATAAGAAGTGAAAAGAACATAAAGAAATTGTGCAAGAGGTCTCTGAGGCTCCTGGGATGGCCAAGATGAAGGAGGAATTAGAGTCCTATGGAAGAAACCAAGCCTTAGAAGCTAAAAATGGTACAAAAATTCATTATTGAATCATTCCAAGTACATCCATGCAAGAAAAGAAAGTGGAACTGCTAAACAACAAGTTTTCTCCACAATAAGACTAAAAAATACATGCCTATAGAGGCCAATTCGAATTGGTACTCATAAAAAATGATGAGGAAGCATTATCCTTGAAAGGAGGAAGCTTTAACCTCCAAAATCCCTCAAATAGTGGATTTGGTTCCCAACACTAGGAGTTTGCAGTAAATGACAAGGAACATATTCCTAGATTTTCTCAATCATCGAAGTTCCATAATATCTCCAAAATTTCTCAATGATTTCATGATATTTTGTTCTTTTATTTTCCAATATTAATAGTCCATTAATAGGGAGAAATTCACTAAATTATCTCCTTCTCCAAATCTTCATAATCTACCCAATATTCTCAATATATTCTACAAAAATAAATAATATTAGGCACAAATATGTAATTATCTTTAAACCTTCATAATGAACATATTAAAGTTAAAAATATGTCATATAATGCAAAAATATAGTTTTAATGTGCTAAAGGATGGTCATATGGGCCTTAATTTATGTCTAATTTGGAGGCCCATCACACTCCAGAAGAGAAATTGTGCTAGAAATATGATTAAATTCAAAAGATGCACAAAAGAGATAAAATTATGATCAATCTCGGAAGAGTTCGACATGGAAAAATCCTCAAACGAAAAATGACCTTTACCTTGACAATTATAATGACAAGCTTTAAGGTTGTAAGGATCTCCAAAAGCTACGCTCTCCAATCCTTGGTATAAAGCAAGGGATTCACCTAAAAAGGGACTAACCAAACAATAATCCTTTATCTAATCATAAAGTCTATATGTAGGATCAGGAATATTGACTTGGAAACATTGAAAGTCCTTTAAGAATGAACTTATAACCAGTGGATAGATGTTAAGGAGTGATCTATGTGTGAAGATCCGGATCCCACATAGATATGAGATATCAATAGGATTGAGAGAACCTAACATAACCATCAACAGGGGTTAAAGTGCCTCAACCTCCTGTTGGAAATGTTGTCATTTATGGCAAAAGAGATGGCAAAGAAGTAGCACCTGAAACAACAACAGAGGCAAAGGAGAAGACAGAAAGAGGGGCCCAGGGTTTTGGTGAATGGTGTAGTAACATTTACAGGAGAATAGAGAGCTCTTAGTTTGGAGCATGAGAAGAATAGAGTGAGAGGTTATTTTCACTACAGCAGTAGATATAAGGCTTGTAGAGACAGAGTGAGAGTTTATTTACATTTGACAGGGCATAAGAATATAATAGAGAATACAGTGATAGGGCTGACAGGGCAGCAGAATGTATCGAGAATACAGAGACAGGGTAGCAGAATAGACAAAGAATACAAAGACCCAGAGGGTGTGTATGTGTATCGTGATTCCATTATAGTTTTGAAAGAACTTCCAATAGAGAAGAGCTCACAGAGAAAGAGTTGGACTATGCAGAAGAGGAAGAAGCACAAACCGTTAGGGGAGTATTCAGGGCCACAACGTGAAGTTGAAAAGCTATTAACACTTTTACATAGTTCCACCACCTGTTATACCTCATCCTGTGGCAACTTCCATATATAGACAGAGTGAGGGTTTCGTAGAATCCCAGATTCGAACCTTGAATGCACATTGTAAATTCTGATAGAACTATTGATTTAACATGTGGAAGTGCCGAGAGCACAATGGAATGTTTACAATAAAACGTTGAAACATTAATAAAACAAAGGTTAACATATAAAAAGGCACGAAGAATTAGAGGTGGAACCAAGAGCGAGGAGGAACCGTGAAGGTGAACAGTAAAACCAGCATTCAAAAACCAGTGGGTTCGCACGATCAAAGGGACGGTAAGTGGTATTCAAAATAAAAACGCGATATGTGTCTCCACTCACCACGTGTCTTAAGGTGGTTTTCTAAAAAAACTTTTTTTCGCGCAATTTTAATGTGTTAACATTAGTACCAATAAAAAACGTGAAACTCGTTAAGGATCGTCGGATTGAGGTTGGAGGAGTGATAAGCTCACGACCGTTGGATGCGAGGGGTAAGTTAACGAGTGGGACCAGTTCATTGCGTGAGTTAGAATGATTAACATCTGTGCATCTGATTTGCACGACATTGTGCGACTGTCGTCGGATTTGGGATTACAATGCATTAAAGAATGGACCTCAGATTAGTTAATATGTGTTGAATGAGGCTGTGGGTCCAAAAATCATTGCTATTGTATACATTAGTGCGATGGGTTAAGTTATTAAATCAAAGTCGAAGATTTATCAGAGGTAAGGTAATATGCTGTGGGCCTAGTTGTTAATCTATATCAGCGTTGAGTTTTTAGCCTAAGTTTGGGCTACGCATGTTTGAACATTGATATGTGGTGAGCGCAGAGTCAAATTATAAAATAATTATACGCCGAGTCTTATGTATATATGGTTTGAAATTAAAGATCAGTGGGACCCAGATTTTAATATAATATGCCCAGTGTTTTTAACACTATTGAATAAGTTATTTAATGTATGATATGCCAGGACTTATAAAAACAAGAGTCGAATATTAAAGTCAAGCGTTAATATGTATTGGTTACTGAACCTTGTATGAGGCAAAAATGTATGCTGACACATTATATCTATATGGGTAAAAGGTAAGCTGGGCCATTATTATAGTGAGTTGTGTTTAATCCAAGGATTTTTGGGCAAGAATGTTCAAAGGGCGCTGTCATTTGGAATGAATTAAAGGTGTGGAATTTGGAATAAGTGGGTATCAAACATATGTGGGCCCGACTATATGGGTGCGTGGAAGGGTTGACCCACAGAATTGTGTTGTTTTTCCAAAGTCAAAGAAATGCGTGTAGAGCTTTGGCTTCTTGGAATATTCGAGTGGTGGCTCATTGATATAAAACCCAAGGCTTATTAAAAGTTTTTATAACATTTGATTGGGGTGCAGATATATGTTTTATGAGAATGAAAAGCCGTGGATATGTACGTTTGATGAGTATGAGCATTTTTAAATATGAAACCAAAGGTTATATTTTGATGGTTGAGGACGTATGATATTTTAACGTGCTATGCATGTAATTAAAGGTTGTGGGTCCAAATATATATGATCTCGTATTGTTAAAAAGGTTTTTAATATAAAGCTAAGAGTTGGTTGTGTTATATTAAAAGACAATTGTATATACAACAGTTATACAACTCCAATGAACAGGGAAAATGCAGAAATGAAAAAGACAGAGATAACTATAGAAGACAGAGAGAGAAAATAGAGTGAGCAGAGTTGTTGAATGGATTAATTTGAAATTCATACTGTAACTGAATGAAAATGTTTTTAATTGATTTTACGTTGTTTGTGATTTATTTGGCATGTCTCCAGAGAAAAAAAAAATCCCACTGTAAAATTGAAATGAATACATATTTCTAAATAAGATGGTAAAAGAAATGAGAATGCAAAATTGAAGCAGAGGAAATAAATAAGACAGATATGAAGATTGGAGGACAATAGTAAAGAAGGTACAGAACAGAGCTGATATCTAAGGTAAATCAGCAAGTGTTTCTCTTATGAAAAAGTGAGGGAGTTGGAGCTTCCTTGCAAGTTGTAGCTTGCAGAATTGAGGTTGGTGCCTATAGAAAATCAGTGGTGAGAGGGAGTTGGAGCTTGCCTTTGCATCACAACAATAATAAGATGTGGTTTTCTCCCTTTATGGGTTTCCAATTATATTTGTTGTCTCTCTGTGTGATGTTTATGTGTTGATATGGTTATTCAATCTGCTTAATACTTGCTGCTCTCATAATAAGTCTACTGTTGCATTATCTTAATACTTCTGCTCACATATTAAGATTGTTCACATATAAATTTGATCATGAAGTTAAATTGTAAATAAGTTTAATTGAAAGTTTAAAAATTTCATGAATGTGTTAAACTAGTTCACCCCCCCCTCTCAGTTTAACTAAGGTTTCAACAATTGGTATCAGAGCAGGTTCCTTTTGTATCAGTTTAACAACTGAAAGGAGATCCTAGGTCCCCAATATGGCTAGTCAAGAAGGATCCTCAACTAACAAAGCACCTTTTTTCACCGGTGCAAATTATGCCTTCTGGAAAATTAGAATGAGAACATACATAATGTGTCTAGGAATAGAAGTTTGGGCTGCTGTGGAATTTGGATATGACCCAAAGGCAACTATCTCAGAGAAAGAAGCCAAACAATATTTTGTGGCTAATGCAAAGGCCATGAATGCAATCTTAAATGGACCGTGTGAGGTAGAATTTATCAAAGTAATGCACAACAAGACTACCAAAGAAATGCGGGAGACTCTAGAAAACATCCATGAGGGAGACAAAAAGGTGAAGACAGCCAAACTTCAAGTCTATAGAGCCCGATTTGAAAATTTAAATATGAATGATGATGAAGACATTTCCAGCTTCTTTTTAAGGGTTGCAGAAATTGTTAATAATATGAAATCTCTAGGAGAAACCATACAAGAATGTGTAATTGTTCAAAAGATCCTAATATCTTTACCATCCAATTTTAATCCCAAGGTCTCTGCCATAGAAGAAACAACTGATTGGGAAAATTTGACCATGAATCAACTACTTGGAAAACTAACAGCCTATGAGATGAGACTGCCACAGAAAAAGTCAAATTTAAGGGAGGCAGCCTTTAAGACAGAGAATAAGAAAGAAGAAAAAGAAGATATATGCTCCTGCTCTGATGAAGAAGAGGCCAAATTTATCAGAAAATTGGATAAAGGCTCAAGTAAATATAAAGGTAAACTTCCATTTAAATGTTTCAATTGTGGAAGAGTTGGACACTATGCTTCTAAGTTTCCTTATAAGAAAACAAAGAATCAGACTCAAGAATTAGAGAAAACCATATCAAAGAACTGGCAGAAAGGGAAGAGATTAAATAGAAAATCTGTCTATGCTCAGCAAGACAACAGTGCATCTGAAGACTCAGCTGAATTCTCAAGTGAAGAAGGAACATAAGAATTTGTATTAATGGCTATAGAAGAGCTGGAAGAATGCCTTATAGAAGATGAGGAAGAAGGTGAAGTGGATCTTGAGGGGGAGCTAAGAAGTGCCCTGGAGGAAATTGACAGACTCAAACTGAAGTGCAGAAAATAGAAAGACATTCTCCTCAAATATGTTAGAGAAGAAAAAAATTCAGAAGTCCTCATTCAGTTGAAAGTAGAGCTTGAAGAAGCCAAGAAGGTAGAAGACATTTTACTTAAGAAAATTAAGGATAAAACTCAGGAACAAGAGAAATTGGAAGAAGAAGTAGTATGCTTAAGGAAGAAATTAGAAAATTCCCAGAGGAAAATAAATACTTCTCAAATGACAAGCTCTGGTAAGTTGAATGAAATTATAGATGCTCAAAGATCTCCTTTGATAAAAACTGGGATAGGCTATGAAGGAGAATCAAGCAAAGGCAAAGAAAAAGAAAACAAAAATATCATTTTTGTAAAAGCAGACGAGAATATCAAAGCAGCTAAGAAGATTCCTAAAGAAGAAAAAACCTGCAATGAAGTAGATAGAAACCAGAAGGAGTCTCAAATGACAAAGGATGAAATAAATAAACTGTCAACTGAAAAAGGCTCATATACTCCTGAATATGTCAGATTTGGAAGCCATCAAAGGAAATTCTTTCCCCCTATGAAAAATGCCACCTGTTATGCCTGCCACAGACTGGGACATATTGTTGCATATTGTCATACAAGAAGAATTAATATAAACCAGCAAAGGATGCAAACAGTGAAAATATTTCCTCAAGAAAACAAATGGAGAAGACAAATTTTCATCAGGTATGCAAATTGTTTTTATGGATACTGTTTTTACTGTAAAGAATTTGGCCATAAAATCATAGAATGTAGAAAATATGGACAAAGACTGATGTTCAAAACCTCAAGGAGGTTTATGAATCATGGAGAGTTTACTCATACTCATAATTCTGCTAAAGATATACTCAAATGTTGTGTATGCAATAAAAATGGACATATGTCTTCCAAATGTCCTCTCAGAGAATGTGGTCCATCACCTCAGAAAAGGTACCAAACAAAAGGATGCTTGCAGTGGAAAAAGAAGGTGAATAAATGTGACCTGGCTCTAATAGCTCAAGATCTGAAAATCCAATGGTATTTGGAAAGTTGTTGCTCAAAGCATATGTCTGGAGATAGAAGCAAGTTTATAACCTTTGATGAAAAGAAATCTGGAAATGTTACTTTTGGCAATGATAAAGCAGGAAAAATCAAAGGAAAAGGCTCAGTCAGTCTGGATAATGGCAGAGGAAAAGCCCAGGATGTACTATTTGTGGATGGGCTGAAAGAAAATCTGTTGAGTGTCAGTCAAATGTATGATAAAGGCTGTGAAGTTCTTTTTAGAGCACAAGACTGTGAAGTAAGGTCAAGCACCACTGGAAAGACCCTGATCAAAGGTGTTCGAACAGAAAGAAATGTCTACGTAGTGAAAGAAGAGAATGAAGCATGCCACCTTAGCAAACTTGAGGAGTCATGGTTATGGAATAGAAGATTGGGACACCTAAACTTTGACCATATCATAAGTCTAATCAAGAAGAATGTAGTCAAAGACATGCCAGTCATAAAGAAGCCTTCAAATACCATATGTAAATCCTATCAACTAGGTAAGCAGACTCGCACATCCTTCAAAACAAAAAAGAAACTATCTACAAGCAGACCTCTTCAACTTGTTCACATGGATCTGTGTGGACCTTCAAGAAATAAAACACCAAGTGAAGAATCCTATTTCATGCTAATAATAGATGATTTTTCCAGAATGACATGGGTTGAATTTCTCAAATACAAATCGGAAGCACTTGAGAAATTCAAGATATTCAAGGCATTGGTAGAAAATCAAACAGGATGCAAGCTAAAGTGCATCAGATCAGATAGAGGAGGAAAATTCACAGACTATGATTTTGAAGACCTATGCAATGAGCATGGGATAAAACAACAGTTCACAATTGCAGGTACACCTCACCAGAATGGAGTGGCAGAGAGACAAAACAGGTTTGTACAACAGATTGCCAGAGCCATGATGCAAGAAAGTAACATTCCTCAAACCTTTTGGGTAGAAGCAGTACACATAGCTGTGCATATTCTAAACAAAGCTCATTTAAGACCAAACAGTGACAAGACTCCTTATGAACTATGGCATGGTAAACCAGCATCAATCAAGCACTTTAGAGTCTTTGGAAGCAAGTGTTTCATAAAAAATAATGATGAAAATATGGGAAAGTTTGATGCAAGAGAAGATGAAGGAATATTTTTAGGATATGCATCCAAGAGTAAAGGTTACAAGTGCTACAACAAAATACTTCACAAAATTGTGGAAAGCATTGATGTAAGATTTGATGAAGAACTATCAGACAAGACAAGAAGTACAGGTTGCAGCAATCCTCCAGAAGATCATGAAGAAGAGAACCAAAGTGATGATGAAATAAGCAAGACAACAAAAGATACTGAACTGAACTCAAAAGGCCCCTCAAGATACACTCAAAAGAACCATCCAGAAGATCAAATCATTGGGGACAAGAGTGTAGGTGTACAGACAAGAAGACAGCTAACTGAACAGACAGAAGAGGTATACCTAGCTATGTTATCACAAATATAGCAAAAGAAGTTTGAAGAAGCCATCAAAGACAAATATTGGGTGAATGATATGAATGAATAATTGGACCAAATTGAGAAGAACAATACCTGGGAATTAGTTCCAAGACCCAGTGAGAAAAATGTCATTGGCTCAAAATGGGTATTCAAGAATAAGATGAATGAACAAGGACAGGTAATCAGAAATAAAGTCAGACTTGTATGCAAGGGATATTCACAGGTTGAAGGTCTTGATTATGATGAAACATTTACCCCTGTAGCCAGAATGGAAGCTATCATAATGTTTTTGGATTTTTCTTGGTACCATGACTTCAAGGTATATCAAATGGATGTGAAGTCTACCTTCCTGAATGGATATTTAGAGGAATAAGTCTACATGGAACAACCAAAAGGATTCTCCTTAACAGATAATGCAGACTATGTGTGCAGATTAAAGAAAGCATTATATGGGCTGAAACAAGCTCCTCGAGCATGGTATTCAAGGCTGGACAAATACTTGCAAAAACAAGGGTTCAAGAAAGGAGGAGTAGATAGCAATTTGTACATAAAATTAAATGAAAATAAACTCTTAATTGTAGTAGTGTATGTAGATGATATTGTTGGGGTTCCCATGTTTTGGCCAGATTGGCAAGACCAAAAGATGAGACAACATCAGAACCACTTTGGGATCCTAGGATCTAGCCTTCCTGGATTCGGAGAGGGATCTCTCCATAAATACAAAGAATGATATATCTTTGAAAGCTCAAGATGAGGTATTAGGCTAGGTATGAAGCACAGAGGGGAGTTTAAAATGATTTGGTTGGTTGGTTTCCGGGTTGAGGCATGAGATCATAGACTGAGAAAGTAATAGGGGAAAGGAGAAAAGCAGTAGGATGTTTAAGCAAAAGAGGATAGGTTAAGAAGGTGGCATCCATTGGGATATGGAGTCATGAAAGGAGATTACTTGCAAATAAATAGCCAAGGATTCAGAGGGCAAGTCATCTATACTAAAGGATATTTTAGATAGATGGTGGAATGGAACAATAAGAGTGAAGGTGAAAGAAGGAAAGAAACCCAATTTCTTTCTATAGATTAGGTCAGCGGTAATTTAACTCCAGACCTGCTTGGACATACTTAGAGGCAACTCTCAATGGAGGAACAAAGGGCAGCTTGAGATCAGACCAGAGGTCATGTAACTCCAGATCTACTTCGGCATATTCCAAAGGAAAAACAGAGATATGTTTAACATAGAACTAGGCCTGAGATCAGAGGAGGACTCTGAACCTTCAATGCTTTGACACTAGTTCAAGGTATCTTAGAAAGGCCAGCTGGTCGCACAAGGACCCTAGTGGACAGGGCTAACTCTAATCCCCAGTATCCCAAATCTTCCAGCTTAAACCCAACAAGAACAATTAAGTAGCAAACCCCGAATTCACACATCAGCTAGCAGGAAATAACATCTGCTACGCTGGTTAAGCCACATGAATTTACTCTTAGTTTCACTATCAGTAGAAAACATTAAAGGCAGGGAGAGAAGAAACATAGGGTACCTAACAAGGGTAAATCCTATGCTAGATTTCTGATGCGTGCCAGAAGAAATGAATAGCATGAATCATGTAAATAAACGATGCAAGGAGAGAAACATCACCCGTAGCAATAGACCAGGATCCTGTGAAATGCTTGATTAATTGATGTGCGAAACCAGTCACATACACTGAGCTCAATGGCTGAATACAATCCAAACTTCCCCTCCCAGCCTACTACTTTACAAACTACTCTACTACTCTCTCCCAGAACTGTTCTAATATTCAAAAATGAATCCCTACAACTATAATGGAAACAACCGAACAACAACCCTTTACAATATGTTCTCGGGGATTCTTATAGGAGAAGAGAATAATAGGATTAGATTATATTCATTAAATGGATCTCATTAAGACAGAGTGGGGAAAGAGTTCATGCCCACTCTGCTTAATAACTCTGCATGTACTTTGTAGACTGTTTCGAAGCCTCTGTCAGGTCGATATTCGACCTCTGATGTTTCTTTGGAGTCATTTCTGGCTGCAAGGCCCTCTGTTCTATCTTCTGAAGCAAGTAAGGTGACTGAAAGGTCTTCAGGTCTCCATGCTTCCATAACTGCGGTCCTGACAATCTTTAAGAAGTTTCTGTCAGAGTAATTAACTGTTTCTGGGCTCGAGGAGGCATGGAGACCGCTGTAGGAAGGTGTGCCCCTGGAGAAAACACATTCTGTTGTTATGTAGCATTGATATGACTTGCTGGTGCGCTCTTTGGTCTTCGAACTGGCGCCTTAATCCTTTGAATGTGGGATTAGCACATTAAATCTTCAATTGTGGGCTTAAATCCCTCAGATCCGTCTCTGCTGCTTCACTTGGCCGCTATAAAGGCCTCTCTATGTTCTTGAATCACGGTGATTGTGATTACTGAAGCAGAGTGAAAAATCCACTCTGTAAACCCTGCACAGTAAAAATGAATCAATTATAAAACCCAGGGGGTGGTGGAAGGAATGCTGTGGAGGCCTGGAGGAACTGTGGATGCAACGGACAGTGGTGGAGAAATGCAGTGAAACGGTGGAAATGGTCGATATGCAATGGTGGAGGGCTAGACAGGTGGAGGTGTAGTGGAGAAAACATGTTGTTCGTTTGATCCTGCATGTGGGCAATGATCGACGGTGGAAAATGCATAATGAAGGGTTTTGGAAATTGGGCGAAACACAAAAGAAATGGTGGAAATGCTGCGAAGGCATGTGAAATGGAGCTCTTGGCGGTGGGACCCGGTCAACGGTGGGGAATTGATTTAATCTAGGCCGTCCGATATCAGGAGGAGTTCGACGGTTGAGAATGCATCAGAAGGCGAAAAATGGTGGGCCAGGAGTCCCCTTTGCTTTGGTTAACGCCGTCGGATGGCCGGCCATAGATCTAATGGTGGACAACAATGTCGCGCTGGGCCCGCAGTCGAACGTTAATGGGTGATGAGGGTGGTTTTTCAATAGTGCTCGAAGCCACGTGTCGGCCGGTGAATGGCATTGCTTCCAAACGAAAAATACTGCCCTCCTTCCAAAGGTGGTGCGATGAAAACCACTGGTTTTGAACAGTGCTTTGGCGCAGGGACCACCAGGGCGGATGCAATGTGGGCCGTCGATCTGCGGATCAGATCGACGGTGAATATGCCATAGGAGGGGTAAACGGGGGGAACGGGTGCATTGCAAAAAAGCGCTGACCGTCAGATCTTACACAGATCGATGACTCAGATCTTAGCAGAGCGGGGCTATAGACCAAACCCAATCGCATCGAGATTTCTTCGTGTAACACGGGATTGCGCTCACCGAAAGCTTGCGATTGCGATAAGCGCCTTATGCTTTGGCGCTTGGTCTTGGTGTTGGGTTACGTGGGGAAGTGGTTTAAGGGGGGCTGGCCAAAATAGGCTTAACCCACATATGTCCAATGGATGATTCTAAGCCAAAAAGAGGGATTTTTAAGGCTTAAAAGGGGTTTCGATAGAAGGAATAAAGAGTATTTAAGGCCGAATAAAGGTATTATAAGGCTTAAAGGGGAGATAGGGTGATTTAAAGGGGTAAGTGGGGAATTTAGAAGGGGAAGAAGAATGATGAAAACAAAGGCTTAGAGGGAATGAAATAAGAGGGAAAAGGAGGCCTCTTGGGCATTCTTCTTCACAACAGAGAGGATTTTCTCATGGAAACAGCAGTGAGGATTTAGCAAAGGATAAAGGCACAATGAGGCTTCAAGGATGATGTGTTTTCAGAGAAAATGCATTCCTTGAAGACTCAACCAACATTTTAGCCCCCTGTTTGCTTGCCAAAAAATTCATAGGGGGCTAATAGATATCATGTTTGGAAGCAACAAAGATGAGTTAGCAAAAGGGTTTGCTGAAGAAATGAAATTAGAATTTGAGATGTCTATGATTGGAGAGCTCACCTTCTATTTAGGACTTAAAATTCAACAAAAGAACACAGGCACATTCATCTCACAAGAAAACTACTTAAGAGAGATGCTGAAAAGGTTCAAAATGGAAGATTGCAAACCTGTGTCAACTCCCATGATTACTGGATGCAAACTTCGTGCAGATGATGGATCAAATGATATAGATCAAAAAATTTAAAGATCCATGGTTGGAAGTCTGCTATACCTAACAGCTTCTAGACTAGACATTGTGCTGGCTGTAGGACTTGTGGCAAGATATCAAGCATCACCAAAACAAAATCACTTACTAGCAATCAAGAGAATATTCAAATATCTACAAGGAACTGCACATCATGGGCTATGGTATCCAAAAGGCAAAAATTTCATTTTGACAGCATATAAAGATGCAGATTGGGCCAGCTGTGTGGATGACAGGAAATGCACAAGTGGAGGTGCATTCTATTTGGGAAAAATTCTGGTGTCATGGCTAAGCAAGAAACAAACATCTATATCTCTATCTACAGTAGAAGCAGAATACATAGCAGTAGCAGCATGTTGCACAGAAGTCATGTGGATGAAAAAACCCTCCAATACATGAAGGTAAGCATTGATGAACCTATCTCTATCAAATGTGATAATACAAGTGCAATAAGTATATAAAAAAATCCTGTAATTCATTCAAAAACTAAACACATTCCAATCAAGTACCATTTTCTCAGAGAACAAGTAGCACAGAAGGTAGTGAAGTTGGAATATGTGCCAAAAAAAGAATAAATAGCAGATATATTCACAAAACCTCTTGCTAGAGAACCATTTGAATATTTGAGAGATAAACTAGGGGTAGTGTCTGCAGATGCTACTCTCTGACATGAAGAGAAAGCATCATTTCACGGGGATAACAAAAAAGAAACCATCATTCTAGGGGGAGACTAGTTAACAAGGAGTGCCACAAAGAGCATGGAACAGGTCCTCAAGGTCAACATATCAACCCTTTGCCATTGATGTCAAAGGGGGAGGAAAAGCAAGTAACAAGAGAGTGAGATGTTAAAAGGCTAGCAGAGGAAATGTATTGCCATCAATGCCAAAGGGGGAGACTGTTGGAAATGTTGTCATTGATGGAAAAAGAGATGGCAAAGAAGTAGCACCTGAAATAGTAGTAGAGGCAAAGGAGAAGACAGAAAGAGGGGCCCAGAGTTTTGGTGAATGGTGTAGTAACATTTAAAGGAGAATAGAGGGCTCTTAGTTTGGAGCATGAGAAGAATAGAGTGAGAGGTTATTTGCACTGCAACAACAGATATAAGGCTTGTAGAGACAGAGTGAGAGTTTATTTACATTTGATAGGGTAGCAGAATATAATAGAGAATATAGTGACAGGGCTGACAGGGCAGCAGAATGTACCGAGAATATAGAGACATGGTAGCAGAATAGAAAGAGAATACAAAGACCCAGAGGGTGTGTATTTGTATCGTGATTCCATTATATTTTTGAAAGAACTTGCAACAGAGAAGAGCTCACAGAGAAAGAGTTGGACTATGCAGAAGAGGAAGAAGCACAAACTGTTAGGGGAGTATTCAGGGCCACAACACGAAGTTGAAAAGCTATTAACACTTTTACATAGTTCCACCACCTGTGATACCTCATCCTGTGGCAACTTCCATATATAGACAGAGTGAGGGTTTCGTAGAATCCCAAATTCAAACCTTGAATGCGCATTGTATATTCTGATAGAACTATTGATTTAACATGTGGAAGCGCCGAGAGCGCAATAGAATGTTTACAATAAAATGTTGAAACATTGATAGAACAAAGGTTAACATATAAAAAGGCGCGAAGAATTAGAGGCAGAACCAAGAGCAAGGAGGAACCACGAAGGTGAATAGTAAAATTGGCGTTCAAAAACCAATGGGTTCGCATGATCAAAGGGACAGTAAGTGGTATTCAAAATAAAAACGCAATATGTGTCTCCACTCACCACGTGTCCTAAGGTGGTTTTCTAAAACAACTTTTTTTGCGCAATTTTAATATGTTAACATTCGTACCAATAAAAAACACGAAACTCGTTAAGGATCGTCGGATTGAGGTTGGAGGAGCGATAAGCTCACGACCGTTGGATGCGAGGGGTAAGTTAATGAGTGGGACCAGTTCATTGCGTGAGTTAGAACGATTAACACCTGTGCATATGATTTGCGCGACATTGCACGATTGTCGTTGGATTTGGGATTACAATGCGTTAAAGAATGGACCGTTGGATTAGTTAATATGTGTTGAATGAGGCTGTGGGCCCAAAAGTCATTGCTGCTGTATACATTAGTGCGATGGGTTAAGTTTTTAAATCAAAGTCGAAGATTTATCAGAGGTAAGGTAATATGCTGTGGGCCCAGTTGTTAATCTATATCAGCGTTGAGTTTTTAGCCTAAGTTTGGGCTACACATGTTTGAACATTGATATGAGGTGAGCACGGAGTCAAATTATAAAAGAATTATACGCCGAGTCTTATGTATATATGGTTTGAAATTAAAGATCAGTGGGACCCAGATTTTAATATAATATGCCCAGTGTTTTTAACACTATTGAATAAGTTATTTAATGTATGATATGCCAGGACTTATAAAAACAAGAGCCGAATATTAAAGTCAAGCGTTAATATGTATTGGTTACCAAACCTTGTATAAGGCGAAAATGTATGCTGACACATTATATCTATATGGGTAAAAGGTAAGCTGGGTCATTATTATAGTGAGTTGCGTTTAATCCAAGGATTTTTGGGCAAGACTATTCAAAGGGTGCTATCATTTGAAATGGATTAAAGGTGTGGACTTTGGAATAAGTGGGTATCAAACATATGTGGACCCGACTATATGGGTGCGTGGAAGGGCTGGCCCACATAATTGTGTTGTTTGTCCAAGGTCAAAGAAATGTGTGTAGAGCTTTGGCTTCTTGGAATATTCGAGTGGTGGCTCATTGATATAAAACCCAAGGCTTATTAAAAGTTTTTATAACATTTGATTGGGGTGCGAATATATGTTTTATGAGAATGACAAGCCGTGGATATGTACATTTGATGAGTATGAGCATTTTTAAATACGAAACCAAAGGTTATATTTTGATGGTTGAGGATGTATTATATGTTAACGTGCTATGTATGTAATTAAAGGTTGTGGGTCCAGATATATATGATCTCGTATTTTTAAAAAGGTTTTAAATATAACGCCAAGATTTGGTTGTGTTATATTAAAAGACAGTTGTATATACAACAGTTATACAACTCCAATGAATAGGGAAAATGCAGAAACGAAAAAGATAGAGATAGCTGTAGAAGACAGAGAGAGAAAATAGAGTGAGTAGAGTTGTTGAATGGATTAATTTGAAATTCATACTGTAACTGAATGAAAAGGTTTTTAATTGATTTTACATTGTTTGTGATGTATTTGGCAAGTCTCCGGAGAAAAAAAAAATCCCACTGTAAAATTGAAATGAATACATATTTCTGAATAAGCTAGTAAAAGAAATGAGAATGTAGAATTGAAGTAGAGGAAATAAATAAGACAGATATGAAGACTGGAGGACAGTAGTAAAGAAGGTACATAATAGAGCTGATATCCAAGGTAAATCAACAAGTGTTTCTCTTATGAAAAGGTGAGGGATTTGGAGCTTCCTTGCAAGTTGTAGCTTGAGAATTGAGGTTGGAGCCTCCTGTAGGTTGGTGCCTACAGAAAATCAGTGGTTAGAGGGAGTTGGAGCTTGCCTTTGCATCACAACAATAATAAGATGTGGTTTTCTCTTATTATGGGTTTCCACTTATATCTGTTGTCTCTGTGTGTGATGTTTATGTATTGATATGGTTATTCAATTTGCTTAATACTCCCTGCTCTCATAATAAGTCTGCTGTTACATTATCTTAATACTTCTGCTCACATATTAAGATTGTTCACATATAAAGTTGATCATGAAGTTAAATTTTAAATAAGTTTAATTGAAATTTTAAAAAGTTCATGAATGTGTTAAACTGATTCACCCCTCCCTCTCAGTTTAAGTAAGGTTTCAACACCTCCTGACATGTCTTTGAATTTTCTGATGGTGGATCGTCAAATTTGGGTGGCTTAGAAAAATCAATAGGTAGACATGCACCATTATCGTCAGATGTATTAATGAAAAAAGTTTTAGTGCCACCAGTTTGATCATATTTAAGATTAGGCATATTAGACTCTTAATGGATAGAATTTTTAAATGCACTGATAGGAAAAATACCTTGATCAAATAGGGTTGGAACATCCTCCTCCCGAATTATAAAATATTTACGGTTGAACAAACCATGAATAATAGATTCAAAATTTTCATCCTTTGATTGTAAGATCAAACCATCCTATACCTGATTGCAACCAAAAACTAGCCAGATAAAGATCTAAAGGATTTAGAGAAACTACTAGTATAACACACTTATCAAAGATATATGAGTGCAATGAATAGTGTGTTAGAGGTGAGGTAGGATGAAAATACTCAGGAGGATGAGTAACAATTATAGCTAAATTATATTGAGATTTTAAGAAAAATGAATCAATATCATTTTCATCATTATAATAGTCAAAGAAAGGCATAGCAATGTGATATTCCAATTTACCTTACTTTTCCCAACATGGTATACCAAAGGTTCAAAATACTGATAAATTACCTCCTTAGGTTTTTCATATGAAGATGTATGAATTAGAGAAATTTCAAGATCATTATGAATTGAAAGAGTATACAAGTCATAAAGGGAGATTGTAGACTATCTGAAATAGGTTCTAGATCGATACGTTGCAAATCTAAGTACTTTGAATGAGAAAAGATATCATCTAATTTACTTGGGCACCCATCACCATAAGTCTTAGTGGAAACGAATATGTCAAGGTGATGGTTTTCCAAGGTCTCAAATTGAATGCATGGCCTAAAATCATTCAAAAGGTTATCAAGACTACAAGATCAATGATTAGCCAACGATGCAAAATTATCATCTTGAAAGAGGGAAGGAATATATGACACATATTCAACACTTTTCTCCTTTACATGTGAAATATAACTTCCTTGTCCTCGTTTAATGCTTGAAACAACATATTGAACATCATTACGAGTTGAAGTAGTTTGATCAAGTGGACCAAGGAACAAGGAATGAGGAACAAAGGAAGGTAAAGGTTGAAGGGTATCCATTGAGGAAATCACACTTTCAACCAAATAAGATTCATGGTTAAATTTATGAGAATTAATATCATCTTTAAAATTCAAGGGATTGGTCTTCACCTTAGGCTTCATGAATTACTTCAAGATTTCCTCCATCAGATATAGATCATGTGAAGTAGATGAAGGTGGAGAAGGAAGATCAACAATTTGATTTACAAATTTCCCAACTTCAATATCATCACAAGGAGACACCCAAATTAGTAATAAGAAATTTGGAGGACAAAGAAAAATAGGAATAGAAGGTTCCTCCTCAAAAATTTTGGATGTTTCATGATTAGTGAAAGTTGGAAGAGCGAAATCATCTTGGGGTTCAGATCCAAAAGTTTGATGGAGAGAAGAATCAGGCTCTAAAAATTTTTGCTGATAAAATTATGGTCAAAATATTCTTCAAGAAACACACAACAAAGGTGAAGAAACTGATTAAGTAAAAAATCTAAATATTCATCTCACTTCATTCTAAGTTGATCGATTCTATCACATACATCTTGATAAGCATTCTTTTCAAAGGCTTCATGAATATCCTTAACAAGTTGATCAAATGAATGGATAGAAGCATCTAGTAATGTATGACACCATTTCTTAACTTGACCTTCAAGTGTGAGGGTGAACAGTCTGGCCATGAAATACTTACAAAGAAAAAAATAAGAAAATTGAAACACATGTTAAAGGACAATTAGTGCACCCTCACCATCAAGCTTAAATTGAGACAAGTTATGAAAAATTTATGTGGGGATGGTAAGATCAAGCTCCTTGGGAAAACATCCCAATATTATGGTTTGGGAAGGATCCATTTAAGATAAGAGATTCAAAAAAGACTCAATAGGCACAACGTATCATTAGGCCTTCCTTATAGCACCAAAATGTTGACGGTGTTGGATGTCATCAACATGCAAGGGGTCTCTCTGATGTGAAGTCCCAATTAGAGCTCACACCATTTGGAGTAGGAGCCCCATTCAGAGTATAGTCCAAACCACTATAACTCTAAGGTTTTTCTTGGTTTCAATGGATAGCATAAGATATTATACACATAACCTTTGAACAAACAAGTAAGTTGACATTGTGAAACACCAATTGCAATGTGTAAAAGGAGGTCTTCATATGTAATATTCCAAAATAGGGAAAGAAAAAATATATGACCACAATACTGGAAATAACAGCGAATAAATCAATACACCATTACATGAGAAAAATGTCCAACCATATTATTAAACATATCAGCAATAATGGATAGAAAATCTTGAGGATCAAGTCACTAGAGTAATATAGTACAAGCCTCCACTAAGCAAATATGCCAACACATGAACTATAGTTGCTATACAAATGTCATGAGCCAATACAACGTAGTTTTAGTGAGTAAACTGGTACAAAATGTATACAATGATATGGATCTATTGTTATATAGCTCAAGAGGTGTTGGGGATAGAGATCTATGCTCCCAAAAACATTTCCAAGAGAACCCATAAAGGGTTTTCGGAAATACCCAAAATACAAAAATGCCAGAATGCAGCCCTAGGGATGAATAGAAGCTACAACTGAATAATGTGATGGAGGTGGCTGAAACTGATATGAAATATATAGATCTCCTCCAATAGATCCTCCAAGTGAAAGGCTGATCCCAACATTGAAGATCTAACCCTCCAACTGAAGCATTGAAACCTCCCCTGCAAATTCTCACTGAATGACATAGTTCTTAAGGGAAACTGTGTTGTAGAAGGTGGAAATAGGTTGGCCTGGTGCAAAAATATGAAATGAAGCCCCAGGGCCTTCCTTGCTAGCCTCCCAATGGAAAGGATGCCTCTCCACTGAAAAAAAAACACTGAGAGTGGCCCTAACAATCCTCCACTGCAACACCCTGCAACACAACACAACTCTGAACAAAAAATGCATTGTAGCTAAAGAGTGAAGCTTGGCCTGATGCCTGAATGTGGACTATACAACTCAATAATCTCTCCTGAGTAGGCACTCAAAGTCCCCCGAAGATGAATGTGGGATTCTGTAAATTTATGTAGATGTTCTATGCTTGATGCAACTTTAATTTCTCTTCAATATTAGACAACAATCACATAAACAATAAAGTAAAATGTTGATAGAACATACCAACAGATCGATAGATGACAAGACATAAATATATAAGTGTGTTGGTGAATTATGATGGTCAATAGGATGCTTCAACCAACAAAGTCTCAATATGGTCAGCCAACCAGCAATGTCACATAACCCTCTAGGACATCCAAACGGTCAACTCAAAAGTCAACCCAAAAAGTCAACAGTCAACACAAATAGCAGCAGCAGCTAGGTCAACACTGAAAATTGAAAGTCAACATTTTTCCTTTGGAATACTGCCAGAAAATGAGGATTAGGAAAATCAAACTTTTGGGAGAGTTTCAGGTCGATTTGTCCTTGTGTTGACCAAATTCAATGGTGGTCAAAGTTTGTTGCAAAAACCCTTGACTGAAAATAGAAATGTGCTGCTACTGGAATTTTACCACATGAGGACAGAAGAGCCACCAAGGATATCGAACCAATTAGATGAGAAGAGAGAAATGTGTGAGGATGAGATGAGTGAAAATGTCCTCCAACGTTGACCAACATATATCCATCAGTAAGGGCGTGTGACACAACTTCTGGGGCACAAAACATTAAGGCCGACCTGCACATATATTGAATAAATTCAAAATAAATGTTCTGCTCATCAGATCAAGATGATATTTAGATCGATCTTACACATCTCTGAAAGAGGAACCCAATAGAAATATTGGTATCTTAATTTGAGCATCACAACATGGAGTTTTGACCTATTTGTCCAAACTTAACACTCCCTATCAACTAGGGAGAAATCCATCCACCTGTGCAATCCAAACATCGTGCGTCATCCCACCAAAACTTGCTTTGCTGGCTTCTTTATTTCAAAACAGAAGTGGGTTAGTCACAAATACATCATTCCCGGCTGATAGATTCAACCCAGAGGTCTGAAACCTCTATAGGACTCACAAAGAGTCTCATACCAGCCCGAAGTTGGTTTATCTAACCCGAAGTCAGTAGGAGGTCTGAAACCTCACTAGACTTGATCCCAGATCAAGTGGTTGGACTGTGCCATCCTAGATAGAGAGTACGACAATCTCTGATGCATCCATCAGTATTTTCTACTAGTATCTAACTTTTCCCACCTCATTGGACAAATGAGAGGTACTTCCCATGAGCTTTGAACTCAATGGGTAGGATGCATACGGGGCACAGATAATGAGAGGTGAAGCAACTCAATCATCACAACGGTGGGGCAAAAGCACACCAACAAGGTTTGGCAAGCCTAGATGTGTGGTTGCTTATAGCTCTGAGAAGCTATCCCCAAAGCCCCCTAGAGATCCTAGAGCTCATCGTCCAACGAGACCCTCAGCATAGGGTCGTTCCACGATACCAAGACTCTAACGGAAGGTTAGGAACTTGAACTTACCTAGGGGATTTGTGAGAATATCTGCGACCTGCTCATCAGTTCCTATATGATCAAGCCTTACGGCGCCTTACTATACCATATCCCAGATAAAGTGGTACCTGACATCAATATTCTTGGATTGATCATGGAACACGGGATTCTCGAACAACCGAATCCCACTCTAGTTATCATAGAGTATCACAGTGGTATCTAGCACATGCACGAACAACTCACTGAAGAGATTTCGCAACCAAACTACTTCATAATAGGCCATACTCACTGCAATGTATTCGGCCTTCACGGTGCTCAAAGCCACAAACTTCTGCTTCCTGCTCATCCATGATATCGAAGCAGATCCAAGTTTGAAGAACCACACTGCCAGCCCACCACACTTTGATCTGAATGTGTTTTATGATCCACCACACTGCCAGCCCAATCGACATCAGTATATCCAAGGAGTGTCACACTCCTGGAAGTGTATCTCAGCCCATGGTTTATTGTGCCCTGAAGATATCTCAGAATATTCTTGGCACCAACCCAGTGGGTGTGATGAGGCTCAACCATCATTTGACTCAAGGTGTTCACTGCAAAACATATGTCTGGATGGGTGTTCACTAAGAATATCAGGGCCCCTATGAGTTGATGATACTCAGTAGGATTTGCTAACATGGGCCCAACAACACTGCCACTCAACTTATTAAAGTTTAGATCCATCGGTGTCGACACAGAATTACAATCCACCATACCAAATATTTCCAGAAGCTTCACAATGTATTTTCCTTGAGAAAGGAAAATATCGCTAGGTCTCTGCCAGACCTCCAGGCCTAGGAGGTAATGCATCAGTCCTAGGTCCTTCATCTCAAGCTCAGTAGCGAGCTCCCTCTTGCACTGATGAATGAGAGGGTCAGCACCTGTGAGGAAGAGGTCATACACATACAACACCAGAATGAGAGGCTTCTCTCTATCAACCTTGAAGTAAAGGTTCGGATCAACATTACTACCAGTGAAGACTGGCTTCATCAGGTAGCTATCTATCCTCTCATACCAAGCTCTGGGTGCTTGCTTCAACCCATAGAGGAATTTATTCAACCTGCAGACATGGACGTCTCAATCCTAGACTTCAAACCCCAGAGGTTTCTCTACATACACCTCTTCCTTTATCACACCACGTAGAAATTTGGTCTTCACATCCATTTGATGAAGACTCCATATTTTTGTAACAGCAAGGGCTATGATAGATCATATGGTGGTATATCGGGCCACAGGTGCAAATATGTCATCATAGTCTATGACTTCCTTTCGAGAGAAGCCATGGGAAACAAATATTGCCTTGAACTTTTCAGCACTTCCATTAGATCCATGCTTGATCTTGTAGAGCCATTTCGAGGTGACAACTGCTTTGTCCTTCAGTCTTGGAACCACATCTCAAACATCATTCTTCAATATGGACTCATATTATTCGTGCATAGCATCCTTCTAGACTTGATGCTTTACAACTTCCTCAAATGATCCAGGCTCGGATTGTATAATAGTACTCATGGTGGCTAGATACCCTTGGTATCTATTCGTCTTCTTGCTTTCACAGAATTTCCCCCTTGGGGCAATATGTCCCTCAGCATCCTCGAGAGTGTCCCTGAGCCATGGTGGTCTCTTCCCTAGTTAAAGAGGTGGATCAATCGGGTCCATCGGTCCTTCAGCATTGGTCATCGTTTCATCCTTCGGTTCTTCTTGATTTCCAAGCCTTACTTCATGATCTTCCTCAGATATCAGAAGATTGACTACTTTCCTCAGGGAAGCATCTTTGTACAAGGTGACATCGTGGCATATCTCCACTTCCCTTTGACCAGGAACATAGACTCTATAGGCTTTCGAAGTTTTTCTATAGCCCACAAACATTCCCTTCTTTCTAGAAGCATCCAACTTGCTCCTCTTCTCTTTTGGCACATGAAAATAAACAGGACATCCAAAAAATCTAAAATGTGAGATGTCAGGTTTCTTACCAGTGAAAACCTCTTTGGGAGTTTTGGAGTCCAAAGCAGAACGCGGGCATCGGTTTTTTATGTACACAACAGTGTTCACAGCTTCTCCCCACAGAAACTTCGGTAGGCCTTGTGCACATAGCATGGCACGAACAACTTCCACAATGGTCCTGTTATTTCATTCAGCAATGCCATTCTGCTTAGGAGTGTAGACAGTTGTGGTCTCCCTCTTAATGCTAGCTTCTCTACAAAATTTCTTGAACTTGTTCGTCTCATATTCAGTGCCATTATCGGTCCTCAATATCTTAATCTTCTTCCCTATCAGATTTTCCACCAACGCTTTGAAGGTACGAAACCACATGAAAGCCTCATCCTTCTTCTTCAATATGTATATCCAGGTTTTGCAAGAGAAGTCATCTATGAATGTCATATAATAAGAACATCCTCCTAAGGATGTCACAGGCAGCATCCCAGACAGATCGAAATGTATCAATTGCAATACATTAGATGTCTTTGTGACACTTGAGGGAAAAGGACCCCTTGTATGCTTTCCTTCGACACAACCCTGACATACACCTTCATGATTATTTTATAACTCGGGCATCCCTATTAGCACCTTCCTTACTTCGATAAGGGCCTTGTATTGAAGGTATCCAAACTTTCGGTGCCATAGTTCAGTCTGTCAAATAGTATCACACGTCATCGCTCCCAGTGGAATTCCTCCAACCTGGTAGAGTCTATCAACTCTAAACCCAATCGTGATATCTTCCTTGAAGCTCTTCTTCCAGGTGCGCACCTTCCCATCAATGAGTTCCACATTGAAACCTTTGTCTTCCATGGCCGATATAGACATAGGTTCTTCTTCAAATTAGGTACATAGAGTACATCCTGTAAGTGGAGGACTTGACCTTGAGACAAGTGGAGGGTCACAGTCCTTGTCCCTTTCATGAGATATGTGGTATTATCTCCAAGGATAATTTTCATATTAGTATCCTTATCAACCATATCAGAAAGTGCTTCCTTGAACCTAGTGATGTGCCTTGAGGCACCACTATCTATCAACCAGACATCCATAGTGTCAGGTGGAGATGCAGCAGAGAGGGAAGATACAAGAATGGATTAATTTCTTTTATCAACAAAATTTGATTCCTCATACCTGGAATTGCTCAACCTTTTGAAATTTTGACCATTTCCATCAGAGGGAGCTTTCCTCTTTCCCTTGAACCTATTGTTCCTTTGATTTCCATTCCTCCGGTTGTTTTTGTTGTCATCATCATCAGGAGAATCCTTCTTCAAAGGGAATTCTCTAGCATAGTGACTTGGCCTATGACAAGTGTAACACTTTTCCTTCTTTCCTTGGGCCCCTACTCTTCCTTTGTTCTTTGGACCACCAAAGTTCTTGTTTCTAGAATGAGCAACGAAGGCAACATTTCCTTCATTTTCATACTCCTTCATTCTTGTCTCTTCTTGTAAGCATCTCGATAGTACTTTGTCAAAGTTAGGTATCACATTGTTATTGAAAATGGTAATGTTGAACACATTCCATTCGGATGAGAGCCCTCCAAGTGCGGTGAGTACCATCTCTCGATCTCGAAAATATTCAAAAAATATTATTGAAAAGACTCATCCCTGCCTTTCTTCAAATTCTTCATTTGATTCTTGAAGAATAGGACTTGATTCACATTGTTGGTCTTGGACATGTGGACCAACTTATCATACATCTCTTTGGATGTGCCCAGTTCTGAGATGTAGGCAACTAGACTCTTGTAAATTGAGTCCCTGATCATCAACTTTGCTTTAATCTCCCCCTTGTTATACATTGTTTTGGAAATAGTAGTAGCAGTGGATGGAGTCTCTTGGATTTTACCCCGCACATAGTCCATGACATCTTGGTCTTCCAAGTCAAGCTCCAATGTCATATTCCAAGCATGGAAGTCATCCTTCCCAGTCAATTTGTCATCAACCTTAAATCCATTGTAGTTTGAGGAACCCATCCTCTTCTTTGGTGATTGCTGCAAATTAGGGCTTTGTCTTCACCTCAGCTCTGATACCATGTAAATTTATGTAGATCTTCTATGCTTGATGCAACTTTAATTTCTCTTCAATGTTAGACAACAATCACATAAACAATAAAGTAAAATGTTGATAGAACATACCAGTAGATTGACAGAAGACAAGCCATAAATATATAAGTGTGTTGGTGTGTTACTGTGGTCAATAGGATGCTTCAACCAGCAAAGTCTCAATATGGTCAACCAACCAGCAATGTCACACAACCCTCTAGGACAACCAAACGGTCAACTCAAAAGTCAACCCAAAAAGTCAATGGTCAACACAAACAACAACAACAGCTAGGTCAATGCTGAAAAGTCAAAGTCAATGTTTTTCCTCAGGAATAGTGCCAAAAAATGTGGATTAGGAAAATCAAACTTTTGGGAGAGTTTCAAGTCGATTTGACCTTGTGTTGACCAAATTCAATGCTGGTCAAAGTTTGCAGCAAAAACCCCAGACCGAAATCGGAAATGTGCTGCTACTGGAATTTTCCCACGTGAGGAGAGAAGAGCCACCAAGGGTAGCGAACCAATCAGATGAGGAGAGAGAAATGTGTGAGGATGAGAAGAGTGCAAATTTCCACCAACGTTGACCAATATATATCCATAAGTGAGGGTGTGTGACACAACTGCTAGCGCACAAAACCTTAAGGCAGACCTACACATATATTGAATAAATTCAAAATAAATGTTCTGCTCATCGGATCAAGATGATCTTTAGATAAATCTTGCACATCTTCGAAAGAGGAACCCAATACAAATATTGGTATCTTAATTTGAGCATCACAACATGGAGTTTGGACCTAGTTGTCCAAAATTAATGAATTCCCGCTCGGGAACACCCTTGTACTAAACAGTACAATAGACCCTGCTAAACAACAAAAACATACATAGATATGTCACTTGACAAATCTAGATCTAAAAACATAAAAATAAATAATCATATAACATCCCCTCTATGGCTACCTTGCCCTTCCTTATATGCATTGTGAGCCTTCTCACTTTGGGTCCCACTCATTAAAGCCACTACTCTCATGGAGACTATCTCCTATTAACACTGCGATGTCTCCCATTAATGAACCACTCTCTCCATACTAGCACTGTTGATTTGGTCAACATTGACATTGTCCACATGATTTTTCCCCTGTTCACACATGGAGGTGCTTTATCTAGTTATTACGATGATTCGATTTCACATTAAGAGAAATTTTATTCCTACTAAAGAGATTTATGGGTCTCCCTACCCACTTATTCATCTATCTAAATGACAAAAGAAAAAATTAATATTCCAATTAGCTGCATGCTAATTTAGGAATATTATAGTCCTCCCCTCCCAAATGTTGCTTGTCCTCAAGAAACTGCAAGGATAGAACTAAAGAGCCTCCTCTCCTCCTCCTGTAGCATCCTTATATGATAAGATTCTCCAATGAACAAGATGTTGTCTCATTGATATGTCTCCAAGTTTCTCCTCCCAAGTGGACAAGTTAGCCTTTGGTGACAAATCCAAATGGCTATCATCATGAAGAAGTGAGATATCCATGGAGACAACTATGTGTTGTCTAGAGGCCTTCTTGAGGCATGGAATCTGAAATATATTGGGAACCATCATTCCCATGTGAAGCTCCCATCTCCAAGCTATTATCCACACAAAATGAGTCACCCCCCAAAATGGTAACTCATGGAAAAACTCCCCCACCTTTGGCTCCTGCAATGTAGGTGGGCTACATAGCTAAACTTGATAGACCAAATTGTCTACCCCACACTCTATCTCTCTCCACTTATGAAAGTGTGGAGTGGCTGCTGGTTTTGGGCTGCAATAATGTTGCCTTCAAGAGGTAAGAAGAAAAATGGATCCTCAACGATCCTCTCTCTAGTGTCATGAATCATGCTTGCCCAAACCATCCCATATATAATGAATAGGAATTAATCACCATATGACATAAAAATGAGAAGGATAGTGAAGGTTTCTTGTAGTTTTGGAAGGTACCAATATTTTCCCGAGTGGTTACAGTGCAGTTTTTCCAACTATTCTTTCAGAACATAATATGGCAAGTTGTCTCCCAACAATTTGCTAGTTGTGCATGTTATCTCATCTAATAGAAAATAGTAAATGGCCTTGTGTATCAACTGAGCATAAAAATAATAGTAAAATACTTGCCCAAAGCCATACAATATATGGATATCTCGTTGATGTTGGTCCCAAAATGACCATGAAGCCTAAATAGAGGCTTACGCTCTTGTGGAACAATGAATTGTATATAAATGGCAAGAGAATGAAAATACTGTGTTAGATGATCAATAAGTGAAAAAACACAACTCTTACCATGTACTGAGAGTAGGCTGATAATGAGATCCATGGATGATCTCTCCATAGTGGTGTGGTGTGTCTCCATGAGACCTTGATGAATGGAAAGGAATGAACCATGTGCTACATGTAAAGCCTTCTTCTTATGCTTGGAGATCCAAGTCAAGAAGATCATACCATAGTAATAGATGTCTCCATCCACCACTCTATCACTCTCATCTCTTACTTTCCCATCAAGTGCATCATATGTGAAGTGATCATGGGAACACTCCATCAAGAAATCCAAGCTCCCAAGTGACAACGTTGTTGGCCCTTGTGATAAGGCTCCTGTCACCTCATAAATTACCTCTTTGACATTCCCAATGCCAAAGTCACATATCATAATGCTACTACATATGGGAGACTCCTTCCAAAGTGGAATTACCTCCTGATCCTACAAATTTAAGGAGTAGCCCCTTTTCACCATGATTGTGCCAACATCTACTCCTGCAACATCATGCAAAGTATAGGAGAAAATCAACCTATACTCTCCGAAGAGTATCCAAAGCAACAACAACTCTTGTTTCCTCCTTATCTTATGATCATACAAGTCATGAAGTAATATCATGATGATTGACTTGTAGAATACCCCATACAACCAAATATTCCACTTCCATAACATATGGGTGCCATGCAAAGACCCAACCCAAAACATAACTCTTGAGATACGATATGTCACATGATGGCCAAACTCTTTCAAGAGTAGCCAATGCATCCTTGCCTCCTGCTGCCCTATGTCATAGATCTGCAAGTGGATCACCAGCCTCTTGCTCATCAACATGTTGTAGCCTCTACAACACCCTCCAAAAAACCCCACTTCAAAATTTTTCGGAGCCCCTTGAACTTAAAGAAAAACTAAGTAAGGAGTCCATAAGGCTAAGTCGCTAGGTCGCAAAGTTTAATTTTTTGGAAAACCGCGACCCTGCGACCTTGAGGTCGCAAGGTCGCATATCTCTTTGATCACCCAAATTGTGACCTTGTGACCTCATTAAATGCTCGCACGTGCGACCTTTTTATATAAAGGAGGTCGCTAGGTCGCATTTTTCATATGCAGCGAATAGAAAGAAACGACTCTGATAGGTCGACTGGCGCGCGATTTTCCCGGGCAAGTTGCCATTTTCCCTCCTGTTGTTTCCTTTTTGGTTATTCTTGCCATTTCCCTGTATCCCTCAGCCTTTAAATTTTCATTTTCCTCAGCTATTGTTTGCATTTCTTACTTAGGGTTTCCTTCTGATTCCAATCTTCACCACACTTGCCCAAACTCATCACAATTTCTTGTCCAGCTTCTCATGGCCTTTTCCCAACTCCAAAAGCTATCCCTTGAATCTGTCTGGACCCATTTAGCCTTTTATTTTTCCAGTTAAAGGGAAAAACACTCCACGCCTCGCGCGCCCAAAACCCCCCGGCAAGCCCTAGCGCGACTTGCGACCCCGCGACCTAGTCGTCAGGTCGCAAGGTCACATTCTCTCTAGTTTTCAAAAATTGTGACCCCGCGACCCAGCAACCTAGTCGCAAGGTCGTAAGGTCACATTCCTTCATTTTTCTGCAATTTGCGACCCCGTGACCCAGCGACCCAGTCGCAAGGTCGCAAAGTCGCATTTCCGATTTTTCCCAAAATTTGCGACCTTGCGACCCAGCGACCCAGTCGCAAGGTCGCAAGGTCGCATTTTCATCCTTTTTCACAATCCGTGACCCTGTGACCCTGTGACCTAGTCGCAAGGTCGCACCTTGGCCATTTCCTACAACTTGTGACCCCGCGACCCAGTAGACTACTTATTCACTTTTGCCTGTGTCCCAGTGAAGTAATTGATAAACTTTAATTGTTTTTGCATCATCATGGCGTCTTTCTTATCTTGGGATTCTTTAATGAACATGACAGGTGAATTTGAAGTAGATTTGGAGTGTATACCTGTCCTCTTAGATTCCAGCGATATGGGACCACCAGCGTCCCAGAAGAAAGACAAGCACGTGGCAGTGGAAGATACAGAGAGGGACATGAAAATATCCCCACCGCCGATATACAGAGATACCCTTTGCACCTTTTCCAAAGGGGAAAACATGCGATGGTACCACGTGTACCAAGAGTTCGCCAAAATGGAATTCCCGGAAGACCTCCCCGATCGGGAGATATACTCAAATGTGAAAAGGTCCAAACTCCATCTCGTAGGTGCTCATCCGGCAATATTCCCATGCCCAGAGATGATGGATTGGATCATATAGAAAACAGATCCCAAGAAGTTCGTGATCTGAGATAGCAAGGGCAAGGCTTTTGCAATGCTAAAAGGCTCTGACGCCCATGTGTATTATTCCTTACCAGAGCGGGAAGAAGATTTCACAAAAGAATGGGCCGTTGCTCATGCAGTTCCTGTAGTCGACACCAAAGGCAATGGTGGGAGGAGCTCGAGAAGTTTAAGGTCAAGAAAGACCAGGAATACCTAGTGGCGAGCCTCAGGAAAGTGTACAAATTAGTGGCTGCCCTGCTTTGCAGATTGTACGGGCGGCCAGACGCCACTACCTTCAACGACTCATGGGAAACTATCATGGAATACGTCATAGTGTATGGCACCTGTTTCAACTGGGCAAACATATTGATAACCTCCATTCACACAAATTTATCCTCGGCATTGGCGCTAGATGAAGGAATGCCTTCCGAATTTTATATGGCCTCTTATCTATTAGATGTCGTCTGTGCGAGATTGCACTTTGAGGGATGGGCACATAACTGGGATCCCAAACAGACCCATGCCATTCATTTTCAAACCAAGGTGTTTTGGGAATCTCGGTATAAAACAAACATAGAGCCGATCTCCCAAGTGTTCATCCCTGCTCTCTATAGAAAACTTTTCGGCCAAGACGCTCCCTACATGTCTTGGAGAGCGATGGAGATGCTTAGCAAAGTGGCGCATTGGTTCCCTTTCGCCGAATATACAATCATCCGAGTCTTTGGCTCGTTCAGGGCACCACATGCTCTGCTTCGTTTTGTTATAGACAAAGTGCTCATGTAGGAGGTCTGTTTCCAAATGTCGTCAGGTTTCTCCAGGGTCCTGTCCAGAGGCAAGAAGAAGTCGTGGCCCACTCTACCCCTCACTATCGGCGCATACACAGTTAAATACTTCAGAGAGGTCGAGGTAGAGGGATAAGAGATGAAAAGCTATCACTTTAGGGCTTTAGAGTACCGAACATACGACCCAGAGAGGATAGTTCCTGAACATTGCAAGAAGGATAAATTCAAATGGAATTATCAGCATACTGAATGCTCAGGAGAGGATGAAAGGAGGAACTGGTACAATGCAGATAGGAAATATGCCCCGGGGGCGGACCCTGGCCAAGAAGACTTGGATGACCAAACTTTGGAAGCAAGGGGTCATGAATTAGGAGGTGCTTCTTCCTCTCTAGCTAAGAAGCCTCGGACCACTACAGGGCAAAGTACCTCTATCCAACAGAAAGAAATGGAGGCCAAAGCCAAACAAGAGAGAGAAAAGAAAATGAAAGAGGACGAGGAGAAGCGCAAGAAGAGCTCAAGGGCAGAACAAAAGAAGAAGCAGGCCGAGGAGGCCAAGAAGGAGAAAGAGAAAAAAGAAGCAGAGGCGGAAGCTGAATAGGAACTCTAGAAAGAGCTAGAAAAAGTGGAAGCTGAGCAAGCCACAACAGCTGAGCGGAAAAGGAAGGCCGAGTTAGAAGCAGTGGCAGAAGCAGAGCTCAAGCAGAGGAAAGAACGTGATAAGGCTGAAGCCAAACGCTGAAAAAGGGAAGAGGAGGAAAAGAAAAAGAAATAAGAAGAGGATGAAATGCTGGAGGATATCGAGGTGTCTCCCCTTGAAGTACCCCTGAGCAGTACACAAGCCCCGCTCCCCGATGTCAATTACCCCCAGAGGCAAGAAGAGGAAGTCTTCGACCTCACCAGGCTCACATTTG
Source organism: Pinus albicaulis (assembly GCA_034641835.2). NCBI lineage: Eukaryota > Viridiplantae > Streptophyta > Pinopsida > Pinales > Pinaceae > Pinus > Pinus albicaulis. The sequence continues at coordinate 635,438,408 of CM076579.1, forward strand.
ATCAGTTATCTTTCAAAATTCGGCAAGAAAAGAGAAGGTGCCTAGCGCAAAATCCGTCCGCTGCATCCACAGTCGCAAACGGAAAAGACATAGTCCTTGACACTAGGACTAATCCCGTGATGATAGCATCAGCTGGCACATATTTCGCTGCGGCCATGAAAGAAAATGTGACTAGAATGAGTAGAGAGATCATTTCTCTACAAAATAGACTACAAGAAGCAGAGCAGCGGGGAAAGAGGGCAGAACAAGAAAGGGCGGCATTGAGAGAAGAGGTCCAACAACTCCAAAGCAAAACTCCCCCTGTCAATGAAGTTCCACTTGGCATTATAAAGAAGTTCGACACATTAGAGGCAACCGTGAGGCAAGTTTATGGGGAAATTTTCACCATAAAACAAACAGTCGCCCCATTGGTAAGAGCACAAGCGGAGACTAAGCAGAAGCATGAGCAGCTGAAAGAGGCCTCGACTGCCTTGGATCGAATGATGGACTGGACAACACGGTATCCCCAGGCCCCTGAGCATTTGCCGAAGAAGGATTGGATTCATACGCAAGATGCCAAAGTCCAAATCCGAATGAAAATGCAGTCCAAGGATAAGCTATCCAAGGATTTGGACAAAGTAATGTCTGCCTACGAACACCTAATCAGTGGCATCGACTCGATGCACACCCTTCACCACATTCCTTCGTTGGGGGCACTGGACGAGGAAAAAACATGGGATTAGTTAGATCAAGAGATCTAGTCATTTCTGCAGCCCATTAGGCAAGATGTTGTCACTCCTGATCTTGCAGCATCACGAGAAAACCTGGGCCAGTTTCTTGTCATGCCAGTATGGATTTACACCAAGATAGCCTCTCTTTCAAACCAGATCTCACAAAAGAAGGAAACTCTAATCCCAAATTCTTTGGAGTGCATGCATCGGTTGAAAGAGGAGGTCCCTCTAGTTTCTCCCATTGCAGAAGAGTATCAGACCTGGCAAGACTTCCTCAAATGTAAGCAGATAGATGCTCCTGACCTCTCAATTGCGCGCTCATCTACATAACTCAGTGGCAGTAGGTCGCAGGTCGCACCGCCTAGTAGGTCGCAGGTCACACCGCCCAGTAGGTCACAGGTCGCACTCACCAGCCAGGTCGCAGGTCGCAGTTTTCTCCCAGGTCGCAAGGCAACTCAACTGGCGGGCAGGCGAAGAGTCAGGAAGCCCAAAGGGCAAGTTTCGATCTATAAAACCCCTTCGGGGAAAATTTTAAGGGGGATTTTTCTTTTGGGAACTCAAGAGCTATACAACATTGTATTGGAAGATAACACTCTTGTGCATATGAATACAAATACCTGTTAAAACTTCTTTTGGATCTGATGTGTTTTGCTGTGCGAACACTATGAGTATTTCTTATACAGTTTCAAACATCTTTTGATTAATGAAGTTGCACTCTTAATGGCATCATTTATGCATTATGGCCTTCTGTATTTGTGTTAATGATGTTCAGTTTATATTGCTTTCTTAATGGATGTTAATGAATTTGTTTATTAGCATTTCATTTTATCTTTCAGGAAGTAAAGGGGGGATATCACCATAAAGAACTATTTCTTTTGTGGTCAGAATAGCCCACAAGCATAACCCCAAAGATGTGTTGCTAACGACACCTCCTTCGGCGTGTATGCTTTATTAATTGTCTCGCTACACATGGTGTTATATACGTGTTTAATGCATCAATCATGTATTTTGTATCATGTGAATAAGTGTGTGTCCACAGGTTCAATCAGGTTCTTTTGAGACCAAAGGGAAGGTGACTTAAGCGGTAGCTGGACCCACACCTCGGACGAGATCCCTATTCCAAACGGTTCAAGGTCTGATTGGGACTTTCTACCGGGGAGATCCCCTACTGTTGGCCGGACAATTTTTCCCGTCAACACAACATCACCCATCCAACCAATGGTGAGTGTCTACTGTCATACTCCAAATGGGTATTCCAATGGAGAATACCATCCTCCCAAATCAGATTACTATCTCTACACTTCATGGGATGTTTAAGTGCAGCCTCCTAGAGATCTCCATATGAAGAGCACTCATCAATGATCATGTTGAACCCATAAGGATCCAAGTATGCCGAAGGCAAAGTCTTCTCATTGAGTTGTGAAGTTCTCATCAAGAAGGATCTATCATAGTAATGGGAGATAATATGTATCTCAAAAACCATCTGCTTATCCTATGCTACACATGTAGAATGGTCATTGGAATGCTCCAATAATGGTTGGGTACCCAACTCATCATTGCTGCTTAATGACAACATTGCTGATCTCCTTGATGGTGCATATGATGTCTCATGATCATGCTCAATGCTGAACATATAGTTCCGAATTGGATTGTTTGGGACAATACTCATCCTATCCTCCAAAAATCTACACTCCAACCCCAACAGTTGTGTGCAGCTCAACAATGACATACTAGGATGAATGTACATCTCCTCCTTGATCCTATCAAGGGTCCTCTACCCAGTGATAGTCTGCTGCTCCAAATCAACAGTGTGTTTGACCTTAGGTCATGCAATGGCATGTCCCCACAACCTTCCATATGATGTGCTGAAATAATAGAAAGTGGAAACATTTTCATACCTTGATTTATCTTGGGAACATCTTGTACTGATACAAGGGTTCCTCCCACCAATGTGATGACTTCCCCAACTACTGGTGATGATGATGGCTGCTCCTCTACTGCTGCACCAATGCTGGTATAAGTCTCCTCCTCCTCATGCATCTCCTAAATAATGCATGGGTCTCTAATTGTCAAGAGATCAAGACCACTTTGCAAAGGTGCAAGTGTTCCTTCTCCTAATGTAAGTATCCCTGCAGCAAGTGGTGGTGGAAGTTTATTTTCTTCTGGTTTCTTCTTGTCAAACTTCTTGATCAACCTTTGAGTAAAATCTGTATAAGTGATCATTTTGGCATGACTCAAATGGTTGAACCACCAAATGTTTTCTTCACCCTCAAGGTGCAATGCTGTAATATCAACAACTTCTCTTTCTACTATAGGATGTAGCATGAAGAATGCATCTAAATTTCTCTTCCAAGCCCTTGATGTGCATGTAGATGACCCATAAAAAGTACAAAATAGGAATATATTGTGTTTTCTTCTTCTATTGCTGCAAGGTCTCTTTTCTTATTTGATCTGGATAAACTGTGGGAGAGTTAGATTCTCCTTAAAAGCTCTTGATTGAGACTTATATATTGCAAGATAATCACTTAAAATCTCATGATATAAGTTTCCTCCATTTCCATGTCTCTCACCTTCCTCTTCAAATAAAGTGGACATAGAATATTTCTTTGGAGCTCTATGCAATACCAGTTTTCTCTTCTGCTGATAGGAAGTGCATGGACCTTCCTCATCTTGAAACCCTATTGAGGTATCATTGATTCTCTCCATTTTCATTTGCTTGAGCTCCTTGGTGAGGTCCTTAGTAGATCTGAAAAGAGATGAAATAAAACTCATTCCTTCCATCATTATGATCTCTTCTTCTTCTTACTCTCCTAATATCATAATGGCTGAGATCCATAAGCTGAGCCAATATTATGCTCCGATACCATTGTAATATTCCCAAATAGGGAAAGATGCAATATATGAACACAACACTGGAAATGGAAGTGAATAAATCAATACACCATTACATGATACAAATTTACAACCATCTTATTAAACATATCAGCAATAATCGATAGAAAATATTGAGTATCAAGTCACTCAAGTAATACAATACAAGCCTACACTAAGTAAATATGCCAACACATGAACTATAGCTACTATAAAAATGCCATGGGCCAAGAAAACACAGTTTTAGTGAGTAAAATTCCACAGAATTTATACAATATAGCTCAAGAGGTGTTGGGGATAGAGATATATGCTCCCAAACACATTTCCAAGAGAAACCAGAAAAAGTTTCCAGAAATACCCAAAATACAAAAATGTCGGAATGCAGCCCTAGGGCTGAATAAATATTGCAATCAAATAACTGGATGGAGGTGGCTAAAACTGATATCAAATGTATAGATCTCCTCCAATAGATCCTCGAAGTGAAAGGCTAATCCCAACACTGAAAATCTAACCCTCCAAATGAAGCACTGAAACCTCCCCTGCAAATGCTCACTGAAATAATGCAGTTCTTGAGGGAAACTACACTGTAGGAGGTGGAAATAGGTTGGCTTGGTGCCAAAATATGAAATGAAGACCCTAGGCCTTCCTTTCTGGCCTCCCAATGGAAAGGATGCCTCTCCACTGAAAAAAAAAACTGAAAGTAGCCCTAACAATCCTCCACTGCAACACCTTGCAACACAACACAACTCTGAACAGAAACTGCACTGTAGCTGAAGACTAAAGCTTGGCCTGATGCCTGAATGTGGACTATACAACTCAATAATATCTCCTAAGTAGGAAACTGAAGTCCCCTGAGGATGAGTGTGGGATTCCCGCTCAGGAACACCCTTGTACTAAACAATACAATAGACCCTGCTAACCAAAAAAAGAATGCACATATATGTCACCTGACAAATCTAGATCTAAAAATATCAAAATCAATAATCATCTAACATCCCCTCTATGGCTACCTTTCCCTTCATTATATGCATTGCGAGCCTTCTCACCTTGGGTCCTAGTCATTAAATCCACTACTCTCATGGAGACTATCTCTTATTAACATTGAGTTGTCTCCCATTAGTGAACCACTCTCTCTATACCAGTGTTGTTGATTTGGTCAACATTGACCTTGTCCACATGATTTTTCCCCTGTTCACACATGGAGGTGATTTATCCAGTTATTAAGATGATCCCCTTTCACATTAAGAGGGATTTTATTCCAACTAAATATATTTATGGGTCTCCCTACCCACTTATTCATCTATCTAAATGAAAAAATAAAAAAATAATATTCCAATTAGCTGCATGCTAATTTAGGAATATTACATCATGAGAGGGGAGACAAGAGTGAGTCTCTAGAAGGAAATTAGCCATACTATCTGTTAGCACTGATATTTTCATCCCACCCATCCCACCTTCTTATTTTACTCTACTTTCACCTCATCTCCGTCATTATGATTGACCTCGCTTCATTTTTAAAACTTTTTTCCCAAGATTCCGATATTCATCATGGTCATCATTCAACTCATTCTTCCATGTTGTACCATCATTAGGTCATAGGGTAAAAATCTTGAAAATTGGTCATTTCACCATCAAATTAATATTTTGAAGGAGTAGTAATAGTCAAAGGTCTTCAAAAATTTCAGGTTCTAAACTATCGTTTCCAATTAAGTGGCTTTTTTTTTACCATATTTGTCTCTCAATTGTGCTTGGAAAGCTTATTTCCCTCTCGTAGGGTTTTGAGGGAATTTTTCTTGGTTTCATGACTTCCATGGTTAAATCATCAATAAAAATTGTATATTGATGCTCTTACACCAGATTCCCCTATACTTAATATACCTTCCTAAACACTTGCCATCACTCCTATCCCTCAAAATCATCAATTTTCCACAAGCCCTAGCCTATTGCTACAATTCGACACTTTTTCGAGACTAGGCCTCTGTTTTTCCCTTTTATACCCCTTCCCTTCACTCAATCCTTGAAATTCAACTTTCCCCTACTCTTTAACATCTATCCTTATCCCCAAAAATTTCCCCAAGAATTTAGACAACCCCTAACCCCTTCATTCCCCTCCCTCTACAAGGCAGTCCTAAATCCCCTGTTTTCCCTACACCAAACCCTAATTTCCTCTCCTACTGAGCTACGGTTTGCTATGGAATCAGAGACATATGAGTAGAGGAGGCATAAGGGAGGTCATTTTAGCAAGTATGAAGCCATCCCAACTCATAAACATGATGCCTCCATCATTTTCCAAGAAGTCATTCTAAGGGACAAATCATTTGCCACACACAGGGCCAGTTTCGCTTCAAACTATGTTTCCAACCAAAAAGAGATGAATTTGAAAAAAGAGAGAGAGGATTTTGTCTATAATAGGCCATGGAAGAAAAAATCCTTCATTTTTTACACAGGTGTCATGGTTTTTGAGAAATGTCAAAAATACAGGTGCTACAAGAGGTTTGTTGCATTTCTAGAATGACCTTGGGAAAATCAAGTTTTCTCCTAGTTGGAGTGTCCAAATGACTTTATTGATGAGTCAAATGATAACTAGATAGAGATATATTTCCAATGAGCTATCTTGAGATCAATTTGGAGTTGAAAAATGCTTCCAAAAGTGTCCTGCAACAACACTCTGCATTTCTGCTCCCTCATTCAGCACTTTTTGACCAGTCTTGGGAAAGTCAGCTTTTGACAGGTCAAATAAACTCAAATCAGAAAACAAAAGGTATATTTGGAAGTTATACTTCAAGAGATTTCCAACGAGTTATCCTAGGCCCAATTTGGACACCAGGAAGATCTTCAAAAGTGGTATGCAAAAAAGTGCTGCAGAGGTGCTACGCTTTTGCCTGAAAACGCCAGACCAAAATACAAAGGCACTGCGATTTTGCACATCGGCATTGCGCTTTTGTCATGGCGTTGTGCTTTTGTCGAGAAAGCCCTAGAAGCAGAAAAAATCAACCAAATAATCCCAAATTTCCAGAAAAGTCTTGTAACACCCTCTTGCAAGTAAGTAACACCAATTTATTGCCTCGTTGCAGTTCTAAACATCATTTTCATAGTGTTTTTGTTCCTAAGTAAAATTGACATTTTGCATAGTGAAAAACCCTAGTTTCATCTCCTTATCCTCAATTTTCTGCTCATAAACCCCACAATACCATATTACATCACTATTAAACCCATTCCTACCCCTACACTACTTTTTCCTAGTCCCGAAATCCCTTTCCCATAAAACCTAAGTCCTAGGTCACTAAAACTCCTAGGCATACACTACCTCAAACCTGTAATCCAATTATCATTTTCAAATCCCTAAATATCTTGACCTGCTATCACCTCCAAAAACTACATGACTCCTTCCCCCATCTACCTAATTTTCATAACCCTATCCCTATTCCCTAGACCTATTTTCACTCCCTATCCCCATCTACCTTATCCCTAGGGTTTTCTTGGACTTAAAACACTATGGAGGATAGACAAAAGAAAGAGAAGGAGAGGTTATAAATAATTTATGAGGTGTCTCTTCATGCCTCAAGCCCTGGATCAGCAAGTAACCTAACAATTTTGGCAAGTTTTTGGCACATTTGGCACTTTAGTGCATTTTTGGTTTTTTGAGCAATTTTGGCGTACAGAAAATCTACCAAAAAGGGCGATGTGATTTTTCTTGGAGTCTCTAATGGAAAAATGGCCACCACCATCATGTTAATAATGATGATTAAATCAACCCCAGCAAGTTTTAGGAAATTTGGAGGAGAAATGTTCCCTCAAAAGTGCAAGAAACCACCAAATTTTCATGTTTCTGCCTCCTTTTTGACCTTGGCGCTGCACTTTTACTAGTCTTGGGAGATTCAATTTTTGATAGATAAAATGAGAATAATTTTGGAAACTGGAGGGATATTTGGAAACTATACTCAGAGAGATTTCCAATGAGCTATCATGGAGCTGATTTTGACATCAGGAAGGCCTCCAAAATTTTCTTGCAAAAGAGGCTATTTTTCCTGTCATGGCACTGCACTTTTGCCAGAAAAATCGCATTTTCACCATCTTCAGCAATTTTTTTATTTTCACTCTAGTTTGACTTTTTTATCTTGGGAAATGAGAAATTAATAATGTAAAAGGTCAAGATAAATGTCAATGTCATGTTTTTATTGTTATCTAGGGTAGATACATTAGATAAATCCTCTAGAGGTCAAATGAATCAGTTTCCTCTCTTTTAGAGGAAAATTGTTGGGTCTTCCTAGTCTTCAGTTTCTTATTTGGGAGTAGGTGAAACTGATCCCTATTTCATGGATTAGATTCTCTGAGGCTAGGGAGAGTGGTTTTGAGGTATATATCATGTATTTTCTCATTCATTTGTAGAGGTTGGACGTAGGCATCTCAAGGACACAATTTTGTATCAGTTTGGCCTGGACATTAATGATAAATTTGCAGTTATTTCTTTGGGATACATGTGCTATGAATGGTTTGACATAGTTTTTACTTTTTTATCATTTATATGAATGTATTGTAAGCTCATAAACTAGTTTCATGTCTATGATATGCTTAATTTCAAGTTGAAAGGCAGAATTCATGTTTTCATGCTCTGTTTTGGGGAATTTTGCATAATTTGTCCATTTTATTCAGTTTAGGGAGAATTCATCTCATATGATCTTCCTAGCTCCTCATCGGTCTATTTATCTCACCAAAACCATCCTTAAGTGTTAAATCTTATACCTACCTTGCCCCATCGAATGGACTGTAATTTTATCTCATTGGCCCAAATCTAGTCCCCTTGACCTAATCCTCGTTTCAGTGAGCCCAACCCCAAATCAAAGAAACCCCTACATTTCATATCTAGCCTGAAACCCTAATTTCTCCAACCCTCCTGGTTGTGACCCTTTGGAGAGAGCCCTCTTCGGCTTGATAGGGCTAGCTATCAAGTCAAAATCTTGGTTTGTGGTTACCTCTGTTGGGATTCCTTCTTCAACCTTGCGAATCCTGCGAAGTGATAACACTATCCTAAGATAGGCACACAAGAGAAAGGAAATATTCATTAATTATCTAGCAAAACAGTTCACATAGAAACAACAATAATTAAATAAAATTCAACACACAATCAACAAGATAAGTACCAAAGCCAATGAAGTAGTTCAATTTCCTTAGTACATATGAACATAACATATACTGAAAACATCTAAAGAATAGTCTTACAATATTCATTATACAGGCATGAAAATGTGTTTGCTCAATGGGCTTCAATTATTAAGTGAAAGATCTAAGTACATAGTTACAATAGTGATGCACTAGCTCGAATAGTGGAACATTAAGTCACTTCTTGATTCTCCAAGGAATTATCTTCTCTCCTATGCCAAGCTGAAGAAACCAAGGCTATCTTTCCAAAGTATAAGCCTCCAAAATCCAAGCCACCAAAAAACCCTTTGTTTGAGTTATGAGGTTTCTTTTATAAAAATATGAATGACCTTTCCTATCCCCTATGAATCTTGAGCTACTCTCATGAATCTTGGACTCCTAAATGAACTTTGAACTTGTTAGACTCCTATACCAATAGGTGTCATATTTCATGATTGTCTTGATTGAACTATGGAATATGTTCAAACCTTTTTCTTGAGCAAAGGTGTTCCATATTCTTGAAAAAAACCAAAAAATTGAAAAATTTAAAAAATGTAAAGAGGGTATACCCTAAAAGAAAAATCAAAGGGTAAGAAAAATAAAATGGTCAAAAAAGTGGAAGAAATGAACCCCAAACAAAAAATAGACCAAGGAAAGTGTGCAAATCCAAATGCCACTACTATTTCATTTTTGTAAATAAGCAATTGTGTGCAGCTTGTCAAACTTTGCCACAATTTATGAAGGGTCAAACTGTTTAAACTTGACTTATTCATATTTCAATTTCATGTTGTAGAATAGAGAATAAATATCTGACCAAACAATTTAATCTTGGCAGATAAGTAGATAGGTAGAGTTAATAAAAGGTGCTCAACAGTTTAATCTGAGCCCTTAGATGTAATAAGGGTAGAAATAGATAGATTTATCATGTAAAAAGGAAAGGTTGAAAAGGGTTTGCAAGTCTAAATGCACCCTAATAAAGAAGAGAAAATGGTAGTGTTAAGTAGATAGGGTAGGTAGATGGTGCTGCAAAGTGTTATCTGATGAATGATGCTGCTACATGTTTTGATCCTTTACTTTCATCACAAATACTAAAACAGGAAATACACTGGAAAATCACAGCAAGCAAAGTCAAACTCATTAACTTCCCTCATCACTTTCCCCTCAAAAGTTTTACTAATTTCCCCCAAAAGTACTAAGGTATTTGGAGATCAAAAGGGCTCAAGGCATTTCCTTGACTTTTGGAGGGACCGGACCCTCGGCCTAATGATCAAAAAGACCTAAGTACTTGAGATAATTCATCATTATAATCATTTATCTTTAACCTTTTCCTAAGTAAAATCTCATTTTGCTTAGGAAAATTATGCAAAATTCCATAAAAATCCCTCAAAATAACTTACTATTCTAAGTTTAAGTGTTGAAGATGAGATATTGCAATTTACTTCAGAAAATATCACTTTCTTAGATGAGCAAAGTGTTTTGAGTTCCATTGTCCCTTTGTCATATTTACATCTAACTCTATTTACTAAATCCCTAGTGAAAATGCCTTGTCCTAAAGTATATAACTCCTTTTACATACATATCCCAAAAAACCCATCTATTATGTTTTAACCAAAGTATTTACTTCGCAAAAATTCACTAAAAACCCGCTTCATACGCCCTTTGGTTAAATATATTCATATATTATAGTCCCGCCCCTATGGTAAATTAATTGTATCGGTTAATTTATCGTATAATAAAAATATGTAAAAAAGCTTTAGACATATTATACATGTTTAAACGCAAAAAAAGGATAAAACCTGAAATTTTGTTTTTAAACCAAAAACCTTGGAAAAAGCCCCTATGCCACCGTGGCCCATCCACCTGGCATTCCACCCAACGTTTCAACCACTAATTAAACCCTGCCGCACTCCTCTTTCCATTATATTATGGGATTAATTAGTTATCAGAACTAATTAACAACCTTCCATTCACCAATCATATGCCACCCGGGATGATTGATTAAACGTTAATTACGCCGGGCCCGCGTGATAACCACCCCACTATCTCCCCCATCCTTTCCACCGTCGGATCGCCCCTTCAAAGATCGACGCTCCCTATCAATTCCGCTAGCCATCCAATGTCAGAACATTAACGCGCGGGGAGTGGGTGGTATTTGACTAGTCACCCGTCCACGTGTCGATACTCGAATGGAATCGCTGCCCGCTCATCTAATACCACCTTTGTCCATAAGCGGTGCGGGGACTAACCGCTTACCGCCCGGCCCTCCTGCCCCATGTCAGCCCGTACCAAAGTGACGTCACTCCTCGAAAAACTAAAAAACCCCTCTTTTGACTTTGGAATTAAAACAAAATTTCGTGTTTTTATGTTATTTTCACCATTTAAACGCGACTGTGCTTTCCGCTACGAATTTCAAATTTCCACTGAAATCCACTGTTCAATTCGATTTCGCTCCAGAATTCAGCCAGACCTGCATTCAAGCATCCTCCTGCTACCGTCTGATACCGGTTAAAAGCCCGTTTTCCTCCAAGAACAGGTATTTATCCTATAACGCTTCGAACTTCAAAAGAGAATCTATTTTCCTTGTTTTCAACTGGATTAGTGATTAAATCTTATCACTGAATCATTCCCTGAGGTTTTAAAAAACTGTGAATTGTTCCCCTGAAACTGCAATTGTGTTAATTTCCTTCATTTAAATTGAAATTGCACCCGGCCTGTGAAGAAAAACCAGAAAACTCCGTTTTGAATCCACAAGAACCAAAATGGAGGCCCCGGCAGCTTTGAAAGTAACTCCACTGAATGCCCCTCACCGAGAGTTAGAATATTTACCTTTGGTAGATAAAGATTTCCAGATTAAAGACTTGCATTTTGATGAAAGCCCCCTTCTGAGTTATTGTTGCTGCAGAGACGAGTATGCAAAGGGGCAAGATGTTATTGGATTGTGGGAATCCAATCTCCCAAGGTATCTCATCCATTCAGTCATTATTTTCCCAGAAATCATCCACTATTGCCATTCAAACTATGATCCCACTCAAAGGGCTGTAATAGCTCCTGATCAGAGTGTTCTGTTCCCCATTACTCCCCAGGCTATCAATGCAATACTACATTTTGAACCAGACCAAGAACTAGCACCCTTGTCTATGGAAGAATTGATTGAAAAAACTAATCAATTGACCCCAGAAAAATTGGATTTCATGTGCCAGATTTTCATGTTGCCTGAACATCAACCTAAGGGACCTCCTCCATATGGTTTTGTCTACTTTAATAAATTGGGAAGGCTCATCCTAAATATGATATCTTTTGTCTTGGGTTTCAATACCAGTGAATATGTTGATGAGATAACCCTGGTTTTACTGTCTATTTTTACTCCTGGGCAACCTCCTGAAGTTAGATATGACTTTGCCTCCTTCATAGCCAATAAGATCCATGATCAGTTCATGAGGCTAGATGATGAGAAAGTTTTTAAATATTCCTCAGTTATTTATCATCTCATTATCTTCTATCAATCAGAAAATTTCCCTTTCCCTGTTAAAAAGCTTGATGCCAAGGGAAACCCTAGGTCATTCATATTTTGGTCTCCCATAATTCATTCTTCCTATGAGTCTTCCTATTCCTATACTGAGTTCATCGATCTTTTTGTATATCCTGCAACTACCTTGTTGACAGGAGTCCCTCCTCCAAGGCTCAGTAATGAAATCAAGAAGACCTTGCAGCTTTAAAGGACTTATAAAGTTGGAGATTGGTATTTATATCAAAACCATTCAGTCATCAGGATCTATGGATGTGAATTACATCCATTCAAGTTACCAAGATATGTGCCCATGAGACTTTTTGCCTTGGAATATTTTAGGCAAATGAACAATTCAGATGTGATTCATTTTTGTAGTGTGAAAAAGAAGGCCCAATTAAGGATCAAAAGTCAATTAGGTCCTTTCATCTGCAACTCTAGGAAAGCCGAGCAAGAAGCAGAAAATATACTCCAAAGCCGTTGCAAGTTCCAAACAACTTTCCGTTGGGTTCCTTATGACCCATTTGGTTTTATTTGTGAAAAGAGAATAAAGAATAAATCATCCCCTTACATACACCACAAGATTCCTGAACTAGAACAATATGCCAATCAAGATGAATGGGTTGAAGGAACACTTGTTGAGGAAGAAAGTGAAGCTGACAAAATGAACAAAATTATGAAATATCTCGAGAAGAAGTATGACCTAGAATCTTGTGGTCAAGTGCAGGTACCCCACATTGGCACTTCTTCAGCAGCAAATCTACAGCAGACATTACAGGAAAGCAGTTCATCAGTGGCAGCAGAACCAAAAGGCAAGGGAAAGGAACCTGAAATTCAGGTCATTGAAACTTTAGTCATGGCAGAGAAACCTAAAACTTCTAGAGCACCTGATCAAACACAAGTTTCTCCCACTCCGGAAAAGCATCCTGAAGTTTCAGAATTACAAACTCCATCCAACATGGAAATAGGAAAGAAAAGGCAGGTTCCAGACACTACTCCTCCTAAAGAGCCTTCAGGAATACATCAAGCCAAAAAACATAAATCAGATCCACTTCCAGATGTGGAAATCATAGATGAGGTGTTTGATGATGGAAGAGAAGACAGTCAGCTAACTGGTTCTGTTAGTGTGACCCATACAGAGCAGAAAGGAAAAGCTTTGCACAAGCAGTTGAGTACTGAAGTATCCTCCTTTAGGCCACCAAAAACAGATACAGGGGATATAAAAAGAACTTTCATCAATATAAAGGAAAAGAATGATCCATTGAGAATGAATGTATATGATCAATATCTGAAAATGGCTCCACATAATCAGGAAAGGTTAATGTCAGCATTTGACATTTCACAAGGCAAAATGATAATGAGCCACTTCAAGTCAAAGGTGCCAAAACCCATGACAACAGCTGATTATATTAGAAAAAATTTTGAGGTCCTGGCAAAGGACATTCATCCTTTAGACCAGATAGAGCTGCATAAACAAACTGGGGAAATGGTGTATTCCACTCTTACTAATAAAGCCATGGCAACCCTAACGCTGCAAGATTCTTTAAATAACACAAGCGCCCAATTGCAAATTGAAAATGCCTCTTCTCAGGCCAAATATAATAGAATAAAGTCTTTGGAAGACATAATCATCAACTTGCGTCACAACCCCAAAGATATTAAAAGCATTGAGGCACTAATAAAGAAGAAAGATGATGACATAGCTGCACTGAGAAAGCAGTTGAAATTGCCAGCCTCAAGGCACCCCCAGACCCAAGAAGTTTTAAAGGGGAATTCACAAGAAGAGGTAATGGAGTTGCTCTTAAAGGTAACTAAGCAACTAAGTGAAACAGAGAAGGGATTGGAACAAGATTTACAGGAAAATGAAGCTCTCAAGCAGGCATCCATCACAGAAGCTACTACAACCACAGGTACTACAACAGCAAAGCAACAAACAGAGCCAGCGCAGGTAAATACTTCTGGTTTAAGTTTTGATGAGTTGATAAAACAAATGGAAAGTTTACAATTAAGAGTCACAGAACTTCAAACCACAAAGTTACAATTAGAAAATTTGGAGCAGAAGTATGATACATCTAAGAAGACAGTTGCTGATAATACCAGGGAAATTAAAAGATTGGACAAATTAGTTAAGGCTTTAGAAAAAGATCTTTCATTAGAAAAGCCTTTGAAGGAAATAAATGAAATTCTTTGGGGTAATATAATTGAGTTAATAAAAAGTATTTGGCCCTCTATTCAAGCAATTTTTGAACAAAATGACTTGATTAAAATAGCTCAGGAAGAAATAAACAGAACAAGATATGAACTAAGAGGTAGACCTGAGCAGGCCAATCAACTCATTCAATTTTTGAACACTCGAACAAAGCAACAGCTTGCAAGATTAGGAATTGAAGACAGAACCGGCACTATTTTGATAATAAAAAGAGTTTTCATCAAGAGAACTTTTATGCAGAATTTAGAAAGGAAATGTTCAGAGATTTTGGCTGATATTGATGCTTTCAGAGAAAAATTTCAAGTTTTATTGGACAATGGGTTACCCAGTCCCATGCTCACAGAAGACCAGATAATGGACCTGGAAACCTATGTTAAGAAAATAGATATCCATGCTCAAAATACAACTGCTAGTTCTATCAGTTTGCCAGAAACAACGTTGCCAACAGGGAGAAATCTTTATGACAGGTTGAAGAATTTATTTCATCTTGAACATGAAATAAAGTATTTGTTTCCTAATGAGCCCACTTTTTACAAACTTACAGAGGCTGATGAGACATTGAGGAAACTTAAAAGGACTATGATACCAGAAGATCAATGGTGGAATGACCTATTGGAAATTCTATGAAAATTATCTTCAGTATGAGAATGTTATCTTTTTACTATTATGTGAAAGATAAAAATGAGCACAGATGAAAGAGTATCAGTTGAAAAGATTAAAGAGTATCCGTAAAGACAAAAAGTATCAAACAAGCAAAGAAATTACTCCAAGGGACAGCACCGAGCCCTATTTCAGCACTTACCTCCAGCACATCAGCAAAATGAGGGAACAACACATCAGCAGTTACCTATTATTCTATCCACGAGACCATTTGTCTCCTGTTTATTTGTAAATTACTCCTTAGTCACCCTAGATTATTGGCTAGGTTAGTGTGAGATTTTTTCAATTATTTTTTGTATAAATAAACCCTCAAAGAGAGTATTGAGGGTGGATTCTATTACTTTGCTGTAACATTGAGATTTTCTGAATAAAAGCATTTTGGAGAAATTTATTCGTGGCTTACTGGATGACGATTTGAAGCTCAGGACTTTTTGCAGGATTCATGTGTTGGACTGCAGTTCAATAAGTCTTTCTACCCTTTGTCTTAAGTTATATATCAGTTTATAATATCATTATGTCCATTTCTGAATAATTTACATAAAGGATTGAATCAGAATTTACTTGATTGTACTCTGATTTCAGATGTGATTGTTCTTAATGTTTTCCTCTAAATTGGTTATAAGCATGAATTCTTAAATGCTCTTGCTTTGCTAATTTAAACATTGTTGATTACTATAATAAAGAATTCTTCATTGCTCTTTGTTTGTAGTCATCTCATTTCTCCCTTTTGAACATGGTGAAAGATTCTTAGCTGCCTTTCATCCCTTCAAGATCATCCCATCCACTTTAAATTTTAAGGATTGTTCTCTGTCTAGCTACCTTGCCCTGTAAAGCCATCTTGTGTGTAGAATAGAAATCCAGTAAAACCATCCTTTGAATCCATAGCCCAATGGACTAAAAAATTTCAACCTTGCCCTTAGTTTGTGGATTCCACCATTTTTCAAAACAAACTCTTGGATCTATAACTAGCTTAAAACCTTCTAAGAACAAAGATAAATTATAAAGAGAGAGCCCTCTCTGGATGCAGATTGGCTAGATTCTGCATCTGAAGATTGGTTTGTGGTTACCTCGGGTATACTTTCCTCTTCCACAACTTCAAGGAAAACTTGAGTGATAACATAGTGGCGACCATACTGGGGAATCTGAATCATCTTTATTTGTTAATATTGTTCACTTATAAGCTATAGACAGAGTCTAAAGATCAGCTAGGTAGCCTTTGAAATTGCTTTTGCTCTGCAATTGCAAAAGTAAATAAATGTTGCTTCAGTCTATCTCTGATTTAGCTTATACACTGAACCTTAGTTTCAAAATGTTTAATCAGAATATCTAGTTTAACAGATCTTTGAGAAAATTTTAATCATACATCATTATTTCTTGAAGAATTTGTAGAATTTGTATTTATTTTTTTTCAATTAAAACCAAAAATCCAAAAACACATAATCTAGGAAAACTGGCTTCAGAAAGGATTCGACATACTAGGTCAAACCCTGACCCTAATCCACCACCAATATTTGAAAATCCAAATCTGATTCCTAGGATTCTTAGAAGACAAGGAAGTCAAGAAAGTTCTGAAAGAGGAAGTCAAGAGAGTTCAGGAAGTTCTAGACCACTTTCTAGATCTGCATCTTGTCCTGTGAAAATTATATACATTGATGATATTCCTTTTGATGCACGATTTGAAACATCTTTATTTGTGAATTTTTCTGAAACCGAATTATCCAGATTAGTTCCAGATCCATTGTTTTTTGAATATTTGCAATACAGATTTGTTTCACATCATCTTGACAGACAATTATAGAACTTTATTCAGTCTGAACAAACCTTTGAAGAAAGTTCAAACATCTCTGTAATTACCGAAGCTTCTCCAAGTTCAGTTACTTTTTCTCAAGCTTTTCAAACACCTGTTACCCCTTCTACTCCTCCATCTCCTCCTGCCAGACCATCTACTCCTGTTATCCCATTATATCTTCCAATGGCCGATCGATACGCTCCTTTACAGTTACCAGCCAACCCTCCAGCTTTACCTCAAGATTATCAGAGTAAGATTACACCTTTTGATGGATCAGGTACTTACACAGCACAACAACACACCAAAAGGATGACTGATTACTTTGAGTTCTATGAAATTGACACTGATAATGTCCGTATGAGAATTTTTGTTCAGAGTCTTACTGGAGAAGTTAGGACATGGTTTAGGGCCCTTGCTCCAGATAGTATTGTTGATTTACCAGCTTTATATAGGGCATTTTTGAACAGATGGGAGAAGAAGAAAGATCCTCTTCAGATCCTTTCAGAATTTGAAAAATTAAGAAGAATACCTAATGAAACAGTACAAGATTACATCATTAGATTCAATGAAGCATATAATGCAGTTCCTCAAAACCTAAGACCTCCACCTGACTCCGTATTGGTTAAATTTCTAGACGGTTTTGATTCTGACATTGCTTATTCCCTCAGGGAAAGAGCTCCCCAAACATTAGAGGAAATGCAAAGCATAGTGGTGAGTGTAGAAGCAAATCTGATAGAAAAACGAGCTAGAGCAAGAGCAGAAAGAAGAATGCCTCTGAATGAAGAACCTTCAGCTTTTGAAAAGAAGCTGGATGCAATCATTAAAGGTATGGAAAGATTAGGAGACAGAGTTGAGACCATTGAAAGAAAGTCTTCTACTGATAATCAGAATGTTGCAAGAAACCCAAACTTTAGGAGAAATCTGAATCAAAATATTGGAAAGAATGTCCTTGACCAAAACATTAGGCCACCTTTCCAAGAAAACTTCGTTGAAGGTTCAACTTCTGAAGAACCTACAGAAGATGTAGAAATAAACAATGTAACTGATGACAAAAATGAACCAGAAGTCTTCCTATCCCAGGATGATCAAGAGAATCATATCCTTGAAACATTCCAAACTCATTCAGGTGAGACTTTTGATTTTAAGGAAGGCTATGACACAACAATTTATGAGGTCCATAAACAGTATAATTTGAGAAGTAGACGGATTGATGTGCCAGAGAATAGTAAACAAAAAAATGCAAAACAAAATGTCAAAGGTAAAGTTAACATTCCCCCTGTACAAAACATTCCCCAAGTACAAATTTTGTCTAGGATAACTCCCAACCCTTCAAATCCAATAATTGAAGATGTCTCTGACAACCAACCAAACAATAAACAACAATCTAATACTTTTCCTCCTGTGGGAAATGTAGAAGAAACAGTAGAAGTTAGTTCAGATGCCCCTTCAAAAAAAAATTTCATTCATGAAAAAGAGAAAAACATTGAAGACCCAAAAAATAGAGAAAACCCAACTGTGCAAAACACTAAAACTCAAACAGAAAAAACTTTCAATCTAGAGGCTGAAATAGGCAAACTCAAGATAGCTGTTCCTTTATCAGAATTGGCTAAACATGATTTCTATAGAATTCAAATTACCAAGTCCCTAAACATTAACATTAATGGATTGGATGATTCAGTAAATATTCTTGATGATCAACCCAAACTTCTTTTTGGCCCAGAGGTAAATGGCAAACCAGAAAGTGGAGGAACTCCTCCATTTTATGTAAGCCTGAATGTTCATGACAAGATACTCCATAATGCAATGCTTGATTCTGGAGCATCTCATAATTTGATGCCAAAAGCGGTAATGGAAAGATTAAATCTAGATATTACCAGACCATACAAAGATTTGTTTTCATTTGATTCTAGTCAGGTAAAATGTTTAGGTTTGATTAAAGATTTGTGTGTTACTTTGGTACAATACCCTGCTAAGTCTGTTTTGATGGACATAGTAGTGGCCGATATTCCACCTAAATATGGTATGTTATTGTCTAGATCTTGGGATGCTAAACTTGGAGGGTCTATTCAACTAGACATGTCATATGCAACTATTTCAGTATTCGGTCAGCCTAAAAGATTATATAGAGAAACCTTGATGAAGTACTTAGTTAGTAGCCATGAGAAGCCTGAAAACTTCCCTGTTTACTCTGTACATTCTGATATGGATTCTTTTATTTTATACAATGCTGAGTTGGATCTCCCTACTAAAATAGAAGCTCCAGAATTGGAAACCATGAACAAAACCACTGTTAAAATTGAAGAAATCTCTGAAAATCAAGAAACACCAGATGATCAAGAAATACCAGAAGAAACTAAACAACTAGCTCCTGTCAAGAAACATTTTAAAACAATTGATGAAGATTATGAACATGAAATTCTATGGCATTTAGAGTTTGATGGCTCAGTAAACAAATTAGGGGTAGGAGCTGGGATTTGGTTACATAATGTTGAGAATGATCATGCAGAGGGTCATGATTATAGGTTGAATTTCAAATGCACTAACAACATGGCAGAGTACGAAGCTCTTTTATTAGGGCTTAAACATGTCAAGAAGTTAGGAGCTATTAGGGTATCAATCATAGGAGACTCCAAACTAATCATTCAACAGATTAAAGGAGAATGTTCAACAAAAGACATGAGACTGAAACAATACAGAGAGACAGTTGTAGAAATTCTCAACACATTTTTACAAGCTCAACTTGCCAAGATTCCCAGGAAACAAAATTTTCATGCTCACAGCCTCGCAATGTTTGCTAGCACATGCAAGTTACCTTTTGATCCTAATCATCAGTTTTCAGCTGAGATTAGACATAGGCCTGCTATACCAGACAATCTTTTGAATTGGCAAGTATTTGTAAATAACAATCAAATCAATAGTTTTTTGACACTTAAAAATGAGTTTTCTAACTGTAATATAGATGAAGACATAACCATTGAGGAATATGATCAAGAAAAAGAACAAAAAATAGAAATTTCAAGAGAAAATGCAATTCATATGCTGCACCCAACCACATTCACAGAAAAAGACATGCAGAATTTGAAACACATGGAATCTGATGAGATCATAGAAGATGAGACAGAAATCATCAATTTGAAAGATAATCATTTTCCCAAAGGATTAACTCCTTTGGAGGATCTGTTTGACTCAAATGATATTCCATTTAGACCTAAAATGGAACCTGTTAAAGCTGATATGGAAGAATGCAACTTAGGAACCCCAGAAAATCCCAAAATGGTTAAGTTGTCCAAATCTCTTCCAAAAGATCAAAAGGTCAAATATGTTGAACTATTGAAAGAATTCCAGGATGTTTTTGCCTGGAGTTATGAAGATCTGAAGTCTTATGATACATCCATCATTCAACACACTATACCTTTGAAACCAGATCAGAAACCTTTCAAACAAAAGCTTAGAAGAATAAATCCTGTTTTATTACCTTCAATTGAAAAGGAAATCAAAAGAATGTTTGAAGCAGGGATTATAGCTCCTATCAGATTCTCAGAATGGGTTTCTAACCTGGTACCAACAAGGAAGAAGACAGGAGAAATTAGACTGTGTGTTGATCTAAGAAATTTGAATAAAGTTTCTTTAAAAGACAACTATCCTTTACCAAAAATGGACCATATTCTTCAGAGGGTAGTAGGATCTTCTAGGATATCTCTACTGGATGGATTTTCAGGGTACAACCAGATTCTGGTTCATCCTGATGATCAGGATAAAACGGCATTCACTACACCATGGGGTACGTTTAAATATGTCAAAATGCCATTTGGACTCAAGAATGTAGGAGCTACATTTCAAAGAGCAATGGACATTGCTTTTGCTAAAGAAATACATGATTTTCAGGTTATTTATCTAGATGATTTAACTGTTTTTTCTAAAACAGATCAAGAACATTTAGATCATTTAAGGCAAGTATTTATAAAATGCAGGAAATTTGGGATTTCTTTGAACCCTAAAAAGTCATTATTTGGTTTGGAAGAAGGAAAGCTTTTAGGCCATATCATTTCTAAAGATGGCATTAGGATTGATCCAGAAAGAATACAAGCAATTTTACAGATACCTCATCCTAGAAACATAAAAGAGTTGCAAGCATTCATAGGAAAAATTAATTTCTTGAGAAGATTTGTTTCTAGTTTAGCTGAATTACTTAGATTTATCACTAACATGTTGAGGAAAGATTCAAGCATTGACTGGACTATAGAAGCCAAACAATCATTTGAGGAAATTAAAATGGCTTTAACAAGGACACCAGTTCTTACCAGTCCCAAATTTGACCGAGATTTCATTATTTTTTCATTTGCTTCTGAACATACAATTGCAGCTGTTTTACTACAAAAAGATGACCAGGGATGTGAAAAACCAATTGCCTTTTTTAGTAAAGCACTTAGGGATGCATCTTTGAAATACAATATTATGGAGAAACAGGCTTTTTCATTGGTAAAAGCAATTAAAGATTTCAGAGTTTACATATTATATTCTCATGTGATAGCTTATGTGCCTAATGCTGTAGTTAAAGATATTTTGACTCAAGATGGCATTGAAGGTAAAAGAGGTAAGTGGATAGCTACCATTTTGGAATATGATATTGAGATTAAACCAACAAAACTCATAAAAGGTCAAGGTTTGGCACAACTCATGACTGAAACTAATTGCCAAGCCTTAGACATTAACGAACTGGATGACAATCAGGAGATGGCGACTCCACAGATCAGTCAAGCTTTCTTAGATTCACCCTGGTACACTGATATAATTCATGTTTTATTAAACCTGCAAGCTCCTCCAGGGTTGTCCAGAACGAAAAGAAGATTTTTTTAAATGACATCTTTGAAATATTGTATTTTAGATAGCACTCTATTTTGGAAAAATCATGAAGGAATCTTGTTGAATTGTCTATTAAAAGATGAAACTGATAAAGTGCTTAATGAATTTCATGCAGGAGATTGTGGAGGACATCTCTACTAGAAATCAACTGCAGACAAAATATTAAGGGCTGGTT
This sequence comes from Pinus albicaulis, assembly GCA_034641835.2. Taxonomy (NCBI): domain Eukaryota; kingdom Viridiplantae; phylum Streptophyta; class Pinopsida; order Pinales; family Pinaceae; genus Pinus; species Pinus albicaulis. Next base: position 635,460,329 of record CM076579.1, read on the forward strand.
TTTACTGGACAACATTATTTTCTGATGTTAAGAAATTTGTAACAACTTGTCACAAGTGTCAGATATTTGAGGGTAAAAGAAAGTTGTTACCTTTGCCTTTAAAACCAATTTCCACAGAAAGACCTTTTCAACAATGGGGATTAGATTTTATTGGAGAAATCCATCCCCCTTCTTCAGGGCAACACAGATGGATTCTTACTGCCACAGACTACTTCACTAAGTGGATTGAAGCTATCCCATGCAGACAGGCCAATGATTCTGTAATCATAGGGTTTCTAGAAACCAACATACTTTCAAGATTTGGCTGCCCAGAAAAGATTATAACAGATAATGCTGCTGCATTTAAATCAAAGAAAATGATTAGTTTATGTAGTAAATATCATATTACTTTAGGCCATTCAACAGCTTATTAACCTCAGGGTAATGGACTGGCAGAATCCTCCAATAAAAGCCTTATTAATATCATCAAAAAGTTATTGGAAGAAAATAAAAAGAACTGGCACAAGAAACTGACCAATGCATTGTGGGCAGACACACTTACAACTAAGAAATCAATTGGGACTAGTCCATATGAATTAGTTTATGGCCTTGAAGCAAGATTCCCATCATCTTTAGGAATTCCTGTTATGAAATTACTTCAGGAGGCTCAAGTGGAACCAAATGACATTCAGAGAAGAATTAATCAAACAATCCACTTGCAGCAAACCAGAGAAGAAGTATACCAACGATCTCAAGTCTTGCAGGAAAAGTTAAAGAAAATGTTTGATAAAAGGACTAAAGCAGAAGATTTTCAACTAGGTGATAAAGTCCTAAGATGGGATTCTAGAAGAGAAGAAAAAGGGAAACATGGGAAATTTGATTTCTTGTGGAAAGGGCCTTACATCATACATGCCTTGCAAGGAAACAACACATACTTTTTGAAGGAGTTGGACAATTCAGAAGCTGAAGAAGGACCAGTCAATGGTCGAATGCTGAAGCATTATTTTGATCCTATTTACTAGGATGTTTTGATTTTTCTAACTTGTACATAATATATCCTTTTCGTAATGCAGTTTTGATTGGATGGTGACTTCTTGGAGTTGAAGCCCGAAGTGAAGGCCCTAAGCTTCAAAAGTTTCACTATCATAAGTACAATAAAGCTACCAAAAGAAGGAGATTACATGGTTTAATTTGAAGACATGTTTAGGCAACTGACCTGCTGTTCTTGACTTTTCACAACGAAAAGCCATCCCCAAGTGGAGCCAGTGTTAGACTCCTATACCAATAGGTGTCATATTTCATGATTGTCTTGATTGAACTATGGAATATGTTCAAACCTTTTTCTTGAGCAAAGGTGTTCCATATTCTTGAAAAAAACCAAAAAATCGAAAAATTTAAAAAATGTAAAGAGGGTATACCCTAAAAGAAAAATCAAAGGGTAAGAAAAATAAAATGGTCAAAAAAGTGGAAGAAATGAACCCCAAACAAAAAATAGACCAAGGAAAGTGTGCAAATCCAAATGCCACTACTATTTCATTTTTGTAAATAAGCAATTGTGTGCAACTTGTCAAACTTTTGCCACAATTTATGAAAGGTCAAACTGTTTAAACTTGACTTATTCATATTTCAATTTCATGTTATATAACAGAGAATAAATATCTGACCAAACAGTTTAATCTTGGCAGGTAAGTAGATAGGTAGAGTTATTAAAAGGTGCTCAACAGTTTAATCTGAGCCCTTAGATGTAATAAGGGTAGAAATAGATAGATTTATCATGTAAAAAGAAAAGGTTGAAAAGGGTTTGCAAGTCCAAATGCACCCTAATAAAGAAGAGAAAATGGTAGTAGTAGATAGGGTAGGTAGATGGTGTTGCAAAGTTTATATGATGAATGATGCTGCTACATGTTTTTAATCCTTTACTTTCATCACAAATACTGAAGCAGGAAATACACTGGAAAATCACAGCAAGCAAAGTCAAAATCATTAACTTCCCTCATCACTTTCCCCTTAAAAGTTTTACTAATTTCCCCAAAAGTACTAAGGTATTTGGAGATCAAAAGGGCTCAAGGCATTTCCTTGACTTTTGGAGGGACCGGACCCTCGGCCTAATGATCAAAAAGACCTAAGTACTTGAAGTTATCCATTATCATTCACTTTCAATCTTTTCCTAAGTAAAATCCCATTTTTCTTAGGAAAATCATGCAAAATTCCATAAAAAATCCCTCAAAATAACTTACTATTCTAAGTTTAAGTGTTGAAGATGAGATTTTGCAATTTACTTCAGAAATTGTCACTTTCTTAGATGTGCAAAGTATTTTGAGTTCCCTTGTCCCTTTGTCATATTTACATTTAACTCTATTTACTAAATCCCTAGTGAAAGTGCCTTGTCCTAAGTATATAACTCCTTTTACATACATATCCCAAAAAACCCATCTATTATAATGTTTTAGCCAAAGTATTTATTCCCCCGAGCATTCAAATAAAACCCACTATACAAGCCCTTTGGTTAAAATATATCGTTATATTATAGTCCCGCCCTTATGATAAGTTAACCACATTGATTAATTTGTCATATAATAAAAATATATGAAAAAACTTTAGACATATTATATATGTTTAAACGCAAAAGGAATAAAACCCGAAGTTTTGTTTTTAAACCAAAAACCTTGGAAAAAGCCCCTATGCCACCGTGGCCCATCCACCTGGCATTCCACCCAACGTTTCAACCACTAATTAAACCCCGCCGCGACTCCTCTTTCCATTATATTATGGGATTAATTAGTTATCAGAACTAATTAACAACCTTCCATTCACCAATCATATGCCACCCGGGATGATTGATTAAACGTTAATTACGCCGGGCTCGCGTGATAACCACCCCACTATCTCCCCCATCCTTTCCACCGTCAGATCGCCCCTTCAAAGATCGACGCTCCCTATCAATTCCGCTAGCCATCCAATGTCAGAACATTAACGCGCGGGGAGTGGGTGGTATTTGACTAGTCACCCGTCCACGTGTCGATACTCGAATGGAATCGCTGCCCGCTCATCTAATACCACCTTTGTCCATAAGTGGTGCGGGGACTAACCGCTTACCGCCCGGCCCTCCTGCCCCACGTCAGCCCGTACCAAAGTGACGTCACTCCTCGAAAAACTAAAAAACCCCTCTTTTGACTTTGGAATTAAAACAAAATTTTGTGTTTTTATGTTATTTTCACCATTTAAACGCGACTGTGCTTTCCGCTACGAATTTCAAATTTCCACTGAAATCCACTGTTCAATTCGATTTCGCTCCAGAATTCAGCCAGACCTACATTCAAGCATCCTCCTGCTACCGTCTGATACTGGTTAAAAGCCCGTTTTCCTCCAAGAACAGGTATTTATCCTATAACGCTTCGAACTTCAAAAGAGAATCTGTTTTCCTTGTTTTCAACTGGATTAGTGATTAAATCTTATCACTGAATCATTCCCTGAGGTTTTAAAAAACTGTGAATTGTTCCCCTGAAACCGCAATTGTGTTAATTTCCTTAATTTAAGTTGAAATTGCACCCGGCCTGTTGTGTAACCAGCTCCAAAAAGAGAAGAAAAGAGATATAAACGCCTTAGAAATGAGCCACTTCGAGGGGGCAACCTCCTATACATTACATAAATGAACAATTCTTGGATGATACAATTCACAAAACCTCCTTTCTATATATAGGAGTCCATGGGGCCATAATGTAATCCTAGTGGGCCACAATGTAATCTTAGCCGACCTAACAATAATAATTTAAGGGCACAATAATAACAAAATGGGGGTTACAAGGGTACAATAATAACAATAAGGGGTTTACACTAACAATAATAAGGGGCTATACTAGTGATATAGGGACTTAACATGCCCCTCTCCTTCAAACAAGTGTTGTCCTCAACGCTTGATTATTTCTTGATGCTTCAGTATAAAATTCTCATCCTCCCAAGTGAAATCTTCCATAGGAAAGTTCTTCCACTTGCTGAGATACTCTGAAATTGATCGTACTTGTCGAGTTCTTGTTTCCATGACTGCTTCATAACTTCTTTTGATGTGATGTTGATCTTCCTGTTGTTTCATTAGATTCTGCACCAAAGTTGGGTTATCCTTTGAGAGTTGGAGAACTTGTTGTTGATGCTCGATGTGATCTTCCACTAATTTATCATCCATATTTGCTATTATTTGATCCTTCAAACCATCCAACTTAACCTCCATTTCTGATTTTAAACCATCTATTTCATCTTCAATTGCTCTTCGTAAGATTGAAACTTGTTGCACTTTGTACCATAATTTTGATATCTCATACTGCAATACTTCCTCTTCATGGGTCATAGTATAGCTTTTTGAGGGCTTAATGGCTATGAAATTATCTTTTGGAGCCATTATAGAACCCAAATACTGATACAAATTCTAAAATATTCCTTTGGAATCGCTTCAATTTCTTTTTCAAACAAACGTTATGCAATTTTAAAAACCGGATACACACCTTTTTCCATTTTGGGAGATCGATATTGAAATTGAATTATCTCTGTATTTGAGAATCTTCAATATCTGAAATTCAGCTCTGTAGTAGATCTCTGAAGCTTCTTTCAAATGCCACAGGTCTGACCTGATTTGGATTCTTCAAGACAAATTTGTGTCCAATCTCCCACAATGACCTAATTCTGGACTGGTTTAGTAGAGCGAACTTGTACGACTTGCCACGTGTCACTGTTTTGTCCTTTGTCTCTGAAATTGATAGCCAAGAAACTAAAGTCCGTGTACTTGTGACCACTTTTTACGGCACTCAAATCCACTGCCCAGAAAGAGAGTTATAGAACTTTTCCCACGATCACCTCTTTGAGATGAAATTCAGAATAGAAAAACCTGCCTTAGTTGCTTTCCACGAATCCTTGTCTCCAAAAAAATTGCAGAACTGAGTTCTGAAGTTTTTTGACAGATTTCCTCAGGATTTCAGCTTCACACCATGAATTTATGACTCCGGCCTTTAAAAAAAACAATTTATAAACATTCACGATGATGAGACCTGTTTATGAGCCTGAAAAAATACCTAACTTCCACAGATGATATCTCCTCAAATATTGCGAACCAAGATCTGAAATTTTTAGACAACCTTCCTCACGATTTCAGCTTCGCACCCTAAAAATTTCAGCTTCTGAATCTTCGTAGAAAAAAAGTTATAGCGAAAATACCACGATGACCTATTTGGAGCAGCGAAACCCTAGAATCCCAAAGCTCCGATACCAAATGTTGTGTAACCAGCTCCAAAAAGAGAAGAAAAGAGATATCAACGCCTTAGAAATGAGCCTCTTCGAGGGGGCAACCTCCAATACATTACATAAATGAACAATTCTTGGATGATACAATTTACAAAACCTCCTTTCTATATATAGGAGTCCATGGGGCCATAATGTAATCCTGGTGGGCCACAATGTAATCCTAGCCGACCTAACAATAATAATTTAAGGGCACAATAATAACAAAATGGGGGTTACAAGGGTACAATAATAACAATAAGGGTTTACACTAACAATAATAAGGGGCTATACTAGTGATATAGGACTCATAAACCTGGCTTCGAAACCTCGTTTGAATCTGGGGCAAAATGGAGGCCCCGGCAGCTTTGAAAGTAACTCCACTGAATGCCCCTCACCGAGAGTTAGAATATTTACCTTTGGTAGATAAAGATTTCCAGATTAAAGACTTGCATTTTGATGAAAGCCCCCTTCTGAGTTATTGTCGCTGCAGAGACGAGTACTCAAAGGGGCAAGATGTTATTGGATTGTGGGAATCCAATCTCCCAAGGTATCTCATCCCTTCAGTCATTATTTTCCCAGAAATCATCCACTATTTCCATTCAAACTATGATCCCACTCAAAGGGCTGTAATAGCTCCTGATCAGAGTGTTATGTTCCCCATTACTCCCCAGGCTATCAATGCAATACTAAATTTTGAACCAGACCAAGAACTAGCACCCTTGTCTATGGAAGAATTGATTGAAAAAACTAATCAATTGACCCCAGAAAAATTGGAGTTCATGTGCCATATTTTCATGTTGCCCGAACATCAACCTAAGGGACCTCCTCCATATGGTTTTGTCTACTTTAATAAATTGGGAAGGCTCATCCTAAATATGATATCTTTTGTCTTGGGTTTCAATACCAGTGAATATGTTGATGAGATAACCCTGGTTTTACTGTCTATTTTTACTCCTGGGCAACCTCCTGAAGTTAGATATGACTTTGCCTCCTTCATAGCCAATAAGATCCATGATCAGTTCATGAGGCTAGATGATGAGAAAGTTTTTAAATATTCCTCAGTTATTTATCATCTCATTATCTTCTATCAATCAGAAAAGTTCTCTTTCCCTGTTAAAAAGCTTGATGCCAAGGAAAACCGTAGGTCAGTTATATTTTGGTCTCCCATAATTCATTCTTCCTATAATTCTCCCTATTCCTATGCTGAGTTCATCGACCTTTTTGTATATCCTGCAACTGCCTTGTTGACAGGAATCCCTCCTCCAAGGCTCAGTAATCAAATCAAGAAGACCTTACAGCTTTCCAGGAGTTATAAATTTGGAGATTGGTATTTATATCAAAACCATTCAGTCATCAGAATCTATGGATGTGAATTACATCCATTCAAGTTGCCAAAGTATGTGCCCATGAGAATTTTTGCCTTGGAATATTTCAGGCAAATGAATAATTCTGACATGATTCATTTTTGCAGTGTGAAAAAGAAAGCCCAACTCAGGATCAAAAGTCAATTAGGTCCCTTCATATGCAACTCTAGGGATGCTGAGCGAGAAGCGAAGAAAATATGCTCCAAAGCCGTTTACCAAGCTCCAAAGAACTTTCCTTTGGGTTCCTTGTGACCATTTGGTTTGTTGTGAAAAAGAGAATAAGGGCTAATCATCCCCTTGCTGTCCACTTTTAAAGATTCACAGACTAGAACAATAGAACAATATGCAAATCAAGATGAATGGGTGGAAGAAACACTAGTTGAAGAAGAAAGTGAAGAAGACAAAATGAACAAAATTATGAAAGATCTTGAGAAGAAGTATGACCTAGAATCTTGTGTTCAAGTGCAGGTACCTCACATTGGCACTTCTTCAGCAGCAAATCTACAGCATAGATTACAGGAAGGCAGTTCATCAGTTGCAGCAGAGTCAAAAGGCAAAGGAAAGGAACCTGAAATACAGGTCATTGAAACCTTAGTCATGGCATAGAAACCTCAAACCTCCAGAGCACCTGATCAAACACAAGTTTCTCCCATTCAAGTAAATCATCCTGAAGTTTCAGGATTACAAACTCCATCCAATGTAGAAATGAGCAAGAAAAGGCAGGTTCCATATACTACTCCTCCCAAAGAATCCTCAGAGCTACATCAAACCAAAAAGCAGAAACTCAATACACCTCAGGAAGTGGAAATAATAGATGAGATGTTTGATGATGGAAGAGAAGATAGTCAAATAACTGGCTCTGTTAGTATGACACACATGGATCAGAAAGGAAAAGCTTTACAAAAGCAGTTGAGTACTGAAGTATCCTCTTTTAGGCCACCAAAAACAGATACAGGGGATATTAAAAGAACCTTCATTAATATAAAGGCAAAGAATGATCCATTAAGAATGAAAGTGTATGATCAATATCTGAAAATGACTCCACATAATCAGGAAAGGTTAATGTCAGCATTTGACATTTCACAAGGCAAAATGATGATGAACCACTTCAAGTCCAAGGTGCCAAAACCCATGACAGCAGCTGATTATGTTAGAACAAATTTTGAGGTCCTGGCAAAGGACATTCAATATTCATCCTTTAGACCGGATAGAAATTTGCATAAATGGTGAGGAAATGGTGTATTCCTCTATAATAAGGCCATGGCGACCCTAATGCGCAAGATTCTTTAAATAACACAAGCGCCCGATTGAAAATTGAAAAGGCCTCTTCTCGGGCCAATGAGAATAAGGCCTCCCCAAAGGCCTAATCATGAGACACAGGTCACAACCCCAAGGTATCGACGACTGAGACGTTAATCAAGAAGAAAGATGATGACATAACTACTTGCTTGGAAAACGATTTAAATTGCCCGACCTCAAGGCACCCCCAGACCCAAGAAGTTTTAAAGGGGAATTCACAAGAAGAGGTAATGGAGTTGCTCTTAAAGGTAACTGAGCAACTAAGTGAAACAGAGAAGGGATTGGAACAAGATTTACAGGAAAAGGAAGCTATCAAGAAGGCATCCATCACAGAAGCTACTACAACCACAGGTACTACAACAACAAAGCAACAAACAGAGCCAGCACAGGTAAATACTTCTGGTTTAAGTTCTGATGAGTTAATAAAACAAATGGAAAGTTTACAATTAAGAGTCACAGAACTTCAAACCACAAAGTTACAATTAGAAAATTTGGAGCAGAAGTATGATACATCTAAGAAGACAGTTGTTGATAATACCAGGGAAATTAAAATATTGGACAGATTAGTTAAGGCTTTAGAAAAAGATCGTTCATTAGAAAATCCTTTGAAGGAAATAAATGAGATTCTTTGGGGTAATATAATTGAGTTAATAAAAAGTATTTGGCCCCTCTATTCAAGCAATTTTTGAACAAAATGACTTGAGTAAAGTAGCTTAGGAAGAAATAAATAGGACAAGAGATGAATTAAAAGGTAGACCTGAGCAGGCCAATCAACTTATTCAATTTTTGAACACCCGAACGAAGCAACAGCTTGCAGTACTAGGAATTGAAGACAGAACAGGCACTATTTTGATGATAAAAAGAGTTTTCATCAAAAGAACTTTTATGCAGAATTTAGAAAGGAAGTGTTCAGATATTTTGGCTGATATTAATACTTTCAGAGGAAAATTTCAGATTTTGTTGGACAGTGGGTTACCCAGTCCAATGCTCTCAGAGGACCAAATAATGGAACTGGAAGCCTATGTCAAGAAAATAAATATACATGCTCAGAACGTAACTGCTTGTTCCATCAGTTTTCCAGAAACAACGTTGCCAACAGGGAGAAATCTATATGACAGGTTGAAGAATTTATTTTATCTTGAACATGAAATAAGGTATTTGTTCCCTGATCATCCTACTTTTTACAAACTCACAGAGGCTGATGAAACGTTGAGGAAACTTAAAAGAACCGAAATACCATAAGATCAATGGTGGAATGACCTATTGGAAATTCTATGAAAATTATCTTCAGGATGAGAATTTTATCTTTTTACTATTATGTGAAAGATAAAAATGAGTACAGGTTAACGAGTATCAGTTGAACAGGTTAAAGAGTATCCGTAAAGACAAAGAGTATCAAACAAGCAAAGAAATTACTCCAAGGGACAGCACCGAACCCTATTTCAGCACTTACCTCCAGCACATCAGCAAAATGAGGAAACAACACATCAGCAGTTACTTATTATTCTATCTACGAGACCATTTGTCTCTTGTTTATTTGTAAATTACTCCTTAGTCACCCTAGATTATTGGCTAGGTTAGTGTGAGATTTTTTCAATTATTTTTTGTATAAATAAACCCTCAAAGAGAGTATTGAGGGTGGATTCTATTACTTTGCTGTAACATTGAGATTTTCAGAATAAAAGCATTTTGGAGAAATTTATTCGTGGCTTACTGGATGACGATTTGAAGCTCAGGACTTTTTGCAGGATTCATGTGTTCGACTGCAGTTCAATAAGTCTTTCTACTCTTTGTCTTAAGTTTTATATCAGTTTATAATATCATTATGTCCATTTCTGAATAATTTACATAAAGGATTGAATCAGAATTTACTTAATTGTACTCTGATTTCAGATGTGATTGTTCTTAATGTTTTCCTCTAAATTGGTTATAAGCATGAATTCTTAAATGCTCTTGCTTTGCTAATTTAAACATTGTTGATTACTATAATAAAGAATTCTTCATTGCTCTTTGTTTGTAGTCATCTCATTTCATTCTTTTGAACATGGTGAAAGATTCTTAGCTGCCTTTCATCCCTTCAAAATCATCCCATCCACTTTAAATTTTAAGGATTGTTCTCTGTCTAGCTACCTTGCCCTGTAAAACCATCTTGTGTGTAGAATAGAAATCCAGTAAAGCCATCCTTTGAATCCATAGCCTAATGGACTGAAAACTTTCAACCTTGCCCTTAGTTTGTGGATTCCACCATTTTCCAAAACAAACTCTTGGATCTATAACTAGCCTAAAACCTTCTAAGAACAAAGATAAATTATAAAGAGAGAGCCCTCTCTGGATGCAGATTGGCTAGATTCTGCATCTGAAGGTTGGTTTGTGGTTACCTCAGGTATACTTTCCTTTTCCACAACTTCAAGGAAAACCTGAGTGATAACAGAACTTATATTTGAATCTTGTGTCCACATGTGACTTTACATATTCCACATATTACTCTTGGACTTCTCCCTCTTTTACATTTTTTTTTTTTGAATACAATAATTACATCCACAAATAATGTGGCAACACACATTGATACATATAACATTGTGAGGACACTTAGACAACCCATGACTTGGAATTTATGACATGGAAATTTATGATGATGTGGAAATGCTAAGTTGTTCTACTTGCTACTAAGTTTTCATCTTCGTGAGAGATCTACTTTTTCCTTCATCTTCACCTTCCAAAGGGTATTGGATCAACTTCATGACATTTTGAGTTATCATGCAATGTCTTTATTATGTCATGGTCTAAGATTTGCTTCATGTATTCATGATGATTCTTCTTTGTGCTCCTTCTATGCAAGTGCTTCTTTTTTACTCCTCCTTGACATATTCCTTGAGAATCACCTTTCCTTGTTAAGGAGGTACATATTCCAATGAATATCACTCATGGAAAGGAAAAATCAGTCTTGAATGCATCCATGTCATCTCTTCTTTTCTCATGGAAGAAGGTTCTTGTGATGGGCTTGTGAAAGGATTGAGAAGGAAGTTTTGACGAGGATGACACAGTCAAGGTAAAAAGTGGTTGAGGAGAGCACCACTGCTCACTAGAACTTCTCCATGCATTATGAGGAGGGGATCTTTAAGGTCCAACGTAGTGGAAGAGTGCAAGGGACAATTTGATGAGCTTGCTTACTAAAACTGCACCATGCACTAAGCTCAAGGGAGTAAGAGACAATGATATCGTAGTTGAGCTTGAAAGTGAGAAAGGGACGACCCCACTACTCACTAGAAATCCATAATGCATTGATGATGAAAGAGAAGACAAAACTTGGTGCAATGAGGAAGTTTAGTGGACAAGGTCTGAGGGCCTGCTAACTAAAATTGCGCCATGCACTATGAAGGAGAGGAATGATTAAGTGATAGCGCAATTTTCTTTAGCCGTGGTTGCAGGTTCACTATAAATTCACCTTGCACCCTATGCCAGAATATTTTGCTTCAAAAGCGACTAACTTCCCACTAGAAAGGTTCCCTGCACTAAGGAAGACTCCCTAGAGGAGGAAATTGTGTAGTTCACTAAGGCAAGAAGAAGAAGGCTAGGTAACTTTTACTTGAAGGTGTTCATTGCATTGTGAGGGGGAATAGGCCTTGTGGCATAGTTTTATTTTTCATAGGGATACTATAAATACTCCATGCAATATACAAGGAAGAATTCTCAAAACTCAGTGTAGTGAATCAGTGCATGCAACAAGGGTTAGGTGACTATGATTTGAAGGTTTTGAATGTGAAGCTATAGGGGATGACCTTAAGAAATATTAAATTCATAATTCTAGGTGGGAGATATATCATAAATAAGGATCATGAATAGGAAATTCTCATCACCTGGTGAAGGATTGAAGCTTTCATAACTTTCATTGGGAGTCAGGACCAAGAAGAGCTCCAAAATGGCTAGGTGTGGGATTAGTAAAGCAAGAGAGGGAAAATCATCTGAGCACAAAAAAAAATGGATCACAAACATGAATTCCATAAATACAACTAGGAATTCACAATACCCCCTAACATCAATCACACATTGAAATGACAACAAAGCAACACTTATTTCTATGTGTGTCAGTTGAAGCACTACGTTGTGACACTTAGAATACAAGTTGCGACACACATGTCAAATGTGATAAAGAGGTGTGTTAAGATATACATTTTTTTCCAGTGCACATTCTAATGATATATAAGACCATATAATGTAGAAGAGTGTGCTAGAAATGACTCTAGTGATGTGCAAAGGTGAAACACATACATGAGTTGAAATGGTTAAGAGTTACAATTGTGCCAATACGAAAAAGTGAAAATGACACTTGCAAAAGCTAAAGAAACTGAAAGTGACACATGTCAGAGAAAAGATAACATGAAAATGACACATTTTAAAGTGAAATCAAGAAAAAAAATAGTCGTGAATGTGAAAGAGACACTTATGAAAGTAAAGGTGTGCAAAAGAGACAATTGGGAAAACTCACCAAAATATAAGTACAATTACAACCAAAGTGAGAGGGAAACTATCAATGGAGAGTACGTAATAAATTTTGACATGGGTTGTGAATTTTTAAGGCACTATCTTGATGGAATATGTGGTCACTATCAACAGTGACTGCACAAGCACTACTTCCAAGAGTTGTGCAATGCCTTTCTAGGCTTGCATATAAAGAAGTGCATCTTGAATGCATCAAAAAATAACCATGTGTGACCAAGTGAATTTTAAACTTATAATCCAAGAATAATACTTAAACACTTAACAAACATTGACTGACCATGAAGTGACCATGAAACAATAGATCAAAAGATCCTTAATAGGCTCCAAAATTCATGTGTAGGAAATTTTTTGCTAGGGGTCGATCACAACATCAAAAAATGTTAATACAAATTATTTACAAAAAAATCATCATGAAAAAGTGACATGCACCTCAACGGTTTCATATGTTATTCATCATCATTTATCATAGCAAAAATGTAATCTTTGAGAACAGGGTGTCATTCGACTAAGTACCTCACCGTGTGGGTCTCCCATTGTCATTGTACCAAAGAAGGATGGTAATAGGTGGTAGTGCATTCATTACAAGGCATTAAACAAAATTACACTCAAGAATAAGTAACCCCTTCCTAGGATAAATGGTATTCCAGATCACTTGGAGTAAGCCAAATGGTTTACCAAGTTGGACTTGAAGTCAAGGTATCACTAGGTTTGAGTCAGAGAAGAGGATACTTGGAAGAATGTCTTTACAATGAAACAAGGTTTGTAAGAGTGGTTCATTATGTCTTTTGGACTATTAAATGCACCAACTAAATTCATGAGGTTAATGGATGATATATAGGTCCCTTTTATAAATTCATTTTATTATTGTTTATTTGGATGATATAGTAGTACATAGTGATACCTAGGAGCAACAAATCTCATTTTTTATGTAGGTTTTAGAGACATTAAAGAAGAACCAATTGCTAGAAAATATCATGAAGTGCGAATTTTCACAATAATATTTGGTGAACCAGGAATATGTGATAGGTGCAGGAGAGATGAAGATATGTATTTTTCTAAAATGGAGGCCATAATGAAGTGGCTAGTGTCTACTAATGTTTCTGAGGTCAAGAGTTTTTTTGGGGAAAAATAGTACATGCGGAAATTCATAGCCTCATTTTCAATAGTTGCAACACCACTCCATTCCATAATAGTGAGTTGGAAGAGTTTCGAATGGGGAAGGGTCACCAGAGGGAATTTAAGGAGTTAAAAAATAATATTAGTCATGCATTTGTTCTAGCATTTCTAAACTTGCAACAACCCTTTAAGTGGATAAAAATGTGAGTTGCATGTTATGGTAGTGGTCTTCAGCAGTGAGGAAGGACTTCATACTACCATTTTGAAGTATTTCATAGGGTAGTTCTTATCTACCTTACATACGACAAAGAGATCTATGCTTGGTACATACTACTGAGAAGTGGAAACACTTTCTGATGAAAAAGGAGACAATAATGCACATTGATCACCAACTGTTGTAGTACCTATAAGCATAGAGTAAGCTACAACAAACTAAACATTAAAAATGGATGAGTTTTTCAATAGTTTCATTTAGTGTTCAAGTATAAGATGGGTGGAACAAAAAAGTTGGCCAACATGTTTTCAAGGCCACCAACATCAAATATCATAGCTTTGGGAACTCTAATGCACATGGAGCCATTCACCCATGATGCATATAGATAAGCATATATATATGATGATGACTTCAAGGAGTTGTTTCAACCATTGCAAAGATACATTCATGCGCTCGATAGTCACAACAAAATTTACTACCATATCCAAAGTGGATTACTCTACACATTAGATAAGTTATGTGTTCCTAGACAACTTGCAAAGGTATGTGTATTTACTTGAGATGTAAGAAGAGGTAGCCAGGTTCATAAGAGGGTGCATGATTTTTTGTAACAAAAATCATAGTAATAGTAAATGAGGTTTATATCATCCCTTTCTTATGCCCACTCATCTTTGGAAAATAATTTCCATGGAATTTGTGGTAGGTTTACCAGAAATTAGGAAGGGACATGACTACCTATTCATTGTAGTTGACATGTTCAACAATATTTGTGTCTAATTCCCTGTAAAAAATACTATCAATAGTCAAGAAGCAAAAAAAGTTTTCTTTGGACATGTATAGGAGGCTTTGAGACACTAAGGAGCATTGTTTCAGAGAGATACATGTAATATTTGTGATTTCATTTTGTAATACATTGTGGGAGAATATGTACATGAATTTGAATAGGTATACAACATTCCATCCATAGACAGATGTGAAAAAAGTAGTCAACAAGGATTTGGTGTATATTTTTAGATGTTACAATCAGAAGTTGTCAGAAACCTTTTAGCACTACTGATAGGGGGGTGGGGGAGTCAATTAGTAGTGTGATATATATATATATATATATATATATATATATATATATATATATATATATATATATATATTTGTGTGTGTGTGATTTTTACTAATTTAAAATTCAGTTACTGAATCACACATATCTTAACCAACAACTAATAAACATAAAAAAAACCATAAGCAGCTACAAAAAAAAAAACATGCACATCACATCAATCACACATTAGACACAATATTTTTGGTGGAAACCATTAAGGGAGAAAAAAACACCCTTGTTACTGCTACTCTACTCAGTATTTATATTAGTTAAGAAATTTGTATTTTACATAGTTTTAGCACTCTGTAAATTACCTAGGCTGAGATGAGAAATTCCAAAGGTAACCACAAACCACTTTTAGGCCAAAATATAGCCCTTCTAGCCTTGGAGAGGGATATCTCACTTTGATTTCTTAAAATTATCTGATATTAGGCTAGGTTTTATGGTCAAAAGGTCTAATTTTCAAAGTTCCATTGATGAGAAAAGAGATAGATCCATTGGGCATGGAGTCATGTCAAACCAATTTTTTTTTCCAGCGATATGATGAAGGAAGAAAGGGTTTTTCCACAGGGGCAAGGTTGGAAGCCTTGGTGGTGGAATTTAGGTTAAATAGTTGTATAGGGTGAGTGTATAAAGGTGAAAGAAAAAATATATAGCATGAAAACCATAGATGAATTCTAAAATGTTTCTTTAATATGAAAACATTTATCACTTGAAAAAACTAAATAAGAGCACCATTAAGATGAATTCTGAATTAAAAATTTGTTTTTTCCAAGCAATAAGGCATACATTTAAGAGATATAAACACATGAGACAACTCACAATATCAAAAGGAGCACAAAAAAACCAAGATATGACACAAGAATCCAAGCAAATAACCTTCTATCTTTCATTCATTCACTAGCAAAATTTTCAGAAATACAATGCACAAAAAGTTTATTCTTCTCTAATATAAACAAAAAAACCATTTCCCATGTTTTTCCTCTCTATATACATCATGAGGTTTGATATCCCAATCTAGGTGCTCCAAATTATTGATCATAACAAACTTCTAACTAGATACATCAAAGTTTTAGTGCATATACTAAAACATATGAGTGGATTTCTTTACAACCAATCTAAGTCTAAAACACCACCAACTTGGAATATTTGAAAATAAAAATTACCTACACCTCATAATACAATATTCCGCCTATAGACATGTTCCAAACTAATTATCAAAGCCAAAAATTCGAAATTTGAAATGAAATGGTGTTGACTGTCCATTTTTGTAGCGCATCTGACCATTTTCGCAACAAAATGAAGTATCCCTCCATGTTTTGTATGGTTGAAACCATCCTTTGTCAAAATTGAGCAAGTGGGTATGCTTCAAATACCTTTGTGATGGTATTAAACCTCTAGGGTAAGATTCAAAGTGCTTGCATACCTTCTTGTGGACTATCCCCCACTTTCACAACAAACTGTAACCTTTCGAAGCAGCTTCAAAATTATGAACATATGATGAATTTATTCTGATATAAATTATTGGAAGAATCAATATAAATGTTGTAACCTTAATATAACTCACCTCATGAAAATTAAAACTTAAAAAATTCACTATCTCATCAGTACCAAAGACTATAGAAAAAGTGCAGTAAGCCCCTTGCCACGTTTTTGCAAGCTTCATCAAACCTAACTTGTTTATGTTTCCTTTAGAGAAAATACAAAACTTCAGAGCTGAGTGGTACCCTCCTAATAAATATTTACCTTTGTACTAACCTATTCTAGTATATCCAACTTTCACCTCTTCCTCTTCCTTCCATATTCCTTAACCTCATTGAGATTCTTCTTCACTAATACGAGTCTTCTTTTTAATACCAAGTTTTGTGTATATAAATTTCTCACCTTCCTATGTAGAGTTAGGGTCCATTTTAAACTGTATCTATCCTTATTAAGGACTAGTTCTACAAATTGTTTTTGATTAAACTAGCTCAATTTATCCCGATGATCCTTCTCTGCAAGTTGATCTACCTACTGTTGAACTCCTTCAAACTATTCCAATAGTTTCTCAAATTCTTTCTGCTCATAAAAAAATATCCTCTGTTTAGGCCTAAGAGTCTCCTTTACTTACATTGTCACCTTGGAAATAGACCTAGTTCTTGGTCTCCTTGACTTCTCAACCTTTAACTCTTCAACATAAATGTCAAGTTTGTTTTTTACTTTGGAAGAATGTGCCAATGTTTTCTTTGATGGCTCTCCTTCATTGGGTTGAACAACTTCTTGTGATAATTTATGCCTAAATTCCCTATTTTATTTCTGAAAATATGCTATTTTCAGATGAGCCTTGTCCAACTGATCTTATAAATATTTAATTCTCTGGTCCTTTTCATCAATTTACATTTCCTTTTGTGTACTTTTTTATTCCACAACTTGAATAGGTGTAGATGGAGGATCTACATGAAATATCTTCATTGAAGATATTTTTCTTCATACCCTTTCCATCATTTCTACTTCAGGTGAGAAGTGAAGCTTCTTAGAACTTCTTTAATCAACTAATTGAAGTTTAGTCAAAGGATTTTTTACTAAAATAGTTGTTGCAGGGGAAGCTTCTTTAATTACAACTGATGGAGTATATTTCTTGGTCCTTTGGCTATTTGAAGATTGTGTTGTCCACCATGAAGAAACCAAAATTTCCCTCCATGACTACTCCTTTTTTTCAAGTTCCTTTATCACCAACAATTTAGTTAATGAAAAATGAGACAAACTGGCTTCAATCTGATTTTCCTTTGTTTGAACTCTATCAGCCTTCTTACATAGACTCCTAAACAAATAGTAGGGAGGATTCAAATGTTTCTTGCTTTTAAAATGCATTAAGAGCCCAATATGATAATGATACACTTTACTGAACATCCCTTCACATTTGAAATACCTTTGAATCACCTCAAATAGTTTACTATGGTGGTCTTCTAGATAGCTTCTTGGAACAAAAAAACCATACCCTTTCTAGTGTTTTGGCTTGAGAAAGTCTTTAAAATCAACCAAATAAAAATGCATACCCTTGAACCATTCCTCACCATTCAAAAGGATCTCAGTGGCCTCAACTATTGATTGGGATGTGATTGGAAAAGTTAATGTTCCCACCTTTGCTTGCAAACCATTAAAACCTCTAGCAAACTCCTTTGTCAACTGTAGATGACACCCTTGAATATTTTCACAAAACCTCATACAACCCACTTGTTAAAAATCCATTCTGATGGCTAGATCTGCATTGATGGTTTTGACATCTTGTGGCTCAAATCAAACAATAGCACTTCCTTTGTGCTTCTTATCTTTTGGAGTTGACATAATTTTTCTTTTGCAACAATGAATAGTTTAGGGTTATGATAAATTTGTTTTGTGTTAGAATGGAGGTTTTATGATTTTTTAGGCCTATGATAATGTGTTTATAGTCAAGAAGAAATTACACAAAGAATTAAACAATGAAATTTTTTCTAAGGAAAACCTTAAAAGACTTGTAATTTGAAAGAGAGCGAAATGGGACAATCACAACGCAAAAAATAGAAATGCATCACTGAAGGTTTTTGAATTTTTGAACACTTTCAAGCATGAGCACTTAAGGGCAACAAATTCAATTTAGTTTTAAAACCAAGGCACATATTTCATGCAGAGGCTTACACAGAGAAAATGCGAATTGGAAGCGACAAATGAGGAATATAACACACTGTGTGGAATCACAACGAATTAGGATAAAACATAGCACAAAGGAAGAAATGTAGCAATTTCTTGCAGGATTTTTATGGTTTTTCATAGCTCCTACATGTAATTTGAAGATTCATTTAAGGCTAAGGAACAAAAATAGACTTGTATTTTCACCTGTGAAGGAGGATCGACCACCGGTATGAGAGAATGGAAGCACTGTGTGAATTCACAACGCCCCTGCCTGCCTTTCGTAGTGAAAAAAATGAGGATACTAGAGCCTCTGATGAAAATGGTGAAGAAATAAGCATTATGGAATGGATATGAAATATCAAATAGACATGCATAATAGTCAAGATTAGAAATGGGAGCGATAAATCATGATTAGAAAGTGAAATTATGAATGCACAACACCTTCTGAAAACACAATGCTTTGGGAAAAGGAAAGTTCTGTCCTTCTGACCATTATTTCTCATTGAGATCATGATTTTTCCTTGAAATGAAATTCAAAATAACTCCATAGAGCCTCCAAATATGTGCCTAAATCATCTCATAATTTATTTGATGTAGACATAGCCCCTAGACATAGGTGACCCACTTATAATGACTAAGGATAGTGACTAATTCATAACAAGAAAGGATTTTTTGTGACATGACCTTTGTGCTCTTTCCAAGGTGACCAAAAGCTTCCTATGATTACCCTTAAATGAGGAAAACACGTGAATTTATACATTTTGACTCTTAGCAAAGTAGACAACTTTACATGACACTTAATCTAAACCTAGACCTATTTAAAAAATAATAGTCAGGGCATCATGACTAATATTTACAAGTATGACCTTAGACACATAGCAAAACTAACTTGAACAAGATTCCTAGACATAGGACCCTAACATATGCTCCAATGGTGATGACATCCTTCCTGTGAGGTGCCAATAACACCGTAGAATAATAGCCTTATCCACTAGGATCTTTATTAAGTCTTAACCAAGTAAGACCGACTTGAATGACCATGAATTTTATTACATATGATAGCAACTCATTTGAAACTTAGGGCCTTCACTTTGGGCTTCAATTTCTGATGGAAGCCATCCACACTTGCAGTACTGGAAATAAATATGGTATGTACAATGATGTGTTTAAAGTAGTTAGACTGAGGTGAAATAATGCTTGATTAGCTTGTCATTAACAGACCCTCTAGTAAGTAGTTCCCCTGTTAGGTATTTCAACATATAGGCATTGTTTCCATGAAAATTTGAAATTTTATAAGGTCCCTTCAACAGACTGTTAAATTTTCCATGTTTTCCCTTTTCTTCATTTCTAGCATCCCATTTTAACACAAGGTCATCAATATGAAAATCATCGGCCTTTATCCTTTTATCATGAATATTTTTGATCTTGTCCTAGATTAGTTTAGTGTTATTATATACCTCCTCTCTAGTGTACTGTAATTATGTCATTTGATTGATCCTCCTCTGCATATAATTTAGTTCCACTTCTGTTTCCTGTAATAATTTCAATACTGGAACCCCTAAGGAAGTAGGAAAAACATCATCAACTCCATAAACCAATTGGAAAGGATACATCCCAATTTATTTCTTGGTAATTACCCTATCAGCCAATAAAGCATTAATTAACTTCTTATTGCAAGTCTTTTTGTTGTCATACAATAACTTTTTTATGATATTGACTAAGATATTTCTAGAGGATTTTTTGAGGCCATTTCCTTGTGGATAATAGGTAGCATAATGTCCAAGTACTATATGATATCTATTGTAGAAATAAATCATATTTTTTTATTTAAACGCAGTAGCATTATCAGTAATAATCTAATGAGGAAAACCAAATGTAGAAAGAATTTTATCTTCCAACAATTGAATAGTAACTGAACCTGTGGCATGCATGGTCGGAACTCCTTCTATCCACTTAGTGAAATAATATGTAGTTGTTAAGATCCATTTTTGTTGAGCCTATGAAATTGGATGAATCAACTCGATGAAGTGTAATCCCCACTACTGAAAAGGCACGTCCACTGAAATAGGTTTCATGGGTAAAGGTAAAATTTTCTTCTTCCCTTTAAATATCTAACACTCATGACAACTGGAAACTATTTTGTAAACATCAGTGAACAATGTATGCCAATAGAAACTAACTCTCAAAATTTTATTGGCTGTAATTTTCCGGAAATGATTCCCTCGATAGTTACCCTTATGAAACTCCATTATTTTATTTGCCTCATCTTCCAACAAGAAGTTCAACAATATACCTCCTGCATCTTTCCAATATAAATATTGATATATAATGAAAAATTTAATAGATTTCAATTTAAGAAACCTTGCTTTTGTCTTTTTCAAATGAGGTGGATCTTGTAGATGCTACAAACCATAAGTGATATCTTTGTACCAGGGGGAAGAGTTGAACCTTTATGACACCTATTGAACCACTTCTTCATCATTGTCTTGTGTTTGAGAAACAATGAAATTGATGTCTAATTCATGAAAATTTGATTGAACCATCATTTTAGCTAGTCCCCAACCCTTTATAAACTTAGTGGGATTAATTTCAATATCATACTCCAAAATGACAACCATCTAGTTACCTCTCTTTCCTTTTGGGTCAGTTTGAGCGAGAATCTAATTCACTACAACATTAGGAACAAAAGAAATGATGTGAGAATGCAATATGTACACCCTGAAATCCTTAAAATCCTTCACCAACGAAAAATATTTATTTTCCATGATCTTATATTTTAGAGTAACATCCCTTAAATCCATACTAAAAAATGCTATAGGCTTCTCGCGATCCTCTTGATTTTTGTTGCATCAATACTACTGCAATAGAGTGCTTCGAGGCAAAGGAGAAAATTCTGAAATCTTTTGTATAGATAGGAATGGCCAAAAAAGGAGCATGAGTTAAGGATGAATTTACCTTATTGAATGACCTCATTGCTTCAACAATACATTTAATTTCACTGTCTTTTCTATTAGTCATCAGTATTTTTCACCTGTTAGTGATGAATAAATCCATAGCTGAGTTTTCTAGAAGCTGATCTCCATATGTCAATTTGTCATCTAGAAAACCCTCATAAAAAAAATTTCGCCTTCCTACTTTTCAGCCTGCCCATGTCAAGGTGAAACCTCATTATCACTATCCTATCTAGCTTTAGCCCTACTGGTCTGCCCATCAGCTCTAAAAGGACAATCCAAGTCTGCTTCAAAACCTCCCCTAAGTTGGGAAGTGGCGCTTTAAGACATTTTACCCTTGGAAACCATCAAAAGGCCCAAAAACCTCCATCTGCTATAGACCAATCATGACAAACCTCCCACTCTGCAAATGAAATTGATAACAGTCCTAAGTCGCTCCACTTACACACCCCTAAGTCTCAGCAATGCACAGACCACAGTCTCAAGCTAATTTTAGGTGTTTTACAGTGTTTTATGGATTTTACAAAGACAGGAAACATGTCATCATCTCAGGAGAAAATTCTTGAATCCACATTTAGAAGAACAGTTGCTTCCCAATGTGAACATAAGCCTGAGATATATCTGCAGGACAAAGAGTTTCTCATAAAGACCTTGCAGCTCCATTCAGCATGAAATCACAGTAGAAGAAAGACAACACTGTCAAATAGACTTGTAATTTGTCATGGCCAAGAACCTCCTTCATCTACAAGCAGAGGGTTAAGGCGCCTCCTTCATCTACAAGTAGAGGGCGATGGCTAATATTGATTTGAAGAAATTACAAAACTGACTATAAGCACAGGTTTGTTTTTACTAGACAGTGAAACAGTGACTCAAGGTTTCTGAAGGAAAGTGATGATCAAAACAGGGCTAAGATCTGAAATATGCAAGACAAAAGAAATCAGGGTTTTTGGTCTTATGTCCTAAGAAAAGAAGATAAATTGAAGTTACAAGCATCATCATCATGGCACAAAAAAAAGAGACTCCATTTATCAAAGCTATCAAAACAAAACATCTCTGCAGGGGTGTTAATATGAATGGCTCAAATCAGTCTTGAAAATGAAAATACTTCAGTAAAAGGGACCTCTGTGTGTTCTTATGTTTCTTTTGAGTTGTGGGATAAAGTTTGTGGTTTCCAGATAAACATAGAGAAAGGGCAGGCAAGTAGTACACATTCCCAGACATGTGACATCTTGCTATCATTCAAAGCGCCAGTGCAAGTTCATGGTGTTGCGATCTACACTCCACCACAAAGACAAATGTATCCTTCAGATGCAGTAGGGTTGGTGATTTCAGAGCTCCATTGGAAAGAACATGACTGATAAAAGCCTTGGTACCTATGAAATATTCTAGCAGTCATTCTACACCTCATATGTTTGTCTCCTCAACACAAAGGTATAAAAAGGTTATGATACGAGTGAGCTTCCCTTGAGAGGCAGCAATGTTATAAAAAAGTAACAATCATGAAGCAGAGTGTCTTTTTAAAAACTGTTTATCACAGCTGGAAAAGGCAATCTGGGCTTTATTATCAAGAGACATCATCACTGAAAAGATTGTTTAAATGTCCAAAAGGGGTCATTTGACATATTGTTAGTTTTGGGAAGCTTGAAACAAATGCAGGTCTTCATTATCCACGGACCAGAGATATCATAGTAATATGTTCTAAGCAGAGACAATGTATTGGAAAAAGTGCCTTTCTTAATCAATAGAAGATTGGCAAGTCCACAGACAAATGCAACAAATTGCAGCACACCTGATTAGGAAAAAGAGTTGATAAAGCAATTGGAGAATGAAATTGTCAACCAAGTTGAAAAGATAAGCCATCTCCTTTCAAATGAAAAAGCAGTTTTCAGTGTTTTTTTTTTTTTAAACAGATTTAGAGTGGATTTTACATAATGAATATCAGCAACAGTGTTAAAACAAGTGATAAAGGATGATCCACAATTCATTGGGGTATTTTTCAAAGTTGGAGCTTCTGTGTTAAATTGTCACTAAAGGTACAAAATTGGCAGGAATCACCTCTAAAACCTATATGCATCGATGGTTTAAAAGCGTGAAAACCCCATTGCCAACATCATTTCGAAAAGAGGGGGCCCCTCTCAAACATAATCAAAATTGTTCCAGGTTTCAAAAAAATGCACCAGGGCATCATTACAAAAAGAAAAAACTTTGAAAACCCTTACAAAATTAAACCACGGGTTTTATTTCATTTGGCATTTAAAGAGGTCAAAGGACCGTTGCAAACTCATCAAGCAGTCACCCAAGCACAAGAGTAAACATCACCTTGAAGTTCAAAAGGCCGAGGGAAGGTTTTCAAACTAGTTTTCGTTGTTTTAGAAGTGCTTTAACCCGCGCGGCACTCCTGTAGGAGTGCGCGGCGCTCTTACGCAAATTTTTTGAACCACGCCACAAGGGCGAGCGCCGCGCGCGGCGCCCTTGTAGCGGCGGGTCACGGGCGCCCGACGCCGACCCGACAGACCACTCGAAAGGTTGCTACGCGGCATTCTCCTCCATAAAAGTGCCGCGCACTTATTGACATCTCCATACGCCTCCAAATCGCTCCTGAAGGCTACCACAGCTCTCCAAAAGGTCATGCCACGATTTGGAGAGGTATTTTTGAAATTTCCCTTGAATTTTTCAAAAATATTGAAGTGGTATGAAGGCTAGGAAACTGTGGTTGCAAGCTGTATATTTAAAAAAAAAAAAGAGAAACCATGAGGTCACCCCCACTACTGATCAGGAGATCAAGTCTCTTGATGAAAAATGCTTAAAAATGAAGTTGCTCAGAATAGCTCCGAAACAGATCGACTGGATAGTGCTCGTCTTCCTGATTCCGGTGCCGTGAACGGTTCGAAAAATGGTCTCCGTATGCAGAAGTTATTCAGCTTCAAAGTTTTGTCAATTTCATTAAAAAAATGGCAAAATGGGACTTTGGGAAAAAATTTTATTAAAAAAAGAATATTCCACAGAATATTTTGGGAATATTCCGTGGAATATTTCGCAGAATATTCCGAGGAATATTCGGTGGCAGCCAATCATAGGGTGCCACGTGGCTAGCCCGGAGGCCGCCACGTGGCCCCAAGGCCGAGTGGAATAGTGTTAAAATTTTTTGTATGGCGGACGGATTCGAACCTCCGACCTTACACATATCAACCCAAAGTCTTAACCAACGGAGCTATGTATTGATCGTTGAATATTGTGCGGGCAGAGTTGTATTTAACATGTGTATTGGATTGGGCGGGGCCCGAAGAAACGACCCACAAACCGACCCCCATTGCACCAGATACCTTCCCCACAGAACGAGAGCGGAGAACGGGACCTTGCATCATCATTTCCCGTGTAGCTTTGGATAAGGTTTATGGTGGGTTTATTTATTATATAACGATTGTTATTAAGTCCAAAGAATTCGATTCAACATTTGACTAAAAACCGTTTAATATTTATAAACAATAGTGACATGTGACCGATAACCATTCACACATTTATTGCCAGCGCACGCGTGGATAAAGCAGCCGGATTCGCCATTTTAGGCCAGCTTCGCCTATTTTGCTCAGGTTTATCATACATTCCTCCACAGCTGGTAGAATTCCCAAATGTGGCGATTCGATAAATGGGCCATAACGTTATTTTGGCCATTTTTTATTTTGGGGGTAGAGAGCATTCTGGAGCTGTTGGAGGTGTCTGCAGAGCCATCAGGGCATTGTATCTGCGAATTTTACAGCGCTTTTGACAGAGAAGCCATCAGGGCCAAGGGGAAAGATTGCTGCATTGGGCTACCTTCCTCCAATGGAGGTGAATTTGTAGTCTATTTCTACTGATTTGGATGTTCTGAGTCTGTTTTAGCAGTCTATTTTCTCATTGGAGAAGTTTATACAGATGTAATTTCATTTAAAGCATTTAATCAAAAAAGGACTGAGCCTAATTAGAGGCTTTTGGACCAGCGGAGGTAGCCCAGAAGAGGGGTGAACCGCTTAAACAAACATCTGTTGTTCATCTGTGTTTTATGGCTGTTTATTTCCAGAATTTGATAGTTTAAACAGTAAAATTTCATGAGCATGCTTTTCTAAAACAAGTTTATACAGGAAGCAAAACTTGTTGTTAACTAAACCTCTTCACAAGTTAGAACTTATAAATACCTTCACACTTAAAGCAGATCAATGAACACTCTGATTAAAAAACAAAAAAGACTTTCTGTTGATTTTGATATTGAATGTTTATATCTTATTTCCTTGGAAGGCAGTGCAGCAGGGGGCAGTGGCCTGCGGTTTCATCTCTCTTCAGAGATGGCTGTGTCAGGTGGACCTCTGGTCCATCTCTGTATGGAAATAGTTTATTCTCTGTTTGGATCATTTGTAATTTTGTAAATATGTGCAGAAATGGATACTTATAATTAAGAAACAAATGCATTCCATTTCGAGATCGAGTTGGTATTGAATCAGGTTTTCCTTAAGATTGTGAGATTTGGTAAGAAGTTTATTGTGTAGTTTAAATTTGATGCTTACTAGGCTGAAATTGAAAAGAGGAGAAGGTCAATTGGTTAGAGCACAAGTTAATCCTCAACCAAGGAGGGCTAGGGTGCCATTATCTCCACCTTCCATTTCATCCTCATTAGCCTTAGAATCGGCCACAAACATGTCTTCCAAAGAAGGAGAAATCCATGAGGAAGTGGATCCCAAGGAAGAAGACAGAGTCTTTAGAAAAGCTCTCTTGGATTTGACTGAGTTGGTTAGAATCCTATTCCAGGAGAGAAATGATAGAATTGCTGGTGAAGGGTCTAAAAACCAAAGAGAAGAAGGAGGTTCTTCAGGAGGGAAGAAAGATAAAGATGAGTCTAAGAAAGGGAATGGAGGAAATGGTGATCCTTCATCTCCATCGTCATCCTCTTCCTCCACATCATCCTCTTCTACTTCTGTTAATCAGTCACATAAAACAAAAACCTCTTTTAAAAATCCTTTGTTGAAGCTTGATGTGAAGTTTGAGTTGCCAATGTTTAATGGTGATGTTAATGCAGAGAAATTGGATAATTGGATAAGACAGCTGGAAGTCTATCTCAGAATCCAAAATTTGCATGATGATGAAACTAAAATCCAATTAGCCTCTTTGCGAATGGATGGAGCAGCTTTGGTTTGGTGGGAAGCCAGGACTAGAGAGGAGATTAAAAAGTATGGTAAGATAACTCTAACATGGAATGAGTTTATTACAGCCATTAAGAAACAATTTTATCCTCTTGCTCACATTCAGAAAGCTATCATGAATTGGCAAAATTTTAAGCAGCTTAAAGGTCAAAATGTGCAAGATTATACTCAAGAATTTAGAAGGAGAGCACTTCTACTTGGGGTAGACTTACAAAGTCAAGAAACCTTATTGAAATACATAGGTGGTTTGCACAATTATCTGCAACATACTATTCTTATGTTTAATCCTACCAGCTTAGATGAAGTCTGTGTACAGGCTACACATTTAGAAGCTAGAGGAAAGAATGCTTTTGATGCTTTTGATGAGGATAGTAATTTTAAAAACAAAGGAAAAAAGAGAGTTGCTAATTCAAGAAAGGACAAAGGAAAGTTCTTTTGCAAGAACTGTTCGAAGACTAGTCATGATGAAGATCATTGTTGGAAACTTCATCCTGAACTGAAACCAGAAAAGTACAAGAACAAAAACAAGACCAAAGAAAAGGAAAAAATTGTTGCAACAGTTGAGCAAGACTTAGGGTCAGACTCAGGAGATGAGACAAAAAGCATAGGCATGGTTTTAAAGAACACTAAAGGGAAAGAAGTGGTGCAAGACACAATTCCTAGTTCTAGCTCTTTGAATTGTCACAAAGATACTCTTGATGAAAAGAGGAGAATAGAGCTTTTCCATGTGAGGGTTATTTCAAAACATACCAAAATTGACACACTATTTGACAGTGGGTCACAAGCGAATCTTATTTCTGAAGATTTAGTCAAGCAGCTGAAACTTGAGACCATTCCACATCCGAAGCCTTATCCACTTGGATGGATATGCAAGGATGCTAATTTGCAGGTTTCAAGGAAGTGCATATTGCGCTTTGCAATAACTGCACACTTTGTTGACACAGTGGAACTTGATGTGGTGCCGCTTGACATCTCAGGTATGGTTTTGGGAAGTCCTTATTTGTTTGACAGAAAGGCCATCTTTCATCGCCATGAAAACAAGTATCACTTGTTCAAAGATGGTAAAGAGTACATTGTGAGAGCTCACAAGAAGAAGATGGAATCTTCTTTACTACATGCAGGTCAATTGAAAAGATTGGTTAATGCAAGTCAAATTCTAACTTTGTTTGTGTTGAAACGACCGGATTTTGAGCATTTTCCATTTTATGATGTTGCTAATCATTTGTCTCAGTTTGATAGCAGTTCGTCTTTGAAAGAAGATGATGTTTTGTTGCATAAATTACCTTTTGGGTCAGCCAATGCAGTGAATGAAGTGTCAAAGCAAAGCAGTGCAAGCAAGAAGGACACAAAATTCAGCATGGGAAAAAGTTGGTTTCAGAATGGTACAATTCGCCATGGTAACAGTTTGCATGGTGAAGGTTGTTTTAAATCTTTCTGGAAGTTTGATCAATATAGAAAAAGTTTATTTTCTGCAAAGTACTATTTCTGTTCTGCAAATTTTAATCATTTGCGTCATGACTCCATCAATCTTAGCAATGGTAGATCAGTTGATTCCAGGGACAGGTTGTCATTTTCTCAAAAGCTTCAGTGGATGAAATCGGGTAGATTTCAGTTGTTCAAAGGTGGAAGAGTGGAGAATCAGTCTCCACATCATCAGTTTCAGTAATCAGAAGAGATTTGAGATTAAAGCTTCCCCATTTGGGAGGAGTGTGATGAAGTCAAGTCTTGATAAGAAAAGTATGCAAAAATGAAGTTGCTCAGAATAGCTCGAAATAATGTTGACTGGATAATTTTCGTCCTTTTTACAATTAAGTGCAGCAAACGGTTCGAAAAATGGTCTCCGTATGCAGAAGTTATTCAGCTTCAAAGTTTTGTCAATTTCATTAAAAAAATGGCAAAATGGGACTTTGGGAAAAAATTTTATTAAAAAAAGAATATTCCACAGAATATTCTGGGAATATTCCGTGGAATATTCCGCAGAATATTCCGAGGAATATTCGGTGGCAGCCAATCATAGGGTGCCACGTGGCTAGCCCGGAGGCCGCCACGTGGCCCCAAGGCCGAGTGGAATAGTGTTAAAAAATTTTGTACGGCGGACGGATTCGAACCTCCGACCTTACACATATCAACCCAAAGTCTTAACCAACGGATCTATGTATTGATCATTGAATATTGTGTGGG
The DNA here is from genome assembly GCA_034641835.2 of Pinus albicaulis. Lineage (NCBI taxonomy): Eukaryota > Viridiplantae > Streptophyta > Pinopsida > Pinales > Pinaceae > Pinus > Pinus albicaulis. Next base: position 635,489,116 of record CM076579.1, read on the forward strand.
CGGAGTTTTATTTAACATGTGTATTGGATTGGGCGGGGCCCGAAGGGGGCCAGCCCCTAAGGGCCAGCCCCCATTGCATAAGACCTTCCCACAGAACCAAGGCGGAGAACCGAGACCTTAACTCATCGGCGCGTTTTACCGGCGGCAAACTTTGGATAAGGTTTATGAAGTGGGTTTATTTATTATATAACGATTGTTATTAAATACAATTCGTTCAACATTTATTCAAAAACCGTTTAATATTTATAAACACCGCCGTGACATGTGACCGATAACCATTCACATTTATTGCCAACGTTTCAACCGGCGGATAAGCTTGGCGGTTCCGCCATTTGGAGCGCTTCCGCCTATTTTGTCGAGTTTATCCATAGTTCCTCCACATTTGGTGGAGATTCCCAAGGTGTAACAGGCAGTTCAGTAAATGGGCCATAACTTTTGATTGGGAAGGCCTTTGAAGACGAATTTTTTTTTGATTTTGGGTGTAGAGAGCATTCTGGAGCTGTTGGAGGTGTCTGCAGAGCCATCAGGGCATTGTATCTGCGAATTTTACAGCGCTTTTGACAGAGAAGCCATTAGGGCCAAGGGGAAAGATTGCTGCATTGGGCTACCTTCCTCCAATGGAGGTGAATTTATAGTCTATTTCTACTGATTTGGATGTTCTGAGTCTGTTTTAGCAATCTATTTTCTCATTGGAGAAGTTTATACAGATGTAATTTCATTTGAAGCATTTAATCAAAAAAGGACTGAGCCTAATTAGAGGCTTTTGGACCAGCGGAGGTAGCCCAGAAGAGGGGTGAACCGCTTAAACAAACATCTGCTGTTCATCTGTGTTTTATGGCTGTTTATTTCCAGAATTTGATAGTTTAAACAGTAAAATTTCATGAGCATGCTTTTCTAAAACAAGTTTATACATGAAGCAAAACTTGTTGTTTTAACTTCAAACCTCTTCACACAAATTGCAGAACTTATATTCTTGCTTATTCACACTTAAAACAGATCAATGAACACTCTGAATTCAAAAACAAAAGACTTTCATTGATTTTGATATTAGTGTTTATATCTTATTTCCTTAGACAGAGTCTGTAGAGGGCCAGGTAGCCTCTGGAACTCATCCTCTCTTTAGAGGTGACATGTCCAGTGAATGCCCCTACAGTCCATCTCTGTATGGGAAATAGTTTATTCTCACAATTTCAGATCATTTGAAATATATTGGGAAATGGATACCTTGCACAATTAAACAAGTACATTCCATTTTCAGATCAACTACCATGACAAAACACGGTTTAAGCTATCTAGCAAATGCATTGTTTGAAACTGCTAAAAGTCTGCCATGAACAGTTAGGAGGTGTATAAACCAGTTTTGAGGGGTTAGCATTTTGAACAAAGGGATCTGCCCAGCATTTGACATTCTATAGATTTTTAAATATCACAGCATACAAAGATTTTCAAACTCTGTCACCATATATCTAGAGATGTGTTTTTGCTGTGTAAGTATCAGTGGTTTAAAAATGTGGTAAAATGTTAATATGCTGATGAGGTCCTCTACAGGGAAAAGAGAATATGTTGAACTAAGAGCTGTTGTTTTCACCTTTCCTAATCAAAGAACAGGATATCTTATATCTTCAAGGCATCAAAGGGTAGGTTACCCCTATAAACCACATAAAAAGACAGTTTTTCACTGTGTATTCTACTTGACTGTCTTTTTGTTCTTCGAGCTTATTTGATAAGTTGATATTCATATGGAGCAAAGGAATTTTCTACAGAGACAAGGGTTTTACATTGATAAGGAGCCTTGATTATTTGAAAAAATAGAACTCTTACAGGCTTTGTTGAACTTTTTGAAGCATTGTTAAGACTTGTCACATTGGTTCTATAAACAGTGAAATTGATTAGATATCTGCACTAAGGGTTGACTGTATGGTGTGAGCTTTGATGATTGATTAACACACTAGACAAGGGTAGGATTGTGGAGTTAGGAAGTTTACTTTGGTCAAAGATAAAAATAGGTTGTTAACCTCCAAACTTCACAAAGCAAGTCATCCAAAGACATTGTTTTCTATCAAAACAGTGAATTGACAGGGTTTAGTTTAAAAAGGCAGTTTAAAGACAGTGAGGCAGTGTGGTGCTTCAAGAGCATATTTAGCCCCAAATGCCACCCAGGCAAGACAAAAGAAGTGGTTTACATAAAAGATATGAGCCAATCTCTACAGAGGAGGTCAATGCACATCCATCCATCCTTTTCAATTTTCATGAGGTAGGTTGTTTAGAGTTCTGCCAGAAGGTACAGGAGGTCAAAAGTTTCTCGCCCTTGACACACCTATGTGCCCTAAGGTTCCAAAGCAAACATTTCCAGGTAGCAGACCTTGATTTCAAGTTTTCCCCGAGGTCAGTGTCTAAAGCCACCAAAATTCCATATCATGGCGAGAAATGGTTCAAACAGACCCATCTAGACTTGGATGACTACAAGCCTTTCATCAAGCCCGAGCACAGAGATACTTGCACTGCTATTTTTCCTTTCTCTTATCTTCTTGCCAGCTATGCTCCTCTTATGAAGATCATAATGAAATATTTCACCTGTGAAGGGATATTCTCCCGAGTATATGCATACCACATCCGACTGTTGATGCACTTCACTAGAACCAAACAGCTCAATCTTCCTTACTTCTTGTGCAAAAGTATTGAGAAAATGGCCTCTTCTGTCCAGAAAAAGCATCCATCACAACAAGTAGCTTCTCTATGCCATCATTCTCTGATTAAAATCATCATCCTCCACCAGCTAGAGAAGAAAGAGGTTCCATGGGATGTTTTCATTATTCACCCAGACTTCTCCACTGTTCCTCCGGTCCATATATCTCCCATCCCACCTGTTCATCGCCCTGTACCTTTGTCCAGCAGGCCTACTCCTAGAAGGCTCAAGATTACTACAGAACAGTCAGGAAAGCATGAAGAAGAAGGACATGAACAGGTAGAAAAATAGGAGGACAAACAAGAAGAAACTAATGACGACTAGCAACATGATTTTGATGGTCAGGGGCAGCAGCTTGAGCCACAAAGTGAGCATGAAGTTGAAACACACTAGCAGCTTGATGTTGGTGAATAGGGGCAACAGTTTGAATAGCAAAAAGAAATAGGTGAAGAGCAGCAAATTGAAGATGAAGAGCAGCAGCAGGAGCAAGAGGAAAAGAGTGCTAAACAACAGCATCTCAGTGAAAATGAATAGCAGGGACAAGAGGAAGAGCAGCAGCTTGATATTGAAGGTCATGAATAGCAGTTTGGGTAGGAATTTGAGCAGCAGCTTGAGCCACAAAATGAACAAGAAATCCAAGCACAACAACAGCATAATGTTGATGACCAAGGGCAACAATAATTTGAGACAGATCAGCATCATGACATTGAAGAGAAAAATCAACCTGAAGAAGACACACAACAGCCTCAAGGAGAGCAATAGTTTCAAGAAGATGACAAAGGCAAAGCAATTGTGCCTCCCTCTCCTAAAAAGACAAAGCCCAGCACAGCAAGAAAGAAAGGGCCTAAGGCTGCCACTCCAAAAGTAACAAGAGTTGTCCCTAGCAAAAGAAAATCGCCAAAGAGGTCTCCCACTAGCATGCCAAGAAGGAAGAGTGCAAGGTTAGCTTTCAAGGGCAAAGGGAAAGGCAAGATAGGAGAAAGTCAAGAACATGGAGGTGCATTGGCTATCATCCCAATCCAAAGTGATGACAGCGATAATGAAGCCCGCATTCTTGAAAACCTTCTAATCCATCGAGAGGGTCAAATTGAAGCATTGGAGAATGACCTTCATCGGGAAAAGACCTTCAATCATTTCTTGGAGATCCAAAATAAACAAATGAGTGTCCATACGGCTGTCCATGAGGCACAAGCAATCAAATACAAGAATGAGGCTGCTAAAGCACAAGTAAGGATAGAGGAGCTCATCGGTGAGTTTGATGAAGATGAAGAAGAAGACCAGCCTAGGTGGAAGAGGCCTAGAACCATAGGGCTTAAAAGAGCCCTGGAAAAGCAAAAGGAAGAAGAACAGGCCCATCTTCAATCCTTTCCCCTCACTGCACTACTTGAGCAAGAAATTGAAGAAAATAAGGAGGCATGGCTAGAAAGAGCCAATAAAAACTTGGAGATGAAGCTTGAAAAGGCAAACAGAGACCTGGAGCTGCAAAGGAAGATGACACAACACTATCAAAAGTTGAATCAGTTTGCCCGACGCAAGCTAAAGGCCACCCAAGAGAAACTGAAGGAAGAAAAGGGGAAGCGCCCGGCACGGAAAGAGAAGAAAGGCATATCAACGCTTGACATTTTTGCTTCAGCTTCAGAGCATGTTGCCAAGGACCCTTGAGGGCCATGCATACCAATTTTGGGCCCATTTTGACAACTTTTGGTTTTTTGGCATTTTTGAGTTTTTGATCAAAAACTCATAAATTCGCCATTTCATTTTGAGGATTCATCAAGGGAGGAGAATGGTACCATCGGATGCCATAATTTCATGAGCATGTCCTCAGCGATTTTCAGAGCATTTGGAGATCATTTTCCCCTTCAAAACAGCGAAAAAGGCTTGCATTTTGCACACTCTGCCTGGTCTATCAGCAGACTGTAATTTTCTGGCTTTTTACACACAGGTGCAGATTTGGAGGACTTCCAGGCATCAGATTGGAGAAATTTCAAATGAGACGGAAAGTAGACACTCAGAGATTTCCAACGAGCTATCATGAGCCTCTTTTCAAAATCAGGAAGGCTGCCAAATGTTTTCGGCAAGTCAGGGGACCTTTTTCTGATATAAATTTGAAGTATTTTTGTAATTTTTGAACCTCAAAAATCTGCTTTTTCCAAATGTGCGTTTAGCTATTTTTACACTTGGAAAATGATGCAAAGTCAATTAAATTCCCCTTTTTAGCAATTTTTAGATATTTTATGAGATATTTTTGTGCCTTGGGCTTTGCAAAGCCTCAAGGACAAGTTTAGATATTTTGATTAGGCCAATGAGGATGCAAGTTGAACCATGAGGTTTTCCTCACTTTAGCATATATATTCTAAAGGCTCTCATTGTAAACAAGGCTGAACTTGAGAAGAGAAGCAATATATTGTCACATGAGCTTTGGAGAAAATACTTGTGTTATGCTTTTGGATTGCCTCTTGAATGTTCTTGGATGGGAATGAAGAAGGATTGTTGATGGATTCCATGACTTGGTAGAATGGTATAGTGTCTCTTGCTTTGTTGTTGTCTTCTAGTTTTCATTCATGATACATGTTTCTTGCTTGCTATAGATCAATATAGAATAAATTTGAGATATGCCCATGGAGGCACCTCAAATTTCCTGAATCTTCATAGCTTTTATGTTTTCTTCTTCCTTAGTTGCATTAAAGAATTCTTAACTGCTCTTTAACAACTTGAGGATATTGTTGCTAGTCTCATTCATAGTTCTATGCATGTTGAGTAGGATGTATGGTGTGCCCTGCTTACCTATGACTGTCCATAGTCTCATCCATGAAACTATCTCTTTGACTGATTAGATTATCATTTTGTTTGAACCAAGGAGGCCTAGTCCCGATCTAGCCCTTTGCCTAAAACTATGCAAATCTTGTTGTTCAAAGTGCCTAATAACTTGAAGTACTGTGTTTAGGCGTCCGGCATAGTGTTTTGAGTTGTTAGTCCATCTTAGGTGTTTTCCCCAAAGTCTGATAGCCATTTCCCAAAGTTAGAGGGTCTTATACTTCTATGCATGGCTTGAATGTTTGTTTCTATGTGTTGATTAGTTTATAGTTACATTTTGCATGATTAAGGGTTTTCCCTACCATGTTTATGTTATCTATTGAACCAGTGATGCTTGAAACTCTTTGTTGTTCACAAACTTGATGTCCATTTACTCCATTTTGCCCAAAGATCCTTTCTACCTTGAATCAAATCGGCCCTTCAACAGCCTTGTATCACCGTCTTAGAGCTTTCTTGACCTTTTGACCCCATAGCCCAGTTAATCTAACATCTTGTTATCTATTTTATATCTTTGATCAGTTTCATCCCTCACAACTTAAAAACTAAAACCCAAAAAACCTACTTCATAACTAGCCTAAAATCAGAACACAAATAAGCAAACACACAGATATCCCTTACACATATAGAGAGAGCCCTCTCTGAGTCCAGGAAGGCTAGGTCCTCGGGCTCCAAAGCTTGGTTTGATGTTACACTGTCATTTGGCTTGCCAATCAGCCAAATCATGGGACCCTAACATAATGGCGATCACGGTGGGACCTTCCGAGTTAGTGACAATCTAAGTACACCTTAGTAACTCCTGAAGTCTCGATCAAGCTTAGAAAACTTAAGAGTTGTTTGAAGAGTAGAAACTAGCCCTTTCACCATCCTAGCAAAATGATGACTCAGCTATAGGACACTTTTCCAAACCTTATGCACATAAAAACTCAGAAAACCCCCAAAAAAAACTCCCTTAGATTGGTTTTTGTCAATATTGGTGGTGGACCATACACACATATCTCAAAACAACTAAAAATCAACCTGGCGACTCCACTAGCCTCCAGTAGGCCTTACTATTTTACCGAACTCTAGATTACTATCCAATCAACCTATCCCGTCGCTCACTAACATGGCAGGAGATGGTGGGACATTGAGTACATGACAGTCTAGCAAACTATTATAGACTCTTAGTCCTTTAGATACCATAAATAAGCAAGAATTCCATGAGATCATTTTAGAGTAAAACTCTTTTTGTTGTCACCACCCTAGCAAAGTGTTGAAACAAAGTTTAGAATACTTTAAAAAACATAGGCTGCATATAAAACTCAGAAAATCCAAAATATTTCCAGACTGGCTTTACTTTAGTTACTGGTGGTGGACCACAGCTAAATATTTTCAAAAACAAACAAGTTCCACCTGGCGACTCCACTAGCCTCCAGTAGGCCTTTTTCCCCACTAGTCCTTATAGAGAATCCTAGGAATGTAGTAAGTAAATCCAAACATCCTGATGGAGGAAGACATGGTTCAACACCTGAGGACACAAAGGAGATATGCTCCGATGAGCAGAGAACATATCCCTGGTTTCCCACACAAAATGCCCACAGATGTAAATTGGTTCGAAGACCTACCTGTCTTTCGAAATGAAAATATTGACAACCCATTTTTGCACCTCATCAAATTTCATATGCATGTATGTAGCTTAAAGGTTGAATGGCATGAGGACTGCCGTATGAAAATTTTCATGGGTACATTAGAAGAAGAGGCAAGAGAATGGTATGAAAACCTAGAACCTCGTACCTTGTTTTCTTTGAAGGATTTCCACAAAGTATTTTGTAAATGCTATATAGGGCATTGTCCATCTTTATCATTGGCTGAAAATTGTTGTGATCACTCTGAAAACCTCATACAACACATTGTAAACATTGAAGAACACTACGGAAATTGGCATCCCGAGGAGTTTTTAGAGGAGGTCCATAATTTTCTTACCCAAGCTAACAATCAAGATGACCAAGAAGAGTTGATCCTAGATGAAATCCATCAAGAAATAAGAGAGGATCCACAAGAAATCTTTGAAAAGGTTGAAACAGATAACAATCCATCTGCCCTTTCATATAAAATACAAGAGGACATTCAGCCACAAGATCAACTTCAACAAAAGATGGAAAGAAATTGTTGCCCCATCCAAATAAAACAGAAAATACCTTCTCCCTTAACTGAACAGGAAATAGATCAAATAATAAACATGCAAACAGCCTCTAAAACTTCATGTAACCAAAATTTCGCTGATTTTTCTCTTTTAAACCCTGCATATCATAAATCAGAAAATAGATTTGTAAATAAAGTTGATGAAAAGAAAGCTGATTTTCCAATATACATGGCTGGTGACATTACTTATGTTAATGTTTCTCCAATGTTTGATCAATATGTTGATGATTATGACTTCCAAACAGAAACTAACTGTGCAGAAGACTCATTTTTTGATTACCAAGAAGAAGCTCAGTTTCATAAACTTGAAGAAAGTAAGCAGCCATTACAGGTCATCTATGACACTGATGAGGAGAGCTTTGAAAGTTCAGAAGTAAGTGAAGAGTCTCGGACTCTTTGCTCTACTTCACTTCAGTCCATCAGAGATAACATTCACATAATTGGAAATCAGCAGTTTCTCAGCTTTGATGATGAGGTTGAGGAAGATGGTGAAATTCTTGAGAATGTTGCAAATGAGAGTCCTTTGCCTAAAATGGTTGAGGAAATCATTTTAGACATGGAATCTTCCTTAACTCCAGATTTGCAGCCACCAAGTTCCATTGAGTTACAAATTGCAGATGATGAAGTAGAGGTTGAGAAACAAATGAGAGTTGTCACACTATCCTTTGAAGATAATTTACTGTCAAAATGTATCCTTGCTCATCAACTTGATGACCTTCACACAGTTTTTAGCCCGCCCTATCAAAACAAATCAGCTTGGCAAGAGAACTACACTGCAATATATGATGAGTCTGATAGTTCAAGTGATCATGAGCAAAGGGGAGGGTTGCTTTACCAGGAGAGTCTCAAATACAGCCAAATGGAAGAAAAAGTAATCCTGAATGAAGCCCATATATCAAATCCTCTAGATCAGGTATTATTCCAAGATCCATTTGTTGTTTTCCTTGAGAAGTCTGAAAGAGTAATCCTGAATGAAGCCCATATCTCAAAACCTCTAGATCAGGTATTATTCCAAGATCTATTTGCTGTTTTCCTTGAGAAGTCTGAAAGAGTAATCCTGAATGAAACCTATATCTCAAATCCTCTAGATCAGATATTATTCCAAGATCCATTTGCTGTTTTCCTTGAAAATTATGAAAGAGTAGTGGTTTCTATCATAAACAAGTTGCTACCAAGAATGAGAAAAAGCTTAAGTACTACTGTCCAAAAACCTGCCAAATGGGAGTGGCCTTGTCATTATTTCTGCATCATGAAACAACTAAACCAGAGTCACCCATGCAATCATCTACTTGACTGGTTACATTGGAAAGAAGAGTTCACCAAATGTGTATGTTGTGTACAGTTTAGATTAGGATAGGTAGACAGCAGTAGAAAATAAACTCAGCCTTGTGAGCATCTTTTCAGTTTTAGATTTTTTGAAGAAAATTTAAAAAAGCAGAAAATACAAAAATAGTAAACAGGAGAAAAAGAGGGCAGTTTCTAAAAAGCAGTGGTAAAGCCCCATGTTCCAAAAAATTGTCTTTCGGAAAGCGAGCAAGTCTAAATGTCGCTACTTGTACTTAAATGTTTTGATCAACTATCTAGCCTAATCATAGCTGAGCATGTTTAAATTTAATTGCTGATAAGTTAGTGAGTGAAAAAGATGGTCAACATTGTGTAAGATTGACTTATCACAGAGTGTAGATTAGGGAGAGATTCTGGTTCCACATGCCTAAAACAGAACCAAAGAGAGAAGCGAGGGATGAAAAACACATTGTACATCCTAGCCCCGCTTTTCTAAATTTCCTTTTTGCAAAATAATATTTGTGTGCAGCTTGTCTTTATGCCGCAAATACATGACAAGTCAGATTGTCTAATCCTAATTTGATCATCCTTTAAATTTTGTGTTTTAGATTAGAGAACAAAATCCTATCAAACTGCTTAATCTTGACAGTTGATCTAGCATAGGTAGAGTAATGAAGGAGTTCATCAGTTTAATCTGAACTCCTGACAGATATAAGAGTAGAAATAGATAGGTTCATTTTGCAAAAAGAAAAATATACATTGTCAAAAGGTTGCTAGTTCAAATGCGCCAAAGAGAAGAAAGAAAAAATGTTAGGAAAGATAGTGGGGTAGGTAGAAATATCATTGATGTTAACCATGCTGTCACTTTTCAGAAATAGCATCAAAGAAGGGTGAAATTTTGCGCCAATGGGTAAGACACTGGTCTTCATAAGCCAAAGATCTGAATTCTGGGCACCTCCTAACGAGGAGCTGCCCTCCCCAAATGGAGCCACTGTTAGTCATCAGTATTTTTCACCTGTTAGTGATGACTAAATCCATAGCTGAGTTTTCTAGAAGCTGATATCCATATGTCAATTTGTCATCTAGAAAACCCTCATAAATTTTTTTTCGCCTTCCTACTTTTCAGCCTGCCCATGTCAAGGTGAAACCTCATTATCACTATCCTATCTAGCTTTAGCCCTACTGGTCTTCCCATCATCTCTAAAAGGAAAATCCAAGTCTGCTTCAAAACCTCCCCTAAGTTGGGAAGTGGCGCTTTAAGGCATTTTACCCTTGGCAACCATCAAAAGGCCAAAAAACCTCCATCTGCTACATACCAATCATGACAGACCTCCCACTCTGCAAATGAAATTGATAACAGTCCTAAGTCGCGCCACTTACACACCCCTAAGTCTCAGCAATGCACAGACCACAGTCTCAAGCTGATTTTAGGTGTTTTACAGTGTTTTATGGATTTTACAAAGACAGGAAACATGTCATCATCTCAGGAGAAAATTCTTGAATCCACATTTAGAAGAACAACTGCTTCCCAATGTGAACATAAGCCTGAGATATATCTGCAGGACAAAGATTTTCTCATAAAGACCTTGCAGCTCCATTCAACATGAAATCACAGTAGAAGAAAGACAACACTGTCAAACAGACTTGTAATTTGTCATGGCCAAGAACCTCCTTCATCTACAAGCAGAGGGTTAAGGTGCCTCCTTCATCTACAAGCAAAGGGCGATGGCTAATATTGATTTGAAGAAATTACAAAACTGACTATAAGCACAGGTTTGTTTTTACTAGACAGTGAAACATTGACTCAAGGTTTCTGAAGGAAAGTGATGATCAAAACAGGGCTAAGATCTGAAATATGCAAGACAAAAGAAAGCAGGGTTTTTGGTCTTATGTCCTAAGAAAAGAAGATAAATTGAAGTTACAAGCATCATCATCATGGCACAACAAAAAGAGACTCCATTGATCAAAGTTATCAAAACAAAACATCTCTGCAGGGGTGTTAATATGAATGGCTCAAATCAGTCTTGAAAATGAAAATACTTCAGTAAAAGGGACCTCTGTGTGTTCTTATGTTTCTTTTGAGCTGTGGGATAAAGTCTGTGGTTTCCAGATAAACATAGAGAAAGGGCAGGCAAGTAGTACACATTCCCATACATGTGACATCTTGCTATCATTCAAAGCGCCAGTGCAAGTTCATGGTGTTGCGATCCACACTCCACCACAAAGACAAATGTATCCTTCAGATGCAGTAGGGTTGGTGATTTCAGAGCTCCATTGGAAAGAACATGACTGATAAAAGCCTTGGTACCTATGAAATATTCCAGCAGTCATTCTACACCTCATATGTTTGTCTCCTCAACACAAAGGTATAAAAAGGTTATGATCTGAGTTTTAAACCCTTGGGGAGGCATGTCATTAAATGAAAGTAACTCCAATCATAGACAGGTGTCTTTTTAAAAAAAAACTGTTTATCACAGCTGGCAAAGGCAATCTGGGCTTTTATTATCAAGAGACATCATCACTGAAAAGCTTGTTTAAATGTGAAAAAGGAGGTCATTTGACATACTGTTAGTTTTGGGAAGCTTGAAACAAATGCAGGTCTTCATTATTCAAAGGACAGACATATCATAGTAATATGTTCTAAGCAGAGACAGTGTATTGGAAAAAGAGCCTCTCTTAATCAATAGAATATTGGCAAAGTCTGAATAAATGCAGCAAATTTTTGACACCTACAGTTAGGGAAAAGAGTTGATAAAGCAATTGGAGATAGAAGTTGTCCAACCAAGTTGAAAAGATAAGCCATCTCTTTTCAAATGACAAAGCAGTTTTCAGTGTTTCTTTTTAATAGATTTAGAGGGGGTTTTACATAATAAATATCACCAATAGTGTTAAAACAAGTGATAAGGGATGGTACATAGGTTGTTAAGGTATTTTTCAAAGTGGGAGCTTCCATGTTAAATTGTCGCCAAAGGTACAAAGTTGGCAGAAATTACTCCTAAAGCCTATATGCACCAATGGTTTAAAGGCATAAAAAACCCCGCTGCAAACATCATTTCGAAAAGAGGGGGCCCCTCTCTAACACAATCAAAATTGTTCCAGGTTTCAAAAAAATGCACCAGGGCATCATTACAAAAAGAAAAAACTTTGAAAACCCTTACAAAATTAAACCACGGGTTTTATTTCATTTGGCATTTAAAGAGGTCAAAGGACCATTGAAAACTCATCAAGCAGTCACCCAAGCACAAGAGTAAAAATCACCTTGAAGTTCACAAGGCCGAGGGAAGGTTTTCAAACTAGTTTTCGTTGTTTTAGAAGTGCTTTAACCCGCGCGGCACTCCTGTAGGAGTGCGCGGCGCTCTTACGCAGATTTTTTGAACCACGCCACAAGGGCGCGCGACGCTCCTGTAGCCGCGCGCGGCACCCCTGTAGCGGCGGGTCACGGGCGCCCGACGCCGACCCGACAGGCCACCCGAAAGGTTGCTGCGCGACGTTCTCCTCCATAAAAGTGCCGTGCACTTATTGACATCTCCATACGCCTCCAAATCGCTTCTGAAGGCTACCACAGCTCTCCAAAAGGTCATGCCACGATTTGGAGAGGTATTTTTGAAATTTCCCTTGAATTTTTCAGAAATATTGAAGTGGTATGAAGGCTAGGAAACTTTGGTTGCAAGCTGTATATTTAAAAAAAAAAAGAGAGAAACCATGAGGTCACCCCCACTACCATGACAAAACACGGTTTAAGCTATATAGAAAATGCATTGTTTGAAACTGCTAAAAGTCTGCCATGAACAGTTAGGAGGTGTATAAACCAGTTTTGAGGGGTTAGCATTTTGATCAAAGGGATCTGCCCAGCATTTGACATGCCATAGATTTTTAAATATCACAGCATACAAATCTTTTCAAACTCTGTCACCATATATCTAGAGATGTGTTTTTGCTGTGTAAGTATCAGTGGTTTAAAAATGTGGTAAAATGTTAATATGCTGATGAGGTCCTCTACAGGGAAAAGAGAATATGTTGAACTAAGAGCTGTTGTTTTCACCTTTCCTAATCAAAGAACAGGATATCTTATATCTTCAAGGCATCAAAGGGCAGGTTACCCCTATAAACCACAGAAAAAGACAGTTTTTCACTGTGTATTCTACTTGACTGTCTTTTTGTTCTTCGAGCTTATTTGATAAGTTGATATTCATATGGAGCAAAGGAATTTTCTACAGAGACAAGGGTTTTACATTGATAAGGAGCCTTGATTATTTGAAAAAATAGAACTCTTACATGCTTTGTTGAACTTTTTGAAGCATTGTTAAGACCTGTCACATTGGTTCTATAAACAATGAAATTGATTAGATATCTGCACTAAGGGTTGACTGTATGGTGTGAGCTTTGTTGATTGATTGACACACTAGACAAGGGTAGGATTGTGGAGTTAGGAAGTTTACTTTGGTCAAAGATAAAAATAGGTTGTTAACCTCCAAACTTCACAAAGCAAGTCATCCAAAGACATTGTTTTCTATCAAAACAGTGAATTGACAGGGTTTAGTTTAAAAAGGCAGTTTAAAGACAATGAGGCAGTGTGGTGCTTCAAGAGCATATTTAGCCCCAAATGCCGCCCAGGCAAGACAGAAGAAGTGGTTTACATAAAAGATATGAGCCAATCTCTACAGAGGAGGTCAATGCACATCCATCCATCCTTTTCAATTTTCATGAGGTAGGTTGTTTAGAGTTCTGCCAGAAGGTACAAGAGGTCAAAAGTTTCTCGCCCTTGACACACCTATGCGCCCTGAGGTTCCAAAGCAAATATTTCCAGGTAGCAGACCTTGATTTCAATTTTTCCCCGAGGTCAGTGTCTAAAGCCACCAAAATTCCATATCATGGCGAGGAATGGTTCAAACAGGCCCATCTAGACTTGGATGACTATAAGACTTTCATCAAGCCCGAGCACAGAGATACATGCACTGCTATTTTTCCTTTCTCTTATATTCTTGCCAGCTATGCTCCTCTAGTGAAGGTCATAATGAAGTATTTTACTTGTGAAGGGAGATTTACTCGAGTTTATACCTATCATGTCCGACTATTGATGCATTTCACTAGAACTAGGCAGCTAAATCTCCCTTACTTTTTATGCAAAAGCATTGAGAAGATGGCATCCTTAGTTCAGAAGAAGACTCCATCTCTGCAAATAGCTTCCCTTTTCCATCATTCTCTGATCAAAATTATCATTCTACATCAGTTGGAGAAGAAAGGGGTTTCTTGGGATGTTTTTATCAGTCACACGGATTTCTCCACTGTTCCTCCTGTCCATATATCTCCCACGCAGCCTATTCATCACCCCGTACCTTTGTCCAGCAGGCCTACTACTAGAAGGCAGGCCAGCAGCATGATTTTGATGGTCAGGGGCAGCAGCTTGAGCCACAAAGTGAGCATGAAGTTGAAACACACCAGCAGCTTGATGTTGGTGAATAGGGGCAGTAGTTTGAATAGAAAGAAGAAAGGGATGAAGAGCAGCAAACTGAAGATGAAGAATAGCAGCAGGACAATGGTGAAGGTCAGCAACAGGAGAAAGAAGAAAAGAGTGCTGAACAGCAGCATCTCAGTGAAAATGAATAGTAGGGACAAGAGGAAGAGCAGCAGCTTGATATTGAAGGTCATGAACAGCAGTTTGGGCAGAAACTTGAGCAGCAGCTTGAGCCACAAAATGCACAAGAAATCCAAGCACAACAGCCTCAAGGAGAGCAGCAGTTTCAAGAAGATGACAAAGGCAAAGCAATTGTGCCTCCTTCTCCTAAAAAGACAAAGCCCAGCACAAAAAGAAAGAAAGGGCCTAAGGCTGCCACTCCAAAAGTGAAAAAAGTTGTCCCTAGCAAAATAAAATTGCCAAAGAAGTCTCCCACTAGCATGCCAAGAAGGAAGAGTGCAAGGTTAGTTTTCAAGGGCAAAGGGAAAGGCAAGATAGGAGAAAGTCAAGAACATGGAGGTGCATTGGCTGTCATTCCAATGCAAAGTGATGACAGCAATAATGAAGCCCGCATTCTTGAAAAACTTCTAATCCATCAAGAGAGTCAAATTGAAGCATTGGAGAATGACCTTCATCGGGCAAAGACCTTCAATCATTTCTTGGAGATCCAAAATAAACAAATGAGTGTCCATATGGCTGTCCATGAGGCACGAGCAATCAAATACAAGAATGAAGCTGCTAAAGCACAAGTAAGGATAGAGGAGCTCATCGGTGAGTTTGATGAAGATGAAGAAGCAGACCAGCCTAGGCGGAAGAGGCCTAGAACCATAGGGCTTAAGAGAGCCCTAGATAAGCAAAAGGAAGAAGAACAGGCTCATCTTCAATCCTTTCCCCTCACTGCACTACTTGAGCAAGAAATTGAGGAAAATAAAGAGGCATGGCTAGAAAGAGCCAATAAACACTTGGAGATGAAGCTTGAAAAGGCAAACAGAGACCTGGAGCTGCAAAGGAAGATGACACAGCACTATCAAAAGTTGAATCAGTTTGCCCGGCGCAAGCTAAAGGCCACCCAAGAGAAACTGAAGGAAGAAAAGAGGAAGCGCCCGGCACGGAAAGAGAAGAAAGGCATATCAGCGCTTGAAATTTTGGCTTCAGCTTCGGAGCATGTTGCCAAGGACCCTTGAAGGCCATGCATACCAATTTTGGGCCCATTTTGACAACTTTTGGTTTTTTGGAATTTTTGAGTTTTTGATCAAAAACTCATTAATTCGCCATTTCATTTTGAGGATTCATCAAGGGAGGAGAATGGTACCATCAGATGCCATAATTTCATGAGCATGTCCTCAGCGATTTTCAGAGCATTTGGAGATCATTTGCCCCTTCAAAACAGCGAAAAAGGCTCGCATTTTGCACACTCTGCCCGGTCTATCAACAAACTATTATTTTCTGGCTTTTTACACACAAGTGCAGATTTGGAGGACTTTTGGGCATCAGATTGAAGAAATTTCAGCTGCTCCGGAAAGTAGACACTCAGAGCTTTCCAACAAGCTATCATGAGCCTCGTTTTGACATCAGGAAGGCTGCAAAATGTTTCCGGCAAGTCAGGGGACCTTTTGCTGATGAAAATTTGAAGTATTTTTGTAATTTTTGAACCTCTAAAATCTGCTTTTTCCAAATGTGCGTTTAGCTATTTTTGCACATGGAAAATGATGTAAAGTCAATATAATTCCCATTTTTAGCATTTTCTTAGATATTTTATGAGATATTTTGTGCCTTGGGCTTTGCAAAGCCTCAAGGACAAGTTTAGATATTTTGATTAGGCCAATGAGGATGCAAGTTGAACCATGAGGTTTTCCTCACTTTAGCCTATATATTCCAAAGGCTCTCATTGTAAACAAGGCTGAAATTGAGAAGAGAAGCAATATATTGGTCATATGAGCTTTGGAGAAAATACTTGTGTTATGCTTTTGGATTGCCTCTTGAATGTTCTTGGATGGATGATGAAGGATTGTTGATGGATTCCATGACATGGTAGAGTGGTATAGTGTCTCTTGCTTTGTTGTTGTCTTCTAGTTTTCATTCATGATACATGTTTCTTGCTTGCTATAGATCAGTAGAGAACAAATTTGAGATATGCCCATGGAGGCACCTCAAAATTCCTGAATCTTCATAGCTTTTATGTTTTCTTCTTCCTTGGTTGCATTAAAGAATTCTTAACTGCTCTTTAATAACTTGAGGATATTGTTGCTAGTTTCATTCATAGTTCTATGCATGTTGAGTAGGATGTATGGTGTGCCCTACTTACCTATGACTGTCCATAGTCCCATCCATGAAACTATCTCTTTGACTGATTAGATTATCATTTTGTTTGAACCAAGGAGGCCTAGTTCCGATCTAGCCCTTTGCCTAAAACTATGAAAATCTTGTTGTTCAAAGTGCCCAATAACTTGAAGTATTGTGTTTAGGCGTTCCGGCATAGTGTTTTGAGTTGTTAGTCCGTCTTAGGTGTTTTCCCCAAAGTTTGATAGCCATTTCCCAAAGTTAGAGGGTCTTATACTTCTATGCATGGCTTGAATGTTTGTTTCTATGTGTTGATTAGTTTATAGTTACATTTTGCGTGATTAAGGGTTTTCCTTACCATGTTTATGTTATCTACTAAACCAGTGATGCTTGAAACTCTTTGTTGTTCACAAACTTGATGTCCATTCACTCCATTTTTCCCAAAGATCCTTTCTACCTTGAATCAAATCGGCCCTTCAACAGCCTTGTATCATTGTCTTAGAGCTTTCTTGACCTTTTGACCCCATAGCCCAGTTAATCTAACATCTTGTTATCTATTTTATATCTTTGATCAGTTTCATCCCTCACAACTTAAAAAACAAAAATCAAAAACTTACTTCATAACTAGCCTAAAATCAGAACACAATAAACAAACACACAGATATCCCTTACACATATAGAGAGAGCCCTCTCTGAGTCCAGGAAGGCTAGGTCCTCGAGCTCCAAAGCTTGGTTTGATGTTACACTGCCATTTGGCTTGCCAATCAGCCAAATCACGGGACCCTAACATTTTCTTAACATATTTTTCATGGACATTATGATTTCAACAAGATTTGGAATAAACCACCTTAAAAACTTAATTCTCCCAAGAAAAGGTTGCACCTCCTTTTTATTCCTTGGGGTATCAGTCTTATGGATTGCCTCAATTTTGCTTGGGTCAATTATGATGCCATCCTTTGAAATTATGTGACCTAGCAACTTACCTTCTTCCATTCCAAAGAGGGACTTCTTTAGGTTCAAAGAGATACCATACTACCTACACTTCTCAAAGGAAATATTCAAATGTTGCAAATGATCTACATCAAATTTAGAAAACACATTGATGTCATTAAGATAAACAACAATAAACCCTTCCCTTTCATCTGCAAAAGAAATCTCGATAGCCCTCTAAAATGTTTCCCCTGCATTCATAAGTCCCAAAGTAATTTTCACATACATGAATGTCCCCCATGGTGTTCTGAAATATGTTTTCTCCTGATCATCCGGTTGTACCCAGAAAAACCATCAAGTAATGAAATCCTCCTAGAATCAAATACCCATTGCAATATGTGGTCCATTTTTGGAAAGGGGTAATTATCTTTGAGGGAAACTTTATTAAGGTTTGTAAAGTCAACACACAATCTTATCTCTCATGACTTCTTACTCACTGGAACTAAGTTTTTCAACCATTTAGAAAACCTTAAAGTGACAATAGTATTTGCATCAAATAGCAATCTTACCTCTTTTTCAATGAGGGGCAGCAAAATAGGATTGAGTTTCCTCAACTAATTCTTAAAATTTCTATGATCTTCCTTAATAGGAATGGTGTGATGAATAATACTTTTGTCATAGGACTTTAAGTCCTCATACCCCGATGCAAAGACATCAGAATACTCATTCATTAGATCAATGTATTTCTACTTATCTTCTAGAGCTAAAGACTTATAAAGTTTCATAATTGTATGTTTCCTTCAATCCATACGTTATATTCCTCCAGCTTAGTCACAATAGGTAGTATTTTAGGCTTATGAGATTAATCTTTGAAATCAAGCAATTCCCCAGTGGGACTAAACTTCTTGGAATCACATTATATTTCAGCTGTAAAATTTCAAGGCCCGATTCATGCTTATCATAATTATCATTGGTCTGATTTAAGTAAATTTCCTCTCCATAAATATCAAAACCTATTCCTCCATCAATATGCAGATTTAAAAATTCTTCTTTCATTTGTAGAAAATTGCCTAGTTGTTTATCATTATCGAAAAATTTCCAATACCTTATATTTTCTGGGAAAATAGGCCTGTGTTTAACCTCAATTTCATACTTCTTGTTCAGATGAGAATGAATCTTACATGTACTTGTAGAGGTGGCCAATGCATTAGAAATTACATTATGATCTCTAGGAATCATGAAAAAATTGTATTACGGAAAATATTGTAGAAAATAAAACACAAAATTTTTATATGCCCTCATTCTAGGGTGCTTGGTTGAATACTCACCTTTAATTTTATTAATGATCAGTTCTAAATCTCCATGGAATGCAATAATTTTGGCTCCTAACCTTTTCAATAACGACAACCCCAAAATCAGTGCCTCATATTCAACAACATTGTTGGTACATTCGAAAGCAAGTTTGTAAGAATAGGTCTTTGACTTGCCTAGCTTTGGGCTTATAATCCACACACTAAATATAGATCCTTCCTTGCTGATTTCCCCATCAAATTCCATATTCCACATGCCTTCTTCATCATCATCAGTTTCTAATTTAGCCTCTATCATTTCTCCTTCATTATTTTCTGATATGTTGTCCCTATTTTTAGCTTCTTCTCCCAAAAATACATTTTTAAGGTCCCTATTTTTAGCTTCTCCTTCCAAACATATATCATTGTATAGTATGAATGAATCCATGTACGAATGTATAGAAGAAATAGGATAATTGTTTGATTTTTCTTGACTGTTTACCATGTACTTCATGATAGTTTCCCTATACAACTTCCTTGGCTGTCCAAACACCATGATAGTGGCATATGACATGTCAATCTGAAGAGAGCCCTTTAATTTTTCACCCCAAGATCTTGATAACAAAATACCATACTTTGGTGGGGTGTCAAAAACAACCATATCCATAACTACAATCTTGGATGGAATTTGTATGAGAGTGACACATAAATATTTGATCAAACCAAGACATTTTACCTTGCTTGAGTCAAAAGGAAAAAGGTCTCTATATGGCCTAGTTATGTCCAAACCAAGTTTTTCCATGATTAATTTAGGCATTAAGTTGTGTGAATATCCAAAATATAGCATGACATTATGCAATATCAAATAATGTATATTAAGGCTGACATAGAATGGTGGCACATTACCTTCGTTTGGAACTTCTCCTTCAAATATGGACCAAAAGGAAATTTTAGACGATCATCATTTAAATTAATAGTGTCTGACACTTCTCCCACCTTCAATTTCCTTAAAATTTAACTCTTATATGCATCCTTCTTCATAAATTCAATTAATGGAACATAAATTTTAAACTTTGATATCTAATTTTCAAGACTAAAAGATGATACAATTGTTTCTACCTCCTTAACAATTGTGCTATCACCTGCCTTATTTTCACATGAAAATAATTTTTTTGTTCAAATATGGCTAACCAAAGTAGAGATGGTTAACCCTCCCTATGTAGAATTTCATTTAGGTCCAAGCACTCATAGGGAAGGAAACATGATCTTAAAAATGTATTTGACTGATCCATATTTTCTCCCAACACATCAAAGAATCAAAATGGGAAAATATTATATACATGTAGGAGATGGTTAAAGTTCATGAATATCTCAGGAGGATCATCGTTCATCTCTTCTCGAGAGACCCCTGGAATCAGAACAGTGGGGAAAATTGTGTGGAAGTTAAGAGTTCACTCCCCTCCCCTCCTCGACGTTGAACAATCAACAAGAGATCCGAAAACTCAAATCTATGACGAGGGGTTAGTATTCGCCCCACGTGATTTCCAGCCGACCCACCGATAGTAGTGGGTACCACCTATGCCACGAGCTAGTGAGTACAGTATAAACAATGGTAAGGTAATGGGTCACACTCTTTCCACCTATCTCCCACCTTAACCCAATGTTTTTGAGACATGTGTCTTCCCCGATAACGTCATGCCACACCATATTACCATTTCTCTCCTCCACTTATGTATATGACCCTTCCCACCTTATATGCCCTATTTTCACTCGCTTTTTCCCTAAGCTATCACTCCATCTGGGCACCTGCAAAAGACACTACACAGACTTCCAACTACTCCAGAACCCCATCGATATGTCATTTTCGACCTCCTACATGGTCAATAGGTATTTCCACCTCCCCTATCCACTTGTAATTCAAATTTAAGCACTTATCAGATGAAAAAGACAACTCTAGAAACTCCCAAAATATTTGAGGTTAAATCTGCTCCTAGCCATTAAACCCTCATGGACACAAAAGCCCATATTTGTGGCCCCATTTTCCCATATTACCTCGCTAACCTACGTTTCCATTTAATGGGCTATCATTGGAGGGGTGAAGACCTTTTCTGAGCAGTCAAATCCGGCCTGTATTACCAAATCTCCCCTATTGTGCGTTACTTCCCCGAATTTGTCTCATGGCTCGCGGAAGCATACATCAAACAAAAAGGGTACTTTATCTCCTCTAAAGGGAACAAGATACTTGAAATTACCCTTGAGGTCATATTGAAAGCCCTAGTTTACCCTACTTCTCCTGAACCATAAAAATTCATTGATGTTACCCTTATGTATCATTTTTTTGGCCTCCTAGCTGAGAAAAAAATTCCTCATGCAGATAATTCTAGTTACCTGCTCACAGAATCTCCTAGTGACAGATAAATTCCATATTTTCTCATTTTTCAAACCCATTCATCCCATTATGTCCCCTATTTTCAGGTATTCTAGGAGAGGATGACACCGATTTTACCAACAAATCCTGCCTAGGGTTTTTGGACCCGATGATGAAGCCTGACTACCCTTTTGATATCCAAACCTACTTGTCCACAACCATCAAATTCAAATTCCAACATCTTACCACTTTATCCAACTTCCAATATTATTCACTGCTATTTTATTTTATTTATGTACGCACATTCTGAAAAAGGATATCAATTCTATATTTGACTAGACAAATTTAGTTAATTAGAGGCCAAAAAGTAACATATATTCTTATTTCATATCAACATTCATGTCCATTGCATACGAGATTATTCATGGTGCACCTCCACCTCTAATTTTCCCACAGCAAAAAGATCTACTCCAAATCAACAAAGATGTCTTTGTAGGAGATTGTACTTGTTTGAATACCATACAAAAATTAAGATCTATGGTTGTGAGGACCACCCCCCCCCCCATCTTTGTCGAAAAAAAGTGGAGCTAGTCTACATTAAGGCTATGTCTCATGAATTATAATGCAAATATCCCCATCATTTTCCAGTATTAATTACCATGGGGATATTTTCACTAGAATTAATGAGACATAGCCTTAATGTAGACTAGCTCCACTTTGTTTTTACAAAGAAAAGATATATGTTTAAACTAGGAAATACTATATACCCTTTTGTTATCAACTCAAGAAAGGCATTCAAAGTAATTGAGGAGCTTCTCAGAAAGATGGAGTTCCAACATGGAGATGTCGAGCATTATGATCTTAAGGGTGTCATTTCCCGAAGGAGAGAAAAGATAAAAGATTCAACCTATATATACGAACCCAAACCTGACATAAAATGGAAAAATAATTTTGATTCATGGCCTTTGGAAACATAGATGGATATTGATACCCCCACAATCAAGTACAAGCAACCAAAAAGGACCGTTGACCAAGATTAATATATCGAGGAAGAGGAAGTACATGTAAGTAAGAGGGCTTGGACTCAGGAACTTGAAGAGGAGGAGTTTGATACTAGGCTAGTAGACACATAATAAAATCATCCAGGTTTCAAAGTTGTCCTCAAGGAGCCTCCACCAGTTGTAGCGTCAAATTCCTTAGAGGTAACTGCTTAGTACACCTACTAACAAGATAGTTTGGTATGTTGGAAGGGATATCAATGATAGGAACAAGAAGGTACAGGATGATATGAGGAAGAAAATAACACTTCATTCAAAAACATATCACACTAGGCTCATGGCTACCATGGATTTGGATCAATATCATATGAAAATTTTATTAAAGCATCCGTCATCACAATCCTTACCTTCAAGTTCATAGTTTAAAGTGCTAGATGTATCTCCAGATCTAGCTAGTTTCCCTTTGGTAGATAAGGTAAATCTTCACAAACAGTTTGGAGAAATTATATATAACGAACTCAAAAAAAATGCAATGACTATTGACAAGGAAGAAAAGTTACTGGAAAAGGATGCTACCAGATAGAAACAAGAGAAATCCAATTTGAGAGCCCTCCATATGAAAAAATAAAGTTATATAGATATGATTGTGAATATGGGGTTTGATCTAGAAGATAGATCAACTGTTAAGACCCTCCTTAAAAGTTCCCAGAAGGAAAATAAGGAGTTGAGGCACAAGCTGAAAATTACAGGAAGTGAGCATGTGTAAACCTAGGAACTGGCCCAGGTAGAAGCAGAGAAAGAGGTCTTGTCCAAAGAACTCACTGATAGAAACAATGAGATAATATTTCTCAGACAACATGATGTAGAATTACAGAAGAGGATGTATTCCCACACTTTCACAATAGTTGTGCTGGAGGATCCTAAAAATCCCACTGAGAAACTTACGAAGGCCCTAACTGAGCTCCAACCCTTTGAATGAGAGCTTAAGAAAATACAGAGAGACTTGGATGTTGCCTAAGAAGGCTTAGCTCAGAAACAAAGGCAACTTGAATATGCCAGAATTAATGCTGAGGTCATCTCCTAAAACATACAGGCTATCAATCAAGAGGTAACAAAGGTGAAAGAAAATATAAAGGGGAACATGTCCTTGCCGTAGGGCAAACAAATGGTCTGGGATGATATCATTGATGAGATAAAAAACAACTGGGAGTATATAACACTGATGAATGAAAATAAGGTCACCATTAAGGAATTCAAATTCCACCTCGTGTCAAACAAGGAGGATGCTAAAAAGAAATCCCTGATCCCTAAGAAGTACATCCAGTTCTTCAATGAGATACCAGTCAGCTATATAAGGCCTATTGATGTAGTGGACCGAGTGAGCACTATTATGGAGATCATGAGAGTTATACAGAAAGAGGAGGCTAGAGCTAAAGCCGAGGAATCCATGAATGTAGTGATTAAAAATGTTGAAGCCTTCTATGCTGAGTTCACGAGGTCCACCAGAGCAGGGTTGCCCAATTTCTAAGATATTGGAGGAGGATTAGTGTTGTGGGAGAAATATAATCTGAAGTTTGTTGAGGCCAAGAGAAAGGCAGACTCCACTCATGAGAAAATGTCCATACTGAGAGGTAAAGGGATTGTGACCTACCTAAAGAGGGAATTTCACCTCTTAGGATTGGTGAAGCATTTTTTCTATTCCAAGTTGGATTATTCTAAGATAACCCATCTCAGGATCACATATCAGCTCTACTCACATGCTCCCCCGCCATCTCCAATCATGTGGCATAGGTGCGAAGAGTTTGTTAATATGCCTACCGTGCAAATCATTGAGCCTTCAACACAACCTTCGCAGTCGTACTACCACAGATGAAAAGTTCTTGATTGTGTCTAGATGACACTTTTATTTCTGCCTTTTATGTAAATATTTAGTTTACATTTAGTTTGTTTAATTTTAAGTTAGTTTAGTTGTGCTACAAAGAACACTTTGTTTTGACAATGATCATGCACTAAAAAAATCAAGAAAGGAATATTTTGGTAACAAGCGCTCTCCCAGGGCCTATATGAATGGAAATCTAAGATTGAATGAGGGTTCAAAAATTTGGCAAGAAATTTTGTTCCTGAAAGATAGCTATTGTCTCTCGTTGTTGAATTTTTCTTTCAAGATAAATTAATATACAGTCATGGTGATTCTGGCGCATCTGTGTTTTGTAGTATGTATCATTCCCATGTATTTTCCATATTTCTGTGCATCATTCTTCTAAGATATTATGTAATTGTAGTTGTTGGATGTGTTCTTGTAAACTCATGGATTTGTTTAACTCAGTAATTGATGAAAACACACTTCTTATTGAATGAGAATTGAACTCCTTAATTACGCTCCACATATATTTGAATTCTGCCTCTTCTCTTTTCAAATTTCTCGCTCTAATCTTGGTATAATGGATTCTTATAGTTTTAATCCCATTACAATAATTTTTCCTCTTTATTGTCTAGCCTACCACAAATCTGTATTGACGATTTAAAAATTGGACTGCATACATGAGTGAGACTGGCCAATGTAGATCTATATTTTACTATTTCCATGAATGGTCATTTGCTTCTGATATTGTCTCGAATAAGGATGGTTTCGAATCAATATTTATCAAAATATATTGAATGAATGTTGAGTGTGATACTAAATCCAGACATACCATAAGAATCACTCACTTAATATGTCCTAAAAACTGGTCTCAAATCAATCCGGGGACTGTCTCTAGGAGCTACAACATATTTTGGTGTCGTTTTCAGGTTGAATAAGAATATTTTACCTGGGTATGACATGTTTACACCCTTTCATAAGGTGATTAGAAATGGATGTGGATTGTGTTAGGTCCTTATATTACTAGTATAGTCCCTTATTATTGTTAGTGTAACCCCCTTATTGTTATTATTGTACCCCTGTAACCTCCATATTGTTATTATTGTGCCCTTAAATTATTATTTTTAGGTCGGCTAGGATTACATTGTGGCCCACTAAGATTACATTGTGGCCCCATGGACTCCTATATATATAAAGGAGGTTTCGTAATTTGTATAATCCAAGAATTGTTCATTCATGTAATGTATTGGAGGTTGCCCCCTTGAAGTGGCTTATTTATAAGGCGTTTATATCTCTTTTCTTCTATTTTTGGAGCCGGTTTCACAACATTTGGTATCAGAGCTTTGGGATTCTAGGGTTTAGTTGCTCCAAACAGGTCATTGTGGAATTTTCGCTATAACTTTTTTCTACGAAGGTTCATAAGCTGGAATTTTTAGAGTGCGAAGCCAAAATCATGAGGAACATCGTCGAAAACTTTCAGAGCTTGGTTCACAATATTTTTGGAGATATGATTTGTGGAAGGTAGGTCATTTTGCAGGCTCCTGAATTTAACCTAAACAGGTCATCATGGAATTTTCACGATAGATTTGTTTCTACGAAGGTTCAGAAGTGGGAATTTTTAAAGTGTGAAGTTGAAATCCCGAGGAACATTGTCGCAAAATTTCAGATCCTGATTCACAATATTGGCGGAGATATGATCTATGGAAGTTAGGGCTTTTTCAGGCTTCTGAATTTCGTCTCAAAGAGGTGATCATGGGAAAATGTTCATAACTCTCTCTCTGAGCATCAGATTGGAATGCTGTAAAAAGTGACTGCAAGTACATGGACTGTAGTTTTCTGTCTATCAATTTCATATCCAAAGGAGGAAACACTGACACGTGGAAAGTCATACAATTTCGCTCTACTGAACTAGTCCATAATTGGGTCATTGTGGGAGATTGGACATAAATTTGTCTTGAAGAATCAAGATCAGATCAGACCCGTGACATTTGAAAGGAGCTTTAGAGGGATACTACAAGGCCAAATTTTAGATATTGAGGATCCACAATTATAGATATAATTCAATTTCAATACCGAGCTCCTCCAAAGCAAGTAAAAGGTGTGTATTTTTTTTCGGAATTTCATAAGTCTTGTTTTAAGAATCAAATTGAATTGATTCCAAGGGAATATTGTAGAATAGATATTCGTATTGGATTCTAAAATGGCCCCTAAAAAGAATTCAGCACCCATTAAGCCTTTAGAAGGCTCTACTATTACTCATGAAGACGAAGAATGGCAACATGACATATCAAAATTACAAGAGCAAGTGCAACAAATTTCGCTCTCGCAAAGAGCAACAAAAAATGACATGGAAGTTTTGAAGAAAGGCGTGGAAACTAAGATGGATGGTTTGAAGAAAGACGTGGAATTGAAGATGGATGGTTTGAAGAATGGCATGGATGGCATGGAAGCTAAGATGGATGGCATGGAAGCTGGCATGGAATCTAAGATGGATGACATGGAAGCTAATATCGATAATAAAAATGGAAAACATGAAGAATGATCTAAAAGCATACATGGAAGGTTTGACAAATTTGATACAATAAATGTTTCCTAATAGTGAAAAGATAGTAGAGGAAACTCATGATGAGAACAAAATAAATGTTAATTGTGATTTCATAAACTCTAGTGTTGGAAGGAAGAACCACCATATTCCAAAAATGGATATGAGGAAATTTGATGGAAAGGATCCTGTAACATGGATATTACAGATGGAGCAATATTTTGATCTCAATAATGTGCAAAACACACAAAAGGTACGCATCGCAACTTTACATTTAGAAAAAAATACATTTGTATGGTATTGATGGCTTTGCTCCCATAAAAAAATTGTCACCTAGTGAATTTTTATGGAGGAAATGATAGCACATTATGAGGATACAAAGAGCAACACCTTCTTTAGCCAATAGATAAATCTCAAACAAAAGTGTTCAGTGGGGGAGCACATTAAGGACTTCCAAAAATTGAATATAAGGGTAACTGATATTTCAGAGGAACACAGGATTGATCTCTTCATAGGTACTTTAAAGGATAGCATCCAACATGAAGTTCATGTTTCGGAACCTAATTCATTGGAGAAGGCATTCATGTTGGCAAGAAAAATTGAATGTAAAATTATGGCGACAAGGAAGCCTACCACTCACTTCTATAAAGAGGGAAGTGTTGCTACTCCTAGATTTCCACAACCTACAAGGTTGACACCACAGCAATTGGAAGAAAAAAGAGAAAAAGGGCTTTGCTACAGTTGTGATAGAAAATACACTAAAGGTGATAAGTGTGCTGGGAAGAAATTATTTTACATAGATTGTGAAGAGGAAGAAGAAAATGAACAAGAATTTTCAAAAGAAGAGGGTATACACCAGGAACCAACCCTAGAAGAGGAAGAAATGAGTCCGAACGTATCATGTAATGCATTGGTAGGAATTACCACTCCTCAAACTCTTAATATAGAAGGACATATCAAGAAGAAAAAGGTAATAGTGTTGATTGATTAAGGTAGTACCCATAATTTTATTCATTGTAAGGTAGCCAAGGAATTGAATTGTTTCATATACCCAGCACCAGAATGTCAAGTGATGGTTACAAATGGAGGAACTATAAATTGCTCTAGAAAATTTCATAATATCAAGCTAACCATGGGGGAATATGTATTTAATATTCCAATGCTTTCGATTCCTATGGGAGGTGTTGATGTGGTACTAGGAGTACAATGGTTACAATCTTTGGGGATGGTAGCTTTTAATTTTCAAGAAATTTTCTTGATTTTTTTTTCAGAAGGTAAGGAAGTTGAATTACGGGGTATTGCAGGGAAGTCGGGAAAGATAATAAGCTCTAATGTCATGACAAATATTCTAAAGAAAGAACAACAAGGCGTAATTGCACAATTATGCTCACTAGAAGTTCCAACATCAAAATCATCTATTTATGCAGATCTCCAAAAAATCTTAGACAATCATTCCAAGGTGTTTGAAACTCCCAAAGGACTCCCACCTATTCGTGATCATGATCATGCTATTCATTTGATTCCCGGAAGTGTTCCTCCAAACATCAAGCCTTATAGATATCCTTATGTCCAAAAGAGCGAAATTGGACGTATGATTGCAGAAATGTTAGAAGTTGGTATAATTCAACCTAGTGAAAGTTCTTTCTCTGCTCCTGTAGTATTGGTACATAAGAAGGATGGATCATGGTGCACGTGTCCAGATTATAGGGAGCTCAATAAGCTCACCATTAAAGATAAATTTCCCATTCCTGTGATTGCTGAATTATTGGATGAATTACATGGAGCAATTTATTTTACCAAGTTGGATCTTCGTTCAGGATATCATCAAATTAGAATGAAGACTGAAGATATTCCGAAAATAGCATTTCGAACTCATGAGGGTCATTATGAATTTTTGGTCATGCCTTTTGGCCTTACCAATGCACCTTCTACATTTCAAGGATTGATGAAATCCATTTTCAAACCCTTCCCTAGGAAATTTGTGCTAGTATTTTTTGATGATATAATAATCTACAGCAGGTCTTGGAAGGATCATGTTCAACATGTTGATAGGGTGCTCAAACTATTGCAAGAGAAAAAATTGTATGTAAAAACATCCAAATGTTTCTTTGGAGTACAAGAGGTGGAATAGCTGGGTCATATTGTATCTCACGAGGGTGTTAAGGTAGACCCTAAAAAAATTAAAGCCATTAAGGAATGGAAAGTCCCCACAACCATTAAGCAGTTATGAGGATTTCTCGGGTTAGTAGGGTATTATCACAAGTTTGTTAAAAATTATGGGAGAATAGCAGCACCTCTAACAACATTATTGAATAAATATGCATTTTCATGGACTCCTGAAGTAACTAAGGCCTTTGAACATCTTAAAGAGGCAATGTGCCTAGCACCGGTCTTAACTATGCCAGACTTCACAAAAACCTTTATTGTGGAATGTGGTGCCTCAGGAAATGGAATTGGTGCTATTTTAATTCAAGAAGGAAGACCCATTGCTTTTGAAAGTTGTCTAATCAAAGGAAAGTATTTATAGAAAGCTATTCATGAGAAGGAAATGTTAGCGATACTGCATGCACTAAAGAAATGGCAACCTTACCTAATGGGAAGACACTACAAGGTAAAAACTGATCATGATAGTCTTAAACACTTTTTGGAACAAAGACTATCTTCAAAAGAGCAACAAAAATGGGTCACAAAGATGTTGGGTTATGAATTTGAAATAATCTACAAAAAAGGGAAGCTAAATGTTGTTGCAGATGCACTCTCAAGAAAGAATGAAGAGGTGGAAGCATTGCTTTATGCCATTTCTATTATCCAACCAGATTGGATAACCGAAGCAAGGGATGAATGGAAGAAGGATGAAGAAGTGTGGACACTCATTCAAAAGTTGCAGCAAGATCCTAGTACATTTGATACATTTAGTTGGAAAAATGATTCCTTATGGTACAAAGATCACTTATATCTTTGTAATAATTCCCAGCTAAAACAAAAGATTCTTTTGGAATTGCACACTTCTCCTTTAGGAGGACAGTCAGGATTTTTAAAAACTTACCACAGGGTGAAGAAGGAATTTTTTTGGGATGGCCTTAAATCTGATATTAAAAAGTTTGTGGTGGAATGTTTGGTTTGCCAGCAGAATAAAGTTGAGACAATTAAGACCCCAGCTCTTCTACAACCTTTATCCATTCCAAGCCAACGTTGGGAGGAGATTTCAATGGATTTTATCACAGGTTTACATAAGTCTGAAGGAAAGAGTGTCATTATGGTGGTAGTTGATAGAATTACCAAGTATGCACACTTTTGTGCATTATCTCATCCATTTAAAGCTAGTACAGTCGCTACTACATTTATGGAAACAATTCAAAAGCTACATGGAAACCCAAAGGTTATTGTGAGCGACAGAGATCCCATTTTTACTAGAAATTTTTGGACGAAGTTATTTTCTTGTTTGGGTACTCTATTAGTTCATAGCTCATCTTATCATCCTCAATCCGATGGTCAAACTGAGATAGTAAATAAATGTTTGGAAGGATATCTTCGTTGTTTTTTATCTGATAAACAAAAACAATGGGTCAAGTGGTTACCTCTCGCTGAATGGTGATATAACACTTCCTTCCATACTGCAGCAAAAATGACCCATTTATGGCACTTTATGGATATCATCCATCGTCCATCACATCATCTTTAAGAGAAAATTCGAAGGTTCAAGCAGTGGAAGATCACATCGAGCATCAAAAAGAAGTTCTCCAACTCTTAAAGGATAACTTGAATTTGGCACAAAATTGAATGAAACAACAGGCAGATCAACATCGCAGCGAGAGAAGTTTTGATGTAGGAGACAGGGTATTTTTATGGCTATAACCATACAAAAAAATGTCCCTCAAGCAAGATAAGAAGGATAATAAACTATTGCCAAAGTACTATGGTCCTTACAAGGTGTTACAAAAGATTGGTACTATGGAATACAAATTGGAGCTTCCTGCTTCTTCACGAGTGCATCTAATTTTCCATGTTTCATGCTTAAAGATTGTTATAGGTGAAAATATTCTAGTTCAAACAATATTTCCCGAATTTTATGAGGAAGGAAAAATCATATTGGAACCTGAAGTGGTCACGGAAACAAGAACTCGACAGCTACAAAATCAATCAATTTTAGAGTATCTCATCAAGTGGAAGAACTTACTCACTGAAGATTCTACATGGGAGGATGAGAATTTTATACAGAAGAACCCAAAGCTACTCAAGCGTTGAGGACAAAAAATTTTGAAGGAGAGGGGCATGTTAGGTCCCTATATTACTAGTATAGTCCCTTATTATTGTTAGTGTAACCCCCTTATTGTTATTATTGTACCCCTGTAACCCCCATATTGTTATTATTGTGCCCTTAAATTATTATTGTTAGGTTGGCTAGGATTACAGTGTGGCCCCATGGACTCCTATATATAGAAAGGAGGTTTTGTAATTTGTATCATCCAAGAATTTTTCATTCATGTAATGTATTGGAGGTTTCCCCCTCGAAGTGGCTTATTTATAAGGCATTGCTATCTCTTTTCTTCTATTTTTGGAGCTGGTTTCACAATATATTGAATATTCCTCACCTTGGTGACTCCACTATTTATATTTCAAGTTGAGCATATTGGATTTCAAAAGGCCACATACCCACTCAAATACCTCCTAGTAGAAGACACCTCTTGTGTCGGACCCTGAAAGGATTATATCTCAGAGGATTTGGAAAGAAATAATCCCGGTCCTTCCTAATCCAGAGTCATCTTTCCGAAAGGAATCCTCTTCTAGTTCTCAAAGATCAGTAATAAATTGTCCAGACTTTCCTTCTTGGGCATTATCATATCCTCAAGAAGGAGACACCCAACTGCTTGATACGTTTTTATAAAGAGTAAAAGAGGAAGAAAAGTATGTTAGTGCACATTCCTTCTCATTCCACCCATCCCCTGAAACATAAGAAGTTAAATATATCCTGATAAACAACCCTACTCACAGTGTGAATAACATCTGAAATCAGATCCTGCCCTCTGCTCCTTAGATAATCCCTTCCCACAGATTCGTAGTAAATTTACCTCCTCCTCCTGTCCGAAATATGGCCATCATGAGCTTACTTTTGAGAAATATGCTCAGATGGATTTACCACAAATTTTGAATGATATGCCTCAATAATATATTAAAATCCTGCCCAAATTCACAGACGAAGCTGAAACTACTGCTCAATGATACATAGAAAATGCTTGTGCATTTGCAGATAACTTAAATGTTAAACATCTTGACATAGTTTTGTGAATCTTTGTTTAATGTTTGGATGGAGAAGCTCGTAAGTTGTTTAAGTCTTTTCCAAAAAATTCAATCACCACCTGGGAAGAGATGGAGAATTCCTTTACATAGAAATGGGGGGAGAAGAGGGATCATGGGTACATCGTCATAGTGTTCAATGAAATGAATAAAAAACATAATGAAGATGTGCCTGAGTTTATAAATAGGTTTAATAAGTTGTGCAATAGCCTTCATGCATAAATTAAGCCTCCATAGGTAGCTACCAAAGTATTTTTTGTTGGGGCTTTTGAGTCAAAGTTTGGTTTCACGTTGAGGGAGAGGAGGTCCGAGACCATGTACCAGATTCAGATAGATGCCTTAGAGGTTGAAGCTAAATTCACCTCTACTAGTATATTGAGAGGAGTGAATGACCATGGAGAAATGAGAAATGGGAAAGAGGAGGCTGACCCATTAAATCAAGGTAGGGAAACTCAAGAGCATAAAATTGAGGAAATGAATATGTTGATAATGAGTCTTTCTAACAAGATTGTGAAGCTAAAATTGGAAAGTAAGAATCCTCCTCACCAAAATAAACTAGCCCCTAATAGAGGTTTCAATCCTTATTATATTAAACCTCCATTGCATCTCTTACAAAGAGAGAAAGGAGCAACAGGATCACATCCAACCCTCACTATATTTAGAGGACGATCCATAAGAGTAGATAGAAGAAGCCATGGGAAGTCAAGAAAAACAATTCTCTGATTTTTCTGATGAAGAATGTGATGCTGAAGTGCATCAAGAGGGAGAGGACGATTTAGATGTAACTCCAGACGATGGTGAAATTGACAGTTATTATAGACAATTTTCTGATTTCATGCAAGCATAGTTGCATAAGAAATATGATCTGAGATATTCTATTAAGAGGTCTAGGATGAAAGACCAAAATGAAGAATCATCCCCTCAAAAATCTCCCAAGCAGGCCGAAAAGGGAAATATACCTTTAGAACCAATGACACCAAATGAGAAGGTTCCCCTAGATCCTGTTACTCATAAGATTGAGGTTTACAAAGTAGAAAAGTCTCCTTTCCCACAGAAACTGACCTGTGATAAATATAAGGAGTCTACTGAAGTCATGATAGATGAAAAGGGTATTACTACTTTTAATCTCCAAAGGGAACTAGAAAATACAATAGTATCTATCTCGTTGACAAAATTATTAAAGCAACCAAATTACAAGGCTTAGGTATCTCAATTCACGTGTCCTCCCATTACAACCCCATTTCCTGATAGTTTGAATCTTAAAGAAGAAAGGCCCATGGTAGTATTCATACCCCATGTTGAAGAAAAAGACCCCTCCACCGCTCCTTTCTATGTTAATTTAGTAGTGCATGACCTCATGTTATATAAATTCATGTTAGATTTATATGCTTCCCACAACTTGATGTCTCTATCTGTCATGGAGTAGCTGGGATTACATATCACCATACCATATAAGGATTTATATTCATTAACTTTAAGAGAGTGAATTGTCTAAGGATGATCGAATATTTGGTCATCAATTTATCTCAGATTATCTGAAAGAGTGTGGTAATGGATATTGTGGTGGAAAATATCCCTGCGAGGTTTGGTATGCTCTTATCTCGGTCAAGGGGATCTAAGATTAGAGGGTCCATAAAGCTGGGATTAAATTATGCTACTATCCTAGTGTTTGGGGGAGAATAAATGCGACTCTACAGGGAATCAAGATTCTTAAAGATGGTTACTAGAAATAATTTCTCAAATAACACTCCCCTGTATGGCAAGGAAATCGAGTTCTCCCCCTTGCTACTAGAAGAAGATGATCTAATTATGGGAGAAACACATATTCAGTCTTGAATTCCACTGACTAATGGTTGACATAAGAGAATAAGGCATGGAAGTTATACTTTGATGGTTCCTGTTTGGTCTCAATCTAGTCTCCTAAATTGAGTTCATTTAATTGTCAACCAGGGTTGGTAAACTGCTGAAGTGAAGTGTATTGTATGTACCTAGGTGTTTGTTTCTTAATGCATTGTGTTTAGTGTTTTATGATGTTTTTGGTCCTTTGTGATGATTTATGATGTTTTTGGTCTTTTGGTAGTTTTATGTTCACAAGGAAAATGACTAGAAAGCTAGTGGAAGGAAGCTAATGATTAAAAACAGAGTGAGGCCTATTTGGTTGATGACTAATGAAAAATGCAAATGCAAATACAGAATCAAACCTAAACTATGATTAAGCAGAAACAAAGCTTGATAATGACTTTTAAGCAAATGATCCAAAACATAAACTCAACTTGTCAAATTCTTTCATCAAAGGTATTTTGAGAGAGAGCTTGAGACATGGTCAGCTAAGCATGCAAATTCTCCTAACTAAACAGTTAAACAACTAACTTATAATGATGCAACATGTTATCCATGATTATAGATTTGTTGAAGCATATTTGGAGTAAAACATTGATACCATCATAAGATCCTACTTTAAGACTAGTTCCTAACTCTATTCTGCAACTTAGTTTGATAACACTACACTTCACTCAAAGGTTATAGATTTTTAAAATAGTCTTTTGTGGAAATGTTTGTTTGTGAGATGATAAGGAAGTTGCAAAAGTACTTCAGACCTTGAAATGATATTGTCTTCTGTTCATATGGTTATGAATCAGTTATAGATTTTAGAACAAGAAGAGGTTTGTAAATAATGAAGGCTGTTTTGTTAAGTTTAACAACTGAAGTAATCTAATATGCAGTGAATGACAACTAAATGTGGAGTGCAAATGCAATGAGTTAAGCTAAAACTGAACTTAAGATGTCACTAATCTAAAACAGTGCTGAACTAACAAGTCATTATCAAACTTAAAACAAAACAACTGAGCATGAGTTAAGTGCAATTAAACTCCGGAGTATCCTAACTAGGCTATCATGCATTATTCTATGGAATTATACAGTCTGTTTGTCCATCATGATTGGTATTTTGGAAGAGTTTCTTAGAACAATCCTAATTGTACAATTCAGTGCAAATGCAAACATAAAGACTGAAAGCAATTAAAAACTAAGATATCATAGCTATCTCCTACCCATCATTATGATATTTTGGAAAAGCGTTTTAAGAGCAAGAACAGCTATGGTACTTAGTGCAAACACACAACTGAAACGTTCAAGATCACAATCATGCTTAAGACATTATAGGGATTTTTTGGAAGAGTTTCTTCTTTTGGAAGAGTACTTAGCATAAGTATAACTGTGATGGTGAACAAAAGAGATTGCAATTAAATCCTACAACACTATAGCTATTTCCCATTCATTATCATGATCTTTTGGAAGAGCTTCTTCTTTTGGAAGAGTTTTTAGAACGAGTATAACTATAGTAGCTAATGAAAACAACTACGAATTCAACTTAAAAAACGTAAAGGCAGCTAGGATACTTATCTAAATTACACAAATAAAACCTTGCAGGAGGCAGGGGCCCTCTACCACCAGACGGAATCTAACTCCAAATCAAATCAACGCTTTCAAAACAATACTGTCTACTTCATTAAAGGAGAAATAACTTGAACAGAGCAATCTGCGTCTTCAGAAATGTAGCACAGAATCTAAGCAAAATCTAGAACAAAATCTAGCCTAGCTCTCGGTTTCCCAAGTGTTTATATAACAAATGTACATAACAAGACTTGCAACAATTCCAGGATCATTGTCTTTCCTTATTGAAATCACATTAGGACTCTTGAAGTGGCAACGCAAAAAGGAAAAGGACATCTGGACTAAGACAGTCCTATTAGAAGTCTGCCTTCCTAAATGTGTTCCCACGTACCAAAACCATATCCAGAATTCGGTTTTTCCTTCATGGTGAGCAACGAACAATGTAGACATGACGTGGAATATACCCATATGCGGTTTTTCTTGAGAGGCCACCTGGAACATGCCTAAACGTGAAGATAGCTGCAGAATTTCCGGTTGGCTACGGAATGTCTGCATTCTACAGCTAATTCCGGTCAAAATGCATTACAATGACAAAAAGCACAAAACTTAGCAAGTCAGTCATGTTAATCATTCTAAAAGTAATTTTAACTAAATTCATTGATCAATTGGGTCCGGGATAGAAATGGACAAAGGAAAATGAGGTAAAGTAAGATGAAAGAAAGCATAATCTTGAGGCTCAACATACCCCCACTGCTGACTTCTTGCATGTCCTCATGCAACTTATTCCATAAACTCAGAGGCTTCTGCAAGAACATCTAATCCTCTCCTTCTCCTTTTCCTGGAAGCTAAAGATCTTCTGGGTTTTCTGATGACAAGTTTGAACCTTAAGTTGGTAAGTGCCCTGATTAGCTTCTTGTTCCTCTTTTTCAACTTTTCATTAGCCTTTTTCACTTTGTCTATATGTAGAGATAAGGTTGAGTTCATATCGGTTTTGAGTTTGACTTGTTCCTTCAGAATGTCATTCTCATTTTTGATGTGTCTATTAAGTATTTCCAGCTCATACCTATCCCTTCTTAACACATCTATTTCAGACAGTGGAGGACTAGGGGTTCTCTCTCTACTCTCTGAAGCTTTCCTTTCCAAAGTTTCAACATAGTCATAGACTTCTTGCTGAGCAGGGTCAATTTCAGGGGTTCCTTCATTAAAATCCTCTTCAACATCTTCTTCAATAGATGTTTCCTCATCTTCTATATTTATCACCCCTGTTTGTTTGATCTGAGTTTTCCTTAGTTTCCCCTTTATTCTATGGCTTCTTCTTGGCTGGGAAGATCCCTCTCCTTTCTCTGTGGTAGATTTACTGATTACCTTCTCTTTCTTAAGTTGTCTCTTGATTTGAGTCAACTTCTCTGAGATGATTTCCTCACTACTTTCTTGGACTGTTTTGTTAATTTCAATTTTTGAAGCTCTCCATTTTCTGCTTCTCCTTGTAGGCTGTTGTTCAGGTGAGGGCTCTTTTGGCTCTTCAAAATGATTTCTTATTAAGAAATTATCCCAAGTATCATTTGTTTTGGCTAAATGGTGTTCAATTAAAATCTTAACCAAACCATGATGGTATAGAGTTGTCTCTAAAAATTGAACCCTTCTTTGAACACAGGAAGCCATCTTTTTTAAACTTTGAAGCAAGAAATAGGGTAGGTTTAAGTCTTCCCTCAGAAAATGCATTATCAGTCTAATGTGGTAAACATAAAATGTGCCATATCTACCCTCACATGTAATAAATTTTTGCAGAATAAGCAGTATGTTTCTCCATTTATTTTTCAATGCAGAACTTGGAATTCCTTTCTTAAACACAGTGACATCCATACCTGGTGATTTTAGAATTTTCTTCCAGGATTCATTATGGAATTCTCTATTTTGAACCATCTCTCTCCATTTCTAAGCAATCCTGTAGCTTCTGCAATGAAAACTTCAGTGACAGTAAATTTGACATCTCCCACTTCAACCTCAGCTCCTCTAAATGATCTTGCAAATGTTTTAGTGACCTCTTTGTGGAAGCCATTAAATTTCTCAAGAAATTGTAGCCATCCTACCTATTGCAACATTTCTTTACATTGAGGGTATCCTTCCAAGTATTTTGTACCCATTGGTTCGGTTCTTACAATAAGACCCATAATTGCTTCTTCAATGTTCAAATCAATACTCTTTCTGCCCACGGAAACAATAACTTTCACCTTCGAATTGATATGCCTCTGATTCTTGGTGATAATGGCTTCAAACTTCGGACTGATATGCCTCTGGTTGACAGTGAAAAATGGCTTCAAGCTTTGACTCGCTGATATGCCTCTGGTTGACAATGAAATTTCGGGCTGATATGCCTCTGGTTGACAGTGACAAATGGCTTCAAACTTCGAGCTGATATATCTCTGTCTTTCGGTAATAAATGGCTTCAAATTCCACACTGCTATACCTCTGTCTCTTGGTGACAAATGACTTCAAATTCCACACTGCTATACCTCTGCATTTACAGTGATAATGCTCAATCTCTGCCCACGGTGATAGTGCTTTGATATTCAAACTGATATACCCTTTTTCTCTACTCACGGTGATAAGGATATCTCTGTTTGCGGAATGAAGTGCTGGCTACAGAATGGAGTGATGGAAGTAGTTACGGAATGAGTAAATGGAGTGAGGTGGAGGAAACGAATTAATGATTGAAAAGACGGCGGATATTTTTACAACGGAAAATAAAATCATCATTGAATGATTTGGTTGGGTGACGTGAAGAATTCAAACACTTCAGCCATTTTAACCGCTTAAATGATGTCGGGTATAGAATTTGAAATGAGAGATTTTAATCCAAAGTTTGTGGAGGGTATTTTGGACATGATCAATAAAAGTAATCAAAATAACCTTTTCGAATGATTCATAACTAAAACTATGCTAAACCTTATGAAATGCCATTATAATGAAAAATTGTTACCTCTGCTTTCATTTACTTTTTGTGGTCTTTGTCTTCTTTGTTCTCCTTTGGAAGAGTCTTCATAATCCTTCTTGATTCTTCTTATTCATGGATACACCAGATCATTTTGTTGCAATTCAAATGTCTGCTGATTGGTGCCTTAAGGATTTGTAGCTGCGGAATGACTGTCTGGCTGCGGAAAGTCTGATTAGCTGCAGAATGTCTGTTAAGCTGCAGAATGTACCTGTAGAGCATTTTAATCATGGAATGGAGTGGTTTGGGATAGTTATATGGCATGAATGAAGATGGATGATGCGACATGATATGTATGAAGTGGATGATGAAATGGAATGGATTCAGTTTATGAAATGGAGTGGAAGAACATAAGAACTTCCCTGCAATCCATGACATTTGTTATTCATTTGCAGCAAGACATCAAACTTTAAATTTTGACATGGAAATGAGATGGATGGAGTATGGAATGAGATGAATGAAATATGGAATGAAGTAGAGTATGAATGAATGAATGAAATGGAGTATGGATGGATAAGTGAATGGAATGGAATGAGATGAAATGGATCATAAGTACAATGAATCTGAACTTATGATTTTGTAACAGCTGCTTGCAAAAAAAATAAAATGGGAAAAGTTAGAGTGTCAGAGAGACTCTGATTTTCACCCTATCTTTTCTGTATAAACATGCCAATCAATGATTGGTTTTCATGTTTATACATTTATTTATTTATTTATTTTTATTTTTTTTTTATTTTTTTAAAAGAGAAATGCTTCAGAAAATTTAATCAAGTTGATGAAGAAGAGAGATTCTTCTTCATTAACTTCACATCACTGCTTTCTTGGAACTTCTTGACAAATTCTTCTCTTGAGAGTGGTTTGTGATATAACTTCAATCTATGACCATTCACAAGAAAAGTGACCTCTTCTTCATCTATAGTTCTGATTTTTACTGCCCCATTATCAAAAATTTCAACAACTTCATATGGCCCAAGCCAATGTGTCTGAAATTTACCTTGAAAATCCTTGAATTTTGAATCAAACAAGAGAGCCCGGTCACCTTCTTTGAATTTCTTCTCTTTGATGTACTTGTCATGCCATATAGCCCTTTGTTGTTGGACTAGACTTGTTTTCTGAACTGCATCTTGTCTGATCTCATCCAATTCATTAATTTGCTCCAATCTATGCTTCTGTGCCTCCGTCAAATCAAGTCCTAGCTGAACTGCCATTTTGAAAGTTTGAATCTGGAACTCTATGGGAAACAAAACTTGCTTTCCATAAACAAGCTCATAAGGAGTATGGCATGTTGTGTTTCTCCATGTAGTTCTATAGGCCCACAAGGCTTCAGGAAGCCTATCTACCCAATCTCTTCTATGTAAATGAACAATCTTTGTTAGGATTCCTTCAATGACCTTATTAGTAGATTCCACTTGACCATTTGCTTGTGGATGATAAGGAGTAGTTTTTCTATGCCTGATTTTGTACCTCTCCATCATTTGCTCCACTAGCCTTGATGTAAATTGAGCTCCTTGATCTGTAACAATTTCCCTTGGGACACCAAAACGAGTAAAAATATCCTAAAAAAGAAAAGAACTACAGATGCTTCATTAGCAACAAGTAATGGCTTAGCTTCTACCCATTTAGTAACATAATTAGTGCAAACTAATATATACCTCTTCTGTCTTGATGGAGGACTAATAGGTCCTACAAAATCCAAAGCCCATTTTTCAAAAGGTTCAATATGTACCTGAGGTTGTAATGGCATCTCACCTGAAGGAGAAGGTTTCCCTACCCTTTGGCAATTGTCACACCTTTTGACATACTCTTTAGCATCTTTAAACAAGGATGGCCAATAATATCCTAAATTAAGGATCTTATAGGCTGTCCTCTTATCAGCAAAGTGTTCGCCACAAGGTTCATCATGACATGCTTTGAGAATCTCAGGCATCTCATCTTCACGAACATACCTTCTAATGATCAAATCTGGACCTGTCTTGTACAACTCATTAGCAACCCATGAATATTTTGCACTATCATTAATGATTTTTCTTTTATCCCTTGCATTCATTATTGAAGGAAATTTTCCTGAAACTAAATAATTAGCAATATCAGCAAACCATGGAGTTTGAGTAGAAATTGCAAAAGATATTCATCAGGAAATTGATCTTCAACTGGAGTGTCATCTTTGATATTTTGGAGTCTAGATAGGAAATCAGCTACTGTGTTTTGTTTTCTAGGCCTATCTAGAATGGTAATGTTGAATTCTTGTAAGAGCAATAACCATCTTATGACTCTGCCATTAGTAATTGATTTGTTCATTAAGTATCTAATTGCAGAATGATCAGTGTGAACAAAAGTTTCATAGCTTGTTATATAGTGTCTAAATTTGTTTATGGCATGAACAACAGCTAAAAACTCTTTTTCAGTTACAGTATAGTTTAACTCTGCAAGAGTCAAATTTTTACTGGTATAATAGATGGCATAGGGAATCAAGTCTTTCTGCCCCAATACTGCTCCTAGAGTTGTATCGGAGGCATCTGTGGAGATATGAAAAGGTAACTTCCAGTTAGGTCCCCTTAATATAGGTGCTTCGGAAATTTTGGTTTTTAGGGTTTCAAAAGCTAACTGGCAATCAGAAGTCCATTTGAATTCACAATCTTTGGTGAGTAATTTGAAGAGTGGAGATGCTATTTTGGTGAAGTTTTCTATAAATATCCGATAATATCCTGTAAATCCTAGAAAACTTCTAACATCTCTTTGACAACTTGGAATAGATAAGTTAGATATGAATTCAACTTTAGATTCATCAACTCTAATCCCATCCCCTGAAATGTGATGCCCTAAAACAATACCTTTAGTAAACATCATAAAACA
Source organism: Pinus albicaulis (assembly GCA_034641835.2). Lineage (NCBI taxonomy): Eukaryota > Viridiplantae > Streptophyta > Pinopsida > Pinales > Pinaceae > Pinus > Pinus albicaulis. The sequence continues at coordinate 635,530,337 of CM076579.1, forward strand.
TTTTTCATGACTAAGCGAAAGGTTTGCTTCCTGACATCTCTTTAAAAAAATTTCCAAGTTTTCTAAAGCTTCTTCAAATGAGTTTCCATAAACTGTGAAATCATCCATGTACACCTCTACACAATCATGTATTAGATCTGAAAAAATTCCTAATACTGCCCTTTGGAATGTTGCAGGTGCATTGCATAATCCAAATGGCAATACTCGGTAAGCATAGGTACCCCAGGGACAGGTAAATGTGGTTTTGTCTTGATCTTCAAGTGCTACTTGGATTTGATTGTAACCACTAAACCCATCTAGGAATGAAAAGTACTTTTTGCCAGCTAATGTATCTAACACTTGATCTATGAAAGGTAAGGGAAAATGGTCCTTAAGAGTAGCTTTATTTAGTTCTCGGTAGTCAACACACACCCTCCATTTTCCATTTTTATTTGGCACAATTACCAAAGGAGAAACCCACTGACTATCTGAAATAGGATAGATGAAATTAACATTTAACAATTTTTGCAATTCCTCTTTAAAAATTTCCCTAAGATTTGGATTCATCCGTCTTTGAGGCTGTCTGATTGGTTTGCAATTTGCCTCTATATAGATGTGATGAGTACAAGTCTTGGGACTTATCCCTTTCATGTCAGTGTATTCCCATGCATATGCAGAAGAATGTCTTTGTAATACTTTGACTAACTCTTCTTGTTGAGATTTTTCTAGGTTTTTGTTTATGTTCAAGGTTTTGCCTGGAAAAATTTCACTTGTAGAGCTGCCAAATTTGTCCATAGAATGAAGAGACATCTGCCTAGATGACAAGAACTCAATATTGGATCCCTCTTGAAATGATTCATGTTTGTGTTCTGGAGAGGATTCAAAGTTTTCTAGAGTATTCAAAATTTGATTATCTTCACTAATTTCTGAAATTGTGAAGAGAGGTTGTAAATCTTCTTCATCCTCTATCCATTGAGTGTCATCTAAATCTGTAATTGTCCTAGCTGGAGGATATAAAGTGAACTTCTTAGTTGAACTACCATCAGAGATGTACATATCACCGGATCTACAACTAATAAAAGCATCAGCTGTAGCCAACCAAGGTCTTCCTAATATAACAAGATGGCCTCCTAGATTATTCTTAGGAGTTAGGATCATGAAATCCACAGGGTATTCCCAAGAATCTAGGGACACTGGAATGTCTTCTATTACCCCATCTGGTTTGATCACAGATCTATCTGCTAATTGTAATAGTGTGGGTGTAAAGAGAAAATTAGGAAGTTTCAGTTTGTCCATGATTTGTCTACTCATGATATTTATTGCTGCTCCTAAATCAATGAGTGTGTTTTGAATTTCAATTCCATTGATGTGAATTTTGACAACTGGATTTCCTGGGTCAAGATACTTTGGAATAGAAATCTTGCCCATCATAATGTCTGCTATTTGTCCTACCAGTTGAATTTTCTTGGTTTCTCTTATTCTTTTTCTTGTTGTTTTCATACTCAACTCCTTTATTGTTTTGGCTAAAATTGGGATTTCCTTGATGGCTTTCAATAATGGAATTTTAATGCAAACATTTCTCAATTCATCTAAGAAATCATAATTAGGCACCATGATTTGTTTTTCTACACCTCTATCAATTTGTAATCTTTCCGGAAAGGGAGGTATAGAAGTAGATGTGGATGGTTGCTCTAATACAGGAGTTGAATTTATTGGATCTTTTTGCTTTAATTTTTCAGTGTTTGGGTCTTGAAAGGATGTGTCTTCCTCAAGACTTTTATTCACCCATAGAGAGTCTTCCTCAGAGTTATCTTGTTCTTGTATGATCACAGAAGGTTTCCTCTTTTCAAGTATTCTCCCAGACCTAAGTTGGACATCACTAAGGTCTAGAGGAGTAATTAAATAAGTTGGAAACTGTTGGCCTTCTATCATGTATGTGTTCTGAGGATTTTTATTATTGGGGTTTGGTATGGGTTGAGCAGGCAATTGATTTGATTTTTTAGGGAATGGTAATGAAAGTGGTTGATTTTGATGTGGTTGGTTCTGATGATGTTGTTGAGGATTTTGTTGAAAATTTTGTTGAAGATTTTGAGGAAAATTTTGTTGAGGATTTTGAGGATAAAAATGTGGGTATGGTGGATAGGATGGTGGATACTGATAGTATGGGGAGTATCTTCCATAAGGACTTTGTGATCCTTGTGCCCAAGCTGGAGATTGATTTTGAAATTGAGGCCAAGGTTGCTGCCAAGAATTCCAAGGTGGAGGTTGATTATACATTTGATCATGGAATCCTTGTTTCTGAGGTCCTTGCCAAGGCCTTCTAGATACAAAATTGAGAGACTCTATGGAATCTGTAGGAGTTTCCTCCTGAAAGACAGCCTTGAGACCAGGAAGAGAAGGAAAATTCTTGGTCTCATGTTTTTCAAAACAAATGACACAGGTTTCTACAACTTTTACATCCAAAGGACACTCTCTCAAGGCATGTTTCTTTCTACATTTGGGACAAAAGATTTCCAAGGCATCAGATTCAGTCTTTTGCTTGTTTTGTATCTTAAGGGTGTCTATTTGTTCACTAAGACTCCCTAAGATGTCAGATTTAAAATCATCAAGCATGTGTCCTATTTCTGATCTACTTACTGTCCCAGAAGCAGACTTACTTGCCCTTGCAAGAGCGGGATCTCTTGGACCTTTGATAGTTTTATATTTCCCTCTTGAAAGGTTGATACATCACTCAGATATTTTAGGTAATGTGAGCTGTGATATATCCCCTTTTCCCATCATGTTAAGGATATCCAACCATTAATCCCTAATTGTTTTCAATAAAAGAGCTTTTAAGGTGTCTTGATCTAGGTTTTCCATTTTTTCCCTTTTGATGTTGTAATTAAATCTTTCCAACAAATTTTCCAAGTTTTCATCTTCTTTTTGTAACATCTTAAACACTTCTTCCTTATGATTAACCGGCATACAATAATCCAAATACCTCTCTAGAAATGCTTGTTTCATATCTTCCCATGTTCTAATAGAACTGTTGATCAGACTCATAAACCACTTCAATGCTGCTCCTTTCAAAGTTGAAGGGAATAATTTCAGTTTTTGAGCATCTTGTAAGTAGTCATAATTTCTACACAAAACTTTGAATTCAAATAGGAAGGTTTCAGGATCTTCAGTTTTAAGTCCATAGAAGTTTGGAAGGACAGAGGGTGAAATGTTTTTCATGGTTGTATTGGTTTCTTCATCAATTATAGGGAACCCAAAAGAGCTTCCTATTATACCTCTTCCTCCATATGCACCTCTACCTCCTTCTCCTCTACCTCTACCTCTACCTCCAAATAGTGTGTGTTCCCCATTGAAGACTCCTCCTCTTCCTTCTTCTGCCATAGTTGACTCTCCTATGGAAGTGGAAAGGTTTGTGTCCCTAACAGTAGTTTTTAGATCTTCTTCTATGGCAGGTTCAGTGGATGAAGTGGAAGGTTTATCTAATGGAATAGTTGACCTTAGATCTTCTAGAAGTCCAGGATCAGGAGAGGATGGAATATGGGTCTGAGTTGAAGGTGTACTAGCTCTGGATCTAGATGAAACAAGTGGTGTTCTAGAAATCAAACTTCTACCTCTGCTGCTTATGAATCTTCCCCTTGAATCTCTCTCCCTACGCATATAATTGTTTTTGGATGCTAAGAAACAAAGGTTACCTAGTTTTCACTTCCCCGGCAACAGCGCCAAAATGTTTGGTCTCAACCTAGTCTCCTAAATTGAGTTCATTTAATTGTCAACCAGGGTTGGTAAACTGCTGAAGTGAAGTGCACTGTATGTGCCTAGGTGTTTGTCTCTTAATGCATTGTGTTTAGTGTTTTATGATGTTTTTGGTCTTTTATGATGATTTATGATGTTTTTGGTCTTTTGATGGTTTTTATGTTCACAAGGAAAATGACTAGAAAGCTAGTGGAAAGAAGCTACTGGTTAAAAACAGAGTGAAGCCTAATTGGTTGATGAAAAATGACAGATGCAATTGCAAATATTGAAACAGAATCAAATTTAAACTATGACTAAGCAGAAACAAAGCTTGATAATGACTTTTAAGCAAATGATTCAAAACATAAACTCAACTTGTCCAATTCTTTCATCAAAGGTATTTTGAGAGAGAGCTTGAGAAATGGTCAGCTAAGTATGCAAATTCTCCTAACTAAACAGTTAAAAAACTAACTTATAATGATGCAACATTTTATCCATGATTAGAGATTTGTTGAAGCATATTTGGAGAAAAATATTGTTGACATCATAAGATCTTCTACTCTAAGACTAGTTCCTAACTCTATTCTGCAACTTAGTTTGATACCACTACACTTCACTCAAGGTTATAGATTTTTAAAATAGTCTTTTGAGGAAATGTTTGTTTGTGAGATGATAAGGAAGTTGAAAAAGTACTTCAGACCTTGAAATGATACTGTCTTCTGTTCATATGGTTATGAATCAATTATAGGTTTGGAACAAGAAGAGGTTTGTAAATAATGAAGGCTGTTTTGTTAAGTTTAACAACTGAAGTAATCTAATATGCAGTGGATGATAAATAAATGTGGAGTGCAAATGCAATGAGTTAAGCTAAAACTGAACTTAAGATGTCACTAGTCTAAAACAGTGCTGAACTATCAAGTCATTATCAAACTCAAAACAAAATAACAGAGCATGAGTTAAGTGCAATTAGACTCCGGAGTATCCTAACTAGGCTATCATGCATTTATTCTATGGAATTATACAGTCTGTTTGTCCATCATGATTGGTATTTTGGAAGAGTTTCTTAGAACAATCCTAACTGTACAATTCAGTGCAAATGCAAACATAAAGACTAAAAGCAATTAAAAACTAAGATATCATAGCTATCTCCTACCCATCATGTTAGCAATGCTTTGGAAAAGCGTTTTAAGAGCAAGAACGACTATGGTGTAGTGCAAACACACAACTGAAACGTTCCAGATCACAATCATGCTTAAGACATTATAAGGATTTTTTGGAAGATTTTCTTCTTTTGGAAGAGTACTTAGCATAAGTATAACTGTGATGGTGAACAAAAGAGATTGCAATTAAATCCTACAATACTATAGCCATTTCCCATTCATGATCATAATCTTTTGGAAGAGCTTCTTCTTTTGGAAGAGTTTTTAGAACGAGTATAACTATAGTAGCTAATGAAAACAACTACGAATTCAACTTCAAAAACGTAAAGGCAGCTAGGATACTTATCTAAGTCATGATAAACGATCACGAGGCGAGGGGCCCTCTACCCACCAGGAGGACGGAATCTAACTCCATATCAAATCAGCAGCTTTCAAAACAATCTTGTCTTCTTCATGACATTGGAGAAATAGCAGGCATGCTGCGTCTTCAGAAATGTAGCACAGAATCTAAGCAAAATCTAGAACAAAATCTAGCCTAGCTCTCGGTTTCCCAAGTGTTTATATAACAAATGTACATAACAAGACTTGAAACAATTCCAGGATCATTGTCTTTCCTTATCAAAATCACATTAGGACTCTTGAAGTGGCAACGTAAAAAGGAAAAGGGCATCTGGACTAAGACAGTCCTATTAGAAGTCCGCCTTCCTAAATGTGTTCCTACGTACCAAAACCATATCCAGAATTCGGTTTTTCCTTCATGGTGAGCAACGAACAATGTAGAAATGACGTGGAATATACCCATATGCGTTTTTTCTTGAGAGGCCACCTAGAACATGCCTAAACGTGAAGACAGCTGTAGAATTTCCGGTTAGCTACGGAATGTCTACATTCTGTAGCCGGTTCCGGTCAAAATGCATTACAATGACAAAAATCACAAAACTTAGCAAGTCAGTCATGTTAATCATTCTAAAAGTAATTTTAACTAAATTCATTGATCAATTGGGTCTGGGATAGAAATGGACAAAGGAAAATGAGGTAAAGTAAGATGAAAGAAAGCACAATCTTGAGGCTCAACAGTTTCTATTCCAAAGAAGGAAATGGGGCTGGTTTGTTACTAATCTCCCTAGAAGGTGGCATGATTCCTCTTTGTTTAAAACCGAAGTTGGAAGACACAAATAATGTGGTTGAGTATGAAGCTTTACTCTTAGGTTTACAAGCTACCAGGAACCTCAATATTCAATGCTTGGATATATTTGGGGATTCTGAATTAGTAGTGAAACAAAAAAGAAATCAGTGTTAGACCAAGCACCCACGATTGGAAGCTTACCAAAATGAGGTATGGGATTTAACTGAAAATTTATTCTTAGCCTTGAATATTTAGTTATTACCTAGAGAATGGAACCTAATGACCAATTCTTTGGCTATAGCAGCTAGAAATTTTAAACCTCCTCACAACCCACTCATAATATATGAGGTTGAAGTAAGATACAAGCCATCAATTCCAGATAATGTAAATCATTGCCATGTGTTCGAGGATGAGGAGAAAATCAAACACTTCATGGAAGTTATTGGAGAATTTTTGAATTTGGTCATTGAACAGGAGGAGGAAACCATGATAAACTCAAATTAGGCCAATTGGGAAGAGACAATTGCAAGAATTTTTTTTTTGCAGTTAAAGGGTAACAATATTCCTAGGGGATTGGTCTATTTGGAAAGGTTGTTCAATTCCAATTACATGGCCACCAAGGCGACTGAACAGGAAATTGAAGAACAGGTGGAATATTGTAACATTAGTTTAGAAGAGGAGCCCAAGTTAATCAAGGTGGCGAGATAGGTACCTCTTGACTTAAAACAAAGGTATCTGAATTTTTTTTAAATTTATAAGAATGTGTTTGCTTGATCCTATGAATATCTGAAAACTTTTGATACATATATCATCCAACATAATATTCCCTTGAAGGGAGGAGTAAAACCGCATAAGCAGAAACTCAGGAAGATCAACCCCCTTCTCCTTCGATCCATTGAGAAGGAGGTGAGGAAGTTAATCCAAGCCAAAATCATAGTACCATTGAGGTACTCAAATTGGGTGGCAAACTTAGTTCCTATAACAAAAAATAATGGGGAGATAAGGATATTCATGGACTTTAGGAATCTAAATAAGGCCTCACTAAAAGACAATTAACCACTACCCAAAATGGATCACATCTTGTAGAAGGTTGTAGGATTAGCTCAGATGTCCATGATGTATGGATCCTTGGGGTACAATTAGGTGGTGGTGCATCTTGGGGATAAGAAGCAAACAAATTTTACCATGCCCTGGGGGAATTTCATGCATGATAGGATGTCATTTGGCCTCATAAATGCAGTTTTGAGATTCAACAAGATGATGAGCTTAGTGAAAAGAGTCGCCTTCACTAAGTGGGCCCGCAGGCTATTTTTGGCACAAAGTCTATATTTAGACATGTCGATCATATTCTATGAGTTGCAAGATGATATTTGTGGATGGTTGGTCAAGTTGGAAAAATAGATGCACTTCTATTTTTGGACATATTGGGCAGAGTCTATTTTTAAACTGCTAGTCTAAATATAGATATGTCGAATATTATTAGCTCTTAATAATATTTGGACTCTAAACATTATCTTATTCTCTTGGAGCACTTCAGTTAAGTGCACATATGTGGCACAACAGCTGACAGAAGGAATTACGCTATTCCTGAGGCTTTACTGGAGCTATTACATGGAGGACTTCAGTTAGACCTCATGTGATAGAGTTTGGTGGAGTTGGAGAAGTAGTTGGTGGAGTTGTATTTAGTTTAACTCAGTTAGACTCAATTGAGCTAGTTGTATCTAGTTTAACTAATTGATACACTAGTGAGAGTGGTGTGAATTAATTAGTTAATTAATTCACTAAATAATTACTCATTAATCAACTGAAGAATACATCAGTTAACTACAGTGCATGGCAGTTTCAGTGGAGACTAGTGGAGAGATAGGTGAAAGAGCAAGTGTGACTATCAGTTGTGACTATAGTGATGCATTGATTGCATCCAACACTCAGTGGTGATGCCAATGAGGATTGCATGAGCAAGGCTGGAGTAATTTGAGTTCATTCAGATCCATTATTCAGCAGGGTTTGCGTAGTAGAGGCAAGCTAATAGGTGACGAAGATCGGTGCATGGATTTGCAAGATCGGGCCTGATTAGTGTGTAGCGATTGTATTGTACTGAGAGCTTGATATGATCAGATTTGTATGAGGATTATTACATGATATCTATGAAATATATTATATACAGATAGTTGGGGTTTTCAGCTTCAGGCTTTCCCGTTAAACAACTGTGTTAATGTGTGTGAATTTTTATTGTTTCATGTGTGCATTGCAATCTTGATTTAATTTCCGCAAATGATCAATGGTGGAATAGATTATGTATTTTGCATGAAGTTAAAACAGTGTAATATTAGGAGAATATTGGACATATAACACAGAAGCTATATAATTTCTACATGGTATCAGATCAGTATTGATCATAAGAGATTGCAATTATTGAAGCGGTTGAGTTTTGTGTTGGTGGAATTCGAATTTGCTACAGTGTTTTCTTGGTGTCAAAGTTGAGCATTCATTGAAATGTCTTTCAAAAGATTGCGATTGGAGTATGCCCTTGATGGGAGCTTGAATTATATTGCATGGAAGGACAAGATGGAGGTGGTGCTAGATGATAATGGGTTAAAGGAGTTCATAGATGCTGATATTCCTAAGCCTGCTTCTAGCGATGCAGCCGCACTCGACGCATGTCAAAATAAGGTAGAAAAGTGTCGAAGGATTCTGTTGGAAGGTGTGAAGGACCACATTATGTCTAGCCTTCACTGGAAAGCCACTCCATTATTAATGTGGAAGGATTTGACAGAATTTTTCCAAAGCAGAATTTACCAGAGGAAGTTGGCACTTAAAGACAAGCTCAAAAAAATAAAAATGGAGAAAGGCGATAGTATACCAAAATACCTCATGAAGTTTATCCACTACAAGGATGAGCTCGGAAGTGTGGGGGTTACTGTTGATGAAGAAGACTTGGTGAGCTTGGCTCTCCTTGGGCTTCTGAAGAGTTGGCATAGCTACGAAGACTCTGTCAATGGATGGGAGAAACTGCCAGGATGGGAGCGACTGTTAGTATGAATCTTTTGTCGAAGCGTACGAAAAAAGACCACTTTAGCTACGCATAACTTATAGCCCTAACATCAAATGTGGCTGCCAATATCTTCAGATCTGCAGTTAGTTGATCAAGACAAGTGCTACAAAAAACCAGATCTATGCATAGAAAGACATTAAGCAGTAAAATTAAGAGTTTGCTCCATACATCCAATAGACAAGACAAGAACAATGTTTTTTGAAAGAATTTTTTGTATTAAGGGCACCTGGGAGGAAAAAAAGAAGGTGTATCCAATTCTCCTCAATGGGATGGGTTCTTGGAAGTACTCAGCACTTCAGATCTAAAATCTCTCTCTCTTGTTGGTGTAGAAAACCTAGACAAAGATAGAACTCAAAGGGAGCTCACACAGAAAATAATGTAGAATGTGACCAAGTGTATAGATCCAGAGTGACCTAATAGGCAACAAAAGGTGAAGAATGGTAGGAAAAACCCTCCTATTTATAACAAAATATTGGGTCATTCTAGATCTTGGTGCATGATTAAAATAATGTTAACCAAATCTAGATCCACCTTTTATGGAATATTTTATTGTATTTGTTGGAGGGAAAAAGTATTTGACTTGGGTCAAATCCCTTTATTTGTGAATAATAAATAAATAAATGATTTATTTATCATTTTAAGGAAGTGGTTGGAAGATAATCAAATAAATAATGATCTATTTAATTATTTATGGGTAATTTAGTCATATTTAACAAGGAATATTATTTAAATAAGATTTAAATAATTATTCCTAGAAAATAATAAGATAAATAAAGATTTATCTAATTAATTTCTTTGTTTTGGGTTAAACATGACCAGGAATAATAATTAAATTATTGTTTAATTAATTATTCCTTGAGAAAAATCAAACAAATATAGGTTTGTTTAATATTTCCTTTTGGGGTTTCCTGTTTAGACCATAAACAACCTAATAAATGTGTTTTATTAAGTTATTTTACATAGTGAAAGCAATTTTACTTAGGGTAAAATTGGTCTTACATGGTGTACTTGGGTCCATCTAGTGATAGTAGGTTAGATGACCAAAAAATGGTGTAACAGATTTCCCCCCAGCGTGCGAGTGTTAGGAGAAAATCATATGACCGAAGTACGTTGTAAGAACTCAATCACCAGACATCAAAAGGGAAGTCGGAGAGAGAGATGTAAGGTAGAATAATGTGCTGAAGAACTAGACCCTGAGGAGACAAGACTTACAGGTGCAACAAGTCTCTTTTTATGAGAGGGTACCTGTGCTAAAGGCGGCGGGGGAGGCATACCTATGCCCGCCGAGACAAAGTACAAAAGAATAGTGTGTTCAGTAAACAAGGGACCGAACCATAAAGTACAACCGGCATTAACATGATCCAGATAAGAATACAATGAGGAATCCCACATACATGCTATGCCAGGGATAACAGCCAAGACTTATACAATAATATCTGAGTACATGAGATACAAATACAACCCAAATGCCCCCTATAAGCGGGGAGGGGCTCACAAAATCTAACTGATACATGCAAATCAAAGAGGCGCTGCAAGCGGCTAAGGCCGACATCATCAAATATATGGAGCTGCATCGAAGGCTGTAATGAAGAGGTCATCCGGGCATGTGGGGGGCTACCTGCAGGGCCACCCCCTCATGAGGGCTGAGACATCTCGCACACACCCGGGAATCACCAACAGCTGCTGCTGCATCACTGAACCATCAAGTGTACGGATCTTGATCATGCTGAAAGGAGCTGGAGTGGAGAAACAATCAAGTCAAAGGGAAATGAGAGATCCCTTTGCTGGATCCGAGGCACCGAACAAGAATGGAAGCTGGAACCAAGGTACACTGCCCTCTAGACCTGTCTTCTGGAATGAAGGAGATGATGTCGACAGAAAGAGGTCCGCCATAGGTGAGGAAATGAAAGATCCCCAACTAAGGCACGAGAGAAAATAGTAGAGCGACGGACAGACTAATACCCATGATGATGGTGGAATGGAGGGGACTGAGTAGCGAATGGACAACTTCCCTTGCAAGAGCATAAAGGGCATGAATGACATGGCAGCGACTGACACAATATCATCAGGGATAAGGGACAGTGGGACTGGAGGCCATAATGTGCGACACAAGGGAGAGACCAAGCAATGAAGGATGGAGGACTATAGCGGGGTACAAAGGGACACGGGATAGAATCCATGAATGCGATGATGACTCCACTCGGATGCTCTAAAAAAGGGTGACTCGATGGTGCTGCCACATAGGAAAGGTCCAATGGGGGACCATGAAAACATGAGTACAAGATGGTAACTCACGACGAAAATCGACACGAACGAAGACAAGTAAGGAGGCAAAATGGTGCCCCAAGTACAAGTGTCGTAAGTGAAGAAATGCGATTTTAAGGAGAGGTGAAGTGACCCATCTTGGAAAAAATGTGTCCTGGTGAAGTATTAAATCACAAAAAACTAACAAATACCCATTTGAGGGCTCGATGAGAGCTTTCCAACGGTGCAGACGGTTTGTCAAACGGAGCTACGGTATGGTCGCAGCAGGTGAAAGAAGAAACAAGGGTTCTCTTTTAATAAGGCAGTTTTCCCTCCAAATCCACTCATTTGCTAGTGTTGCTGTGGTGAATGTAGAGAGGAGAGAAGGCCCTAAATCTTGCGGCGAGCGTAGCGGACAAACCGACCGTTGGAATTGAGATCCGTCAGTTGCAGGTAAGAGGCCTAACCTTACTCTTTCATTTTGATGGATTGAAAGTTCAGATTAGGGCCCAGAATCTCAGGAACAGACCCCCTTGCATCTTTTAGGCCGGGTCGCACTTTTTGGGCCAAAATCTGCGACCTGGTACGCAGGTTTTGGGCAAAAAGGTGCGACCTGTCTCAGGATTTGGCAGAAAAGTGCGACCTGGAAGATGAGGAGGTTTTAGTGCTGTTTGATGGTTGAGAGTTGGGTTTTTGTGTTTGGTTATAGTATTCCCTATCTGTAGGCTGACAAAGATGGTGTGTTTGTGCAGATATGGCAGATATATGGGTGAACTGGAGAGAGAGAGACCTGGGTACATTACGGGCAGAGATCCAGATAGATCAGGGTGTCCGTCATGTGTTGGCTAGGTTTGGGGTTCTGAAGTTTTTGGAGAATCCTTTGATGAGAGATGGAGAGCCCTTGTTGGCCCAGATTATCAGTTATTTGGATCCAGAGCATGAGGTATTTGTAGTGCAGGGGCATAGGATCGAACTGACAGTCCAGGATGTGTATTTTCTGATAGGTCTCCTGCCACTTGGGATGGTGGGAAATATGCAGCCAGTGTTACCACGGGGGCGGAACATCATGGAGTTTGTGGAGCGGCATTGTCGACCGGGTCTCCAAGTCAAAGGGACACGGATACCGATAGGAGACTTAGAGAGACTGGAGACCCGGGTAGTGGCCGCAGCGGTGCTGCGGATCCTGGGCAACCAGGCGTTTCATCACATCATTGGGGGGCAGATGATGATCGTAGAGAGTGTGTTGAGTGGGACCTACTATGGGTGGGCCCAAAGGATGTTGGTGTCGTTAAAACGACAACTGTCACTTTGCAAGTGGCAAGTGAACCACGATTGCTCGTATGGGACTTTATTGTGCGCCTTCTTCTTTGAGAAGATCTTGACCTTACGACCTTGTATACAGCTCTCGGATGAGGGCCCGAGAGAGCCCAGGATGCGCCGGTGGGGGCGACTACTGTGTAGAGGAGGAGGAGGGGCAGTCGGATGGGTGTTTCGACCGGAGTTCTTTGCCCATTGGGATCATATGCCGTTATACATAGACGACTATCCCTATAGCGGGATGAGTTATTGTGGGGATCCGGACCTGCCACTTCCGCCTGGTCGAGTATGGGGGCCCGATGGTAAGTGACTAGTAACTATTCTTGTTTGGGCATGTTAAAGTTATTGAATAGTAGATATGGTACTGATTCAGGTACTTTTGGTATGCAGATATAGCTCCGGTAAATCCGGCCGGATATATGGGACGACCTGCAGCATTAGGAGCTATAGGCCCGAGTGGAGCGAGAGCAGCGCATAATGAGGATGCAGCCGCCCTCCTGGAGGACATCCTCCGTATATGTGAGAGGTTTCTGACCGGTGTTTCAGAGCGCGGGTGGCAAGACTTAGACGACCATACATAGAGCCATGTATTGGTCTACCCTCATAATGGCGAGGGGTCATGCGGTGCATGGCGATGGCCGGTCAGGGGATACGTGATCTACGAGCTGCAGGAGCAGAGCCATTGGCTCAAGATCCACCAGATAGTGATTAGGTGTGGGGCATGTGGTGCCCCCTAGTATGTATGTAGGGGTGAGTGGTGCCCCCAGTTTTGAGTTTTTTTTGTAACATGCTATGGGCATGTCATATGTATCAGAGTAGATGGTCTCTAAACACATGTTTTGCGACACATATTATGGATATGCATCTTGTTAATGATTATGATTGTTATTGTCTTGTACAAAATGCGTGTGATAAATGCCAATCTAGAACATGGTTTGCAATGCTATCTACATAGTGGTTTTGTTCTCGAGGTACATGGTTGAAAGTTATGGTTTCAAATTCACGTATCAAGAGGTTCACTCGTAAATATCATCTAAACAGCACATGATTATGCACACTATAGACACCATTTAGTTGCATGACAAGAAGTAGGGAATATATAAGAACATGCAGATGGAGGATGCGATGAGAGAGGGCATCGGCTAAAAGACCCCGCACTGCATCGTATTCGGCCTGATTGTTGGTGGCAGGACCAATGCAGACCCCGTTTGAGAGAACAAGGGCATGCAAGGGGGTGAAGATGGCCCAACCTGCCGAGGCGAGATTCCGGGAGTAACGACTTGCACCATCGGCGTAACCGATATAGGGTGTGGACGGGAGGTCCTGTGAAATAGTGTTACAAGACAAAAAATGGGGGGAGGAGGGACAATGACGACAACGTGAGTGTACAGAAGACATCGAGCGGCAACTGCGGGAGGGAGTGCGATGGGCAGGATGGCTATGACTCATATACAAACGAGAGGGCGGTATATGAGGGCTATAGGAGGAATGACTGGGACTCGGGCTGTGAAGGTCAATGTGGATAGAGGTGGGGTTATCCCGGTTATGGGCGGGAAGGATGAGGTCATGGGTGGAGAGGGCTTCCAAGAGGACATCCTGACGGGAACAGAGGGAATGACGAGAGGAAGGGAAACCACATGACGCGGCAAATCTACCTAGATCATCAGTATGGAAAGCAAGGCTAACATACAGATCGTCATGGGGGATGACAGAGGAACAAATAAATAGATGGTCAAAGGATGTTAAGCCCGGGGTGGTCTCTGAAGGGGGGTCGAGCGAACCATCAGAGGAGGAATCTGAGGGAATGTTCTCTGAGGGTCTGATGGATGAATATAGGTAGCAAATGGTGGTGGTAGGCTCAGACATCTGGACATCAGGGGGGGGGATGTCGACGGGAGCGGGTGGATCCTTAGACTGACCGGTGGCATACTGCGCAGGTATGGGAGAGGCGGATTGATTTTGTTTAACCTCATACTCTCGAACTACCTCTAAAGAGGCGGGGTAATGCGTGAGGTGAGGACAATGGTGGGAATAATGGCCATGGACACCACACAGAGTACAAGGTTTGTTGGTGCGGATAGTCTTGGGGTTCTTGGTTATGGACGAAGAAGGAATGGAGGCTTCAGGGACCGCAGACTCGGGGAACGCGACTTTAACCATTGGTTGAATACGGGGCAATTCAGGGCAAGCATGGGTGGCATGACCGACGACATCACACAAAGCGCAAGGCTTTGCGGGCGGAGGAGGGGCCAGGTCAGTCGGGGTGGCCTTGTTTTTGGGTGCCCCCTTGCGAGCTTTGCCTTTCTTCCCGGGAGCCATCACGGCAAGAGCAGGGTCCTGTGGAGGTGCTGGGGGCACAGTGGCAACGGAGGAAGCGAGGGGGACCGGTTGAACCGGTGTCAAAGCAAGGTAGGTTTTGGGGTGACCAGGAGGGGTAGCGGCTGGAGGGTCAAGGTACCAGACGGGTATGCCCAGGGTCAGGTTAGGGAGAGAGAGGGTGGCCATGACGGGGACCGAATAGACTCCGGGAGGGGGAGCGAGGAAAGGTATCTGACCAGCAGGGTAATGACCAGGAGGGACGGCTCCGAGATGGTTAAGGCCTGGGGGAACCGATCCAGGGGGATAAAGGGGTTCAGTGATACCAGCTATAGGAGAAGGGCCAGAAGGAGGAGGTCCGGCTGGCAGAGATGAAGGGCTAGGAGCGGGTTGCAGTGGGTGAGGTTGCGGCTGATGTTGCTGACTAGCCGAGGCGGGTCGCTTAAGGGCAGCCTGAGACGATTGCATCATGCAAACATTCGATAAGCTAGGATCAGAGATAGGAGGAGGAGGGAGACCAGGAAAAGTTCCAAGCAAAGAGGAATCTTTATAGACGTCGGGAGAGACACTGGTCAAGGAATCGCGGTTTGCTTATTGGCTACAGAAGAGATGGTCGTCTCAGGGGAGGGCTGAGACTTTGGCTCATGATAAGTCAACTGGTCGATGGTGACTATCTTTCCATTATGAGGAAAAGACATCTTGCGAAAAACCGCGGATGGGACAGCAGACATGGCGTAGGTGTAGCTTCGCCCCAATAGAATGTTGTAGTCTAGAGGGGCGTCAATGACTTCGACGTCGACGTAAACAGTCTTGCCCACAAGAGTGATAGGACAATTACGGAAGAGGCCAATGGGCTGGGAGGCGTGGCCATCCCACGCTCGAAGGGTGATCGTGGAAGGGCCATCTCAGGAGATCTGAGTTGCTTCCAAACCGAAGCAGACAGCACACAGGTGGATGCCCCCTCATCAATTATACACCGAGAAACGTTAGCGTTCTGTATTTTGACTGGGATTTGGAAGGCTACGGAAGCAGGAAGAGGAGGATGTTCTGATTGATGGGCGTCGAAAACAATCATTTGGTCATCGGCAGGATCTACAGCGCCCACGGCAGATAGCAGAGCCTTCTTTTGGGAAGGGCACGATTGGAGGAGTTCCAATGTGGAAATGGCAGCAGGAGACTGCGCCAAATCATCTACTATGCTATACGAATGAGCAGCTCGGCTAGGAGCAGCATTTCGGCGTAATGGTCCTTTAGGAATCTTGGTATGAACCTCAAATTTGGGTTGAGGGATATGTAAGGGACCATTGGATGTCGAAAGAGGCTCGGTAGAACCTGAAGAAGGGGACTCGGAGGCAGACTGAGCGGGAGGCCTTGGGGTACTGGCGAGACCGAGTTTGAAGGTTAAGGTCGACGGTTGGGGATGGATCAGAGTTCATCATGAGGATCTGGTAATCAGAGGAACCAGAAGGGGAAGGTTGAGTGGCGACCTGTCCGTCAGGTGGTTGGGCAGCCACAAATCCTTGCTGGGGGAAAGGATCGGTAAACACAGCCGGTTGAGTAGTGGCCACATTAGGGGGAGCATGAGGGGAGGCATGTTGTCCTCTGTGTGGCAGAGATACATACATACATACGTAGAGGGGGACAATCGTGGGTGTAATGACCATAAACACTGCAACACGAACAAGGCTTATTTGTGCGAAGAGGCCTGTCCGGCTTGGGCTGAGTGCCCTGTTGCTGGTTAGCAGTGTTAGGGTCAATACCTTGAGGATTGGGTCCACGAGTACCAGGGGCATATTGGTTTGGATTGCCTCTCTGCCTTCTTTGAGAAGAAGGGGGATTAGTCGCACCTTGCTGTGCAAATACTTGCCCTAGAGGGGGCTGTAGGTGCTGTTGCAGGGTTGGAGGAGGCAAGGGAGGTGGAAGCGCATATGCTGGAGGAGCTGGCGCACTAGGCTGTGGATAAGGGTAATGGTTAGGTTGGGCAACATTGAGGTAAGCAGGAGATTGGGAAAAAGGATGAGGCATGCCGTATCCTGGATACATGCTACCTGGAGGGGGAAAAGTGCTAGAGGTGCTGGCCCCTCCTTGAGGGAGACCATAGCCCATAGGAGGTTGAGCATACGGATGAGAAAGGGCTCCAACGATACCGTCGGCGAAATGAGATGCCCCAGGGGTGTTAGCACCACCGGGCTTAGGGAGGTCGGGAAGGACGGTATAAACATAACCAGATTGAGCGTAGATTAGGTCATATTTCAAGGTTATTTGGAGGGCGGCTTCTTCGGTTTGAGGGAAATGAGAGGCAAAATCTTTTCCAATGGGAGCTAAGAGAGTGCAAAGGAACCAGACCATATAAACCCGATCTTCGAAGGGTGGAGCGCGACATAAGCTCCATCTTCTTCTCCATTCCTGGACATGAGTGGAAAGGCGGGTCGAAGAGGTTTGCTTGAAGGAGAGTCAAGAGCTCCGTACGGTGTTTGTATCGGAGAGGGGCGGAAATAGATAAAGGAGGCAGGCGATGGTCGCGAAAGGTGGTATGGGGAAGGGTGGCTTTAATAAACATACCATTTAGAAGCTTCGCCGGTAAGCGTGTGTTGGAACAACCGAAGACAGATGGAATCATCGGTAATGGAGTTGGAGGAACACCACATGTGGAAAGATCAGACATGGTTGGTTGGATCTTCTCCAGGAAGGCCTTTAAACTTAGGGATGTCAGAGGGGAGCTTGGTTGGCATAGCAGGCCAACCAACATTGTGGCGGATAGGGTCATTGATCAACTGATTGAAATCGGGGAGGCTAAGGCCTGTGATGTACGGCAGCAAGGGTGTGGCTGAGGTAGTTCCCGTGGCGGTTCCGCTAGTAGTAGTTCCGGCATTAGGGCCGGGAGCACCGCTAGCGTTAGGCCCTAGACCAAACATAGTGAAGGTGACAGGGGGAGGAGCAGTAAAGGCAATGAATCGAGAAGGGGAGAGGAGTGAGTGCGGACTCGAGAGGGGCCCCAGCTCGGCACGCAGGCGGGGTGGACGGGTCGACCGGCCCAGGAGCGGGAGGTGAGCAAGAAGTCTCCGAGAGGCGCGCCTTGGGGGCGCAATGGTGACCACAAAAACGTGGCACGAGGGGAAGAAGAATGACCGACAAAGGCAGGGAGGTGCAGAATCAAGTGATTACAATGTCGAAACAAGGGAAAAAAAGGTGTAGTGTCAATTGATTTTAAAGTCTTTGCCTGGCGGTGTAAACCAGGCTCTTCTTCTCTTAGGGTGACTGTGTGGCGTGCGTTAATTTTAATTTTTAAACCCTTTTTGTTTTGAGAGCAAGAGAAAAAGTGTGCTGCATAACTGAAAATAATGCTGTAAAAACAGTATATAATGTTGAAATAACAGAAAATTAACAGCTACTAGTGCATCGATTCAACCCAACAAGGAGGGTCTCTCAAAACTAATCTAAAAGAGGGAAAAAATCTATTCAAAACACACTAAAAAGAGGCCGATAGATCTAGGGTCGAAAGGGACAGGGATCTAAAGGAGAAAGCTGCTGAAAAGAGGTGCAGATCATAGCCAAGAGGCAGAGGCAAGGTGGCTGGAAAAAAGGAGGAAATCAGCCAAAAGCAGAAAGGACAGGGAGGAGGTCCTAAAGGGAGGTCCAAAAAAAACTACAAGAGGTGGTTTGAAAGGAAGAAGAGCTGATTTAAAGGGATCTGAGATTGAGGGATCAGATCTGAAAAAGGGAAGGTCGAAACTCTGAAAAATCAGACACCTGAAACAGCTAAAACTCTTCCACCAAAAGTGGAGGGTGCTGAAGCCCTAGGGGGCTAGGTTCCCACTTAGATGAGCAAAAAAGATTAGAAATAGGTCCAAACGGGTAGAGACAGAGGCTGGAAAACCCTGACAGAAGCTTCAGCAAAACCCAGAAAAATTGCAGAAAACAGCAGAAAAAATCACAGGTCGCAGGTTCTGACCTGTTTTCCTATTCAGGTCGCAGAAAAGAGGCTGAAAAGTGCGACCTGGAGTCCAGGTCACAGTTTTTGGGATGAAAAGTCCGACCTCCAACTCCGGTTGTCCCAGCGGCAGATTTGCGGAAAAGTTGCCGTCTCAGTTGCGGCTAATGTCTGTCACCTGCGCAATAGGGCCAGAAACACGCGGAAGTTAGAAATTTTAATGTTTTAGGGTTTTATGTGAGAAAAAAAACATAAAAATAGGAAAAACAGAAAGCTGAAAAGAAACCCTAGGGTCTGAAGTAGCTGGATATGCAGGAATAGGAAAAACGACAGTGGTCATAACTGAAAACCCGTGTGGAGTCACCAATTGTTAGTATGAATCTTTTGTCGAAGTGTATGAAAAAATACCACTTTAGCTACGCATAACTTATAGCCCTAACATCAAATGTGGCTGCCAATATCTTCAGATCTGCAGTTAGTTGATTAAGACAAGTGCTACAAAAAACCAGATCTATGCATAGAAAGACATTAAACAGTAAAATTAAGAGTTTGCTCCATACATCCAATAGACAAGACAAGAACAATGTTTTTTGAAAGAATTTTTTGTAATAAGGGCACCTGGGAGGAAAACAAGAAGGTGTATCCAATTCTCCTCAATGGGATGGGTTCTTGGAAGTCCTCAGCACTTCAGATCTAAAATCTCTCTCTCTTGTTGGTGTAGAAAACCCAGACAAAGATAGAGCTCAAAGGGAGCTCACACAGCAAATAATGTAGAATGTGACCAAGTGTATAGATCCAGAGTGATCTAATAGGCAACAAAAGGTGAAGAATGGTAGGAAAAACCCTCCTATTTATAACAAAATATTGGGTCATTCTAGATCTTGGTGCATGATTAAAATAATGTTAGCCAAATCTAGATCCACCTTTTATGGAATATTTTATTATATTTGTTGGAGGGAAAAAGTATTTGACTTGGGTCAAATCCCTTTATTTGTGAATAATAAATAAAAAAATGATTTATTTATCATTTTAAGGAAGTGGTTGAAAGATAATCAAATAAATAATGATTTATTTAATTATTTATGGGTGATTTAGTCATATTTAACAAGGAATTAAATTATTCCTAGAAAATAATAAGATAAATAAAGATTTATCTAATTAATTTCTTTGTTTTGGTTTAAACATGACCAGGAATAATAATTAAATTATTGTTTAATTAATTATTCCTTGAGGAAAATCAAACAAATATGGGTTTGTTTAATATTTCCTTTTGGGGTTTCTTGTTTAGACCATAAACAACCTAATAAATGTGGTTTATCAAGTTATTTTACATAGTGAAAGCAATTTTACTTAGGGTAAAATTGGTCTTACATGGTGTACTTGGGTCCATCTAGTGATAGTAGGTTAGATGACCAAAAAATGGTGTAACAGATTGCCCCCCAGCGTACGAGTGTTAGGAGAAAATCGTATGACCGAAGTACGTTGTAAGAACTCAATCACCAGACATCAAAAGGGAAGTTAGAGAGAGAAATGTAAGGTAGACTAATGTGCTGAAGAACTAGACCCTGAGGAGACGAGACTTACAGGTGCAACAAGTCTTTTTATGAGAGGGTACCTGTGCTAAAGGCGGTGGGGGAGGCATACCTATGCCCGCCGAGACAAAGTACAAAAGAATAGTGTGTTCAGTAAACAAGGGACAGAACCATAAAGTACAACCGGCATTAACATGAGCCAGATAAGAATACAATGAAGAATCCCACATACATGCTGTGCCTGGGATAATAGCCAGGACTTATACAATAATATCTAAGTACATGAGATACAAATACAACCCAAAAGCCCCCTATAAGCAGGGAAGGGCTCACAAAATCTGACTGATACATGCAAATCAAAGAGGCGCTGCAAGCGGCTAAGGCCGACATCATCAAATATATGGAGCTGCATCGAAGGCTACAATGAAGAGGTCATCCAGGCATGTGGGGGGCTACTTGCAGGGCCACCCCCTCATGAGGGATGAGACATCTCGCACACACCCGAGAATCACCAACAGCTGATGCTGCATCACTGAACCATCAAGTATACGGATCTTGATCATGCTGAAAGGAGCTGGAGTGGAGAAACAATCAAGTCAAAGGGAAATGAGAGATCCCTTTGCTAGATCCGAGGCACCGAACAAGAATGGAAGCTGGAACCAAGGTACACTGCCCTCTAGACCTGTCTTTTGGAATGAAGGAGCTGATGTCAACAAAAGGAGGTCTGCCATAGGTGAGGCAATGAGAGATCCCCAACTAAGGCACGAGAGAAAATAGTAGAGCGACGGACAGACTAATACCCATGATGATGGTGGAATGGAGGGGACTGAGTAGCGAATGGACACTTCCCTTGCTAGAGCATAAAGGGCATGAATGACATGGCAGCGACTGACACAATATCATTAGGGATAAGGGATAGTGGGACTGGAAGCCATAATGAGCGACACAAGGGAGAGACCAAGAAATGAATGATGGAGGACTATAGCGGGGTACAAAGGGATGCGGGATAGACTCCATGAATGCGATGATGACTCCAATCGGATGCTCTAAACAAGGGCGACTTGATGGTGCTGCCACACAGGAAAGGTCCAATGGGGGACCATGAAAACATGAGTACAAGATGGTAACTCACGACGAAAATTGACACGAACGAAGACAAGTAAGGAGGAAAAATAGTGCCCCAAGTACAAGTGTCCTAAGTGAAGAAATGCGATTTTAAGGAGAGGTGAAGTGACCCATCTTGGACAAAATGTGTCCTGGTGAAGTATCAAATCACAAAAAACTAACAGATACCCATTTGAGGGCTCGGTGAGAGCTTTCCAACGGTGCAGACGGTTTGTCAAACGGAGCTACGGTATGGTCGTAGCAGGCGAAAGAAGAAACAAGGGTTCTCTTTTAATAAGGCAGTTTTCCCTCCAAATCCACTCATTTGCTAGTGTTGCTGAGGTGAATGTAGAGAGGAGAAAAGGCCCTAAATCTTGCGGCGAGCGTAGCGGACAAACCGACCATTGGAATCGAGATCTGTCAGTTGCAGGGAAGAGGCCTAACCTTCCTCTTTCATTTTGATGGATTGAAAGTTCAGATTAGGGCCCAGAATCTCAGGAACAGACCCCCTTGCATCTTTTCAGCCGAGTCGCACTTTCTGGGCCAAAATCTGCGACCTGGGATGCAGGTTTTGGGAAAAAAGGTGCGACCTGTCTCAGGAATTGGAAGAAAAGTGCGACCTGGAAGATGAGGGGGTTTTAGTGCTATTTAAGGGCTGAGAGTTGGGTTTTTTGTGTTTGGTTACAGTATTCCCTATCTGTAGGCTGACAAAGATGATGTTTTTGTGCAGATATGGCAGATATACGGGTGAACTGGAGAGAGAGAGACCTGGGTACATTACGGGCAGAGATCCAGGCAGATCAGGGTGTCCGTCGTGTGTTGGCCAGGTTTGGGGTTCTAAAGTTTTTGGAGAACCCTTTGATGAGAGCTGGAGAGCCCTTGTTGGCCGAGATTATTAGTTATTGGGATCCAGAGCATGAGGTATTTGTAGTGCAGGGGCACAGGATCGAACTGACAGTCTAGGATGTGTATTTTCTGACAGGTATCCCGCCACTTGGGATGGTGGGAAATACACAGCCAGTGTTACCGCGGGGGCGGAACATCATGGAGTTTGTGGAGCGACATTGTCGACCGGGTCTCCAAGTCAAAGGGACACAAATACCGATCGGGGACCTAGAGAGACTGGAGACCCGGGCAGTGGCCACAGCGGTGCTGCGAATCTTGGGCAACTAGGCATTCCATCACATCACTGGGGGGCAGATGATGATCGTAGAGAGTGTGTTGAGTGGGACCTACTATGGGTGGGCCCAAATGATGTTGGTGTCGTTAAAATGACAGCTGTCGCTTTGCAAGCGGCAAGTGAACCACGATTGCTCGTATGGGACTTTATTGTGCGCCTTCTTCTTTGAGAAGATCTCGACCTTACGACCTCGTATACAGCTCCCAGATGAGGGCCCGAGAGAGCCCAGGATGCGCTGGTGGGGGCGACTAATGTGTAGAGGAGGAGGAGGGGTGGTCAGACGGGTGTTTCGACCAGAGTTCTTTGCCCATTGGGATCAGATGCCATTATACATAGACAACTATCCCTATAGCGGGATGAGTTATTGTGGGGATCCGGACCTGCCACTTCCGCCTGGTCGAGTATGGGGGCCCGATGGTAAGTGACAAGTAACTATTCTTGTTTGGGCATGTTAAAGTTATTGAACAGTAGATAGGGTACTGATTCATGTACTTTTGGTATGCAGATATAGCTCTGGTAAAACCGGCCGGATATATGGGATGACCTGCAGCATCAGGAGCTGCAGGCCCAAGTGGAGCGAGGGAAGCGCATAATGAGGATGTAGCCGTCCTCCTGGAGGACATCTGCCGTAGATGTGAGAGGTTGCTGACCGGTGTTTCAGAGCGCGGGTGGAAAGACTTAGATGACCAGTACATAGAGCCATGTATTGGTCTACCCTCAGAATGGCGAGGGGTCATGCGGCGCATAGCGATGGCCGGTCAGGGGATACGTGATCTACGAGCTGCAGGAGCAGAGCCATTGGCTTGGGATCTGCCAGATAGTGATTAGGTGTGGGGCATGTGGTGCCCCCAGTTTTGAGTTTTGTTTGTAACATGCTATGGGCATGTCATATGTATCAGAGTAGATGGACTCTAAACACATGTTTTGCGACACATATTATGGATATGCATCTTGTTAATGATTATGATTGTTATTGTCTTGTACAAAATGCGTGTGATAAATGCCAATCTAGAACATGGTTTGCAATGCTATCTACATAGTGGTTTTGTTCTCGAGGTACATGGTTGAAAGTTATGGTTTCAAATTCACGTATCAAGAGGTTCACTCGTAAATATCGTCTAAACAGCACAGGATTATGCACACGATAGACACCATTTAGTTGCATGACAAGAAGTAGGGAATCTATAAGAACATGTAGATGGAGGATGCGATGAGAGAGGGCATCGGCTAAAAGACCCCGCACTGCATCGTATTCAGCCTGATTTTTGGTGGCAGGACCAATGCAGACCCCGTTTGAGAGAACAAGGGCATGCAAGGGGGTGAAGATGGCCCAACCTGCCGAGGCGAGATTCCGGGAGTAACGACTTGCACCATCAGCGTAACTGATATAGGGTGTGGACGGGAGGTCCTGCGGAATAGTGTTACAAGACAAAAATTGGGGGGAGGAGGGACAATGACGGTAACGTGAGTGTATAGAAGACATCGAGCAGCAACTGCGGGAGGGAGTGCGATGGGCAGGATGGCTATGACTCATATACAAACGAGAGGGCGGTATATGAGGGCTATAGGAGGAATGGCTAGGACTCGGGCTGCGAAGGTCAATGTGGATAGGGGTGGGGTTATCCCGGTTATGGGCGGGAAGGATGAGGTCATGGGTGGAGAGGGCTTCCAAGAGGACATCCTGACGGGAATAGAGGGAATGACAAGAGGAAGGGAAACCACATTACGCGGCAAAGCTACCTAGATCATCAGTATGGGAAGTAAGGCTAACATACGGATCGTCACGGGGGATGACAGAGAAACAAATAAACAGATGGTCAAAGGATGTTAAGCCCGGGGTGGTCGCTGAAGGGGGGTCGAGCGAACCATCAGAGGAGGAATCCGAGGGAATTTTCTCCAAGGGTCTGATGGATGAAGATAGGTAGAAAATGGTGGTGGTAGGCTCGGACATCTGGACATCAGGGGGGGGGGATGTCGATGGGAGTGGGTGGATCCTCAGACTGACCGACGGCATACTGAGCAAGTATGGGAGAGGCAGATTGATTTTGTTCAACCTCATACTTTCGAACTACCTCTAAAGAGGCGCGGTAATGCGTGAGGTGAGGACAATGGTGGGAATAATGGCCATGGACACCACACAGAGCACAGGGTTTGTTGGTGCGGATAGTCTTGGGGTTCTTGGTTATGGACGAAGAAGGAATGGAGGCTTCAGGGACCGTAGACTCGGGGAACGCGACTTTAACCATTGGTTGAATACGGGGCAATTCAGGGCAAGCATGGGTGGCGTGACTGACAACATCACACAAAGCGCAAGGCTTTGCGGGCGGAGGAGGGGCTGGGTCAGTCGGGGTGGCCTTGTTTTTGGGTGCCCCCTTGCGAGCTTTGCCTTTCTTTTCGAGAGCCGTCACGGCAGGAGCAGGGTCCTTTGGAGGTGTTAGAGGCACAGTGGCAACGGAGGAAGCGAGGGGGACCGGTTGAACCGGTGTCAAAGCAAGGTAGGGTTTGGGGTGACCAGGCAAGGTAGCGGCTGGAGGGTCAAGGTACCAGACGGGTATGCCCAGGGTCAGGTTAGGGAGAGAGAGGGTGGCCATGACGGGGACTGAATAGACTTCGGGAGGGTGAGCCAGGAAAGGTATCTGACCAGCGGGGTAATGACCAGGAGGGACGACTCCGAGATGGTTAAGGCCTGGGGGAACTGATCCAGGGGGATAAAGGGATTCAGGGATACCAGCTGTAGGAGAAGGGCCAGAAGGAGGAGGTCCGGCTGGAGGAGATGAAGGGCTAGGAGCGAGTTGTGGTGGGCGAGGTTGCGGCTGATGTTGCGGACTAGCCGAGGCGGGTCGCTTAAGGGCAGCCTGAGATGATTGCATCATGCAAACATTCGATAAGCTGGGATCAGAGATAGGAGGAGGAGGGAGACCAGGAAAAGTTCCAAGCAAAGAGGAGTCTTTATAGATGCCGGCAGAGACACTGGTCAAGGAATCGACGGTTTGCTTATTGGCTACAGAAGAGATGGTCATCTCAGGGGAGGGCTGAGACTTTGGCTCATGATAAGTCAACTGGTCGATGGTGACTATCTTTCCATTGTGAGGAAAAGACATCTTGCGAAAAACCGTGGATGGGAAGTAGGTGAAAGCTCTAAGGAACGATAATGGTGGTGAATACATCTCTGGCGAATTCAAAGACTTCTCTAGCAAAGAAGGAATTCGAAGAGAACTCATAGCGCCTCATAACCCACAACAGAATGGGGTCGCGGAGAGAAAGAACAGAATGATCATGGGTGTTGCACGGGCGATGTTTCATGATCAGGGTCTTCCCATACACTTGTGGGCTGAGGCATGCAACACTGCGGTTTATGTGCAAAACCATTGTTCTCATAGAGTACTTGGCATGAGTACACTTGAAGAGGCATTTTCTGGTAAGAAGCCTGATATTTCTCATTTGAAGATTTTTGGCTCACCTGTTTACATTCATGTGATGAAGGATGCCAGGAAGAAGTTGGAGCTGACTGTAGAGGTTGGGATATTTGTGGGGTACACAGAAACAACCCACAATTATCGTGTTTATTTTCCAGACAATCGGATGATTTTCGTGCGACGGGATATCAAATTTCATGAGGAGAAAGCCATGAAGTTGTTGCCTGAGAGGGAGCTACACTTTCATGTAAAGGAGGAGATACTTGTTCCTAAAGATGAGCCTCAATATGTGGATCAGCCATAAGAGGAGGTTCATGGAGTGGAAGAAACCACTCATGCAATGCCAAACATCAGAGGGTGGAAGCGCACTACAGAAGCTGAGCGACTGAATCTTGATGCAGCGCAGAATGTAGGAGCTCCTACATCACAGTGCAGACAGGGAAAGTAACCTGACCGATTTACTGGATAAATGACTCTGATGAGAAAGTGTATCGTGATAGAACCATCCTCTTTTGAGGAAGCTGTGGAGGATCAAGCATGGGTAGATGCCATGGTGGAAGAGTATGATTTTATTTTCAGAAATAGTGCATGGGAGATTGTCCCAAGGCCGGAAGGGAAATCAGTGGTAGGTTCGAGATGGATCTACAAAGTGAAGCAAGCTACTGATGGGAGAATTGAGAAGTATAAGGCAATATTTGTTGCCCGGGGCTTCTCACATATCGAGGGGATTGACTATGAAGAAACCTTTGCACTTGTCACAAGGTATTCTTCCATACAGACCATCCTTGCTCTCTCAGTGCAGATGGGTTGGCACATTCATCAGATGGATGTGAAGACTGCGTTCCTCAATGGAATCATTGAGGAGGAGGTGTACATTGAGCAGCCTGAAGGATTCAAAATCTTCAGCAGCGAGTCGCATGTGTGTAGGCTCAAAAGAGCGTTGTATGGGCTGAAACAAGCACCTCGTGCTTGGTACACACAGATAAAAATTTATTTCACTGGACCTGGTTTCACCAAGAGTGAGGCGGATCCAAACCTATACCAGATTGTGGTGGAGGGTAAGCTTTTGATCATTGTACTTTATGTAGATGATTTAATACTAACGGGTGGTGAACTGTTTATACACTCATGCAAGGTAGATCTTGCAAAGGAGTTCGAGATGAAGGACTTGGGCCTCCTTCATTATTTCCTCGGATTGGAAATTTGGCAATGGAAAGGTGAACTGTTTGTGTCTCAAGGAAAGTATGCCTAGGAGATACTGGAGAAGTTTCACATGCAAGGCTGCAAGCCTATCGACACTCCTCTTCCTAGTGGTTTGAGGAAAGAGGATGCTACATCAGCATAGGTAGTGGATGCCACTGTTTATCGACAATTGGTTGGTTCGCTCATGTATTTAGTCAATACATGACCAGACATATGCTATGCTATGAACCAGCTTTCACAAGCGATGGTTAAGCCTACCAAGCTCTTTTGGAAGGCAAGCAAGCATGTCCTGAGGTATCTCAGGGGAACATCTGGGTATGGATTGTGGTACAGACAGTTGGATGAGGTGAAGTTGCATGGCTTCATGGATGCAGATTGGGCAGGAAGCCCAACAGATAGAAAGAGCACATCTGGAGGGATTTTCAGTATTGGATCTACAACAGTTTCTTGGTACAGCAGGAAACAAAGATCTATGGCACTCATTTCAGCGGAGGCCGAGTACATGGCAGCAAGTTTGGCTGCATGTGAGGCTATATGGATGAGGAAGATCCTGGTCGGTTTGTTCGGTTCTCATTTAGATCCCACGGTGATATATTGTGATAATAAGAGTTGCATTAAACTCTTAGTTAATCCAGTATTTCATAATAGATCTAAACATATTGACATACGGTATCATCATATCAGAGATTGTGTGTAGCGGAAGATCATGTTGCTTTCTTACATTCCTACGGAGGATCAGGATGCAGATATTCTGACGAAGGCACTCACCAGGAGAAAATTCGAATACCATAGAGACAAGATTGGGGTGGTAGATAATCCCTATCTTGTTGAGAGGGAGTGTTGAGATTCAACAATATGATGAGCTTAGTGAAAAGAGTCGCCTTCACTAAGTGGGCTTGCAGGCTATTTTTGGCGCAAAGTCTATTTTTAGACTATGCCTATTTTTAGACATGTCGATCATATTCTATGAGTTGCAGGATGCTATTTGTGGATGGTTGGTCAAGTTGGAAAAATAGATGGACTTTTATTTTTAGACATATTGGGTGGAGTCTATTTTTAGATTGCCAGTCTAATTATAGATATGTCGAATATTATTAGCTCTTAATAATATTTGGACTCCAAACATTATCTTATTCTCTTGGAGCACTTTATTTAAGTGCACAAATGTGGCACAACAACTGACAGAAGAAATTACGCTATTCCTGAGGGTTTACTAGAGTTATTGCATGGATGACTTCAGTTAGAACTCATGTGACAGAGTTTGGTGGAGTTGTATTTAGTTTAACTCAGTTAGACTCAGTTGAGTTAGTTGTATCTAGTCTAACTGATTGATACACTAGTGAGAGTGGTGTGAATTAATTAGTTAATTAATTCACTAAATAATAACTCATTAATCAACCGAAGAATACATCAGTTAACTACAGTGCATGGCAGTTTCAGTGGAGACCAGTGGAGAGATAGGTGAAAGGGCAAGATAGACTATTAGTTGTGACTATAATGATGCATTGATTGCATCCAAAACTCAGTGGAGATGCCAATGAGGATTGCGTGAGCAAGGCTGGAGTAATTCAAACTCATTCAGATCCATTCTTTAGCAGGGATTTCACAGTAGAGGCAGGCTAGCAGGTGGAAAAGATCGGTGCATGGATTTGCAAGATTGGGCTTTATTAGTGTGTAGCGATTGTATTGTACCGAGAGCTTGATATGATCAGCTTTGTATGAGGATTGTTACATGATCTCTATGAAATATATTATATACATATATTTGGGGTTTTCAACTTCAGGCTTTCCCGTTAAACAACTGTGTTAATGTGTGTGAATTTTTATTGTTTCATGTGTGCATTGCAATCTTGATTTAATTTCCGTAAATGATCAATGGTGGAATAGATTTTGTATTTTGCATGAAGTTAAAATAGTGTGAGATCAGGAGAATCTTGGACATATAACACATAAGTTATATAATTTCTACATTTAGGAGCCACATTTCAAAGGGAAATGGATGTAGAAATTGTTGGGGAATAAGATATGTTCGCTGTGATCTACTTGGATGACATTACTATTTTCTCTAAAATAGATGAGGACCACGTTGAGCACCTATGAATCAATTTTGATAAATGCAGGAAATATAGTTTATCCTTGAATCCTAAAAAATAACAGTTTTATCTAAGCGAAGGGAGTTTGTTGGGACACATAGTGGTGAAAGAGGGATTGAAGATCGTTCCCAAGTGAGTAGACGCCATAAATTCTATCCAACTACCAAGGAACAAAAAGGAAATTTAGGTTTTTTTGGGTAGGATCAACTTATTGAGGAGATTTATACCAAATTACGCAGATACAATTAAGGATATCACTGAGATTTTGAGAAAATAAAATGAAGTGAAATGGTATCCACAGTCTTGTGAATCCTTCTCCAGGATAAAAAAAAATATTTTTCTGAAGCCCCAGTCTTATTCAGTCCTAATTACTTGAAGCCATTTTTTATATTCTCTTTTTCTTCTCCTCACATAGTGGCTGATGTCTTATTACAAAAGAATAGTGAAGGGCAACAACAACCAATAACCTTCTCCAGTCAAGAGATACAAGAGGCCAAAATGAAGTACAATATTTTAGAGAAGCATGATTATGCCTTGGTTACGACTCTTAAGGCATTCAGGATCTACATCCTACAATCCAACATAGTGGCATATGTTCCCACAACCGTCGTCAAAGACATCCTAGTACAAGAAGACAAGGGAAAGAGAGGTAAATGGATCACCAAAATCCAGGAATACGATATGGAAATCAAGCCCACGAAACTCATCAAGGGGCAGGTATTAGATAAGAACTTATTAGAGGAAAATTTCGAGGCATTAGGGATAAACCTCTTGGCTGAAGTGTTGGGAGAAAATGGAGATGCAAAGCCATAAAAAGGATCAAAAAATAAATATAAAATATTCAAATGAAATATATTACGTCCTTATGTTATAAATATATTTTTCATTACTTTCTTTTCCTAAGGTCCCTGGTGAATTTTGATAAAGTGAAATATTGATCTTTGAGACTACGGGCCCAAAAATTTGTTGTCTCGAATGGACAATTATATTGGAGGGACACCGTCAGAATTTTACCTCTATGCTTGGTGGAGGAAAAAGTTCAGAAGGTAATGGATGAATTTCATGGTTATATCTACAAATGATATTACAGCTATAGAGCTACAACATACAAAATCCTCCAAGTAGGGTTCTTATGGAAAAAATTATTTGGAGAGGTCCACATTTATGTTCGGGCCTGTGAGAAGTGCCAAGTATTTTTCAAGAAACATAAACTAGCATCATTCCTTCTCATCCCATTTTGTTTTGAAGAACCTTTCAGGAAATGGGGACTAGATTTTATGGGGGAATTACATTCACCTTCCAGCAGTCATCACTGGTGTAAGGCTTACAACAATTGACTACTTCACTAAGTGGGTTGAAGCAATTCCAGCTAGGAATGCAATAGTTGTAGCAGTCATAAAATTCATGTAAGAAAACATACTCTCCTAGTTTGGCTGCGCCAAGAATATTGTGACATATAATCGACAAAGTTCATAATTTTTTGGCATAAATACAACATTCTATTTGCTCATTCTACCACCTATTACTCGTAGGGAAATAGTTTGGCATAATCTTAAAACAAGACTCTAGTGAGGATTCTAAAGAAAACTATAGAAGAAAATTAGAGGAATTGGGACTTGCAGCTGAGGTTTGCCTTGTGGACCAACTGGGTTACCACCAAGAGGTCCACTAGCAAGTCATCTTTTGAACTGGTCTATGAAAAGGATGCCATTTTTCCTATACAATTGGCAATGCTTGTGGCGAAATTCCTGCAATATTGCGAAGAAGAGCCCAATAATTTAACTAGGAGGATAAACCATTTGGTGGAGCTTGAGGAGAGCTGAGAGTAGGTCAATCACATGTTGATTAACTATTAAGACAAAATTAATTCCTTGTTTTCTAGGAAGGTTAAAGATAAATGTTTCCAGCTCGAGGATTTAGTACTAAGGTGGGATGTAAAGAGGGCAGGAAAAGGAAAGCATGGAAAATTTGACCCTCTATGGTTCGGGCATTTAAGAATTGCTGAATTCAAGTGAAACAACACCTTCATGCTGGAAAATATCAAAGGCAAAGTACTCGAGTTTCCGGTCAATGGGTAGTTTCTCAAGTTCTACTTCCAATTTTAAAGGTACCACACCCCATTCATTGTAAATTCCACCTAGTTATATGTAAATAACTAGTTCTTCTTTAGATTTATTCATATTTATTTATCTAAGTAAAATTTTCAATAATATGACTCCCTACCCAAAGGAGAAAGGCACTAAGTTGTAGGTTCTTAGTGCATTACATCCAAATTTCTACCCCCAGATGGAGCCAATGTTATCGCCTACCTTATTTTCACATGAAAGCAAAATTTTTATTCAAATATGGATAACCAAAGTAGAGATGGTTAGCCTAACCTCAAAAAAATTTCATTTATGTTTGAGCACTCATAGGGAAGGAAAAAATACCTTAAAAATTTATTTGGCTGATCCATAGTTTTTTGTTTGTTTGTCAAATTATCTGTGATCCTCTAGGATTGACCCGTGGTTTGAGAAATCGCGACCCAAGGGCACATAATTCGTCTCAGTCACCTGGGGATCGTACCTTGCCCGGGCCACACAATCCCTAAGCTGATTGCATTTTTTAGCATATATCCTCCCCCTAACATATGGCATAACCACCCCTCCTGAGGTTTGATCCTGGGTTGCCTTGATAACGAGGCCCATCCTCAACCGATTTTGCTAGTGGAACTTGACATTCGACTAATCCATAGTCCGCCCAAAACAATAGAGAATTAAAAATAGGAAAATATTATATAAGCATAGGAGATGGTTAATTTTTGCACATCTCTCGGGAGGATCATTGTTAATCTCTGCTCGAGAGCCTCCTGGAATTAGACTGACGAGGAAAATTACGCGGAGCCCTGGCTTACCCTACTTCTCCCGAACCAAAACAATCACTGAAGTTACCCTTATGTATCATTTTTTTGACCTCCCAGCAAAGAAACAACAATCCCTCTTGTGGATAATTCTAAATCCTAGCTCACAAAATCTCCTAGTGACCAATAAATTCCCTATTTCCTCGTTTTTCGAACCCGTTCAACCCATTGTGTCCCTAATTTCAGGTATGCTAGGAGAGGACAGCACTAATTTGACCTATAAAGCCTACCTAGATTTTTTGGACCTGATGATGAAGCCTGAATACCTTTTTGATATCCCAGCCTACTTTTTCACAGCCATCAAATTCCAATTCCGACATCATGCCACTTCATCTATCATTCAATATTATTCGTTGTTGTTTTATCTATATATGTACACACATGCCGAGGAATTTGAGTGTGTAGGCCTGAGTAAAATTACTCACAAAAAGGAGATTAATTCTGTATTTGACTGGACAAATTTAATCAAGGAGAGGCTCGAAACTGATGGATATTCTTATTTCATATCAAAATTCATGTCCATTGTGTTATCACTCCACTGGATCTTAAGGCTGAAAAAGAGCCCAAACAGAGGTAACCACAAAAAATATTTTAGCTTGGTAGCTAGCCCTAACAAACTGGATAAGCATCTCTCCACAAAGTCATAGCCAAGAGGGCCAAATGAATTAAGGTTTAAGGCTAGGTACGAGTACAGGGGTTTGTTTGTCTGAAATTGGTTTGCTGGATGAGTGAATTAGGTCAAAGAGGCTAGGTTAGGGAAAAAAAGATTAGGGTTGCAGAGATTCAATGGGGAAAGGTAGGTAGGAAAGATAGAAATTTATGGTTTCAGGGTGAGATGGACCAGACTGATGAGGAGTTATAAAGAGCAGGAAAATGCATGTATTCTTTCTAAACTAAAGAAAATTAACAAAGTATGAAGGTTTTCCCAAAGACAGAGCACGAGAGATGAATTCTTCTTATCAACTTGAAAACAAACATATCATAGAAATGAAATGGATAATGGAACAAAACATTCATACATAATGAGACATAAGAAAAAAAAATGTAAATTTCCATAACATAGGTATCTCAAAGAAATAGCTGCAACCTTTTCATTAATTTCCTGCCAAATACTGATTACACTAGAGTCTTTGATCAATGCAACAACATCCAACCTTCTCTAATGAGTCAAGAGGTGAAATATATAGGCAAGAAACAAATTCTCCCAACCTCAGGGATCGAATCCCTAAGTGGAGGAGCAGTTCCACTAAAAATTGAACTAAAACCTAGAGTGTAGGGAGGTCAAACTGACTCATCCCTCACTTTTTGGAAACTAATTCATTACATCACATCAAAAGTTTTCACCTAATGTATTTACCCTTAGGTAAGTGTAAAAACATGATTATTACATTTAAATCATTGAATTACATTGGAAAAAATTCATTTTCCAAAGTGAAACTGAGAAAAACTGAGAAAATTTACAAATATCAGCAAACTCAGAAAATTGGTCAAAAGTGCAGCACTAGTGTCCAAAGCGCAGTGCCAACTTCAGCTCCATTTTTTAAGGGGTTCCTGGTGTCCCAATCGAGTTCATGATAGCTCATTGGAAATAATGTCCTGTCTAGTTTCTAGATATATGATTATTTTTCAAAATGGTGTTGATTTTACCCTCCAAAAATTGATTCTCCCAATACTGGTAAAAAATGTAGCTCCAACCTCCAAAACGGAGCATAAATGTGATTTTTTGGGTGTTTTTTTGACTTTTTGACTACTCTTCTGACCCAAAAAAGCTTAGAAAATTTGTTTTCCTGAATTTAAATTGCCTTCTTAATCTAATGGTGCTTTCATTTTAGCCATTGGAGGTCCCTAGGAAAAGCGCAACACCTAGGGCGTTGCACGTTTGCCAGTGCCACAGTGCGAAATTGCCAAAAACACAAAAATTTCCAAAATTTTCAAAATTTTCTCAAATTTCCAAAAAAATTATTTTGTGGGATGCTGATGCGGTGTATTAGGAAATTAGTGATGCCTCAACAATAATATAAATCTTTTCCCCTTCATTTTTCTTGGTTAGGGTTTCAAGTCTTGATTTGGCCTTTTGGAGTTTTGACCTTGCAATATGATTTCTCTTGCAGTAGTGTTTGGCCATATTCCTCCTTTGTGAGGCATTATATTTTATCTATCCTCCTCTTCTTGTATATCCTCCTCTTCTTGTTTATCCTCCTCTTACATATAATCTCTGTCTTCCTCCATAGTGTTTGGTGGCCAAGGGATAAGTTGGATGAGAATGAGGGTCTAGGGAATAGGGATGATTCTAGGAAAATTTAAGGAGATGGGGGAAGGGATTATGGAGCTTTGGGAGGTGATAGGAGGTTGAAATATCAAGGGAGTGGGAAATTATAATTAAATTATAGGTTTGGGGAAGCGGCTTCCTAGGAAATTTGAAAGCCTAGGACTTCGGGTTTTTAGGGAAAGGTATTTAGGGACTAGGAAATGGTAGTGTAAGGGTAGGGATAGGGGTTTTAGATATGTGGGAAGGAAATTCAGGGTATTAGGGCATAAAATTTTGGAATTAGGAGTAAAACTAGGGTTTTCTCACTAGAAAAATGCCAATTTCAATTAGAATCTAAAACACTATGAAAATCATTGTTTAGGAGTGCAAGGAGGCAACAAATTTGGTGTACTTACTTGCAAGAGTGTGTAATAGGAATTTGATAAATTTTTTTAAATATTTGGAGGCATTTTGGTGCTTAGAGAGATTATTGGGAAAAATCACAGCGCCTTGCCCAGAAGTGCAGTGCCAGTGGGAGAAAAGTGTAGCGATGCCTACTCTAAGCGCAACGCCACCCTCCAGAAATGAAACACCACATTGAAGGCCACTTTTGGAGGCCTTCCCGGTGTCCAAATTGAGCTCATGATATCTCTTTGGAAATATATTTCTGTTGGCTACACAATGGACTTATCAAGAACTGAAAATGATCACGTATAGCCCCTCAAAAATTAATTCTCCCAAGACTGGTCAAAAAGTGTAGAATGAGGGTGTAAAAATGCAGTGTGCTTTTGCAAGAAACATTTTAAGGCCTTCATAAAATCAAAATTGAGGTCATGGTAGCTCATTGGAAATCTCTCTCTGTTTGGTTATCATTGGACTTGTCTATCTAGTCATTTGGACACTCCAGCTAGGAGAAAAACTGATTTTCCCTAGGTCACTCCAGAAGTGCAGCAACTTTCCTGTAGAAACTGTATTTTTGTCATTCCTCCCAAACCATAACACCTGTGTAACGACTGAAGAAGGTTTTTGTTTCTTGGCCTATTATGGACAAAAACCACTTTCACTTTTGTAAAATTCATCTCTTTTTGGTTGGAAACATACTTTGAAGCAAAACCAGCCCTATGTGTGGCAAATGATTTGTCCCTTGGAATGAATTCTTGAAAAATGATGGAGACATGATGTTTATGAGTTGGAATGGCCTCATACTTGCTGATATGACCTCCCTTATGCCTCCTCTTCTCAGATCTATCTTATTCCATAGAAAACCCTAGCTCGATGGGAGAGAAAATTAGGGTTCAGTGCTTGTGGAAAATGATGATTTTGAGGGATAGGAGTGATGGGAAGTGTTTAGGAACACTGATGCCTTTTGGAACTTTAAGTTGGAAACTTGGGAATCATGAACTTATTACATTTTGATGACATAAAATTACATAGTGAAAATTAAAAATTACATATGAAAACCAAAATTACATGCTAAAACAAGAATTTTTATTTACAAATCATCTTCATATGGTGAAGAGATGTTATTGGATCACCCTTTACTTGCTAGTCTTATGGAGTGGAAATGAATTTCTATTGGACCTGGGAAACCCTAATGACCTAATGGTAACCTTGGAAAACCATAAAAGACCTCATGAGACCTTGAAGGACTGAACTCCATAATGTCATGACTGATGTGATGACATGATGATACTAATTTTATGAATGATGCACAGTAAAAAAGGTATGAAACTATGCCAACAAGTAATCAAATTTGAGGAAGAGTGATGCTTTTTGGACTAGAGATACCATCAATGACTAATTTTTTGCATGAACTAGTGGAGTGATAATTTTTTTTTGAGTGGGACCCTTAAAATGATATGAAAAGAAGATTTTTTATCACTGATGACAGGATACAAATACTGACACTAACACATTACATATGATATTATTCATGGTGCACCTCCACCCTGAATTTTATCTCAACAAAAAGAGTTGCTCCAGCTCAACAAATATGTCTGTGTAGGATATTGGTACTTGTTTGAAGACCATACAGAAGTCAGGATCTATGGTTGTGATCCCGCCCCCCCATCATTTTCTAGTATTCATGCCCATGAGGATATTTGCATTAGAATTCATGAGACAGAGCCTTAATGTAGGCGAACTCCACTTTTTTTTGACAAATAAAGGATATATGTTTAAACTAGGAAATACTACAGGCCCTTTTGTTATGAACTCAAGGAATACCTTCAAATTAATTGAGGAGCTTCTAAAAAATATGGAGTTCCAATAGGGAGATGTTTGGCATTATGATCCTAACGGTGTTATTGACCAAAGGACAGAAAATATAAAAGCTTAAAAATATATACATGAACCTAGACCTAGCATATAATGGAAAGACAATTTTGATTCATGGCCTTTGGATAAAGATATGGAGATTGATACCCCTACCATCAAGGAAAATAAACCAAAAAGGATCGTTGACCAAGCTAAACATATCGAGGAAGAGGAAGTACATGTAAGTAAGAAGGCAAGGACTCAGGAAATTGAAGAGGAGGAGTTTGATACTAGGCTAGTAGAGACAGGATCAAATCATCCAGGTTTCAAAGTTGTCCTGGAGGAGGCTCCACCAACTGTAGCCTCAACCTGCTCAGAGGTAACTGTTTTGAGTGCCAGAGATAGTACATCTACTAACAAGATAGGTTGGTATGCTAGAAGGGATATCAATTAAAGGAACAAGAAGGTATGGGATGAGATGAGGAATAACATAGCACTTAATTAAAAAACATGTAACACTAGTCTCATGGCTACCATGAATTTGCAGCGGAATCAGATGAAACTTTCATTGCAACATCCATCATCACAATCCTTGCCTTTAGGTTCACAGTTCAAAGCGTTGGATGTCTCTCTGGATCTAGTCACTACCCCTCTGGTAGATAAGGTAAACGTTCACAAACAATTTTGAGAAATTATATATAATGAACTTAGAAAAAATGCAATGACTATTGACAAGGAACAAAATTTGTTGGAAAAGGCTGCTACCAGATTAAAACAAGAGAAAGCGAATTCCAGAGCCCTCCATATGCAAAAATAAAGTTATAAAGATATTATTGTGAATATGGTTTTCAATCTATAAGATATATGAACTGTTGAGACCCTCCTTAAAATTTCATAGAAGGAAAATCAGGAGTTGAGGCTCAAGCTGAAAATTCTAGGAAGTGAGCATGTGCAAACCCAGGAACTGGCCCAAGTAGAAGCATAGAAAGAGATCTTTTCTAGAGAGCTCATTGATAGAAAAATGAGATAATATATATCAGAAAACATGGATCATAGCTACAGAAGAGGATGGATTCCCACACTTTCATTGTAGTTGTATCGGAGGATCCTCAAAATATCACTGAGAAAGTTACGAAGGCCTTGACTGAGCTCCAACTATTTGAAGGAGAGCTCAAGAAAATACAGAGAGAGTTGGATGTTGCCCAGGAAGACTTAGCTTAGAAATAAAGGCAAATTCAATCTTCCAGAACAAATTTCGAGGTCATCTCCAATAACCTACATGCTTTCAATCAAGAGGTAACAGAGCTAAAAGCAAAGTTAAAGGGGAACATGTCCTTGCTATAGGCCAAAAAAATAGTTTGGGATGAGATCATTGATGAGGTAAAAAATAATTGGTAGTATATAACACTCATGAACAGAAATAATTCCATCATCAAGGAATTAAAATTCCACCTTGTGTCAAAAAGGGAGGTTGGAGTGAAGAACTCCCTGATCGCTAAGAAGTACATCCAGTTCATCAATGAGAGATTGGTCAACGATTTAAGGCCTATCGACGTAATGGATCAAGTTAGCACTATTATGGAGATCATGAGAGTTATACAGAAAGAGGAGGCCCAAGATAAATTCGAGGAATGCCTAAATGCAATGATTAAAAATGTCAAAGCCTTTGATGCTAAGTTAAAGAGGATCGATGGAGTGGGATTTCCCAGTTGCTGGGATATTGGAGAAGGATTAGTGTTGTGGGAGAAATATAATAAGTTAGTTTAGGCCAAGAGCAAGGTAGACTCCACTCACGAGAAAATTTCCATAGTGAGAGGTAAAATGGTGGTGACTTACCTAAAGAGGGAATTTTACCTCTTAGGGTTGGTGAAGCATCTGTTCTATTTCAGGATGGATTATTCTGAGCTAACCCATCTTAGGATCGCATATCGAATCTACTCACAAGTTCCCCTGATGTCTCCAATACTGTGGAAGAGGTGCGAAGAGTTCGTTAATTCGCCTACCGTGAAAATGATTGAGCCTTCAACAGAACCTTCACAACCGTACTTAGCACAGATGAAAAGTCATTAATAATTTCTAGATGACACTTTAATTTCTTCCTTTTATGTAATTATTTAGTTTACAGTGAGTTTGTTTAATTTTCAGCTAGTACAACTATGCTACGAAGCACACTTACTTTTTAAAATGATCATGCACTGAAAAAATCAAGAAAGGAATATTATGGTAACAAATACTCTCCCAGGGCCTATATTAATGGAAATGTAATATTGAACGAGGGTTGAAATTTTTGGCAAGAAATTTGTTCCTGAAAGATAGCTATTGTGTCTCATTTTTGAATGGTTCTTTCAAGGGAAATTAATATACTGTCATGGCAATTCTAGCTCATGTGTGTTTTGTAGTATGTATCATTCCTATGTATTATCCAAATTTGTGTGCATATTTCTTCTCAGATATTATGTAATTACATATGCTAGATATGTTCTTGTAAACTCATGGATTCATTTAACTCAGTAATTAATGAAACATGTTTAATGAGAACTGAACTCCTTAATTGCACTCCATATATCTTTGAATTCTGCCTCTACTATTTTCATCTTTCTTGCTCTGAGCTTGGTATAATGGGTTCTTATATTTTTAAGCCCATTACATTGAGTTTTCTTCTTTCTTGTCTCTAATATCACAAATATGTCTCAACGATTTAAAACATGGACTGCATACGCGAGTGAGACTTGCCACCATAGATCTATATTTTACAGTTTCCTTGAATGATCATTTATTTTCGAGTTAATGCATTGTCTTGAATAAGTATGGTTTTTAATCAATATTTCTCAAAATATATTGAATTAATGTTGAGTATGATAAAAAAATCCAGAAAGACAATAAGAATACCTCACTTAAGGTGTCCTGGGCACTGGTCTCAAATCAATCCGAGGACTGTCTCTAGGAGCTACAACAAGATGTATCTTGCTTTTGAGGAATTTATTTGGGAGGATCAACCTTTTTCTGACTAGTAGAAGGTATATCATCCTAGAAATTTTTAGAAGGATTTATTGGGACTTTCCTATTCCTCAAATTATACTATTTGTGGACTTCCATAATAGAATTTTGATAACCTTTTTTGTAGTCTTTTGATTCTGCATGCATGAAATCTTGTTGTGATTGTAAGAAAAAATCATGTTCTTCCTTTGTCAAGAAAATATTATATACTCTTCCTCACCAAAGATATTAATATGATCTTGTTCTTGTTCCTCTACTACCTCCTGCTCTCCTTCTCCATAGTTCTCCTGAAAAGGAGGTCTGATTTGTTGCTAGTTTGCTGGATTTCTTGGGTCCCTATGCTTAATTTATATTCGTTGTCTTCTAA
This sequence comes from Pinus albicaulis, assembly GCA_034641835.2. Classification (NCBI taxonomy): domain Eukaryota; kingdom Viridiplantae; phylum Streptophyta; class Pinopsida; order Pinales; family Pinaceae; genus Pinus; species Pinus albicaulis. The sequence continues at coordinate 635,570,489 of CM076579.1, forward strand.
AATTTAGATTTATGATTTGAGTACCTCCCTATGATTCTCTTGAAAAAACTCTGTCTGAAAGAGTCCTTTTCTCCATCATCTTCTCCATTGTTTTCACCAAAGTTTCCAACTTAATGTCTGATGATGTAGAAGGTTCCTCCTTGATGGTGACCCTCTTTTCAGTCTTCATCTTGGCTTTCTTTGCCAAAAAGTTTTCTTCTACACTGACATCATTCTTCTGCATGTATTCAAGGGTATATGGGCTTATTTCTCTTAGTTGGTAGTCCATGTTAGCATCAAATCCATCTGGATAGCGAAATAAGGCTAAAATCAATGGAGGTTTTATTTAAACTAGGATAGAATTATAAATATTATTTAATATGTTTAAGTAGCTTGGACTGGTTCACCCAGAGTTCTCTTCAAGTTTTCATGTTCTAAAAGAATTTGAAGTGGATTATTTTTTACCTCTCAATGAGAAAGGAAAATTTGATGAAACCTTTTAAGATCAACAATACTGCTTGCTGCCAAGCCTATGTACCATTTTCTAACTTCTCCTGCCAATATTTGAGAAAATAGCCTTACCTTAACATCATCATCATCAAATTCTTCAAGGTTTGAAAAATCATTCATTTTGTCTATGTGTTGCAATGTTGTAGTAGGCCTAGTGCCATTAAATTAAGGTATGCACTGCCCATAATTCCGTGGCATAGAATTCAGTGGTGCTTACAAGACCAATGGGGCATAATGAGTTGTCATGATTGTGGTATGAGAGGTAGATGTACTCACTACTGTGCTTGATGATGAGGGTGGAAGAGGTGGTGAAACTGCAATCTACTGAGTTTTTGTAAAGGGAGGAGTATAGAAATAAAATGTAATAGGAGAAGAACAATGTGAAGGGATAAAAGGAAAAGAAAATGTAGTAACAATCTGCTAAAATATGGATGATTTTTCAGCAGCCTTGTGTAGTTGATTGATCAAGTGCTCAAGTTTATGAAACTGCTGTAAAATATCTTTATCAGACTTTGAAATGCAAAGTATATGTGATGGGATATATGGTATTAAATTAGACTCATCAATGGCTGTATTAGACATAAAATTTTCATACTTGGATCTAAAAAGGCTATGCTCAAATGGCAGATCAAATTCAATGTCCTCAACTGTTATAGTGCTTTCAAGAAGGGTGTCAGATCTTTGTAAAGGACTGTTACTTGCTTGACCTTCTTTACAATTTTTATTTCTAATCAGTTTCTCAAGATCACTTACAACTTTAGGGGGATCAGTATCTGGATGTGATTTTGTATGGATATTTCTAGAAGCCATATTTCTAAGAAAAATTATTAGAGTTTGGCTTAAACATAATTTTTAGGTGACAATTTCTGTTGAATGATTCCTAACTCACTTTCACCCACATGAAATAGGTTTAATATTTTCATATCAAGGTTTTACATGGGAATATTTAGCTTTCGTTCCTCGGAAATGGCGCTAGAATGTTAGCAGTCTGTAAATTCCCTAGGTTGAGAAGAGAAATTCTAGAGCTAACTGAAAACCACTTTTAGGCCAAAATATAACCCTTCTATCCTTAGAGAGGGCTCTCTCACTTTGATTTCCTAAAATTATCTGATACTAGGCTAGGTAAGATGGTCAAAATGTATGACTTTCAAAGATATATTGATGAGAAAAGTGACAGATCCATTGGGCATGGAGTCATGTCAAATCAATTTTTTGTCTAGTGATATGATGAAGAAAGAAAGGGATTCTTCACAGGGGAAAGATAGGTAGCCTTAGTGGTTGGATTTAGGCTAAATAGTTGTAGAGGGGGAGTGTAGAAAGGTGAAAGACAACACATAGAGCATAAAAACCATAGATTAATTCTAAAATTTTTCTTTAAGATGAAAACATTGATCACTTGGAAAAACTAATTCAGCGCACCATTAAGATGAATTCTGAATTAAACATCTAGTTTTTCCAAGCAAGAAGACATACATTTAAGATATTTAAACACATGAGACAACTTACAAGATCAAAAGGAGCACAAAAAACACCAAGATATGACACAAGAATCCCTACAAATCACCTTATATATTTCATTCATTCACTAGAAAGTTTCAGGAAATACAGTGCACAAAAAGTTTTTTCTTCTCTAATCGAACCAACATAACCATTTCCCATATTTTTTTTATCTCTATATACATCATGAGGTTTGATTTCCCACTCTATTTGGTCGAAATTATTGATCAAAACAAACTTATAACTAGATACATCAAAATTTTAGTGCATATTCTGAAAATAAGCATGGTTTTTCTTACAACCAATCTAAGCCTAAAACATCACCAACTTGGAATATTTGAAAATAAACATTAAATACACCTCCTAAGACAATATTACACCTATCCAAATTTCTATAGGTCAATTTGGGCATCATTTCCCAAGACCTGGTCAAACTGGACATCATCCCCAAGACCAATGAAATAGGGTATATCATCCCCTTATATTTCAATTGCTATGTTCCCTAAGAGAAGAACATTTCATTCATGGCTTCTATTGTGATATTTCCAAGGTTTGAAGTATATGTTATATCACTTATTGACTCACCAATGTAGTATCTAAAGGGGCTAACTACGTTGCAATACCAAATTCTCCATTCAAGGGTGCACTGCAGTGCAATTCCCGACATTCAAGAGTGCATTGGTCACCTGGGAGCAGAATTATGATTGTTCTGGGAATCTCCAGATGGCCAGTGCCTTCTAGAAGAGTCCATATGTGCCAAAATTCGAATCCAAGTGTCCATATAACACCTCTGAACTTGGAAACATGTATTTCCTATTATTAGAAAGTCATTCATTGAGAAACTATCATCAGTTTCCCTATAAATTGAGCACTCATCCTAATGCTGGGGAGGGAAGAAATTTAGTAAAGTTATGTTGTTGTATTCTCATTTGATAAGAGAGTGAAAGTATTTATATTCTATTGGTATGATGTTGGATGTGATGAGGCTGGAATGAAGCTATAGCAGGTTGACAACAAATCGGTCCATTGGTTGTAACCTTCCCCTTCTAATCTTTAATAAATATTGCTGTTAATTTTCCCATACATATGTCTCTATTTCTTGTGCAATGAATTCTTGAAATATTTATTTATTTCATATCTAATCAATTTTATTTGATTAAGATAAGTAGATATTTGTATATTCCATGTTGTTTTTTGTTCTATGTTTGTGTTTGCAAGAATTGATCTAGTGATTTGAGTTGGATTGAGAGCAATGACAACAACGACAGAAGGAGAAGGAGAAGCGATTGAATCACAAGTAGGATCCTTTACCATTCTTTATATCTGCTTGTTTTATAGAAAGTGATAGTAATTCTTTCCTTTGTTGTTCTAAGTAATAAACACCACACTTAGGGAATTTGGTTTATCCGTAGATCACAATTTCGCATAACAAATTGGCGACTCCACTGGGGAGTATCCTATCATTTATGGTGTTTTTTACTCTGTTTATCCTCATCAATAGCATCTAATTTTAATTATCAGTCATTTGAATGAAATAATTTCATTGTAAGTGTGTTCTGTTGCTTGGTTTTTCAATCCTTGTTGTGCCCAACACACTGTTGGTCAAGACACAGTGCACCGTAGTGCACTATCTCCCACTCAGGGGTGCTTTGCAACGCACTGTCTCCCCTTAGAGACTGTGTTGCCCCCTTAGAAAACCAAATTCTATCTAAATTTTTCATTGCTATCATTCTTAGCCACTTGTTTTTTGTATTCTGAAATGTATGATACCTCTTAGAGACCAGTAAACTTTCTTGTTCTTCCTCCTTTAAAAAGTAAATTTGTTCAATGTCTCTTTAGTGTTTTTATTTATCATTTGGAAAATCAAATTCAAAGTATTTAATTTTTGAATTATGTCGATTTTGTTTCAAAAAGGAAATTTTTGTTTCATTCCTCATTTCCCGTAGGAAAATTTTAGTTCCATTCTTCATTTTCCTAAAAGAGAAATTGTTGTTTCATTCCTTGTTTCTCAAAGAGGAAAACATTTGTTTGATTGATTTATGAATATAGTTTCCTTTCTTGCATTCAAATTAAGGGAGATGAAAAGAAAATCATGTATGTGCATATAATGAATTGTGTGTGTTGCATGGGAACAATTTAGGAAAGCAACATTTAGTTTTTTCTCTTTGTTGTTTGCTAAAATTTATTGTTCTTTCCCTTAGTAGCTAGGATTTTCATTGAAAAAGCTAAATTGAAAAGTTTTATTATAATTTAGTTTTCATTTTTAGGAATTTCCATTACATCGCACGATGAACCTCAAAGACAAACTTTTAAACAAGATCAACATAAAATTTACATCAATTTACCTAGGAAAGCATTGGAACATTAACGATAACATTTACAAGGTCTAGGCTAGAGACATGTTTTGGCATCATTAAACATAGCAGTTATCGCTAACTTGTCTGCGATACATTTTGAGTGTGATACCTCACTCCACATATGTAAGAATATAAGAGCTCGTCTATGTACCTTCGGGTATATAGGGCGATGTTATAGTATGAAAAGTGTAAGGGGGTGCTCTCACTGTGTGGTTTCGCATTAGAAAATGCTAATATGGACTTGGGCCTCCACGTAACTTTGGGTATATTTTGGAGGACAAATTTAGGTTGCTATCCATCCATAGGTAGCTAAGTCTTCCACCTTGTAACTTGTGATACACTGAACACAACATTCGGGGAGATTTCCTGCCCATACTTCTTGTTTCGCTAGGGGGTCTTCTGCAGTTCACAATTACTTGGTAAACCTTTTGCCTAGAATTACCATTTTATTTTGTTTATTTGTTTTTGGTTATAAAATAAATCAGTCATCATGGAAGAATAGCATCCATTTCCCCATTGTTTGTGTAGAATAGCACTTAAACCACCTTTACCACCGGAATCCATTTCTATTCGACGAAGGCGACATCATTCTACCGAAACTAGTACTATCAGTACCTTTGGTGTGACATCATCCTCACATATACCAAATTCACCTTGAGTTGTTTCGACAAATCCTGGTTCATCTATTGTTGTCGAGACATAGTTCTCACAACTACCTCTGGTCACGATCCATCCAATTAGTGAGACCATACCTCCCGAACCCGACGTTGTTCAACTGGAAGTTGGTCTAGATTATTTGATTCTTTTACCAGAACATGTAGATCTCGAAGTCGAACAACTGGAAGTTGTTCCTTTATCGGTCGCTCTACAATCGATTATAGCCATCGACTCTCCCATATCACGCAGTTAACCACCTGAAATATACTTCAGGCCTGACATCAAAATCCTTCCACGTGGTTTGATTTCGATTGAATAAATACCACAAGATGAAACACCTTCAACTCCAACTCATTTTGGTTCGGAGCTTTATCTTTACAAAAATTTTCCTCAATCACCTCACACTACTTTCTTTGATCCTATGTCGATTCAAGTTCCTGTAGATCCTGCAGGGTATACATTGGGTCGTATGACCATGGTTGAGACAACATCCTTGGTTGTACCATCTATTCCAGTTGCGACAACACCTTCTCTCGCTACTTCGTCGATGTTCACCATATCACCACAGTCACATCTATATGGTGGCCCTTTTGTCCCACCTGGTTAACAATATTTATCTGGAACCTTCTCTAGTGCATCCTCAAGCCCATGGACTTCACCAATGTCATAATTTTTTATTCTATCTGGTACATATCTAATGAGTACCAAATGACTTGATCCTTTATATACATCTTCAATGCAATATCAAGCTGGTCCATCTCAATATATTCTATCCAGTTTAATCTCAACTAGACTCCCGGCATTTGGAGAAAAATATTTTCCATCTTATTATACTCCTCATGCTAGGGGGCAACCTATGGTCACCCATTTTGACAATACTCCGTCGTTATCTGGTCATCCTAATTTTAGAATGACTATTTTTCAGTAGCAACCCACTCTACCCATCCAACCACAAATGATTGTGCAATCATATACCCTGGTTCAACCTGTTGCGCCCACATATAATCCACGTGTTAATAAATCCTTAACCCTGTTAAAGGCTCATGGTGTTGTACCTCAACCATCTCAGGCAGGTCCTTCAACCCAATACCCTCAAGTATTGGACCCTCAGACTCCAACTCCTTTGGCTAGTTTACAACAAACACCTGTATCCAATATCATTTATTCACAAGAAGGATTACCCTGTTATGGCATGTCGCATCCATAACCGAGTTTTACCTATTCCCAACCGAGTCCAAGCTATTCTAGTTTGGTTTATAATATTGGTGGACAAACACCTTGGCATCCACAAGTGCAAATGCAACAACCTTCATTCCAACAACAAGTAGCTTATCCAGGTTTTGGTCAACAAAATCCTCAAGCGTTTTCTTATCAAAACAACCCCTATCTGGGTTACAAGCAACAGATTCCTTATGCTGGTGCTCAAAGGCCTACTGCCCAAGAAATTCCATCATACCCTAGCTATGCTCAACCTAACTTAAATCGACAGTTTCCATTTGTTGCAACTTTAGAATTACTTGATTTAAACTGGCTTACAAACAATCCAATTATCTATGCTCCTTGGTGGCTGGTGATACCACATAAATTGCCCTCGGATATTCCTAATTTCAATGGAAACCCTGGGGAAGAACCGTCAACGCATGTTATGAATTATCATTTGTGGTGTTCATCTAACTCCTTAAATGACGACTCTGTTCGACTACGTCTTTTCCAGTGTATGCTCACTGGTCCAGCCGCGAAGTGGTACATTGAGTTACCACGAGCTTCATTTGATAATTTCACTGCTTTAGCTACTACCATTATGACCCACTTCCAGTTACCCATATGATATGAAATTGGAATGGAACTCTTCACCAATTTCAAACAAACTAATGCTACTCACATTTCTGATCATATTCATGAGTGGCATCGTCGTCGTAGAATGGTCAAGACATTTGTTCCTGTTCAGATCCTTGCTGAGTGGTTCATTAAGTACCTGTTAACATCTATAACTGAGGATGTGACTAAGGGTGGTGTCTTCACTAAAGAGAAGGTCATTTCTCATACCTAGTACTTAGATTTGATTTATACTCAGTCTGGCACGCTCTACGAGAAAATTCCCAACGTGTCGCGATCTAATTTTACTGTTCCTCCTCCATCTAAGGAGTCTCATGCCGATGACCATATGATAGGTAATACAAGCACACATCACTCTGATCCTGTACCTTCTTCTGAAATTCATGTCGTGTCATCTGACAAAGGAAAAAGTGACAAGCAACCTGGAAGTAAGAAAAAGGGGAAATCAAAGAAAAATCAAACTTCAATTCCATAGGAACGATCATCTAATCAACCAACAGGAATCAGAAACCTCGTTATCCTTGCATAATTTATAATAAGGATAATTTTTTTAGAGAATTTCCTCACCACGCCGAAGTCTCAAAATTGATTAATACCTCGCATGCATCCACTATGTTGATAGATCCATTTCCGAATCCATACACAAATTTGGTTGCTACAGATCCAGCTTCTAGTTCCCAAGTGTTTATGCTATCTTTCACGAAGCCAATGACTGATGTTTTGGTGTCAATGCATAATAAAGATTACGGTAGTCAGGCTACTCATCAACCTACTACTTCGACCATGAATCTGTCTATGGAATATATTCCGCCAACTGCTATTCTTGAGTTAACAATAAAGCCATCGAAGGGAGTGGTTCATAAATCGACATTCAATCCTCAAGCCTGAGCTGCTCAAAATTATAATATAGTTGAAGATTTGGCTCAATCCCCTTGAGATATGTCGATGCTTGAGGTACTTCAAAATTTTCCCTCCCAAAAGCAGGATTTGTTGTCGGAAATTGGTGGAATCAATCCGACAGATTCCAATCTTGTAGTCTTTAGTCATACGGGCTATGTGCCGCAATTATTAGTAGAATTGGCATTCTCCATCCAAGTAAATGTTCTCAATCACCTCATTCATCGTAATATTATTGATGAGGGAGCATATACGTGCATTATGTCTCTAAACTGCGGGAAGTCACTTGGCTCTCCACACCTATCTCAATCGTCTATGATGTTAAAAGCTTTTGACGGTCGTACATATAAGCCTTGCGGTATCATCAATAGCCTGCATGTTTAAATAGGGGAAAAATAGTAAATGTTGAAGTTGAGTTTGTTGATAGACCCCTTGATTACAACAATTTAATCGAAAGGCCATGGCCATAGGTATATGATATGACTGCGATCGTCTCTACATATTTTAGATTATCGCCTTTCCACATAAAGGTGTTATCACAGTCATCAATCAACTCTCCTTATTTGCCTCCAGTTCCCATGTAACTGGAAGCATTCCATTAGTTCACACACCCCAACTATCACTTCAAAACATTGGTGTAGGAATCTTAAAGGATTATTCCCTAATGAGAACCATTGCATTACCGTTGCCTATGACGTCAGCAGAAATTGCAAACATAGAGACTTGCTATATGATACCTTCCGCTCCATCTGGATTATGGAAGATTACAGGTGATTCTGAAGTTGCTACACTGGATGAATTTTTTCCGCCTAACCCAATTAAGCTAGAATAGTAATCAATCTACATGGCTTGAGCAGCGAATTTGAAATCGTCTTCACTGGTCGTTTGGGTTGATCGTTCATTAGATTTTGGTACTCCATCTGATCCTTTTTCATCCACTTTCTTAACTGATGAGAGCATTATGGAATCCATGATGCTAGAAGGAGAACCATGGGAAGATCATCATCATCGTTCCCATCTTCAGGATTACAAAGAATATGACCTTATTGAACTATATCACCCATCGATCAAAAATTTCTTTTAGAATTATTTTCCCATTAATGTAATCGAATCTGAGCGAAATTTATCAAATATTGAAGAAACCATTTCTATCAATATTTCAACCAAACCCAACATTGTATAAAACATTCATGTAAGCATGTCTTGTTCTCCATTAGAACTCGAAACTTATCGCTTTCTATTTCATGAATTCTGTGATATATTTTCTTGGTCTTACAAGGAAATGCCATGCATAGATACTAGTATCGTTGAACAAAATATTAAAATGTACCCTGATGTCAAACTAGTACGTCAACGCCTTTGTCCTGTTCATATGAATAAGGTCATTGCCATTAAAGTAGAAGTTGAAATTTTTTTGCTTGCTGGTTTCATTTACCCTATTTTGCTAACTAATTGGGTTTCCAACATTGTTCCTGTTATGAAGAAACAAGGGACAATCAGAGTGTGTGTCTATTATCGGGATGTCAATATTTCTTTTCCAAATGACAACTATCCTACTCCCTTTATCGACCATATTATTGATGATTGTGCTGGATGTGAAATATTTTATTTCATGGATGGATTTTACGGTTACAATCAAATAAATATCCACCCAGAGGACCATTATAAGGCATCATTTATCTATCCCTAGGGCACATTCTCCTATCGGAAACTCCCTTTTGGTTTAAATAACATTGGGGCAACATTTCAGAGAGCAATGGCTTATGATTTCAATGACATCGAGCACATTGTTCAACCTTATCTAGATGATTTACCTGCGCATTCACGAAACCAGACGGATCACCCGATGCATTTGATAGCTATATTTCTACGCTTCTAACACTATAAAATATGCCTCAATCCACATAAATGTGTGTTTTGTGTTGGTTCTAGTCATTTCCCAAGATTCGTCATCTCAAAAGAAGGAATTCAAATCGACCCACTAAAGGACCAAGCCATTCTTGATTTGCCTGTGCCATCAAATTTTCTTCAGTTACAAAAAATTCAAGGAAAGGCTAACTTCCTAAGGAGGTTCATACCCAAATACGTCAAAATCACTAAAGGATTTCCTCATCTCTTGAAAAAGGGGATTCCCTTCCATTGGGATAAGGTTGTGCAAGCTTCTTTTGATGTTGTTAAGGATACACTTGTCCAGGTGTCATTAATGTATCCCCCCAATTATCAGAGTTATTATTTCTTATATATTGTCGCGACTGATACGACCATTGCTATGGTATTGGTCCAAGAATAAGATGGGATTAAACATCCGATATATTATTTTATTTGTAATCTCAATGATATGGAAGTGAAGTATTCATATGTCGAAAAGCTCGCCATGGTGGGAATTCAAGCTGTCGAAATATTTCTCCATTATATTCTGTTCTGGATGACCATTTTCATTTTGGATTACAACCTCATGAATTACATTCTATCACGTCAATTTCTGGGGGGAAATTATTCAAAATGTATTGTCATTTTATAGGAATTTGATTTGGAATTCATCAAATCCAAGTCAAAGAAGTCTTTATTTTTGGCTGAGATTCTATGCGACCTTCCTTTGATATTACTGCTACTACATCGGAACCATCAATTCCTGATGAGTGTCTATTTCTGATCGGATCATATGATCCATGGTATGGGGATTTTATCATGTATCTCCAAACCCATCATTTTTGGCTTGATACCTCTCGCTCTCAACAACAACATATTTGATACCAAGCCAAAGATTATCTGATCATTGGTGATACACTTTATTGTCGTGGTGTCGATATGATTTTAAGGAGGTGCGTCACTCATGAGGAGGCCAAGAAGGTTCTAAATGATTTTCATGTGGGGGCTTGTGGTGGAAACTTGTCAGGATACGCTACTATGCAGAAGATACTCTGCGTCAGTTAATTTTGGCCTACCATATTTATCGACTACATCATTATAGTCAGAAGTTGTCATGCGTGACAGATATTTGATCGTAAAATATGCAGACTGCCAACGCTGATGCATCTTGTTATCGGTGTGGGACCATTTGCAAAATGGGTCATTGACTTCATGATCTGCAACCCTCATTGATCCGAGGGGCATGATTATATTATTGTCACAGTAGACTACTTAACCAAGTGGGCCAAAGAAATGCCTACATTTAATAACACAGGTGAAACAACTGCATTATTCTTTTTCAATCATGTCATATCACAGTTTGGTGTTCCTCAGGCTATAGTCACAAATCATGGTAAGCATTTCCGCAATTAGATGATGAGTTGACTGCCAAATTAGGATTTTCACATGATAGTTCTACTCCTTATTATCCACAATCCAATGGACAAGTTGAGACTATTAATAAGATTCTTAAACGAATGCTTCAATGAATGATAGGAGTTCATAAACGAAATTGGCATTTGATCCTGTACTCGGCTTTGTGGGCATACCAAACCTCGATGAGAAATGCAACTGGATTTACCACCTTTCAATTGGTGTATGGTCTAGAAGCTATCTTGCCTATCTGATGTGAAATACTGTCGTTAAAACTCATCGTTGACTTGTTACCTAACACATATTTTGTAGAAGAGTTATTTTTAACCTCATCCATCTTGATGAAACACATCATGAAGCCGCATTGTCTAACGAAGAGTATAAGAGACGTATAAAGGCGCAATACGACAAGCATGTACAGCCCTGCATTTTCTCAGACATTGATCTAGTTTTACTTTATGATCAGGAAGTTGATGTAATAGGTACAGGAAAATTTGAGTCGTTATGACATGGCCCCTATATTGTCAAAAGAGTTCTTGCTAAGGGTGCCTACGAGTTGGTAGACTATGATGGAATTCCATTGGCGCAACCCGAAATGGGTTGTATCTAAGACTTTACTATGCTTAAACATGAGCGTATTAAACTATTGTATTATATTGTATATATGGTGTTGATTTGCATCTACTATCTTAGGTTTTTTTCTAGAGTTTTCTTGAAGTTATTAATTCATTTTACATTTCATCATAGATGTTTGAATCTTTGGAACCATTCGTTCGGTATGCTAATGGTGCTAGTCGTGGTAGGAATAATCTATCCTCTGCAGCATGGGCCATTTTTGCTATGAACGACGAGTTAGTGAGTTTTCAAGGGATTTGTATTGGTCGATATACAAACAATATTGTGTTGATCGAACTTCTCTTTGATGCCATTTCATTTGGTATTAACCATATCATCATTAGGTTAGACTCACAACTTGTTGTACTGCAACTTACTAGCATTTATACTGTCAGAAATCCAACCCTGCATCGTATGTTCCTAAGAGTTCGAATTTTGATTTCATTCAATATCAACACATTTCCAGAAAATTGAACACATTAAATGATTTCTTAGCGAATTGTGTTATAAACATACATTTGTAACACACGTAAAGACATATTTTCAATTCACATCACATAAATGAATAATATTGCACAATAAACATAGGAAAACACTGAAAACAAATAGAAATATAGTTATAGGTTTCTACAAAATTTGTGCCCAAGACACATTGGTCATCTGACGCTGCATTCTCATGGGTAACTCTTCGATCGGGCAATCCGAAATCCCGAAAGTCATTAGGGGAATTTTGAGGTATAAAATGGGCCTCCTAAGGAAATTATAAATTAATAGTGGAAATAATAAAACAATATTTGATTACATCATAAAATTTTAGAGGGAAAAAATAAAAAAACTATTTCAACTCTTATTTTGAGCTTATCTCCCTAAGATTTTACTCAAATTTTGAGTGGGAATACTTGTTGGATGCGAAATTTAATTCCTCATACAAGGAGTACCCATGTTGCATACTTTTGATGGACTTTTCTACACGAAAAATGAGAAATACATGAAAAATGTGATTGTAATCACATTTTTTCATGTATTTCTCCTTTTTTGTGTAGCAGGGTCCATCAAAAGTATGCAACATGGGTACTCCTTAGACGAGGAATTAAATTTTGCATCCAATGACCACTCCTGCTCGAAATTTGAGTAAACCCTTAGGGAGATGAATTGAAAATACAAGTTGAAAAATTAGTTCTATTATTTTATTATTTTTTAATATTTTTACTTTTTTACTCCGAAAATGGTGAATCACCCCCCATGGTGACATCACCATATTGAATCGTATTAGTTCATATAAATTTTATTTTGGTTGTACATTTTTCTTAGGAGGCCTATTTTAGACCTCAAAATGCCCCTAATGCAATCCCTCTATGTGCTGTTGTAGCTCAACAAGAGTCTCGGTCATATCCAAATCCCGAAGGACTTTTCTCCCGACAACCCTCTCTGCTAGCTCATCTGCTCTCTTCTCTGGCTGACCCACTAGTCGAACTCAACCTAAATATGCGTACATCAAAACTTTAGTTTAGTCTTGGGAAACATAAAAATACAAAAACATGTATAAACCTTAGAAAAATAAAATAAAAATTCAAAAAATTCTTGCCAATTGCACCCCATTGAGCGTCGTCTGGTAGAATCAAGTCTGTATCTCCTTGGAAGTACACGCCTGCATATGCATAATCATCGATGGTGACCATATGTCATCTGAAACTAGTGAAGAATGTAGTCGAGAATACGATGTTCAATTGACCAGCATGTCTAGCCATCAATTCTACCCATCTCTGCATCCTTGGATCTCTAGGGCCAGATATACCCAATGTAACATGCTGGGGTTTCATCAATGGAATACACTCTAAGGAAAAATAAATCACGATCGAGCCATAGTTGAAATTATTCTTCCTTCCTCCCTTTGCCTTGGTCAGCTATTCTTTCATTTGAAAGAGGACAACTTCAACCCAGTTAAATACTACTGGTTCGAAGCACTCCAGTGCATACTGCATGTATGCTATGTTTGCCACATGTAGTGTAGCGGTTGTTGGGCCAGAATTAAGGTACTTTTTCACCCTACCTTTACTTCTAATTGTCATACACTTTTAGGAATTTTTCCTCATCTTAACAATAAAGGAAAGGAGAATTAATGCAAAATCAGGACAAATGGACTAACGACAAAAATCATGTTTAAAAAATAAGGATTTGACTTATTTCAACTTTATTCACAGGAAAACAAGGTAGCTGAATTGACGATGACCAAAGACAACTGACAGGTAGAGGACACGAAATCACGATGACCCCCAGGACTAGAGGAAGGTGGAAAGACTGATCCATGTTTGAAGAACTCAAACGACACCCATGAGAAGCGAGCTGTTGTTTGGAAAAGACCATTCCACCAAGCGAAATCGCCAAATATGGACAAGAAAAGGGAGCTGAATAAGAATTCTCTTCTGTAATAGGAATATCAGGACAGAACTGTCCAATTGTATTCATGTCTTAACCTTTTTAATAAATATTTTTTGTATTTTGAATAGTCATTTCCTGAGTTTTCCATCGCATTAGACTTTTGGTGGTTTGGGCCCAGCCCTGGGAGTTTTCGCGCTCACATCTGTATTGTACTTTAATTACGGAATTTATGTTCAATTATCTGATGCATTCTATGAGATATATTTCCTCTTGTTAAACTTCTATGCCTATGATGCTGCAATTTCCTATGCCACTAAGACAGCTTATCACTCATGTTTTCTAGTTTGCAGTAATTGTTTTATAAATGTTTGACATTTTCATCATTTTCTCAATTCATTTATATCTGTTTATGAGCTTTAACATGATTTATATTCAATACTTCATATCGCTAATAACTAGATCTTTCCATTAGTACTATAAGATTTCTTGTTGTGCTTAATACAAAGGAATGTTAGCTAGTTAGTTTGAAAGAGAATTCCATTGCAAAATTAAATAAGTGATTGTTGTTCCATTCAGTAAAAATGTTGTTCAATTCATCAAGTGTGCTATTCAATCATAGGTTATTCTTGTTGAGCTTATTTAGACAGACTAGTTAACGACATTTTGCAATTCCATTTCTTTTTCATTTGATTGAACTTCGAGAATTAGTTAATCTTCTTCATGGTAATATATAGTAGCTATTTTCGATGTCACTCGCATATACTGTGCTTGCACTCTTGAAATAAGAAGACTTACCATGGGTTGACAATTGAATGAGAAACATAGAGATTTCCTATAATAGACAATTCAGTGAATCAACATTTTTGGCGCTGTTGCCGGGGAGAGTGTTGAATAGTGAATTCCTTCATTCCTTTTTCTCTGTTGCTGCGAAGAATTGGGTATTAAAGCTGAGAGGTAAGAACCTGCATACTGGCAAGAAAAACGCTTTCCCCCTAACCCACTTCTCAGCAATTGTTAAAAGGTTAGTAGAATAGGTGCTCTTGTTTTATGACTAGGAAGAAAAGGATAGAAACAAATCAAAATCATCCGTAAAAGTCTACAAAACCAAAAGGACCGGTAATCCTCGGTAGAATAACATATATAGAATAAATCGTTAAGAGAGTTGAATCCCAAGCATCTGTAGGACCCAAAACCATTCCCATTCAAAGTCCTACTACACTCCCTCAGGCAACATCCTCACCATCTATAGCCCACGTCAAGATTCACAGTGAAACTAAAGGGTCTGAACAAAGCCTTCAGACTATTTAACACATAAGTAAAGACCCTTCAATAGAGGGAGGTTCTTGCAATCTACAAGAAGGATAAGGAGAAACTACTGGGGCGATACAAGTAGAATCTCTAGAGCCTGAATCCCCTGAAAACGTGTTCGAGAATAAGATGCTTGGTATTCTAGATCGAGGAAGTTCTGTAAAGCCTCCTCCCCAATCACCACCCAAGCCAGCTAAGATCACTCCTCCGGAACAAGAGATCCTTGAAGAGTACTGGCATATATTTGATCAAATGGAAAATAATCAAAACTAGAATCAAAGGTAGACATCGACATTTGAATATCCCATTGTTGACCATGCTGCTAATGCCCCTATGAAATCCATTCCCCTGCAAAACATCCCCACCTTCCATGGGTTGACCTTGGAAGATCCCGATGCATTTTTATTTGAGTTCGACGTCTTATGTATGGGATATGACTATACCACTAACCCGCAGAAACTGAAATTGTTCCCCTCTAATTTGAAGGGGGTGGAATTATGTTGGTTCATGGGACTTGGTGGGGGAACCATCAATAATTGGGACCAAATTAAGAACATTTTTTTAACTAAATATCAAGTTTATTGTCGGACTTGGGAATTAAAAGATGAAATCTTCAATATGTCTGCAAAAGACAACGAGACATTGGAAGAGTATGTCGAAATATTTCAGTATAATCTACAAAGGTCCCCGTATACTGCATTATCCAAAGACATCTTAAAAGCAAAAATGATTAAGGGAATGAAAGAAGAATGGATTGAAACACTCAATATAATGGGAAGAGGGGACATCTATCAAGAAGAATATGATGAAATTATTTTGCTGTGTATCGGGTGCTCTCGGAGTAGTACGTGAATTAAGCCAATTGGGTGAGACTCAACAAGGAAATATCTCAAGAAGTCTGGTGGCAACGTAACCAGAGAAGAGTTTGGTAATCTTTTAGAAGACTTCAAAACTGAAATCTTGGGTACTTTGAAAATTTAGCTTGATGTCCTACAAGCCAAGCAGAAGCAAGCTATAACAGAACAGAACTTGAACATATTCTTCCCACACTGTCAGAAGAAGCACAGCCAAAGGGAATTCCCCTTAGACACGATTCAGACCTATGATATATGCACTAAGGATCATGCCATGGACCATTTCCCTTCACTCCCAGGACTAAAAGAAGTTTACAAAGAAGTAGAAGAAGAAACAGAACCAGTCTTCCTGATGAACCAGCATCAACAATGGAAAGCACAACCAGGTATGCCTCAAGACCTGCCTCTGTTCTTTCCTTCTTTGAAATTTAACCAATAAAACCCCTCACAATCTTGGCAGAATCAACCACATTTCTCCACTTGGTCGTCTCAGTCATTTCCTATACCGCCTTGGCCAACACAACCCTCTTCAGGAAATAATTGGCCAAGCTTTTCTTGTTCCCCTCCTTATTGGAAAAACAACCCATATCAAACCCAGTGGCCAACATCTCCTTCTCAAACCACAAATTGGCCTCAAAATTGGAAACAACCTCTGGGAATGACCCACCCACCAATGAGGACAGGGATTCAAAATCAACCTACACTACCAGCACCGTACCAGCATAACCCTCAGACTATCATCCATCCTCAATTACCAGCCCAACCAAATCCTAACCCCAACACTATGCCGGTTCAGCTAATCCAGATTATAGAAAATCCAAACCCCAAAACTGAACAAAAGCAATGTAATGAACTAAGGCTGAGATCAGGATGTATTATCTCACGAAAACAAGGAACAACCCTACCTCAATTAGAATCTGGAACTCCAACAGAGCCCAGAAAAATGAATATAACTGAAACAAAGGTGGAGCAAGAAAAGGAAATAGTTGACCAAGAGAAGGCTGAAAATCTTAGGATTTTTCCAACTCCTTTCCCTGAAAGGTTAACACTGCATAGACCAATGATCTCTCCAGATTTTGATATTTTGGGAGAATTGAGAAAAATTTGCATCAAAATTCCTCTTCTTCAGGCCATATAAGACATCCCCATATATGCCAAGACAATTAAAGAACTATGTGGAAAGAAGCAAGAAAAAAGAGTAAAAATTGCTCTCACTGTTCATGTGGTGGGAAAACTATCTGAATTATTATTGGGTAAAGAGGCCCCCATTAAATACGATGATCCAGGGAATCCCATAGTAAGTGTACAAATCTTCGGCCACTCCTTTCCAAACACATTGGTCGACTTAGGGGTGGCCATTAACATCTTAACAAAAGGGACCTGCGAAAAGATAGGCATATCAGCTTTAGATCCCATAGCTACGCTGTTAGAACTCGCTGACAAGTATTTTATTAAGCCAAAAGGAATATTGCAGGACATCTTGGTTCCTATGGACTCATGGGAGTATCTGGCTAATTTCTTAGTTATTAACCCAAAGAATCGGATGGACGGACACCCCTTGATTCTTGGGCGGCCTTGGTTGGCAACAACTGATGCTTACATAGGCTGTCAGACAGGCAGCATGACCATTTCTAGGAGAGATTCCATAAAGAGCATTATCATTTACCCTCCTGCCAAACCAAGTTTACCCATAGTACACATTCACAAGAATACACATACATATTGGGAGAAAAATATCCGTCCACCTCCGACATTAGTCGAAGCTCTTGAATTTAAGAATCAAACTGAAGATGATGTAATCAATAAATTTATGAATCATCCACCTACATCTGGAAACTTAAAATGCTAAATGTTGAAAATAGTTCTTGAAGATTAAACACAAGAAGATCTCTTGGCAAACCTTGATGATCAAAATATACCCACAACCGCTGTGCACAACAACATACTCGTTGAGACTGAGAAAAGGAAAAATTTGAATATCAATGGGAACCTGGATAGTGACCAAAGGCAGAAGCTCATAAAGGTGTTATAGAAGTATCAAGGATCATTTTCTTGGGACTACCCAGACATGAAGGGCATAGACCCTCAGCTAGGCACCCATCACATCTACACTGACAAGGAGGCTCAGCCTATTCGGAAACCCCAGCATAGGTTAAACCCTCATCGAAAAGATGTTGTAAAATAAGAACTGCAAAAACCACTGGATGTGAATTTCATTTATCATATTTCAGACAGCAAGTGGGTCTCCCCTCTAGTAGTCGTCCCTAAAAATAATGGGAAATGGATAATCTGTGTGGATTATCGAGAACTAAATAAGGCAACACAAAAGGACAACTTCCCCCTCTCTTTTATTGATCAAGTCCTGGATACATTGGCAGGGAAGCGTTTATTTTATTTTCTTGATGGATTTAGCCGTTAAAATCAAATCCAAATAGCCCCGAAGACCCGGATAAAACAACCTTTACCTGCCCATGGGGTAAATTTTCCTATAGGGTGCTACCATTCGGACTATGCAATTCCCCAATAACATTTCAAAGAGCCATACTCAGCATTTTTACTGATTTAATAAATGAGGGGCTTGAAATTTACATGGACGACTTCACTCCATATGGTGATGACTTTGATCAAGCATTAGAAACACTAGAAAAGGTATTGGAATGATGTATTGCTACCAGGTTATGCCTAAGCAATGAAAAGTGACACATGATGATGACCGAAGGAGTAATCCTGGGGAAATATATCTTTACAGTAGGAATACAGGAAGACCTAGAAAAAATAGAGGTAATCTTTTTATTAGCCACACCTTGCACATAGACTGAGGTGCGTATTTTTCTATGGTATGCAGGGTATTATCGTAGGTTTATAAAGAATTTCTCACAAATTTCTACACCTTTGTATGCACTAACTGAAAACGTCTAATTCCATTGGTATGATAAATGTGACACTATTTTTGCAGATTTAAAGAGACTGGTCTCGACAACACCAATCTTACACAGTCCTAACTAGGAGTTTCCTTTTCACTTTTCTTTAGATGCATCTGATACAATGATAGGGGCAGTTCTTGGTCAAGAAGAAGATAAAAAGCCCTATGCTATTTATTATATCAACAAAAATCTCACTCCTGCCAAATTAAACTACACAGTGACAGAAAAAGAGTTCCTAGATGCCATTTATGCTATTAATAAATTTAGACATTATATAACTGGCTATCAAGTACTCTTGTATACTTATCACTCTGCCATTAAATATTTAGCCAATAAACCAATCACAAATGAGAGAATAACTCATTGGTTTCTGCTTTTGCAGGAATTTGACATAACCATCAAGGACCGCCCAGGAAAAGAAAACATAGTCGTAGACTTCATATCCAGAGTTCCAAAGAGAGATGACACACTAACAGTCGATGATCAGTTTCCAGATGAACATTTGTTTGTAGTAGCAGTCAAAATGCCATGGTACGCAGACGTAGCAAATTACTTGGCAGTAGGGAAACTTCCCAGGCATTTAACATCAAGGGAATAAAAGCTGATTGTACAACGCAGTGTCGGGTTCTCCTAGATTGGTGGATACCTCTTCCACACAGGGGTCGACATGCATATATGCAGATGCATTTGGGAAGACGAGATCTATGATATCCTACAGGTGTGTCATGATGAACCACGTTGTGGCCATTTCGCAGATCATAGAACAGGGCACAAAGTATTACAATTGGGTTATTATTGGCCTATGATCTTCAAAGATGCAAAAAAATATGTCCAAGCCTATGATAGTTTCCAAAGAATGGGCCGCCTAGGCCAAGCAAACGAAATGCCACTACAACCACAATTGGTAATAGAACCATTCGAATGATGGGCACTAGACTTCATTGGGCCATTCAACCGGCCATCAAATCAAAAGAACCTACATACTAGTTGCCATAGAATATGTGACAAAATGGGTGGAAATAATAGCTTTACCTAGAGCCACGGAAGAATCTCTGATTAACTTTATATTTGAGCTATTTGTGCAATATGGTCTACCATGGGAAGTGATAACCGATGGAGGGGCATAGTTCGTAGGTAATAAAATCACAACCACTCTAAAGAATCACCACATCATCCATAGAGTCACGTCTCCTTACCACGCAGGCAAACGGATAGGTCGAAAGCACCAACAAATTCCTTGAGGAAATTATTACTAAAACAGTATCATCGCATCGCTGGGACTGGGCCACTAGACTTCTAGATGCCCTATTGGCTTATTGCACCACATGGAAAAAGACCACTGTCTATTCTCCGTATCATCTAGTATTTGGGAGAGAGCCTATTTTACCCATTTAATTTGAAGTCAAGACTCTAAGGACAACCCAGGAAGTAGGGTTGGACTTGATGGAGGCCCAGATTAAAAGACTCCAGAAAATAAATGAATTGGATGAAATACGGCTACTAGCTCTGTAGTGCACAACGATCATACAAAAACAACTAGCTAAGTGGCATGAAAACCTCATAAAAAATAAGACATTCTAGAAAGGATATTGGGAACTTATCTATGACTCCATATTCCAAGATTTTTCTGGAAAATTGCAGACAAGGTGGCTCGGTCCATACGAAATCCAAGAAGTACACAACAATGGTACCCTCACCTTGACCACCATAGACAAGTCTGGTTCTAAATTTTGAGTCAATGGGCACAGAGTACACCTCTCTCACAAACCTCTCACAAAGGAGTCTTTTTGCCAGCAAGTACGAAATGATCCTACCATCCAAGTTGTGGCAGAAGGGGGTGATAACCCCACAACCTCAAGTACATGAGAGTTTGCTACCTTCATTTGTAAATAATGTCTATAATCTCCCTGCCATTCCTAGTTTCTTATTTTGTTGTACATTCTTCATGCTCACAATTGTACCCTTTGCCTCATCCTCTTGTGTTTTTATTTTTCCTTGATGTTCAAATTCTTTGAACGACTGCTGTTCAATCCAATTGAAGAACTGCGGTTCAATCAGATTGAACAACAGTGTTTTTGCGTTTTTATTTTTCCTTGCTGTTCAAATTATTTGAATGGTTGTTGTTCAATCTAATTGAACAACTACTGTTCAATCGGATTGAACAACCGTGTTTTTTTGTTTTTATTTTTCCTTTCTGTTCAAATTTGTTGAAAGGTTGCTGTTCAATCCAATTGAACAACTGTTGTTCAATCGGATTGAACAAACATGTTTTTGCATTTTTATTTTTCCTTGTTGTTCAAATTCTTTGAACAACTGCTGTTCAATTGGATTGAACAACCATGTTTTTTAATTTTATTTTTCCTTGTTGTTCAAATTATTTGAATGGCTGTTGTTCAATCCAATTGAACAACTGTTGTTCAATCAGATTGAACAACCGTGTTTTTGTGTTTATCTCCCACTTGGAGACTGATTGTAGCAACTCCACCGTTGCTTCATTTGCTGGACAATGACTCCTCTTTGGACCTGGTTGTTCCTCATCTTCATCGTCATCCTTGAAGACCAATTGAAACTGAGCACATTCTCAGTTTCTCCCTGGTTACAACTTTTGTAAGCATATCTGCAGGATTCTGGCTAGTGTGTATCTTTTCCAGCTTCAACTTTCCATCTTCTAATACTGACCATATGAAATGGTACTTGAGAGGTATGTGTTTAGTCCTAGAATGAAATACTGAGTTCTTTGCAAGAAGAATGGCACTTTGGCTATCACTGTATAGCGTGCCCATATCATGCTTCTTAACCAATTCACCCATAAACCTTTGTAACCAAATCATTTCTTTACTAGCCTCTGTAGCAGCAACATACTCTGCTTCTGTTGTTGAAAGTGCAACAACACTTTGGATTTTTGAAACCCAACTGACAGATGTTCCACCTACAGTAAATACATATCATGTAGTTCTCCTCCTGTTATCTCTATCACCTGCCATATCTGCATCAACATATCCCTGTAGAGAAATGTTTGAACCACCAAAGCATAATGCTTGATTTGTGGTACCTCTCAAATATCTGAGAATCCATTTTACTGCCATCCAATGTTCTTTTCTTGGATTATTCATGTACCTGCTTACAAATCCCACTGCATGTGCAATATCAGGCCTTGTGCAGACCATTGCATACATTAAGCTTCCAAATGCAGATGCATATGGAACTTTAGACATATAATCCATTTCTTCTTGGGTCTTTGGGCACATCTCCTTACTAAGTTTGAAATGGCTAGCAAAAGGTGTACTAACTAGTTTTGCATTGTGCATATTAAATCTTTTCAACACCTTTTCTATGTACTCATTCTGAGACAGTGTTAATTTACGATTTTTCTTGTCTCTAGTTATCCTCATACTAAGGATTTGTTTTGCAGCTCCCAAATCCTTCATTGCAAATGAATTTTCCAATTTTCTTTTGAGCACATTTATTTCCTGCATGTTAGATCCTGTAACAAGAATGTCATCTACATACAATAACAATATAATATAGCTGCCATCATTTTGCCTTTTTTGAAAAACACAATGATCAGAGTGACATCTAGTATAACCTTGTTCAGACATAAACTTGTCAAATTTTAGATAGCACTACCTTGGAGCCTGTTTTAAACCATACAAGTTCTTCTTTAACCTGCACACCAATTTTTCTTTCCCTTTTACTTCATATCCTTCTGGTTGCTGCATGTATATCTCTTCCTCCAAATATCCATGGAGAAATGTTGTCTTTACATCTAACTGTTCAAGATGTAAATCTTCCGCTACTACAAGAATTAAAATAGTTCTGATTGAATTCATCTTAACAACAGGAGAAAACATTTCATCAAAATCAATACCTTTCTTTTGTGCAAACCCCTTCACCACAAGTCTAGCTTTGTACCTCTATTTTCCTCCATCTTCTTCCTTCAGCCTGTAAACCCATTTATTCTGCAATGTAGTTTTACTTGCAGGCAACTTGACTAAGTCCCAAGTCTGGTTATGCATTAAGGAGTCCATCTCTTCTACCATGGCTAGCTCCCACTTCTTCCTGCTTTCAACCTGAATTGCTTCTTCATAACATTCAGGTTCACCAGAATCAGTCAACAATAAATAATATAATGAAGGAGAGTATCGTTCAGGGGGTCTACTTATCCTGGTAGATCTTCTAACACCACTTTCAGGTGTTTGAGGTGCCTTTTGCTGTTGTGGTGGTTGCTGCTGCTGTGGTTGTTGATTATTATTATTTTCAGGCACCTTTACTTTTTCAGTTATCTCATCAAGAACCGTGTATTCCTTGCTTTCTTTTTCCTATTTCTTTTCCTGCAGCTGATTCTTATACAAGACCTTTTCATTGAATATTACGTCTCTTCTCCTAATGATTTTGTGATTTTCATAATCATATAAGCGATAACCAAAATCATTAGCACCATATCCAATAAAGGTACATTTCTTTGATTTTGCCTCAAGCTTTGTTCTGTTTTCTTTATTAATATGGACAAAGGCCTCACAACCAAAAGGCTTTAAAAAGAGTAGTTTACCTTTTTACCTGTCCATGCTTCCTCTGGAATACCACCATCCAAGGAACTTGAAGGCCCTCTGTTTATTAGATGAACAATAGTATCTACAACATCTGCCCAAAATTGTAAAGGCAATCCTGCATGCAATCTCATGCACCTTGCACGCTCCATGATTGTTCTGTTCATCCTTTCTGACACACCATTTTCTTGTGGTGTTCTTGGAACTATCTTATCTCTGTGAATTCCATGCTCTGAACAGTATCTATCAAACTCTTTGCCGCAATATTCACCTCCATTGTCTGATCTAAGACACTTCAACTTCTTTCTTGTCTCAATCTCAACCAAAGCTTTCCATTTCTTGAAAGTATCAAATACATCAGATTTATTCTGAATACAATAAATCCATGTTTTTCTAGTTGCATCATCAATAAAGTAACATAATAACAAGAGCCACCGAGAGATGATACCTGAGCAGGTCCCCATACATCTGTATGCACAAGCTCCAATTTTTCGCTCTTCTTTTCTTTCCCAACTCTGAGAAATCTGACTCTCTTTTGTTTTCCATAAATGAAATTCTCACAAAAATCCAAATCAACATTCTTCAAACCTGGAAACAAATTTCTTGAGTGAAGAATTTTCATCTCCTTCTCACTCATGTGTCCGAGCCTATGATGCCATAATGCTGCATCTGCTCCTTTGGAAGTTAAAGCATTAACAGAGTTAGAAATACCATTGCATAAATACAATGTACCAACCTTTTCGCCTTTTTCTATTACCAGGGCTCCTTTGGTGACCTTCCAAGCTTTATCTGTGAAAATTGTCACACAACCTTCACCACCTAACTGCCCTGTTGAAATCAGATTTTTCTTCAGATCTGGAACATGCCTTACCTCCTTTAGTAGCCATTGGTTTCCATTCTGTTGTTTTACAAGAACTTTACCCATTCCAACAATTTTACATGGTTTATCATCACCCAAACGAACTTGTCCAAAATCTCCTTGAACATAGTCATGAAAATATTTCTTATCAGGTGTGGCATGGAATGAAGCCCCTGAATCTACAACCCAAGAATTAGTAACATTTTCTATAGGTTTTAACCCTGAACAGAAATTATCTACTCATGAATCTTATAACAGAAAATAAACAATAGCGAGAGCATAAAACATAAAACAGATAAACACAGAGATTTTCCCCTGGATCCCAAATCGAGACGACCAGCTTGATTTTTCATTATATTCCTTTTAGTGTTACAAAACATATATATACATGCCGAAGCATACATAAACCCCAATCCATAAACCCTGGATTAGAACATAACCGTAGTTCCCTTGACCGTATCTACAAAAATACCAGGGGCCGAAAAACCATCGTACCGCAATACCATGTGCAAAACCATGCACAAAACCATGGACACGGACTACCCACCGGAAATTAAGGACCCAACATAGTCGTGGAAAGAATATAACACATACCCAACATTCTCCCACTTGTTGTTTTCTTTCCACAGGGGGCCACAAGAGAGCTTAGTCATTGACCCAATTCTTCAACACCCATTGTTTCTCTACACCAAGAGAACTTCTGAGTGCTCATAGACTTTGTTAATGCATCTGAAACATTCTTCAAAGTGTCCACCTTTACCAGCAACACCCTTTCAGCCTCAACCATATCTCTAACAAAGTGATATTGAACATCAATGTGCTTTGTCTTTGAATGATAAGCAGGGTTCTTAGCCAAGAAAATTTCACTTTGGCTATCACAGTATATCCTTATAGCTTGTTGTACCAACCCCATACTTGAACACAATCTTTGCAACCAAACTGCTTCCTTGCTTGCATGAGTGGCTGCTATGTATTCTGCCTCTGTAGTTGAAAGAGCCACTACAGACTGTCTTTTACTCATCCAACTAACTGTGCCTCCAAATAGGCTAAACACATACCCACTTGTAGATCTTCTTTGGTCCAGATCTCCAGCCCAGTATGCATCAACAAAACCACGAATGTCCAACATTCTTTCCAATCCTGGTCTTCCCTGGTAGCACAAGCCATAATCACTAGTGCCATGTAAATATCTGAAAACCCGCTTCACTGTTGTCCAATGCTCCTTCCCTGGGTTTGACATAAACCTGCTCAATACTCCCACTTCATGTGCAATGTCTGGTCTAGTACAGACCATTGCATACATCAGGCTACCCAATGCACTTGTATATGGAACACGGGACATATACTCCTCTTCTTCTTGTGTCTTGGGACACCGTTCAACAGACAAATTTACACCTACAGGAATAGGAACATTCACCGGTTTACTATCCTGCATATTGAACCTCTGCAATATAGTCTCAACATACTTACTCTGGTTTAACTAGAGCTTCCTCTTTGCCCGATCTCTCTTAATTTCCATGCCCAAAATATAGTTTGCAGCACCTAGATCCTTCATTTCGAATTTGGAGAACAGTTGGGTCTTCAAATCTTGGATAATTTCTTTGTCATTTCCAATCAACAACATATCATCCACATACAAGACCAAATAAGTAACACGGTCACCAATTAATTTAAAATAAACACAGTGATCCTCCTTGCTTCTAGTGAAGCCAAGTCCCCATATATAGGTATCAAATTTCTGATACCACATCCTTGGTGACTGTTTTAACCCATACAGAGACTTCTTCAACCTGCATACCAGTTCTTTCTTACCCTTCACCATAAAGCCTTCGGGTTGCTTCATGTAGATCTCCTCTTCTAGATCCCCGTGAAGAAATGTTGTCTTCACATCCATCTGTTCTATCTCAAAATCAAATGCAGCAGCAACAGATAAAAGTAATCTAATAGAAGTAACTTTGGCAACAGGAGAAAAAATATCACCAAAATCAATTCCCGGAACCTGGGAATAACCTTTCGCTACCAACCGAGCTTTGTATTTCTCCACCTTGCCTTCTACATTCATCTTCTTCTTAAACACCCATTTGCTCCCAGTGGGCTTCCTTCCAGCCGGCAACTCCACCAGATCCCATGCATCGTTTTTGTGCAAGGATGCCATTTCATCAGCCATGGCCTCCTTCCAGAGTTTTCCATCCTCTGAATCTACTGCCTCCCTGACAGTTCTGGGTTCATCATCAGTTATAGTTAAGGCAAAACCTGAACAGAAAGTAGATGGACTATACCTTTCTGGTTTCCTTCTTTCCCGAACTGATCTTCTCAAATTTGGAGTTTGTGGCTCTTCATCTTCTGAGTCTTCTTCTGTTGTAGAGTCTGATTCATCCTCCTTTAGCTCAAACTCTATCTTCTCAGGTTCCTTTGGTAGGAATTCATGTTTAAAAACATCTTTCACTTCTCTAAACACCACATCTCGGCTGTACACAACCTTCCTTATTTCTGGGTTCCAAAGCTTGTAACCCTTTAAACCATCCTTATACCCAACAAAGATGCACCTTTCAGATTTATTATCCAACTTGGTCCTTTTCTCCTTTGGAACATGTACATATGCATCACATCCAAATACCCTTAGATGTGAAAGAGAGGGTTTCTTACCGGTCCATACCTCATGTGGAGTCTTATCCTCCAACGCTGATGAAGGTGATCTGTTAACTAAGTAACATGCAGTCTCCACTGCCTCTGCCCAGAATTCTTGTCCTAACCCGGTACCACTGAGCATGCTTCTTGCCTTTTCCATCAGTGTTCTATTCATTCTTTCTGCAACTCCATTTTGCTGAGGTGTATATGGAGTAGTCTTCTACCGTGCTATACCACACTTCTTACAGAACTCTTCAAATTCCTTCTTGCAGAACTCCCCACCATTATCCATCCTCAACGCCTTTATCTTCTTCTCTGTCTGGTTTTCTACCAGAGCCTTAAATTCTTTAAATTTGTCAAAGACTTTAGATTTATTCCTCAAGAAATATATCCATGTATTCCTTGAGAAGTCATCTATGAATGAAACATAGTACACAGACTTTCCCAGTGATGGGACTGACACAGGCCCAAACACATCACTGTGCACAAGTTCTAATATCTTGTTTGCCCTCTTAGCACCAGAAGGAAAACTCACTCGATTTTTCTTCCCATATACACAATGTTCACAGAAATCGAAATCCAGAGAACAATTAGACATCCCTTCTACCATACCATCTCTATGCAGTATCTGAAGGCCCTTCTCTCCAATATGTCCAAGCATTTGATGCCATAGCATGGTCTTTTCTCCAGAGACAGCTAGGCTTTCCGTCCCACTTTCAGGAACCACAGAACTGTTACACCCATCAATAACAGTGCTACCTTGTAGCTTGTACAGAGTTCCAATCCGAACTCCCCGCATTAATACTGGTACTCACAGGAACCATCTTGGGGCATCTTTATCGAACAACGTATTTACTGCATCATCCATCTTGCTTACAAAAATAAGATTTGCGGCCAATGCAGGAATATTCAGAACACCGGGAAGTGTTCTAAACCTTCCACCTTGTAGCTTCAAGTTGACTTTTCTGTGTCTGACGATTCTGGACTTCCTATCATCCCCTAAAAAAAAATCACCACCATCATACTTATCATACTTGCAAAACCACTCCCTATGGGGAGTGAAAGGATGCACCTGAGTCAATCAACCATGCATCATGATCCACATGTGTATTTGAAGAAGAGGCAAAATACACATCCCCACCTTCATCTGAGGTGGTTTTCGCCTCTACAAAAGGAGAATCATCATATCCCTTTCCTCTCTCAGGAGCTTTAGATGCGGGTCCTTTTTGTAGTGCCCTTCCTTCCGCATTTTTTCCTTCCGCATTTCCGGCACAACCTTTACAAACTTTCCAAGAGATTTAGATCTCCCTCTAAATTTGGATCTCCCACTCGAAACCTTATTCTTATTTCTGTTTTGGGACCTTCCTCATACAGATAAGGCATCTCCATTCTGGCCCTCCATATTTTTCCGTCTCATTTCCTCCAACAACAAGGCTGAGACAATGTCATCAAAATTCAAGGTAGTTGTATTTCTACCTATTGCAATAACCAGACTGTCCCACGAGTCTGGTAGATAACACAACAAATTGATGCACTTATCTTCATCTGAGATTTTAATATCAACAGATGACAGCTGACTTACCACGGTATTGAAGGCGTTTAGATGCTCTGTCACCGAGTCTCCATCCTTCATCCTCAAGTTATACAGCTTTTTCCGCAGGAACAACTTATTCACCAGAGACTTAGATTGGTACAAAGTCCCAAGTTTTTCCCACAAATTCTTCGTCGTAGCTTTGAGATAGATTCAACAATAATGAATGCGAGACACCTAGCAAGTATTATTATGCGCTCCGATCCGGTTTCTTCCGGTCTTCCATCGACATTCACATTGGTTTAGTACTGGATCTACCACGATTCGTCGAGTCTTTATCCACAAGAAAATCCTCCATCTTTGAGCTTCCACAATAAACTCGACCCTTCAAAATTTCTAGAATACTATCTTTCAGCAGCTCACCATCTTCTTTCCATAGCAAGAATCGATCCAACGGATCTCCCCGGAAAGAACGGGTCTACCTCGGGCCGAACTAAAAACCCTCGGCGGCCAAATGCATCCCCTTGAAGATGAAAAACTTGTTTTTTGTAGGTTTTAACCCTGAACAGAAATTATCTACACACGAATCTTATAACAGAAAATAAACAATAGCGAGAGCATAAAACATAAAACAGATAAACATAGAGATTTTCCCCTGGATCCCAAATCGGGACGACCAGCTTGATTTTTCATTATATTCCTTTTAGTGTTACAACACATATATATACATGCCGAAGCATACATAAACCCCAATCCATAAACCCTGGATTAGAACATAACCATATTTCCCTTGACCGGATCTACAAAAATACCAGGGGACGAAAAACATCGTACCCCAAAACCATGTGCAAAACCATGCACAAAACCATGGATGCGGACTACCCACCAAAAATTAAGGACCAAAAATTTTCGCTGGGGCGCTGCCCCGGACCCCAACAGGGGGGGCTATTTCCCCCCCTGTTGCGCATGCTTAGTCATGGAAAGAATATAACACACTTTTAACCTTTTCGAAAGAAAGAATCAAAGCATCTTGTAACACATCACCTGTCACATTTGCTTCATGATTGTTTTCTTGTTGTGCATCTCCTTCTTTTCCCTTCCGAGATCTACAGTCTTTCTTTAAGTGTCCTTTCTTTCCGCATTTCCAGCACACTATCCCCGATCTGGACTTGGATCTTCCTTTCCTTGATTTAATGCGATATCCCGAGCTCTTTCCTCTTTCCATTCTCCTTCCCCTAGACTCTACACTCAAAGCATTACCCGATGTCTCACCGGAGCTTTTCCGTCGCATTTCCTCGCTAAGGATAGCACCGACAACATCATCAAACTTTAAAGTACTAGATCCGGAGACAGAGTTACTAATGGCCATAACCAAACCATTCCAGATTTTTGGTAATGAGCATAAGAATAACAGAGCTCTAACTTCATCATCAAAGTTTACCCCTACAGAACTTAACTGACTGGTAACTGTATTAAATTCATTTAAATGGTCTGCAACAGATCCACCTTCCGACATCTTCATATTAAATAATCGTTTCATAAGAAATACCTTGTTTTAGGCCGAGGGTTTTTCATATAGTTTCACCAACGTCTGCATCAAACCCTCTGTTGTTGTTTCCTTCGAAATATTGAAGGCGACTGACGCCGCAAGAGACAACCGTACTGTTCCGAGTGCCTTTCTATCAATAATGTTCCATTCCGTGTCTGTCATGGCCGCTGGCTTCTTTGTTTTTCTGCTCAATGGTAGGTACAGATCTTTCTGATACAGATAATCTTCCATCCGCATCTTCCACAGCGGAAAGTTTTGGCCGTTAAATTTCTCGACCCTAAACTTACCATCTTTCACCATTGCTCCCACTCGAACTAGGAACCCTTATTTCCTGTGAGTTTATCAGCCAAATATACCTTCGGCTCTGATACCAGTTGTTAGAAAATTAAATATTATAGAGCAATGCAACACATAAAATATGCGGAAAATACAAGCACACAAAACACATAAAACCAGAGAGACACAGATATACATGGTTCACCCAGTTTGGGCTACGTCCACCCTGAACAACCAGTCCTTCCTTTCTATTATCCAGCAAAAATGAAGAGACAAAACCTACAGTAGATCCGCTGTAATATCCTCTATTCTCTCTCATAGTCTCCCTCTTTGTTTCTCGCTCCGAGAATACACACACAATGCACAGCCGCAATACAATGCCCTCATAAAAGCGAGGGATTGCCTTCTAGGGCAAAAACCCTAATCTAAACATAACCTCTACCATCAGATCATTTGCCTAATGAACGGCCCAGATTGACTAGAAATTAATATACTTTTACAAGGAAATTTTACATCTGTTTTTAGCTTCGGGGGCGCTGCCCCCGAAAACCCCCGCCAGGGGGGGGGAGACCCCCCACGGCAGCGATTAATTATGGGCGGCGTTTCCACCCCTTTTAAGGTACAGGGGTCCAATGTTGTGATACAAAGTAAACAAGATAATCATGCTCCACACCCAACACTCCTTGCAATTCCTAGTTTCTTATTTTGTTGTACATTCTTCATGCTCACAATTGTACCCTTTGCCTCATCCTCTTTTGTTTTTATTTTTCCTTGCTATTCAAATTATTTGAACGACTTCTGTTCAATCCAATTGAACAACCACGGTTCAATAAGATTGAACAACAGTGTTTTTGCATTTTTATTTTTGTTTGCTGTTCAAATTATTTGAATGGTTGTTGTTCAATCTAATTGAACAACTACTGTTCAATCGGATTGAAAAACCATGTTTTTTTGTTTTTATTTTTCCTTTCTGTTCAAATTCGTTGAAAGGCTGTCATTCAATCCAATTGAACAGTTTTTTTTCAATCGGATTGAACAACCATGTCTTTTCGTTTTTATTTTTCCTTGCCATTCAAATTCTTTGAATGACTGCTGTTCAATTGGATTGAACAACCATGTTTTTGCATTTTATTTTTCCTTGTTGTTCAAATTATTTGAATGGATGTTGTTCAATCGGATTGAACAATCGTGTTTTTTTGTTTTTATTTTTCCTTGCTGTTCAAATTCTTTGAACGGCTACTGTTCAATCCCATTGAATAGCTGCTGTTCAATTGGATTAAACAGCCGTGTTTTTGCATTTTTTTTCCTTGCTGTTCAAATTATTTGAATGACTGTTGTTCAATACAATTGAAAAATTGTTGCTCAATCGAATTGAACAACCATATTTCACGTTTTTGTTTTACTATTCAAAGGAATTGGCAGCTGAAGAGAAGAGGAAAGCAACAAAATTACTAATATGATGATCCTTTGACACTATAATCTCTAACTCAGAAACTGACATTGTACATATATGCAATGAAGGGCTAAGTCATTCCCCGCTCAAATATGTTAGTACAAAATACATAGTCTTATGATGGTATATCTTTCTGCATTCTCGAGTATTATTTCCTTTCAGCATAAAGAAATAGGAATAAGGGGTATTAATTGCATTGGAATTATTTTTACTTCTCACACCATCCCTAACTCTTAAGGAGTTAATGAGCCTCCCTTCATGCATACAGAATAACTATTATGTTTACATGAAAATTTTTAAAGAGGGGATAGGGGGTCTCATCACAAGCCAACTTACCATGTTCATAAGATTTTAGCAGGTGAGATGCCCATAATGGCCATCACACCAGGGTAATGACCTTCTCAAATGCTTGAAGGACAAGAGGTCTCATCACAAGCCGGCCTGATCACTCTGTTACAATCCCAGTGAATGGCACTGTGACTATTTGGACATCATACTAGCACAGTGGCCTCCTCATAAATCAAAATTCTTACTTTAAAAAAATAAGTACTATGTTCATATGCAAATTTTCAAGAGAGGATAGGGGGTCTCATCATGAGCTAGCCTACCATGTTCATAAGAGCTTCGTAGGTGACATGCCCATAATGGCCATCACACCAAGGTAATGACTTTCTCAACTGCTTGAAGGATAGGAGGTCTCATCATGAGTCGACCTGATCACTCTGCTACAACTCTAGTGAGTGGCACTATAACTATCTAGCTATCATACCAACATAGTGATATCTCCAGAACATTGGCAGAATAACTACTTTTACATAAAGGATCCTGGCTCATCTTTTTGGGTTAAAATAGCAACCTTTTCAAGGCTATGAATGCCTACTGGCAACAGTGGCTCTGCTTATGGTATGAGGGTATGTTTCAACGATAGCCAATTACTCTTATATATACCTTATCTCCTATTTTTCTTCCATTATTAGCATAAAATCACTACTCGAATTAGTGATAATACTATTCTACCACATAAGTAATTATAAACGATCTATGCATGCATGTTTGAACTCTGGGATGATGACACCAATCATTATCTATCTTAGTCATGCTTTTGTCAAACTTTACCATTAAAGAAGGACATCCTATCATAATAATAGCTATACTTATTTCTTCCCCTCTCAGGTCACTTCCGCATGAGATACACTTATGATAACTTCCAGTTCTGACCTTTACACTGCATGCGCTCATAATTACTCAATCACTTCTATTTCCTTAAGCTCCAAAGCCATGGACTTCATTCTCGCGTATAGACTATGATTAATGAACCTTGACATTTCCCTTGTATGCATTCATAATTGATCAAATATCTCTTGTACTTGAGGACGTGGACGCCCTTACTTCGAGAGAGGGGGTGTAATTATTCATAAATATAAAGCATTCGAATTTATAGCACAAATTCCGTTGGATATGCTGATAAGACCAAAGGATCATTGCAATTAAGGTATGAAGTTACCTACAGAAGGCTGTGATTTTCCTTTCTCTTGCATACAGTGTTTATTCTAACCAACATGGCTGAAAGAGGACACAATCATAAGGATAAATTATCTCAAGAAAACACATCAGCCATGGGAGGAAAATCTCTCTGCAATGAACCTTCGACTTTCCTTATTTTAGATGCAGCTTGCACTATCCTCCAACAAGTTGGCTGGCTGCCATATTTACACAAATTACAAGGATTTGATACAGAGATAGAAATTGAGTTCCTGCAAAACCTACAGGAGGGATAGACCAAGCTCAGGGGAAGGATTATACCGGTCATAGAAGATATTATTGCTGAAGTTTTTGGAATACTAGTAGAAGGAGAGAGATGGAAAGAAAAACACCTTCTCTTACGAGAGGTAGTCGCAGTATACCAGGATCCAAAACAGCCATTGGAGCGAAAAGGAGAAGGGATTAACCCTACTTCTCTACATCAATCGTGGTAGGAACTGACAACATTAATCCAGAGATTCATCACATGCAATGGATGCCAAAAAGTGGTAAAACCCCGTCAACTCAAATGATTAGTTGTGCTTAAAAAAAATATTTCAGTTAATCTGCATGCTTTCTTAAATTCTATATTACATGAAACTGTTGTTCAAATAAGAAAAGCTAAAAACCCTCAAGAAGTTGTCAGTCACCGTAGGTTAATCAAATTAATCACCATGCATGAGTTGGGTGAGCAACAGATATCCTGGGAATTTTTTTTTAACCTTGCTGCGCAGGTACCTGAGGAAAACCCTATCGGGACAGAAATTGAGCTCCCTAGAATGAACATACCTAGAAGGAAAAGGACCCGTGCCTCAAATTCAAAACCAAGCAAACAAAGGTGGTCCAAAAGACTGCATTTACAATAAGAAACCTCAAACTTCATAGAGGAGGTAGGGCCATCCTGCTCACTACCCTTAAGCCCTAAAAATATACCCTTACAAGATTATGAGGAAGATATGGCTGGAGTCTTGGAGAAAATGAGGGAATTCCATGAAACTAGAAGCCTATCTGAGCAAGATGGAGAACAAGAAGAACTGTTAGACCAATCTGCCACTGCCAGTAGCTCCGGCCACACCAAGGTATTACCCCATGAAGAGGAATCACAGGCTTTTAGGGACTTGTGCCCTCTCAATAGTGATGGAGTGAATAAGGAGGAGCATGCAGAAGAGGTAGCCGAATTCAAAAATCAATCAGGAGACACCATCCCCTTGGAACAAGATGAAAGCATGGAAACAATTCCTCTGACACCTGAGGGGAATATTGTCTCACCCAGTCGGGACCCTCATGCAAAAGTAAACTCCGAAGTACAGGTAGAAAACACCATCACAGACAAACCTGAAATTAACACCACCATCCCTGAAAAAGAGATTTTTGATCCTCCATCCCTTGCTAAAACCAGACCAGAAGAAAGTTTAGATGAAAAGAAGTTCAAGAAATTAAGCAGAACTTGCAAAAGGTTAAGGAAAATGGTAAAACATTTGAGGAAGCAGTTGAAAGAGGTAAACAAGGCCCGGAAGCCTAAGAAAGAATTGACCACCCTAGAAACCAACACAGAATTGGTCACCAATTTGTCAGATACTACTTAGGTTGAGATGCACATTGAATTGGAAAGCACCACTGAGATTGAGGTACAAACATGCCTGGTGGACACTACCGAAGCCTCTGTTCAAACTAGGCAGGAATTCACCAAAGAAAAGGAAACCTAAATAGAGGAAACCTTGCCTATGCTCCTCTGGTTGAAAGAGCTGTCAATCAAAAATGGTATAATGAATTAATTTGAACACGGCATGAGTTGGCACAGTGCAAAAAGGAAGTAGTGCATGCACAAGAGTATCAGGCACTGTTAAATAAATTCATGAACCTTTCTATGACAGAAGATGAAACATTTTCTCAACTCAGAGAGGAGCAGGCAAAGGTAAAAAGGGCACAGGGCTAGGTAGATCAATCTAAGAAACAAATCACCATGATTTTTTCTCTATATTATGATGCCCTAACATACAGGGCACCAGCCACCAACTATGCCCTATTCCTAGTAGAACGATATTTACTGCTGAAGATCAAGGCTGTTAGGGCAGGGAAGCCCACAAATTTCAAAACTATAAAGGAATTTGTTCATTGCTGCAATGATTAAGATGAACAGGTCCAATGACTTTTATGTGAACTTTACATGCATAAATTATTTCCAGAGGAGGATAGGGATAGTAATCCTAGTCCCTTCATAGGAGATATTCAGTTCTAGGCCTTCCTCTCTTTTTCTAAGAACCAAATTAGGTGGGCCAAAGCCTATAACATTTTCCAGAAGAGATAACATGGCCTAGACCTGTGGGTTAGAGGGGAGCCTACTAAACCCCTGCAACTGTTCATCCAATACAAGAATTTCATGTGAAGAAAGGGGTTAAGGACTAAGCTGGGACACATCCATAAAGACATTATACAACATGGGCAGGAGTATTTTGAAGACATTCAGGAAGCAGCCCTAGCAGCAACCAAAAAAAGGTGGTTGGCCTCCACGAACAATGTGAAAAATAGGGAGCCATTTGGCTATAGAAACTTCAAAGCGGTCGCCTCCAGATTCCTTTTATATAGCAACCAGGTCTTCAACATGGGACCTGCATGGATAGGGTGCAGGTATAGATGCCCTCTCATCTATTACACCCCTGAGGGTTATGATCATGACTACAAACAACCAGAAGGGCACACAAATGCTGCCTTTGCAATAATTAGACAGAAACAGGGTTTTAGAGCATACAAGGAAGAAGTCTACCCTGCCTATTCTTTGACCCTCAACCGTTTGTTTGCACGAGGACATGCAAATAGGTAAGCAGGGGAGTATGTTGGGCCAGAATTAAGGTACATTTTCACCCTACCTTTACTTCGAATTGTCATACACTTTTAGGAATTTTTCCTCATCTTAACAATAAAGGAAATGAGGATTAATACAAAATCAGGACAAATGGACTAACGACAAAAAGCATGTTTAAAATACAAGGATTTGACTTATTTCATCTTTATTCATAGGAAAACAAGGCAGCTGAATCAAAGATAACCAAAAGACAGTTGACAGGCAGAGGACATGAAATCAAGATGACCCCCAAGACCAGAGGAAGGAGGAAAGACAGATCCAAGTCCGAAGAACTCAAATGACGGCCACGAGCAGCAAGCTGTCATTAGGAAAAATCCATTCCACCGAGTGAAATCACCTTTAAAAAGGCCAAATATGGACGAGAAAAGGAAGCTGAATAAGAATTCTCTTTTGTAATAGGCATATCCAGATAGAATTGTCCAGTTTTATTCATGCCTTAACCTTTTTAATAAAGAATTTTGGTATTTTGAATAGTCATTTCTTAAGTTTTCCATCGCGTTAGACTTATGGTGGTTTGGGCCCAGCCGTGGGAGTTTCTGCACTCACCTATGTAATGTACGCTAATTACAGAATTTATGTTCAGTTATTTGATGCATTCTATGAGATATATTTCCACTTGTTAAACTTCTACGTCTATGATGCTGCAATTTCCTACGCCACTAAGACAACTTATCGCTCATGTTTTCTGGTTTGCAGTAATTTTTTTATAACTGTTCGAAATTTTCATCATTTTATCAATTAATTTATATATGTTTATGAGCTTAGCATGATTTATGTTCAATACTTTATATCTCTAAGAATTATATCTTTCCATCAGTACTATAAGATTTCATGTTGTGCTTAATACAAAGGAATGTTAGCTAGTTAGTTTGCAAGAGAATTCCATTGCAAAATTAAATAAGAAATTGTTGTTCGATTCATTGCGTTTGTTGTTCCATTCAGTAAAAATATTGTTCAATTCATCAAGTGTGCTATTCAATCATAGGTTATTGCCATTGAGCATATTTAGATAGACTAGTTAACAACATTTTACAATTCCAATTCTTTTTGAGTTGATTGAACTTTGAGAATTAGTTAATCTTCTTCATGGTAATATAGAGTATCTATTTTCGATGTCACTCACATATACTGTGCTTGCACTCTTGAAATAAGAAGACTTACCCTGGGTTGAAAATTGAATGAGAAACATAGAGATTTCCTATAATAGACAATTCAGTGAAGCAATAGTGGTACCGACAAGTTTTGCGATAATATATAGGATGGTCCTCAAAGTAAAATCACGTACATCGCGGATGTTTATTTTCCCATCCTTACTAGGTCCTTGGATTGCAGTATTGCAATATATAATCTCTCACTAAATCTCCTCCAAGAGCACACCCTGAAAGAGAAATGGGTGGACCTCTCCTTGATAATCTTATGAGAAAAAAAATATCCTCCACTAATATTGGGATCACTTTGTCCCCATTGTGAAAAACCTGTATCACTGGATCCCATGAACAAACAAGGAACTCCAATAGTTCCCTTTTTTGCCTCATACCCGACAATCTAAAGTGCTTTAGCAACCCACAGTCTCTGAGGGCTCTTACCGTACTCAGATCGTTCTATTGCTCATGTTCTCTTTCCCTCCATGTTATCTTCATTTTGGTCCGATGAATACCTAAAACAAAATCATAAGACTTATTAGGATCCTTTTAATGCAAAAAACTAGGGAAAATTTGGGCACACAGTAAGAAACAAAAATGGAAATTTCACCCAACACACCCCAAGTCAAGGAACATTGCATTGCTTATGCACCTGGCCTTCAATTCCAATGCACTGTAATGCACCTTTCGACATCCAAGGGTGCGTTTCCCTTTGAGTGAAGTATATTTACCCTAAGGGCTCAAAACCGTAAAAATTTTCAATGAAATGAAACATAAATGCTACTAAAGGAAAGAGAAGGTTCATAGCTCCAACCTAGATCGAACGATGAGCAAAATTGTCCGTAGAATCTGTCACAATCAAGTGCTAAAGTTCGGGGGCAAAAACTAGTGCAAAGCTCCAAATTTCAAATGGTAAAAATGAATGGAAAAAACTCTTTTAATTAGTCATTTGATTATTTCAAATCATATTTAATGTTGTGACTATTGTTTTTATTCATTTTTATATGAAACTTGTATTTTTAATCTGTTTGATGATGTTATGAATAGGTTTTACAGATGATATAGCATATTAGTCATGCACACTTATTCACGAATGATTTGACCACAAAGCATACTTTTATCCTTATTTTTCGAGCTTTGATAAAAAAGAAAAAGGACTTGAAGCACACTTTTATCTCTTTTTTGAGCTTTGATAACAACAAAAAAAGAACCCCTAGAGTCTTCTTTTAGCTCTTTTCAAACTCTGATAATGTGAAAATATTGTCAAGCACTTGTATTTTCGAGCTCGTAAAAGTAAATGAAATGACATCTACTTAGTATAAGTTTAACCCTTTTTCGAACTGAGATAGATTATTTACAAAAAAGGAAAACCTTAGTCGAACATGGCTAGGAGGTTCTCTCAGGTATCATTTTACATTTTTTCATACCTGAGCGACAAATTTACGAAAAAGGACTCATGGATTTTTCTTTTGTCCTCTTTTTCAAACTCGCGAAATATGAAAAAGGATTAGGCTGTCACTATTGTTAGGCTCGTTAAAAAATAAAATAGTGACAGGCTTGTTGATCATGGCAAGAATCGAGTTTCATTTATTGCTAGACTCATTAGATTATTAAATAGCGATGCATTTTCCCAAAGGGCTGAATTATAGATAAAGCATATGTTACCCTCCTCAAGCTTGTTAAAAATAGAGGTATTGGTTGAGAAATGACCAGGGAAAATTTGGGAAAGTGAACATAACACTTTATGGTAGTAGGTTGCTCTTGAGAATGACACTTTCACTCCATCATTTTGAATTTTGGGTTGGGTAATATTCTTAACGGTTCATTCATACCTATGGTTCATCATACCTTCACTTTGGTTTTGGGTCAATGCTTTCAACTCATCTCAGTGTCACCGATATGTTCAAGAGAAGTCATCTAGTGAATCCTCATCCTTCTGCAATACTCATAAAAATTAATTTTCATGACACTCATCCATGAAAATTGATATATCAAGTCACATTTTGTCTCCGAAATCAGTAACTCTTGTTTTGAGATAAAGTGGCTTCCTTTCGACATCAACTCATCATCCAGGAAGTGTACTTAGAAAATTCATCTTCCAGTACCCTGAGGCTTGTTACATCATCGACAAGTTTCTCGCTTCCGAACCTTTGACCGAAACATTTTGTTTGGTGTTTGAAATTAAATAATCTATTCATGCCTTACAAATTGTACTGCAGTACCTTGAGAGCCATTAACATCAATGGTGGTTCTCTCATTTTTGTTAACAACTCACATCATTGACTAGTGATCAAACGATGTCTTCCCATGTTCAACTACAAATCATATATTTTCATGGCTAGACTTGTACCTAAACGATCGAGTGAATGAGATAAGAAGACCCTGGATCTATTTTCATCCATCCGGGCTGCAATTTCAGGATTTTTGTACACATCATCTATATGATGACTTTACATACAAATTTCCATCCGAACATGGGCCTATATCCGTAGGCATGTCTGTATTAGGAAACATTCCAATGTAGACGAATTTCTGAACTATGTACATGTTATTATATAGTTTATGTGTTGGGCATGGGAATGCCTCCCTCAGCAATTCGTCAGCAAGGTGAAAAATATCATGATGTAATGTATTGTAATATTGATGTAGGTCACCATCCACTCCAGTTCTGACTCATCACATCATAAAGAAACTCATCCAAATAATATTATTATTTTGACTTCATGCTTTAGGGGGCAGCTGTTATAGGTCAATTTGGTCATCATCCCCCAAGACCTGGTCAAACTAGACATCATCCCCAGGACCAATGAAATAGGGTCTATCATCCCTTTATATTTCAGTTGCTATATGCCCTAAGAGAAGAAAATTTCATTCATGGTTCTATTGTGATATTTCCAAGGTTTGAAGTATATGTTATATCACTTATTCACTCACCAACACAGTCTCTAAAGGGACTAACTGCGTTGCAGTACCACATCCTCCATTCAAGGGTGCACTGTAGTGCAATTCTTGACACTAAAGAGTGCATTGGTCACCTGCGAGCATAATTATCATTGTTATGGTAATATCCACATGGCTAGTGCCTTCTAAAAGAGTTCATATGTGTCAAAATTTGAATCCAAGTGTCCATATAACACCTCTGGACGTGGAAACATGTATTTCATATTATTAGAAAGTCATTCATTGAGAAACTACCATCAATTTCCCTATAAATTGAGCACTCATCCTAGTGTTAGGGATGGAAGAAATTTGATAAAGTTATGTTGTTAAATTCTCATTTGATAAGAGAGTGAAAGTTTTGATATGTTGTTGGTATGATGTTGGATGTGATGAGGCTAGAAGGAAGCTGAAGCAGATTTACAACAAATTGGTCCATTGGTTGTAATCTTCCCCTTCTACTCTTTAATAAATATTGTTGTTCATTTTCCCATACATATGTCTCTATTTCTTGTGCAATGAATTATTGAAAGATGTATGTATTTCATATCTAATCGATTTGATTTGAGTAAGATAAGTAGATATTTTTATATTTCATGATGTTTGTTGTTCTCTATTTGTGTTTGCAGGAATTTATCTGGTGATTTGAGTTGGATTGAGACCGATTAAAACAACGCCAGAAGGAGAAGGAGAAGCGATTGAATCACAAGTAGGCTCCTTTACCATTATGTATATTTGCATGTTTTAGAGAAAGTGATATTAATTATTTCCTTTGTTGTTATAAGTGATAAAAACCACACTTAGGGAATTTGGTTTATCCTTAGATCACAATTCCGTATAACTCACATGATCCAAAATACTTGTAAAAGCCAAAAATTCGAAATTTGAAATGAAATGGTGCTAAATGTCCAGTTTTGCAACAAAATGAAGTATCCCTCCATGTTATGTATGGTTTCAACCCTCCTATGTCAAAATGGAGCAAGTAGATTTTCTTAAAATACCTCTGTGATGGTACTAAACCTCTTGGGTAAGATTCAAAGTGCTTGCAAAACTCCTTATGGACTATCCCCCACTTTCGCAGCAAACTGTCAACTTTCGCAATGCCTTCAAAATTATGAACATATGATGACTTTATTATGATATAAAGTGTTGGAAGAATAAATATAATTTTTTAAACCTTCACATAAATCCCCCCATGTCAATCAACTTCAAAAATTCACTATCTCATAAGTACTAATGACGATATAAAAATTCCCTTTCTACATTTTTGCAAGCTTCATCAAAACTAACTTGTTTTCATTTTCTTTAGAAAAAAGAAAAAACTTTATATCTGAGTGGTACCCTCCTACTGAATATTTACCTTTTTACTGGCCACTTCTAGTATATCAAACTTTCCCCTCTTCCTATTCCTTCTAGATTCCTTAACCTCAGTGAGCTTCTTCTTCAACAATCTTAGTCTTCTTTTTAATACCAGGCTTTTTGTCTATAAATTTTTCACCTTTCTATGTAGAGGTAGGGTCCACTTTAACTTGTATCTCGCCTTATCAAGGACTGGTTTGACAAATTGTACTTTCTTAAACAAACTCAATTTATTCCTATGATCCTTCTCTATAAGTTGATCTATCTGTTGTTGAACTCCTTCAAGCTGTTCCAATAGTTTCTCAAATTCTTTCCACTCATCAAAAACCATCCTCTTCAAGATGAAAAATCTCCTTTATTTGCATTTGCACCTTGGCAATAGACCTAGTTCTTGATCTCCTTGATTTCCCAACTCCCTCCTTTAACTCTTCAGCATCATTGACCAGTTTGTTTTTGCCTTTGGAAACATGTGATAATTTTTTCTTTGATGGCTCTCCTTCACTGGGATGAGCAACATATTGTGATACTTTATGCCTAAGTTCCCTATTTTAATTCATCAAATATGATATTGTCAGATGAGCCTTGTCCAACTAATCTTGTAAATCTATAATTCTTTGATCCCTTTCACCTATTTCCATTTCCTTCTGTGTAATTTCTGATTCCACAACTTGAATAGGTGTAGAAGGAGGATCTATAGGCAACCTCTTGGCTGAAGATATTGTTCTTGGTACCCTTGACATTGTTTCTAATTCGGGTGAGAAGTGAAGCGTCTTAGCACTTCTTTTATCAACTGATTTAATTTTATTCAAAGTATTTTTTGATTGAGCTTGCTACCGTAGGTGAATATTATTTGATTACAACTAATGGAGTATCTTTCTTGGTCCTCTGGATTTTTGAATATTGTGCATTCCACCCTAAAGAAACCAAAAAATCCTGCCATGACTTCTCCTTTCAAGTTCCTTTATCACCTACAATTTAGTTAATGAAAAATGAAACAAACTAGCTTCAATATGATTCCCCTTTGTTTGAAAGTTGTCATCCATATTTCATATAATCCCAAAAAAATAGTAGGGAAGATTCAAAGGTTTCTTGCTTGTAAATTACATTAGGAGTTTACTACGGTGGTATTGTAGATAGTTTCTTGGAACAACAGAACCATACCCTTTCTAGTGCTTTGGATTGATAAAGTATTTGAAATAAACCAAATAAAATTCCATACCCTTGAACCATTCCTCACCATTCAAAGGGATCTTAGTGGCTTCAACTATTGATTAGGTTGTGACTGGAAAAGTAAGTATTCCCACCTTTTCTTGCAAACCATCAAAACCTCTAAAAAAATCCTTTGTCAATTGTAGATGATACCCCTGAATATTTTCGCAAAACCTCATACTCCACACTTGTTCAAAATCCATTCCGATGGACAGATCTGCATTAATGGTTGTGAAATCTTGTGGCTCAAATCGAACAATGGCACCTCCCTTGTGCTTCTTATCTTCTGGAGTTGACATAATTTTTATTTTGCAACAGTGAATAGTTTAGGGCTATGAGAATTTTTTTTGTGTAACAATGGAGGTGTTATGATTTTTTAAACCTATGATAGTGTCTTTAGATTCAACAAGCAATTACACAAAGACTTCAAAAATGAAAATTTTTCTCAGGAAAACCCTAAAATACTTGCAATTTGACAACAATTTGACATAGAACTAAATGGGACACTCACAGTGCAAAAAGAAGAAACACAACATTGAAGTTTTTTGAATTTTTAAACACTTTCAAGCATATTCACCTAAGGGAAGAAACTTCAATTCAGTTTTAAAACCAAGGCACATATTGCATGTAGAGGCTTACATGAAGAAAATGCGAATTGGCAGTGACAAATGAGGAATATAACACATTGTGTGGAATCACAACGAATTAGGATAACACATAGCGAAAGGAAGAAATACAACAA
Organism: Pinus albicaulis; assembly: GCA_034641835.2. Lineage (NCBI taxonomy): Eukaryota > Viridiplantae > Streptophyta > Pinopsida > Pinales > Pinaceae > Pinus > Pinus albicaulis. Next base: position 635,614,200 of record CM076579.1, read on the forward strand.
TTTAGAAAAGCAGAGATGGATAATTTAAATTTATTACAAGATTTTTATGGTTTTTCCTAGATCCTACATTCAATTTGAGGATTCATCTAAGGCCGAGGGAAAAACATAGACTTGTATTTGCAACTATGAAGGAGGATCGAACAATGGTATGTGAGAATGACAACACTGTGTGAACTCACATTAGCCCTTCTGATGAGCCATGGTATTGCACCAAGAGTGTTGCAACTCCCAAGGTCTACTAAAATTTACTTATCAACCCAGGGTTCGTACAAACTTCGAGGTGACAGTGATATATGCACAATAGATGGATTCTACTCATGTCGCCCTCAACTAGGAATTCTAGTTAGTATTAATTCTAGGCCATTCCTCCTACTTGATAAAAGTGTAACTAGCTAATGTAATGCAGGGAATTTCTTCTAATCTAAGATAAAGATAGTGTCTATCAAACTTCTACTTGTAATTGATAGTGAATGCAAAGCATAAACAGTTAACCTAGTGGAATAAAAAGGAAACTATGATATGGGAAATCATTCATCTAGATATATATTCATTTGTAGTAAAGAAACTATTCTATCATAACACACCTCATAAAAGCATAAACCAACCCCTATCTACCGTTTCATTCAACTTGTACTTGCATGTAAAATTAAATCTAATTCTGCAATGAAATAAAGCACTGCTTTCTACTCTATTTTTGTAGCAAGGAAGGAAGGGGATTTGGAGTGGCATAAGTGTCTCTTCTGACCATAAATTCATAGCTATGGTTCAAATGCATCCTATGCTAGGTTCAAAAGGAAAAAATGAGCTAAATTAGAGTGGAAATGGTGACCTACAATCCTGCTACAGGAAGTTGCTACAAGATGTCCTATAATTGCTACATGAAGTCCTGAAGTGCTATAGGAAACAAGACAAGAGGGATCTAAGGATGAAAATGGTGCAAGGAAAGTGTGGAAAGATGGAAATAGGTGAGGGAGAGGTGTCCAACACCTCTATCCAAACTCAAAACCCTTGGGAGGCCTGTTTTGTACTTGGAAGGATGTTCATGGTGGTGGTGAAGGTGGTTTCACAAAACAGGGTTTTGGTGGTGGAATTGGAGGTTGGGGAGAAGAAGGATGACTATGATGAGAAGGATCCTTTCCCTGTAGCTATAAAAAACCCTACAATCAGTACACACATTCATGCATTGATTATTGACAAACTAACATGTTTAAAAGTGGAAATGATGAGTTGAATAAAAAACCCTACTTAACATATGCTAAAATCTTATCTAAGTGTTATCACAAATTTGAACTTGATTGGTTGCTCATCAAACAACTTAGTGTAACTATTTCGAACCAGTTCTAACTAAAGATTAGCCTCTTCAGTTTGAGAGGGCTCTCTCAAGGGGGTTTTCTGATTTTGAATAATGATAGTATTAGATGGATACCTATATGGAATTGTAACTTGTTTTTTATGATTGCAGGTTGAAAAATGCAGGCTTGCTACCATTGGGATTATGGAGTCAACAATAAATATTTTCAGCCACAGTGGTTCTTCACATGGAATCTGAGGCAGATAGAGGTCTTTAACAGAGGCAACTCACACACAAAACATAGGAAAACACAGTCATTTCATCACTAAAGGAAGTCAGAACATAAATTATGAATTATGAGTAATAGAGATGAAATCTAATGCAAGTGATAAAACATAAAGATATAGATCAATAAGACATCAAAAACCTCATGAGAATCTCAGGTCTGGAGAGAAGAATGTCACTTTGTATTACTGATAATAGTCAAAAGCATACAAGCAGCAATTTGGTGCAAATGTTCTCCAACCATTACTACTTCGATTTTTTTGTCTATAAATAGATATTCATTACAACAAGGATGATCTGCCTAGTGGCTAGATCCTCGAATTCTCCTATGACACCTTTCATAACTGAAATACATAACTTACAGCAAAAAATTGATAGCTACTTTCTAAAGAAACCAAATCCTAATAGGACTCTATCTCCTATTTATTACATTCCTCTATATTATCTGCGAAATAGTTACATGATGGTTATACAATGAATATTACATGATCGAAGGACACATTATCATGTTCACCACCACTTTACATATTTAAATTATCCCTAGATTTGTGGAGCATAACCTTGTTTTTTAGGAATGGATGACCCTTATATTCAACGCTATTTTGATTGATGACCTGTCTTCATAGCACTCCCTTTGAGTCATAAATATCTGATAATAAGATTTATTGAAATGTTGGAGGTATCCAGCTGGCCAAAAATTCCCTTAAGATGTTCAAAAACCTTCAATAACTGCTCGCTACAAAAACATGACAGTTTCGTAGTGAGTTTTGGTAGCATGAGAAAACTGGCTTCTCCATCCATCTTTCTCACTTCTTTTCTATTCCATCATGTTAATCATGTCATGACACCTTACCACCATGGATCCCCCTCCTTTAAACATGAAAAAACTGACTTCAAAAGAAAAAATACACCTACATGTTTTTTCGTAGCGTATTTCTGGCTTCAAGCTTGAGGTATGCTACGAAATTGCGTAAAAACCCAGAAATTTCCCCTTTCAAAATTGTCTTTAAAAATTGACCTCCAGCTGCAAAATTTTGATTTTCTACATGTTATGGACCTCATAAGGCATATCTCATCTCAAGTTATTACTTTTGTGGTGTTTCTTCCTCATTAACAATCAATTGGCTAATGGAATCTTCTACCACTGTCATCTTCAAACCTTTCTTTTCCAACTCTTCATGAATCAAATCCAATTGCTCTTGAAGATCTTTTACTTGATCCTTCAATGCCCTATTCTTAGATTACAAGTGCAGGTTTAAATTTTTGATGTGCTTTACCTCTCTTCTTAGTGGCTGAGTCCACTTTATCAGCTTTTATGTATTGTCTAAGGTCTTTGAGACACTTGTGACGTGATCTTCCCAGATTTTCCTCATTTGTTCAAACTAAACCTTTTCAGCTCTATGCTTCTTTGCCTCTTTCTTCAAGACTGACATCTCTTCTCGTACCTCTTTCAACTGCTCCTTAAGGGTTTCAATTTCTTTTTTTTCAGTGATTTTCTCTGTACCCTTATTTTGTTTGATAACCAACTCTTCTTTTGCAGGTGAAGAGAGATCTATGATGCTTGGTGGCTAGGCAGTTTCACTGACCTTCTAAGTCCCTTTGTTGCTTTCCATGACTTTCATTACATGCCTGGTCATTGGATTTCTAGGTTGAAACATGAAACCAACATCATCACCTACAAACTCTAATTTTTTAGCTGTCTTTCCTTTATTTAGATTTCTTCCTCCATCTTCTATGTCTTCATCTTGAACAATGGGAGTTTCTTCAATGTCAATTGCATGCAAGATGTCCTCTAAGTTACTCTTAACCACTGTTTGGCTTCTAATAAATCTCTTACCGCTCTATTTGTTGATTTTTTACTTCTGTTTTTCAGGTTTAGTTTTAGGTGTGTGAATCTTTTGCAAAGGATTTGTCTCCATGCTCACTAGTTGTAGTGGGGATGATCTATTCCCTTCTTCAATTTCCTCTACCACTATTGGTGATGAAATACTTCTAGGTTTGGGAACTCTTTTAGGAGTGATAGCATCAACTTCAAAACCACTCATGAACATAAAGGATGTCCAATATCTACCTAATCTCTTCAACTCCTATAACACCAACAACTTAATCAAACCATGGTGAAAAAGAGAAGTTTCATTTCCTTCTGTTTTAACTTGAACCTTGTCTTACATTATACCTAGACTTATCTATAAGTAAAAGGGCAAGTCAAGAGACCTCTTACCCACAAAATGTAGCAGAAGCCTAAGGTGGTAGGAGTAGACCATGTGAAACCTTCCTTCACAGGTAAATTACTTATGAATAATCATCAACAACTTTGAATATTTGTCCTTCATGAAACTCCTAGGGATTGCATTTGTAAGATCAATTTCACTATGCTCTAGCTTGATGAACTCTCTGCAATCCTGCATGGTTAACTTGATGCCTTTAAACCACTGTTCCCCTCCTCTATGGATTCCTGTTGCTACTGAAATGTTGTCTAGTGTTACTGTGAGGTTTAGAATTCTTATCTTTGAAACTGTCCCAGTGAAACTATTAGCAAAATCTTTAGAAACCTGTAGATGAAAACCCTACAACATTTGACAGAATTGCAAACAAATTTTTCTTCTGAATACCTCCATGGTAGTTGGGTATTCATTGAGAAAATTCATGTCCATGGGTTTGTATCTGTGGCAATGACAACCTTTGTTAGTTTTCTTCCTTGTAGCCATGGTGACTTTATATCTTCTCAGCCTCGCTTGCTTGATGACACCTGCAACCTTTGAATCTGCCAACAACCTACTTGGCTCGATGAAGCTACTCTCTAGAAATATATTAACATGTAAAGATAAAGCAGAGAATGAAAAAAAGACTAATTGGGTAACCTTTTATGGTTTCAATGACAACTCATTCCTTAATCATGATAAATTCATGCTAAAAAGGGTAATGATGACCTCAGAGTTGGATTTGTATGTTTGAATTAACCCTAACAGACTCGAATGACCTCCACCCTAACTCCTCCAATCATGAACTGGAACTTTGCATCAGATTTGACAAGACAAACAAAAAGAAATTTTTTGTAGCGTATCTAGTTTATTCTCTGACAGTTTCACTACGAAACTATTAGGCAGTTTCTTAGCGAAAATTGTTATTTCACAGTATAAAACACTACGAAAATTTGTAAAACTGGTTTAAGTGTCCTTTTCAAATTTAAATTCTTGGGAAATGAAAATTGACACCTAATGATGATTGATGGGACATGACATGACCTAAATGGAGGTGGCTTTGAACCTTAGGATAGGTTAAAGATGTAAAAATTGAAATTTTCCTATACCAACTTGAATGACTTAAAGAGACCTTTGATAAATTAACTGTATGACCATGTCAAGTAATTTTTCACATTTTTCTAAGTGATAACACTAAGAAAAAATCCAACTTCTAACTTACAATAAGGATATCATGAAAATGATAATCACACTATCTAAATTTCCAAGAAATCATAAAAAAATTATTTTTGATTTGTGGTCGGAGATCCTTCTCCTCAAGCTCCCATGATAGAGGTCATAAAGAGAGGCTACAAGCATAATTTTGATATATTTTTGCTGCTACTAGAATGCAAAGAGACTAAAAAAATGATGAACCATAAAGAGAGAATATAAATACACAAGAGGGACTTGGCCAATGGATTGGTACCTAAACCAAAAGCATTATCCCTCTGAAACAAAATTAGTGAAGGAATAAACAAATTCTCATTATCATTGCATAACAAGGTCTAGTACATCACATGACAGTAAAACAGAAAACTAAATTAAAGCTCAAGATATACCTATATGAATACAAAGTTCGAATCCTAATGAGCTCTTGCATATGCTTATTTATACAAATGGATAGCTACCAAAAACTCCCTAAAATGTAGGAATAAGTCCTCCTTGATCTCGAGAAGGGTGGAGCTTGGCTCCTCATAACTACCACTTTTCTTGGCTTCCTTTCCCTTTGTGCCGTTGGGAGAGATATCAGTGTGATCTTGGTTGATTTAGAGAGTTAAGGAGGAGGAAAAAACTCCTAAAATATCTCCTTGATGTCTATTATGATCCATTCGGTGGAAAATATCTCAAAAATGACTTCATTTCTTGCAATTAATTCAGATTAGGAAACAAGACATGAAAAACATCCTAAATCATTCTCATTAATCATAATATGAATGAAATGTAAATAAATGTGAAAGAGAGGTAACTTAATACGCTGAATTATGGAATTTTAACCCATTAATATTATACCTAATGATGGGCCTCATCATCACCCACCTACTGAAATGGTTGCTCATCCTCTGAGAAACTCAATCCCCTTGCTAATGTCTTTCAAAACCCTGGTGGCCTCCCTGACATCCCAAGGAAGCTTAGAGGGAGTGCCTTCTGGTGGGTGGAATCCTAGATTCCTTTCTACCTCATCCCACTCATTTTTTTCCTCTGTCTGATCACTCCCTACATGCAATCCCATTAGCAAAGGTGGGATGAGCTTCAAGCCTATCCACTGTATCTTCATTATCTGCATAGCTTGTTTGTAGAAGGGTTCTCTTTCCAATTCATTCTTCATTATATTAGGAGAATTATATTCCCTCAGCTGTAGGCTAAGTGGTAAGGTATGGAATCTCCTTTGACATGCCTACAAACTCTCTTCTCCTAGCAACCTAGATTTATCCTCAAAGTGTGAAATAGGATTGTTAGATCCCCATAATTTTTCATATTGGAAAGACAAGATGTACAAGGGTAACATACAACCAGTCTTTGGAGTCCTAGGACCTAGCCTTCTTGGACTCAGAGAGGGCTCTCTCTATTTTTGTGTAAAGGATGTAACTTGTATGATTTTAGGGTTTTGATTTTAGGCTAGTTATAAGGATTAGGGTTTGCTTGTTTGTTTTGTTTGGTTGGGTTTCTTGTTAAGAAGAGCAGATAGAGTAGGAGAGGTTTAGATCATTGGGTTATGGAGTCTGTCAAAGGTCTGGAAAGGTACAATAATAGGTCAAGGATTATTTGGAGGGAAAGTATAACAAAGATAAATGGATCTTCAAGGCTTATGTGAGAAGAGTGGACATTAAATTGTGAACAAAGTAGGTGCAAAGGACAGTTAATTATCCTTTGAAAAATACTACAACAAGAAGGGCCTTTAAGCTTACTACGCATAAATAAATAATCAAAGACATGGTATACCAATAGCTTATTTGACCAAATCTAGCAAGTAAACATCAAGGCAACAATTCATCAAACCCTAGAGAGCAGTAAACTTGTGAAGTCTCTAGTGATTTCACCTTCAGGCAAAGAAAAAATTTGAAATAGCATATAATAATGATCAAGAAACAGGGAACTCCTAAATTCCTTAATCAGACTACAAATACCTTCAAAGCAACCATTTGATATAGACAAAAGGGTAGGGCAAACCAGAAACCTCTTCAGTCAAACCCTAACTAGCAATACTTTGAAGAAAAGACCTCAAAAACAATGTTTAAGTGATACCAAAGGGCAGGGCTAACCATAAAATACAGTGGCACTGACTCCATTAAATTATTATTGAGATAAAAAAGATAAGTGGGGAAGTAGAGAGAAACCAAGAATTCTCTAAATTGACCTAGTAGAGGAAAACATGAAAGCAAAAGAAGCAGATAGACTTAATGTGCTTTTGAGAGCATACCTTAAGCTAAAATTTATATATTATTGCAAGAGAAAGATGAAACAATAAGTAAAACATAATATGACAAGTAAAAAATGAGAAATACATCACCATTAGCCATGTTCATGAATCCTGCAAAGTGCTTGTCTTATTGATATTCATTTCAGAACCTTCACAATGCTCCAAAGCCAAAAACTCCTCACAACTCCAAGTCTATGATTTTTTTCTCCACAATCAAACAACATCCAACCCACATGTACAATGAGGCCTCAATGCTTTATTTAACAAGAAAGGAGGACCAAAACCCTAACCTGGGTTTGAAAATATCATTAACTACTCATAAATGCCAAATTTGTCCTATGAGACCATGCAAGGCCCAAGGCACAAATATCCTAATCTAATAAAAGAAAAATATATCCTAACATAAATTTTGAGCCAAATAGGAGTGATTTTCCTCAAAAGTATCCAAAAATATATTTTTAAATAAACTTGTGTCTTTTGTTGACTTTGCAGCTAAGGGCGCAGCGCCAAGGCCAAGGGCGCAGTGCCTGCACCAGAAACATTTACTATTTTGTGACCAAGGTTTGGAGGCCTTCCAGGTGTCCAAATGAGCTCCATGATAGCTCATTGGAAATATTGTCAAGTATGCTTTGAAAAAATGCCTTTATTTTTTAATTTTGTGTCCATTTTCTTGCCCAAAAACGCAATCTCCCAAGACTGCTAAGGGCACAATGCCAGCTCTGAAAATAGGGAAGAAAGGTGGTTTTTAGGGTGTTTTTTGCACTTTTGGAGGACCAAATCTACTCCAAATGATCTGAAATTTTGTGTGGATGATGCCCTTGGCCTGATAAATCTAAAAATTCAAACCATTCCTCAAAATATTGCCCCAAAAAAGAGCGCAATGCCATTGGCGCTGCGCCTTTGTCCCTTCAAAACAATAAAAATTCCAAAATCTTCAAAATTGTGTCAAAGCTTGGATTTGCCTTGCTAATTATGTTTGGGATGCCTGTAGGGATGGATCAGCTAGGTTGTCAAGGTTTTTAACCTCCTTTAGGGATTGTATATTTGCAAGCTTAATGTTACTTATCTCAGTGCTATCATCACTGCCTTCATCACTGTGATCATTGATCTATTCCTTGCTGCTTTCTCTTTCGCATCTGCCTCACTGATATAATTTCCCTTTTACTTTATGCTTTCTTCATGGATCTTTTCATCACTTCCTTATGCATCCTTACTGTCATCATTCTTACTTATTTTTGCACTACCCTCATCACTATTTGCTTTACTGACCTCACTATCATGTGCTTTGTTGTCATCAGTGTCATCAAGGTTCTTTGAGCCATTGTCAACATCCTCATTGACTTCATTGTTTGATTCCTTAGTGCTATTTGATTAATTTTTCTCTTTGACTGAAATATGCCCCACTGATTTATTTCTCATTGCTATCTTCATCACTACTATTTTCTTCACTTGTTTGATTTCTTATTGGCATCTCCCTCATTGTTTGATTTACCTTTGCTTGATGCACTAGTACCATGAAAGGATGGTGAGGGATTATAAGAGGGCCACCTTTGTGCTCATGCTTACTTGGTATTGGAAAAAATTTGCGTTTCCAACTCTAGAACTGCACATGAAACTGATATGGAAGAGGGTAATGGAATGGTGATGAAAAAGGTAGCTTTGTAAGTGAATGAGATAGCAGATTGTATAGGTATATCACTTTGAATGAGAGGCTCTAGACAACCTAATGACAACTTCAGTTGATATGTCAAACTCTGTTTTGACTGATACTCTTCATAGGCAGAGGGAGTGAGTTTCAAATAGTGTTTTCAAGCATGAATTTTAGGGTTATCTTCTTATTGTATGACCTCTTTTAATTTAAAATTTCACCAAAAGGCATCAAAATAGGGTTTATATTAGGTATTTTCCACTTGATGCACTTAGAAGTCCTTTGGTAAAGGTTTGAAAGTGATCAGGAGTAGTATGAGTGGCTATAGGGCTTGGAGGGCCCTCCTGGCCAAGCTCGCAACACCTAGGCCAAGTGCACAACGCCTAGGCCAAGGGTGCAGCGCCGGAGGCAATTGCTATGGGTGAGTCGGGAAAGGGCACAACACCTTGCTAGGCATGCAGTGCTTGTGTAAAATAAACAGGGAAAACTTGCCAAACGTGCAACGCCAGTTTCCAGGGGCGCGATGCCAACCTGAGGGCGCAACGCCAAAACACTTTGCCCAATTTCAGCTTAAAAATTCACAATTTCTTCTCCCTTTGAAATTTCTAGTTCTCTGCAAGGCAACAATGAATGTTTTGGAGTGTTAGATGGGATTGATGGGTATAGAAGTTTAATTTAGTATTTGAAACCCACTTCCTACTGTGTTAAACCTTCTTTTCCCTCTTCACTGATATTTTTACTTTTGCCTTGTAGGTGACTGAAAACAATGTCTTGGCTTTTCTTTTACTCCCTTGAGATTTGACAAGTGCATTTTGATGATTCTGTGATGATTGCACATAATAGAAGCTTCAAAATACTTTTTGGTTTTCATCATCAAGTTAACTCAACTTTTCACCTTTTCTCATTAACAATTTTACATTGTTTCTCTGCAGGTGACTGAAATGGTGATTTGGACCTTTTCCCTTTGTTCCTTGAGGCATGAAAAACTGATCTTGACACCTTTGTGATGATAGCACAGTGACATCTTCAAAATCCTATGTGATTTATACTATGAAACTTAGTTTTTTCACCCTGGCTGGCAGTTTGCTGGAGTTATGAGATTTATTTTTATTTTGATCCTGAGGATTTGACCTATTCATCTTGACACAGTAGCAACCTTAAAAACCTCCTTTACTTCCACCTTTGGAGCTGAAACCCATCTTTTTCTCATTTAGACATGGTAAAATCAATTTTGACAAGTTTGGGATTTTATCAAAAAGTGGCATCTTCAAAATCATTCCTTTTCTTGCAGCATGGAGTTGAACTCATACCTTTTACCTTCTGTTGCCACTTTTCCCAAAACCCTAGGTGTCTGGATTTCTTTAAGAAAATCACCAGTGTTGTCTTATAAGTTCTGTATATCCCTTTCAAGTTCATTCACTTCTGTCCAATTTACCTCACCTTCTACCATATTTCATCAATCATCTCTGAAAAAAATTTCTTCATGTTTGGTTTTTGGTGTGCCTCCTCCATGGTCATTTCTGCATTTGATCCCTGCTTGGCACACTGCTAGCCTAATCAAGCTAAAAACCCTAATTCTCTACATGAAAAAGTGTTTCCCTTTCTTCTGTTGTGAGTTTTCTTGACTTAGGAGCAGACCATCTACCTTATCTATTCCTTCTGTTGATGGAAATTTCAACACTTCTGCGAAAGTGTCAATCTTGTCCATTACCTCATGTGCAGACTTTGAAACTGAATGGTAGTCCTCTTTGGAAATTTTCAGATATTTTCTTGAATAACCATGTCTCAACATTTCAATACCTCTGAACCATATTTTAACAAAGAAAAACAGTGTCTGAAACACCAATGATTGACCTTGTACCATATGAAACCCTAATTTGACATAGTGGGAGGATCCTTTAACCTGGTCTTTGACTAAAAATTGGCTTGGAGTCTTCAAGTGTAAAAACAAATTATTGACAAAGTGGTGTATTGAAGATCCAAAATCCAATGTACTTGATTTATCTAAAGAGTCTATAGAGATAGTTTTGAGACCATCAATGCTTGAGGAACCTGGTGAAAATGGGAAGGAATAGGCTTATAGGTAACCCTAGATGGAAAGTGGAGTCATGGGAAAGGGAAAAATAGAGTAATAAGGTTATAGGTGGGAAAAAGGATGGAGATGAGTGGCACAAGCCCATAAGGAGTCCTTTAGGAGTAGAAGGGTGACCATGGAATGGAAAAATGGTATAATAGTGAAAAAAATTCTATAAGGATAATGAAAACAGTGAGATTTCTAAAACTCACAATATTCAGGGAATTTTGTTTTTAGAAATATAGAACCAATATTTAGTCATCTACAGATAGTAAAAATTACTAATGACTAATAGTGGCTCCACTTGGGGAGAGGAGATCCTTTTCAGGAGGTGTCCAAGACCTCACAGTTCATATCTCCAAGTTTTGTAGACCAGTACCTTACTTGTACTTGGTGGATCCCTCTTCCTTCATTTTTTGGTGTTCTCTTGAAGCTATTATCTCAAAAATATGAAAATACATGATTGCTTAAATATCAGTTCTACCTACCCATCATACTTTGCCTAACATTTTTTCTTCTTCTGGGTGCACTTGGACTGGAAAACCCTTGAAATTATTTTCTTTTGAAAGCATAAAAACTACCTACTTCTACCCTTATCACTTCCAAGAGTTAAGATTAGGCTGATGAAATATCTTATTCTCTACCTACTCTACTCATCTGTCAAGATTAAGCTGTTTGACATACATTATTCTCTAACCTATTGACATGAAATTCAAAATATGACCAAACCAAGATTAAGCAATCTGATTTTCCATGGGTTGTGGCATTTGAAAAAGCTGCACATAGACATTATTTTTATACAAGAAGATTTAAAAACTTGAGGGCTAATAATTTAGAGTTTGTTATGCATCCCTCTCATTTTTCTCTAGTTCATATTTAAGCTTTGGGAACCAGCATATTTTCCTAATCTAATCTACTGACAAGCCAAGTTTACATGGTTTGGAAAATCTTCTTTCACTAACCTATCAACATAAATTTAAAACATGTCCAATCATGATTAGGTTAAATGACTAAACAAGACTCTATTTTTTCAACAGGAGTGGCATTTAGGTTTGCACACTTTCAGCAATACTCTTTTTTGGTATGGGGTTGTACCTATTCTTTTCCTACCCTCTTTTTCTTCTTTTCTTTGTTTTTGTGTCTTTTTAAGACTAGCATTCTATGACTAAAAAATAGAATGATGTTCATAGTGCTGAGCTTATTTGCATACCTATATATCATAATCTAACTTACATATGATATATATTCATTTGGTGAACTCCCTTTTCCAATATAACCAATCAAGTAGATGATTCCATGAGTGATCTTTGTTTAGCTCTTTGAGTGTGCTGAAAAAATCAAAAGGCCACTCCCACCTCACTTTTGTTTGAACAGTAGTGCCTAAAATTTTCTTTAAACTCTGCATCAAACTGCTCCTGACATATTTCACTCCCTCTTCACATCTCTCTAGGAAAACAACAAAGGATCTTGAAATAATACCTGGCTCTGAGGATTTGAATAGCCAGTTGTATTCAAGAACATTTCTTGTTCCAGCTTGTTAGTCTTGGGATTCTTTTGAGAAAGAATCTCTTCCCCTTCCTCATGATCATATGTATTGGCATCCTCATCATATATTGCAATGTTGTCCTCTAGAAAACCTGATATGCTCTGATTGAGTGGGCTGAATTCTATGTGAAGACCATCATGTTGATGAGCATGAGTACACTTTGGCAATAAATCTTCTTGAGAAGGCAGTACAACCCCTCTCCTGTGATTATCAATTTCCAAGCCTTCATATGCAATTTGAAATTAAATGGAACTTGGTGGCTGCAAATCTGGAGATGAGGAGAATTCTATGTCACAAATTATTTCCTCAATCATTTCAGTAAAAGGTTTCTCATTAACAACTTGTTCAAGAAGTTCATTACCTTCCCCAACCTCAACATCAAAACTAAAAGACTGCTAATTTCCAATCACGTGAAAATTATTCCTGATGGACTGAAATGAAGTAGAACAAATAGTGAGAGATCCTTCACTTCCAAAATTTCTAGACTTTCCTCATCACGGTCATAGCTGATATGCATTGGCTTATTTCTGTTTTCAAGTTGATGAAATTGAACTTCCTCCCACAAACCAACTGTTGATTGCTCTGCAAGATTAGCTTATGTTTGGAGAACATCATCATCATACTGATCAAACTTTGGAAAATCATCAATATAAGTAATGTCACCAATCATATGTATTGGATTATCAGATTGTTTCTTCTTGAATTGATCTACAAATTCATTTTTTGATCTGTGGTAGCTGGGATAAATAGAAATTTTCTATTCATATGAGGGTTTAGAGGTTGGTTGTATGTTTAGAATCTGATTTATTTCCTCTTCAGTTAAAAGAGGAGGCATATTTCTCTTTCTTTGGATAGAACTGTAGTAGTTCTCTTTGTCTTGTGAAGGTTGATTCTGAGGCTGAATGTCTTCTTGAGCCTCACCTATAAGAGATGGTGAGTCATTACTTATGCCTTCAAATAGATGTTGTGGATATTCCTTTATTTCCTGATTTATTTCATCCTCAACCAACTCCTCTTGGTTGTCATAATAGTCATCTTGAGTATGAAATGCATGAATTTTCTCTAATAGATCTTCAGGATTCTAAATTCCTAAATCTTCATCAATGTTTGCAAGGTATTGTATGAGATCTTCAGATTGATCACAAAAATTTTAAGCTAATGATAGAGATGGAAAATATTCTTTATAATGTTCATAAAATATCTTGTGGAAATCCTTCAAAGAAAACAAGGTGCCAGGGTCCAGGGCTTCATACCATCCCTTGCTTTACCCTCTAATGTTGCCATAAACATTTTCATGAGGCAGTCCTCATGCCATTCAACTTTTAACCTCCATACATGTATATGAAATTTGATGAGATGTAACAAGGCGCCATCAAATTTTTCATCTTGAAACATAGGCAGGTTTGAAAACCAATTTATCTGAGGCATTTTGTGTGGGAATCTAGGAATGTGATCTTTGTTCATTGGAGCATATCTCCATTGTATCCTTGGATCCATCTTTGTCAATAAAAAAGGTTCACTACATCTTTTCAACCAATCTAGAGTCTTCTACCAGTGGAGTCTTTAGGTCTATTGAGAGTTGTGGAGTTGCTAGGTGGATGATTTCAACTTTAATTTCCACCATCAGTAATATTAGGATTGATCAATGCATTCTTAGGGGAAACCTGTGAGGACTAGTGGGGTCAATGAGGCTACTGAAGACTAGTGGAGTCACCAGGTGGATGATGCTTACTATTTTGAGGATTTATTTTGATGTCTACCATCAAAAACTGAATACCAATATAAGGATGTTTTTGGGTTTTCTGAGCTCCTAAGGAATACTTATATTGTCACTGACTCAGAAGGTCCCACCATGATCTCTATTATGTTAGGATGGAGAATCAACCAGATATCATTCTTGGCTAACACTCGATTTATCTAAGTTGGACAGGGATTTTTGAGTTTTGAAGGAATATTTAAGCTGTGACTTACTCAGAGTCCCACTGTGATCGCCATTATATTAGGTCCTCGTAATTTGTCAGATTGGCAAGAACAAATGTACAAGGGTAACATCAAACCGATATTTGGAGTCTGAGGACCTAGCCTTCCTAGACTCAGGGAGGGATCTCTCTATGTTTGTATAAAGGATGTAACTTGTATGATTTTAGGGTTTTGATTTTAGGCTAGTTATAAGGATTAGGGTTTGTTTGTTTGTTTTGTTTGGTTGGGTTGCTTGTTAAGAAGAACAGATATAGTAGGAGAGGTTTAGACCATTGGGATATGGAGTCTTCCAAAGGTCTAGAAAGGTACAATAATAGGTCAAGGATGCTTCAGAGGGCAAGTATAACAAAGATAAATGGATCTTCAAGGATTATGTGAGTAAAGTGGACATTAAATTTTGAAAAAAGTAGGTGCAAAGGGAAGTTAAGAATCCTTTGACAAATACTAAAAGAAGAAGGGCCTTTAAGCTTACTATGCTTAAAGAAATAACCAAATACAGGGTATACCAATAACTTCTTTGACCAAACCTAGCAAGTAAACATCAAGGAAATAATTCAGCAAACCCTAGAGAGCAGTAAACTTGTAAAGTCTCTAGTGATTTCACCTTCGGGCAAAGAAAACATTTAAAATAACATATAGTAATGATCAAGAAGCAGGGAACTCTTAAATTCCTTAATCGTACTACAAATAACTTCAAAGCAACCATTCAATTATGGAAAAAAGGGAAGGGAAAACCATAAACCTCTTTAGTCAAACCCTAACTAGCAATAATTTGAAGAAAAGACCTCAAAAACAATGTTTAAGTGATACCAAAGGGCAAGGCTAACCATAAAATAATTTGGCACCGAATCCATTAAATCATTATTGAGATAAAAAATATAATTGGGATTAGAGAGCAACCAAGAATTCTCTAAACTGACCTAGAAGAGGAAAACATGAAAGCAAAAGAAGCAGACATACTTAATGTGCTTTTGATAGCATATCTTAAGATAAAATTTCTATATTATTGCAAGAGAAATATGAAAAAATATGTAAAAAATAATATGACAGGTAAAAAATGAGAAATAAATTACCATTAGCCATGTTCATGAATCCTACAAGGTGCTTGTCTCATTGATATTCAGCTCGAAACCTTCACAATGCTCCAAAGCCAAAAACTCCTCACAACTCCAAGTCTATGAGGTTTTTATCCACAATCAACCAAAATCAAAACCACATGTAAAATGAGGCCTCAATGATGTATTTAACAATAAAGGAGGAAAAAAACCCTAACTAGGGTTTGAAACTATCATTAACTACTCATAAATGCCAAATTTGTCCTATGAGACCATGCAAGGCCCAAGGCACAAATATCCTAATCTAATAAATTCAAAATATCTCCTAACATAAATTATAAGATTAATAGGAGTGATTTTCCTCAAAAGTATCCAAAAATATAATTTTCAATAAATTTGTTTCTTTTGTTGACCTTGTAGGCAAGGGCGCAACGCTTGCACCGAAAAAATTGCTTGTTTTGTGACCAAGGTTTGGAGGCCTTTCAGGTGTCCAAATGAGCTCCATGATAGCTCATTAGAAAGCTTGTCAAGTTGAATTTCCAAAAATTCCTTTAGTTTTTCATTTTGTGTCCATTTTCCTTCCCAAAAACGAAATCTCCCAAGATTTCTCAGGGCGCAGTGCCGGCTCTAAAAATAGCGAAGAAAGGTGGTTTTTAGGGTGTTTTTTGCACTTTTAGAGGACCAAATATGATCCAAATGATCTGAAATTTTGTGTGGATGATGCCCTTGGCATGATGAAGATGAAAATATAAACCACTCCTCAAAAGAGTGCCCAAAAAAAGAGCACAAATCTAGTGGCGTTGTTCCTTTGGCCCTTCAAAATAGTCAAAATTCCAAAATCTTCAAAATTGTGTCAAAACTTGGATTTGCCTTGATGATTATGTTTGGGATGCTTGTAGGGATGCATCAGTTAGTTTGTCAAGGTTTTCAACCTCCTTGAGGGATTGTATCTTTTTAAGCTTAATGTTAATTATCTTAGTGCCATCATCATTGACTTCATCATTGTCATCATTGCTCTATTCCTTGCTGCTTTCTCCTTGGCATCAGCCTCACTGATATCATTTCCATTTTAATTGTTTATTTCTTCATGGCTCTTTTCCTCACTTCCTTCTACATCCTTACTGTCATCAGTCTTATTTCTTTCTGCACTACCCTCATCACTATTTTCTTTACTGACCTCATTTTCATGTGCTCTACTGTCATCAGTGCCATGAAGGTTATTTGAGCCACTGTCAACATCCTCACTAACTTCCTTTTTTGATTCCTTACTGCCATCTGATTCATTTCTCTCTTTGAATGACATATGCCCCACTGATTTATTTCTGACTGCTATCTTCATCACTGCTCTTTTCTTCACTTGTTTGATTTCTTATTGGGATCTCCCTCATTGTTTGATTTACCTTTGCTTGATGCACTAGTACCATGACAGGATGGTGAGGGATTTTGATCAGGACACCTTTGTGCTCATGCTTTCTTGGTATTTGAAAAAACTCTGCTTTTCCAACCCTAGGGTTGCACATGAAGCTGATATGGAAGAGGGTAATGGAATGGTGATGAAAAAGGCAACTCTGTAAGCGAATGAGATAGCATATTGTATAGGTATATCAGGATGAATGAGAGGCTCTAGACAACCTAATGAAAACTCCAGATGATATGTCAAACTCTGTTTTGACTGATACTCTTCATAGGCAGAGGGAGTAAGTTTCAAACAGTGGTTTCAAGCATGAATTTTAGGGTTATCTTCTTAGTGTATGATCTCTTTTAATTTAAAATTTCACCAAAAGGCATCAAAATAGGGTTTATATTAGGTATTTTCAACTTGATGCACTTAGAAGTCCTTTGGAAAAGGTTTGAAAGTGATCAGGAGTAGTATGAGTGGCTATAGGGCTTGGAGGGCCCTCCTGGCCAAGCGCGCAGTGCCTAGGCCAAGGGCACAACACCGAAGGAAATTGCTGTGGGTGAGTCGGGAAAGGGCACAGTGCCCTGCCAGGCATGCAGCGCCTGTGTAAAATACACAGGGAAACCTTGCCAAATGTGCAACGCCGGTTTCCACGGGTGCAACGCCAAAACACTTTGCCCAATTTTAGCTTAAAAATTCACAATTTATTCTCCCTTTGAAATTTCTAGTTCTCTGCAAGGGAACAATGAATGTTTTGGAGGGTTAGATGGGCTTGATGGGTAGATAGAAGTTTAATTTAGTCTTTGAAACCCACTTCCTACTGTGTTAAACCTTATTTTCCCTCTTCACTGATATTTTTTACTTTTTCCTTGCGGGTGACTGAAAACACTGTCTTGGCTTTGATTTTACTCCCTTGACATTTGACAAGTGCATTTTGATGATTTTGTGATGATTACACATAATAGCAGCTTCAAAATCCTTTATGGTTTTCATCGTCAAGTTAACTAAACTTTTCACCTTTTCTCATTAACAATTTTACAATGTTGCTCTGCAAGTGACTGAAATGGTGATTTGGACCTTTTCCCTTTGTTCCTAGAGGCAAGAAAAACTGATCTTGACACCTTTGTGATGATTTCACCGTGAAATATTCAAAATCCTGTGTGATTTATACTATGAAACTTAGGTTTTCACCCTAGCTGGAAGTTTGCTGGAGTTTTGAGGTTTATTTTTCTTTTGATCCTGAGGATTTGACCTATTCATCTTGACACAAAAGTAGCCTTAAAAACCTCCTTTACTTCCACCTTTGGAGCTGGAACCCATATTTTTCTCATTTAGACAGGGTAAACTCAATTTTGACAAGTTTGGTGTAATATTCCAAAAATTTAACCTACATTTGAATGGAATATTATAGTTTGTTTTATCACTAGGTAGATGAATAAGTGGGTAGGGAGGCCCATAAACCCCTTTTAGAAGAAATAATAACACTCCTAATGTGAAAGGAGGAAGAATAAGTAGTTGGATTAAGCACCTTTGGGTGTAAACAGGGGCTGGATCATGTTGATTCAGTCAACTTTGACCAAGTCAACAACACTGTCATGGAGGAGTGACATTTATCATGAGACAACTTAGTTTTAGTGGAGGAAAAATTGCATGAGCTTAGTGGAAAGTATGGATGGGACTCAGTGTGATAAGGCTCACACACTAAATATGGAAGGGATGGCAAACATTGTTATTTATGTTTTATATTATCATTTGATATTGGTCTGTTTAGATGTAATATTCCTACTTAGCCCAAGCTAAGAGGAATATAAAATTTTGTTTCATTTTCTGTTGATTGAATAAATGAATAAAGGAGGACATGTAAAACTCCTAAAAAAAATGAATAAATCCATACCTATGTGAACAAAGACAAATCTGGGCCATGTAAAATAAACACTTTCAGGTGTGAATGGGTTTGAACTATGAGATTAGGTCAACCTTGACCAAATCCACAGCGCAGTCTAGATGCAATGTACCTCATGGATGCACAATGAAGTTCTAGATGGAGGCTCCACATGTGAAAGGATCTAACTCATTGAAGTGGTTTAGGGTTTGACAAGGCTTTTATCTTATAAAAGGAAGAGGACAACAACATGAGAGGGTTTTTTATGATCATTTTCTGCATATATTGTCTGGTTAGACATATATCATTCTCTAGTTGTTTAGCTAAGAATAATGATGTTTAGCATTGGGTGTTCCTGAGCAGTAATCCCACCTCCTTCCTAGAGCAGCTCTTGGAGGAGCCTTGTTTGTCTTGTCCACTTTCTAGCAATTGGCCAAGCTTCATCTTGCACCTACAACACTGATCTTGTTTAGGCTTGGGTTTTCCTTGTGAGATGCAGCAAGTGGAGGATATATCTCTTTAGATCTATGCATATCTAGCACCCCTTTTCACTGGGAGAGTCTTCTATCCCTTTGACAAGAGTGTTATAGACCTTTGGAGCTTTAGATCCACATCTTGGCATCAGGCCAAAGCCTACTCAGAGCCAAAAGCACAGTCCCTTTTGCAGTACTGCGTTATTTGCAAGAGCAGGGTTGCAGGGAGTTTTGGCATCATCTTGGAGGAGAGATCTCTAGTGATTGGATTCTTCATTTCACTGTGGTGATCCATGGATTGGCCATCCAATCCATGTTAGTTTAGATCTAATCTGATGTACATCATATGCTTGAGAATTTTTTGAATACTACTGTAGATCTGTAACTTAGATCTCAGATCTACTCTTGTACTTTCATGTTTTGCTGAGATCCCCAAGGGGAGTGTATAAAGGAGCCTTTCTTGTATACATATATGAAATAGATCAATAATTTTGTATACAGATCTGCTCTAGATCTTATTTGTAAGATACTGCTACTTCAGCCAATGAAAATAACACTGTCAAGCTTATTCAGACATTTCTTATGGTTATAACACCTCATTTCTGAAGGTTTCTTCTTGTATAACCTTCTCCTTTCTATTATACATTGTATAAGCTATTGTATAAATATATTTTTCTGATTTATAGCTGAAATATGAGCCTCCATATTGATCTCCTGCAAATATAGGGCTGAACTGCATTATTTTCTAGCAGTGTTGTTTTTGTATTGATGCAGTCCCTTCTTTGGGCATTTTCTAGTTGCACTAGGTGTGGGGAGACTTGTTTAACCCACCTAGGAGGATTTGTTTTTTAATCCCTCTTGGATTAAGGTCTTATATTTTCATATCTAAGGGATCCAAGTGCTGGTTTCCAATCATGTAGCATACATTCCTGAAAAATGCGTTTTTTAGGCATGCCTTGCTAGCAGTCCCAATTTTGGGATATTAGAGTGGTATCAAAGCATGATCTTTGGCTTAAATTGTGAGTCTCAAGACAAAGATCAATATGATGAAAAGAATGAGCTTGCTCTCATTAGTTTTTAGATCCAGAATGGACCTCTCCAAGGAGGTTAAGAAGACAGAAGAAGGAGAAGAGGAAGGACCATGCACTTCCTACTCTCACAAAGAAGAAGACAAGAAGAATGGAGGACGCTTGGAACATCAGATCCTAAGTGAGTACCTTTTTGAGTAAAAGTCTCAACCTAGAGCCTTTAAGGAGACTCTATCCTTCCCACAGTTCATTCAACTGAAGGAAGGGAGGAGACCCTGCAACAAGGGAGAAATCAAGGGCAATAGGTTTTTATTGTCCAGTTGTGATGGGACAACTGCAGCCAAAGCTTGGGAAAGAAAACTCAGTGCCTTTTTCCTACTACATCCAGTGGTAGAGAAAAAAGCAGTGGATATTTCAGCACTACACCTGAAGGGTGAAGCAAGAAATTGGTGGTTTAGCCATGTGGGACATGCAAAAGTATCTTCTTTTGCAGATTTCACTCAGAGGGTGATCAAGAGATTTGATAAAGAGAAATCTGAGGAAAATAAGTCCTCACCCTCTCTTGAGGAGGTTTGTACTAGCACTATGAAATCCTTGGTGGAGCAGCCTTTAACATTAGCAGTTTAGGGAGCCAACATGGTAGAAAAAGGAACTCTTGCAACCATACAAGATATTCCCAAAGCCCATCAAGGTATGATTGAGTTTCCACCTTCTATTATTGCAACAAATATTTTAGAGGGTTGTGGAAACATGCTGTTGCATGACCCAGAATCATCACTTACTACTAATCTAGAGCAGCATAGTTTCACTACACTATCCCAGAGCAGCAGTGAAGAAAGGAGAACCCATTCCTCATGGGAGCAACTAGATTTGAGCTTCATTCAGGAAGTAATGAAGACAAGGGGTAGACATCTTGAGATGAGAAAAAATTTCTCCTCTCTAGATGACACTTTCTCAATGAGAATGCCACAGCTCAAAGAGAGACTTCTACTTGTAGCAGATCCAAGACCCCACTGGTTTTGGAAGACCATGCATGAGGAGGAGGTCTCATCAAGAGATCCCATGGAAGGTGCACTTCAACATTCCATGAAGTGAAAAGTTCTTCAAATATTTGAGGAGATTGATGTCCTACAATGGGAGGATACCAAATGTTTGCATAATGAGGTCCATGATCCACCGGTGGATGAATGGATGTGGATGGTGAGCAAGAAGCTGGAAAGCTACTTGCAGATCTATGATACTGGGTAGCAGGAGGCTTGGTTGCATTGGCTACTCTTGAAAGAGTTTGGCCATCATCCTCTTTCTAAGGGTATGTGGAGGAAAGATGTGTGGCAGGATGCTTGCATCAATGAGCAGCAAGGAGTATGGACACATTGTGTTGATATGATGTTCTTCATATCAATCACCATGTTTTCACCACATGATTTATATGATGGAGGTATGGGGAGGCAACAAAATCTTTTGTTGCTTTGGATATTCTTGGGAGAGCAAGAGCAGATTTTCCCTCACACTTTGCATAATGTTTCATAAGTAGGGGATGGAACTATCATAGTGCAAAGGGGCTACTCTTTAGCCTTGGGTGATCTGGAAGTACTTCCACTCTGGAAGGAGCTTCTTGTTTGTAGCAACATTATGGAAGATGTCTTTGGCAATGAACATGTCAAAGAATGGAGCTATGTATTGGCAGGAGCCTATTTTCATAGACCAACAACGCTTTCACTCTTGAGCATGGATTTATGGATGGAGTGTCCCCAGGATAATTCCACTCTTGATGCACTTGATGGAATAGGCAGACGTAAGAAATATGGAGTAATGGATGGAGACATATATTCCTGTGATGTGTTCTTCTTGGCTTGGATTTCCAAGTACATGAGGAAGGATCTTCATGCATCACATGATTCATTTCTCTTCATGAGAGTATGTCATATCATTATGGAGAGTTTGTTCATGGATCCTATCATGATCTTAATTTTACTACATGGTAAGGATCTTATTGTTGCATTTAGTGATCTGCTTACTCTTACCATTTCTATGCAGTGCATTGCTCCAAATGAGGGCAAGCTTTTCATTGAGCTCCATGATCAACAATGGGCTAGAATGTATGCTAGAGACAGCCATATTTTATATGGCCATGGGAAAGTGTTGTATTACTTCATGTATACAACCATCTAATATTCATTAGTACATGAAATAACATACATAGACTACCATTTATCTAGCAACCACTTGCCTTGTAATTTTCTGAAGCTGCAGTTAGGAAAACTGTGATGTAACTTCATGGGAGACTGTTGGTACCTTCCTGCACCATATGAAGCCTTCAGTATTTCCTTCTTCTTGATGCTAATCATGGTTCCAACTGCTGATGTTGATCTTGCTTTTTTGGGGAGCATGATTGGAGAGGAAACACATTGGTTAGATGTGTTCTTTTGGGAAGAGGATTCCCACATTTTCTCCATTGCATGTTCTAATGGGAACATGAGAGGAGATATGGCCACCACAGCCAAACACTTGTTTATTTATGAGGTGGGCCATGATTTTGATGAGATGCCATATGGTGATGATTTCCCTTCCATCACATCTGGAATGGTTTGGGCTAGCTTGATTCACATTGTTGGGGAGGAGATCTTTAGAGATCCAGTCTTCATCTTGCCTCTTGAAGCAACATTATTGCAGCCCAGGATCAACAAACACTCAACACTTATCTTAAGTGGAGAGGAGGATAGCATGGGGTAGGCACCTATGTCTACCATGTTCAGATTTTCAGCCCACCTACATTGCATGAACCCAAGGTGGAGGAAAATTTTCCGGAGTTTCCATGTTGGGAGGTGACTCATTTTGTATGGATGATTGCTTGGGGAAAAATGTTTTCCCAATACATTTTCAGTCTCCATGCCTTGTGAGACAACTATTCAGTTCTATCCTTGCAATTTCTTGAGGACAAGCAAAATTTGGGAGGGGAGGACTGTAATATTCCTACTGAGCCCAAGCTAAGAGGAATATACAATTTTGTTTCATTTTCTTTTGATTGAATAAATGAATCAAGGAGGACATGTAAAACTCTTGAAAACAATGAATAAATCAATGCCTATGTGACCAAAGACAAATCTGGGCCATGTAAAATAAACACTTTCAGGTGTGAATGGGTTTGAACTATGAGATTGGGTCAACCTTGTCCAAATCCACAGTGCAATCTAGATGCAATGTACCTCATGGATGCACAACGCAGTTCTAGATGGAGGCTCCACATGTGAAAGGAGCTAACTCATTGAAGTGGTTTAGGGTTTGACAAGGCTTTTATCTTATAAAAGGAAGAGGAAAGCAACATGAGAGGGTTGTTG
Source organism: Pinus albicaulis (assembly GCA_034641835.2). Classification (NCBI taxonomy): domain Eukaryota; kingdom Viridiplantae; phylum Streptophyta; class Pinopsida; order Pinales; family Pinaceae; genus Pinus; species Pinus albicaulis. Next base: position 635,637,860 of record CM076579.1, read on the forward strand.
ATGATAATCATTTTTTGCATATATTATCTGGTTAGACATATATCATTCTCTACTTATTTAGCTGAGAATAATGTTGTTTAGCATTGGGTGTTCTTGAGCGGGAATCCCACCTCCTTCCTAGAGCAGCTCTTGGAGGAGCCTTATTTGTCTTGTCCACTATCTGGAAATTGAACAAGTTTCATATTTCACCTACAGCACTAATCTCTTTTAGGATTGGGTTGTCCTTATGAGCTACAACAATTGGAGGACAGATCTCTTCAGGTCTATGCATCTCTAGCACCCCTTTTTACTGGGAGAGTCTTCTATCCCTTTGACAAGAGTGTTCTAGACCTTTGGAGCTTCAGATCCACATCCTGGCATCAGGCCAAAGCATACTCAGAGCCGACAGCGCAGTCCCTTTTCTAATATTGCGTTATTTGCAAGAGCAGGGCTGCTGGGAGTTTTGGCATCATCTTGGAGGAGAGATCTCTAGTGATTGGATTCTTCCTTTCATTGTGGTGATCCATGGATTGGACATCCAATCCATGTTATTTTAGATATGATCTATTGTACATCATATGCTTCATAATTTTCTGAATACTACAACAGATCTGTAACTTAGATCTCAGACCTACTCTTGTACTTTCATGTTTTGCTAAGATCCCCAAGGGGAGTGTATAAAGGAGCCTTTATTGTATACAGATCTGAAATATATCTATCATTTTGTATACATATCTGATCTATATATGAGTTGTAACATACTGCTGCTTCAGCCAATGAAAATAACACTGTCAAGCTTATTCAGACATTTCTTATGGTTGTAGCACCTCATTTGTGAGGGTTTCTTCTCGTATAACCTTCTCCTCTTTGTTATACATTGTATAAGTTGTTGTATAGATCTATTTTGATGTTTTATAGCTGAAATATGAGCCTCCATATTTATTTCCTACAAATATAGGGCTGAACGGTGTTATTTTCCAGTAGTGTTGTTTTGTATTGCTGCAGTCCCTTCTTTAGCCATTTCTAGCTGCACTAGGTGTGGGGAGACCTGTTTAACCCGCCTAGGAGGATTTGTTTTGAATCCCTCTTGGATTCAGGTCTTATATTGTAAGATATAAGGGATCCAAGTGCTAGTTTCCAATCCTGTAGCATACATTCCTGAAAAATTAGTTTTTCAGGCATGCCTTGCTAGCAGTCCTGATTTTGGGATATTACATTAGACTTTGCATTCCTTTGTTGTTTAGCATGGTTGTTGTGTTGTTTAGCACAAGGGTGTTCCTGATCGGGAATCCATAACTCATCCTCAGGGAAGGTGAGGTTCTTTGGGCATCATTTCCTCATTCTGTAATTCTGGCCAAGCTAACTCCTTCAACTACATCGCAGTTCCTGTTTAGAGCTGGGTTGTATTGTAGGGTGTAGCAAAGAAGGATCACATAGAGTCATTTTTGGGCTCATTTTTCATTGGAGAGGTAGCCTATCCATTGGAGGATCAGCAAGGAGGGATCCTGGGTATATTTCTACATCTTTGGCATCAGGCCAACCATCTATTGTCCCTCACAATGCATTCATAAACCAGAACTGCGTTATTTTTGGAGGCAGTTGCTGGGAGGGTTCATTGAGCTCATCAGGAGTGTCTATTTCTGAGTTGAGGGATCAACCTTATATTTAGAAATAATATTGGAGGAGGATATCAACATTTCATATCTTTCATAGCCTCATTATCTTCAGATCCAGTTTGCAGTGACATCTCAACCCTAGTGTTATTTGTCACATTGTATATTTCTTGGTATTTCTAGCAATATTTTCCGGGTTGGCTAGAAATCATGTATTAGAGCCCACATCTTCTTTTCTGGGAATTTATTTTGTTTCTATCAGCCATATTTCATTCATGTATATTTACAGCAGAAGCTACACTGATATAGAAAATGTTGTCACTGCTCTTTGGCATTCTATACAGTTGCAGCAACTCCTGTGCTAAATGTTCTGATCATTGGAGGCTTGTTCCTATTGCTTAAGTGGCTTGAACCTAAAGATATTTTTGTACATTGTTGCTGATATATTAATAAAATTATGGCTGCATATTTATCCCCCTCATGTCATGATCATATTTTTTGTGTTTTACATTATTGTGTCTTATATTTCTTCTATTTCCAATTTGGAATATTATAGTGGTATCAGAGCATAATATTTGCTTAGCCTGCGCATTCAAGAAATTATGCCATTAGAAGGAGAAGCTTCTTCTCACAAAAAATAGAAGTTGTATAGAAGAAACAAAGGCATGAATCCATTTGGAGAAATTAAGGAAGAGAGGATCTCCCATCTTCCTTTCCAAACTGTGAAAAATATCAAGGAAGATCTCAAGGAAATGAAAGGGGAGAGGTATAGAAAAATTCCAAGAGGGTTTGAAAGTGAAGCAAGCCCTAGATATTCACATGATGGGTGTGGACATTCAACCACACATGCAGATCCACAATGCAGTTTATTTCCCACATTCATTGCAAGAAGGATGGAGGAAGAAGATGCACCGAGGGAGGAAACCTTGAGTGACTATCTTCAAGAGTATGAGTCTCAATCATGGAGATTCAAATAGCACTTGGACTTCCAAGGGTTTTTCCAACTCAAGGAAGACAAAAGATCCAGAAACCATAATAAAAGTAGGAGAGGTAGAATCTTTCTATCTAACTTTGATGGATCAGCAAAGTGCACAACCAAAGCTTGGGTGAAGGAGCTATATTCCTATTTCCAGCTTCACCAAGTTTCAGAAAAGGAGGCCATTAGAGTAGCAGCGCTGCAACTCAAAGGTATGGTCCACGATTGGTGGTTTTTTAGTTATGCTTCATTTAATCATGCAAATTTAAACACTTGTGTAGGGCTCACTAAGAAATTGGTGAGAAGATTTGATATTAGACATTGCGAAACATCTTTTGTTGAACCCAAAAACTCAAAACCTTTTCATGAGCTGGAGAGATCTATTTTGCGAACTCCACTCCATATTTCTATTGAAGGGGATAAAAAAATGCATGATGCCTTGCCAAGGGGAATATCCCCACTTCTTGAAGAACCCTCTTCTATAAATGAAGACATGGAGGTTCTTCCTTCAGGGGAAGACCAAGATCAAGGGTCTCTCATTGATGATGAGGCATTCTCAAATATTGATGAAGAGGATGAGCAGAGAAGAGCTAACAACAATGTACCATTAGAAGGATATAAATCCCCACATAAATATGGAAAGGGAGCCTTTGCTTCCATTAGAGGGACCCTTGTGTCTTTGCAAGGAGTTCTAAATGATCCAACATGTGGGAACCAAAGCACAATTCCGGAGCATCATGCATTAGTTTTTATGGATTGTGAGATGGAAGAAGAGAAGGATCAACATCAAAGGAGGATGAGCATTCACCCTTATCTATTTCAGGAGGTTTATACATAGAAGAAGGAGATTGTATTGCATAGTGAAGAGAGGGAAAAATCAGTCCACTCATATATACAGTCTGCTTTAGATCTTGATGTCTCACTACATGGGGGCATTCCACCTGGGAGGCCACCAGATCTAGAGTTGGTGGGAGACATCTTACCATTTGATTCACCACTCTTATATCCCAGATGGGTGGATACTTTGGAGGGGTCTAGTACAACACAGAGAGTCTGGGGTAGACTCAAGGAGGAGGGAGACATTTTCCCATTTTCAACATTACCCACTCTCACTACATATACTGCGCTGACAGAAGTTGCTATAGTGATGGAGGATGGCACCTTCATGGTGAAAGGGAGCTGCTCCATGGATTTGGAGAAACAAAGGGTACTTCCTTTGAGGAAGGAATCCTCCATACATTGGAGTAGATGGAGGCCACTCATGCTTACAATGGCCAAGATTAGGAGGCTCTTTTTGGATGGTAGCTTCTCATGGGAGGCCAACTTCCAAAGGTCACCACTTCTATTTGAGAATGAGCAGCTGCATGATGGGCATGGAAGAATTTTGGAGGATGAATTTAGCATGAGGGATGTCAAAGGAGAAGAAAATAGCATGTGGGGAGCTTCACATTTCAGATCTTTAGTTTTGTCTCTTAGGAGGGTTGATCCATATTGGAGGTCTCAGCTTTTGGTAGAGTACTCCAAGGATCTTGGTGCTTGCATGATTCTTGATGACCTAGAGGGAGATGATAGATACATGGTAGATGATGAGGTCATCTATTCTTATGGCAGAATCTTCTTGACTAGAGTTTATGAGCTCAAGGGGAAGCTACTACATGCAACACATGTGGACTTTCTTTCCATGCACTTTGATGCATTTCATTCTTTGATGGAGGAGTTCAATTGGGATGGAATCCAGTAGGATATATATCAGCATATGGAGAAATGCATATCCCAGATGGTGATGTAGAGGTTGTCACGACCACTTCCCTACTCATTGAGAGTGAGGGAGAGCTTTCAGTTGAGCCATTTCAGCTCAATGACCAAAGTACATAGTAGAGAAGGTACACTTTTGCATTTTGATTTGTACTCCTTTACTTTATATGTGAAGCATGTTGTACCAAGGAGGATTATCCCTTCTTGTGTATTGTATTTTGATGTACTTAAGGCCATTTGTAGCATTGATGTTGGCCATACTATTGGTGGTTTGTGGGGGAGGCCACATGATTCTTGGTGTGCACCATTGGCACCATATTTTACTTTCATGATCCTATCTTGTAGGATGATTGTGCCAGCAACCAAGTGGCTAAAAAGACACTTGTTATTGTTTTTTTTGATCTAGGTAAGGGATGCATTGCGCTAGTTCCATGTGTGGAACTATGATCCACCTCCCGGTTGTCATGTGGCAACTTATTTTCATTTTCTTTTGCTTCCATATATTGATGATGTTCTTATGTTTATGGGAAGCTTTGTTGGAAGAGTGGTGCAAGAGTTGAAGGTGCCCATTGGGAGTATGATTCTCCCTACTATACACGTTGCATGTTTCAGGAGAAACAATGGGAAAACCATGATTGCCACATTACATCTCTTTGCTTCATGTGGGAGGAGCCATTTGGAGAACTTGAGTTCTTGGAGGAGGCACTTCATGGATGATTTGTTTGGTGGGGTAACTTGGGCTATTCTTGGAGGCCAAGTCATTTCAGCCCAAGATCAGCAGCAACCCCATACTTAACATAAATGGAGAGAGAAACAACTTGGGTGGAAACATCTAATCTCTCCATGCAGCTCCAATACATTGCATTAACTGGGGTTTGAGGATTTCTTTGATGAGCTACATAGAATGGTTTGTTTCATTTGGATGATAGCATAGGTATGGGAGAATCTCGTTAGGAATGAGATTCCCTATGTTTATCATCACTCCTACCTTGAGGAGGCCATTGGACAACAAGAAGGTTTCCACTTACACCTTCCACTTTTTCATGATGTGAGCCATTTGGGTTTGCCTACTTGGAAGGAACCATTGGAGGGCAGATTTATTGTAGATTATTTTGAGTAGTGGTGGGGATCATTGATGAGGAGGCCACAAGAAGAGAAAGGGAGGAATTTTTCTACACCTTTACAGTTTCTTGAGGAAAAGAAACATTTTCGAGGGGAGGACTCTAATATTCCAAAAATTTAGCCTACATCTAAATGGAATATTATAGTTTGTTTTATCATTAGGTAGATGAATAAGTGGGTAGGGAGGCCCATAAACCCCTTTTAGAAAGAATAATAATAATCCTAATGTGAAAGGAGGAAGAATAAGTAGTTGGATTAAGCACTTTTGGGTGTGAACAAGGGTTCGATCATGTTGATTCAGTCAACTTTGAACAAGTCAACAACGCTGTCATGGAAGAGTGGCATTTATGATGAGACAACACAATTTTAGTGGAGGACAACTTGCATGAACTTAGTGACAAGTATGGATGGGACCCAATGTGAGAAGGCTCGCACAATATATATTGAAGGAATGGCAACCATTATTATTTATGTTTAGATTATCATTTGATATTGGTCTATTTAGACTTTGCATTCCTTTGTTATTTAGCAGGGTTGCTGTGCTATTTTGCACAAGGGTGTTCCTGATCGGGAATCCCTACCTCATCCTTAGGGAAGGAGAGGTTCTTTGGGCTGCATTTCCTCGTTTTTCCATTCTCACCAAGCTACCTCCTTCATCTACAACGCAATTCCTATTTAGAGCTGGGTTGTGTTGCACGGTGCAGCAAAGGAAGATCGCATACACTCATTTCTGGGCTCATTTTTCATTGGAGAGGTCGCCTATCCATTAGAGGATCAACAAGTAGGGCTGCTGGGTATATTTATACATCTTTGGCATAAGGCCAACCATCTACCATCCCTCACAGCACAGTCATAAACCAGAAATGCGATATTTTTGGAGGCAGTTGCTGGGAGGGTTCATTGAGCTCATTAGGAGGGTCTATTTATGTGTAGAGGGATAAGCCTTCTATTTAGAAATACTATTGAAGGAGGACATCATCATTTCAGTTATATCATATCCTCATTCTCTTCAGATACAATTTGCAGTGACATCTCAACCTCAGGGTTATTTGTCACATTGTATATTTCTTGGTATTTCTAACAATCTTTTCCCAATTGGCTATAAATCATGTATTAGAGCCCTCATCTTATTTTCTGGGCATTTATTTTTTTTATTTTAGCCATATTTCATTCATGTATGTTTACAACAGAAACTACACTGATATAGATAGCACTATCACTTCTCTCCGGAATTCTATACAGTTGTAGCAACTCCTATGCTGAATGTTCTGATCATTGGAGGCTTGTTCCTATTGCTTGAGTGGCTTGATCATCAAGATCTTTTTGTATATTGCTGCTGATATATTAATAAAATGATGGCTACATATTTATCCCTCTCATGTCATGATTAGAATTGTTGTGTTTTACATTATTATGTCTTGTATTGTTGCTATTTCCAATTTGGAATATTATATTTTTGATTTGATCAAACAGTGACATCTTCAAAATCATTCCTTTGCTTGCAGCATGGAGTTGAACTCATACCTTTTACCTTCTGTGGCCACTTTCCCAAAACCCCAGGTGTTTGGACTACTTTAAGACAATCATCAGTGTTATCTTCTAAATTCTCTATAGCCCTTTGAAGGTCATTCATTTCTGTCCAGTTTACCTCACCTTGTACCATATTTCATCAATCATCTATGAATGAATTTTCTTCATGTTTTTTTTGGTGTGCCTCCTCCATGGTCATTTCTGCATTTGATCCCTTCTTAGCACGCTACTGGCCCAATCAAGCTAAAAACCCTAATTCTCTACAAGAACAAGTGTTTCCCTTTCTTCGGCTGTGAGTTTTCTTGACTTAGGAGTAGACCATCTACCTTATCAATTCCTTCTGCTGATGGAAATTTCAACACTTCTAAAAAAGTGTCAAGCTTGTCCATTACCTTATGTGCAGACTCTGAAACTGAATGGTAGTCCTCTTTGGAAATTTTCAGATCTTTTCTTGAATAACTATGTATCAACATTTCAAGAACTCTGAACCATATTTTAACAAATAAAAACAGTGTTTGAAACACCAATGATTGACCTTGGACCATATGAAACCCTAATTTGACCTAGTGGGAGGATCCTTTGACTTGGTCTTTGAATAAAAATTGGCTTGGAGCCTTCAAGTGTAAAAATAGAGTATTGAAAAAGTGGTATATTGTCTACAGAGATCGAAAATCCAATATACTTGATTTATCTAAAGAGTCTACAGAGATAGTTTTGAGATCATCAATGCTTGAATAACCTGGTGAACATGGCAAGGAACATGCTAATAGGTAATCCTAGATGGAAAGTGGAGTCATGGGCAAAGGAAAAATAGAGTGATGATGTTATAGGTGGGAAAAAGGATGGAGATGAGTGGCACAAGCCCATAAGGAGTCCTTTTAGGAGTGGCAAGGTGACCATGGAATGACAAAATGGTAGAGTAGTGAAAATTTTTCTATAAGGATAATGAAGGCAGTGAGATTTCTAAAACTCACAATATTTAGGGAATTTTGTTTTTATAAATCTAGAACCAATATTTAGTGATCTACAGATAGTAAAAATTACTGATGACTAATAGGTCTGACCTTGGGTCTCAATGTATCTAGGTGTTAGTACATCATAATTTGATTCAATTAATGATTGCTAATGACCCCCTCGAGGCTTATTAGTTCTGCTATGATCTATAGAGGTTATCTCTCTTCTCTCACCATGAATCTTTTAATATATTCTACCCTTTCTTCTTCACGTGTTAGCCAAGATGATAAATCCATTAATTGCATATCACCCAACATGGAATTTGGGTCCCAATTGTTCATATCAGTTAGAATTATGTTGTGCATAAATAATTCATCCATTATATCCCTCTCTCCTACACTAGATTATTTTCAGAAATCAATGACCTGTCTATAGTTTTGAAAGGGTAGGGAGCCATGTTGAGCTAAGGTTATGATTTGGAATTGTAACCATTTCTACTTGAGAAAAACTGCATAGGACTTTTAAAGTTGTCTATATTTCATGGCCTCCATGCAAAGGATGGCTATAGTTAAAAGTTGTTTTTCCTTTTCCTGTAGTTGCCCTTGCAGCCTCATGTTCTCTTCTTCTGCTGCTTGCAATTTCGCTTTCACCATCGATTATCTGAGCCTTACATCAACCATATATTCACCTATTTCAAGGAGTCTTTCTTCCATCAACCCCACATCCTCAACGTTTTTTTATTTGTCTGTCTACACCATCTATGGGTGCACCCTCTTTCTATACCTATCTCATGTAGGAGGGGAATTGTGAATTTCTTAGGGATCATTCTCCCTCCCTCAATGAGCTTGTAATAGGATCCAAAATTAGGCTGTGGAGTAGGTTCCTGAAATTCTATTTTGTTTTTCAAAGGTTTGTGGGGAGGTTATTGTCTTTTAGAGTTGTTGTTCAACTTGTACCCTCTATTTCACATCTTTTACTTCCATTTGTGCACTCTGCCCTTCAATTTTTGCCTTATGTTCTTCTTTCTGTGCATCCTTCTCTTCTTGTAGCATCTTCTATGTTTCTTGTAGCATGCTTTGTTTTTCTTGTAACACTCCCTTCTCTTCTTTTTGGATGTCAGTGGGTGCTTCTGGCTGTTTGAAGGGTGATTCTATGGTGGTGTACTTCCTTATATAGTCTATGGGAGTCTTAGGTTTTGGCTTTGGAGAGGTGACCTCCTCAGTATTGCCCTCATCTGGTCCTACCTCCTATTTATTAATTGGGAACCCCTCAATGGTAATTGGAGATTTTCTGGGAGTATGGGGTCTTTCTTGTCTCACTTTAGTGCTTTTCATTTTTTAAAAATAAATAGGGGTTTGTCTCGGCCTTTTCTTCTTGTATTTGACAGGATTTCCCAAGGTATTTATAGTGGAAACCACCTCATCCTCAGTTTTCCCTGGTGATAGAATAGTTTTATGAGGGGATATATTAGTTTCCTTTGGTTTAGTGGTCTATTTAGGACTCAAGTCCTTCTCTTCTAAAGTCTATTCCTTTTCTTCCTCATCATCTCCTTCTTCCGCCTCTACCTCTTCTTCTTTATCTTCATCTGTTTCCATTTCTGTTGTCCTCTCTGTCTCTTCTTCCTATGATATGGTGTCTCTACCCCCACTGCTGGACATAAGGGTTTCCCCAAGAGTAATGCTCCGGGTTCCTATTAGTGCCGCTCTATTCATGTCTCTGAATTTGGACCATGGGACAAGAATTTTTAATTTTTTTAGGGCATCCTCCACTATCAGCTTAATAAGGTCATGATGCTATAAGACTTTATGCTTCCCTTCCCTAATGTTTTGGCTCATGTCCATGATGGAATGGAGGAGGAAGTAAGGTACAGTCAATCTCTGGTTAAGAAGAAAAATTTCTTGGTATCTGATCTCATGCAATAGCCTAAAGTGATAGTTATACACTATGCTTAATCTACCTTCACAGGAGATGTCTATTAAGATTTTATAGTTTACCTCATCCTATGGGTAAGGAAACATTTCTCTCCTAACTCCATTCTTATCTTCCATAGGTCTCTCACTAGACCTAAAGAAATTATTCTTTGCAGTGGCACTAGTGGCCTTGTCTTCCCTATTCCATTTGATGCCTAGAGGCAGTGTGGTTACTATGTTAATCACTTCAGGGCTTATGGTAATGGCTAATCCTCTTATTATAGTGGTGGCACTAACATCTGATTGGGAATTTAAAGCCATATAAAACTCAAAGGAAACTTCATCATCATATCCATTTAATAATTCAAATGAGCCTAACCATTGATGTCTCCTAAATATATCTACTACAGGAGGGTGAAAATGAATCATTTTTGTGTCTGAAGGTTCTCTCGTGTTGAACCCACCCGCCATGTCTTCTTACTGCTCTTGACTATGTGTATGAAAGGTGTTTCCTTTATGACCTTAGTTTTTAATTCAGTGGTAACATAGGGTCACAAAGCTTCTAATCACTCCAATTATATGTACTGACCCTTTATTTCCTTCACACAAAACCCTTCAATTTCACAATTTTATGACTATTGACTTCAAATTTGTTTTAGGAGAATTTGTGTGAAATTATGATGGATATGTGAGGTGATGAAAAATTACTCTTAGACTAATGCTCTGAGATGAAAAATGGAAATTTATTGAATGAACTGGGCCTTTTTTTGCGTGCATATACCTCCTTTATCCTCCTGCAACATTGTTGTGTAGGTAAATCCCCTCTACGGACAGAGGTGATCCCTCTAGCCCTAGGGTGGGTCTAGTAGCAAGAGGACTTGATAATGCATCAATTCCTAGTTAATGAATGAAACTGAGTCAGGATAGATGTCCTACCTTTTTTCCAACGCAGTTGTCATAGCCATGGTAGCAGTCTCTTGATCTTCGTCCCAAAACGTTGTGGTCCTTCAGCAATGGTACTTAGGTGCCTGCACAAGGATCAGAGAACAATAGTAGCATACGAAAAAATATTTGCATTCATAACTATCTAATTGGTCAAGGAGAATTAAACATATTGCACAAGATTAATCATACCAAATGCAAGACGGGAACCAAAACATCAGTTATGTATTAATTAAGAGAAAGAAAAATATTACAACGAAATGAGCCTTGACATCGCAGCCTCCTTCAGTCGGTCCAGTTGAAATGCGTCTCGAGCATTCATCGGGGAATGGGACTTGGAGAGGAAATCAACCTAGAATCTCTCTCGACAAGTGTCTCTCTCTGCTATATCTCACACTAGCTATATCAATTGTTTTTAGTTATTCTCCAAAATGTTCAACTAGCTACATCTATATGAGAGAGATGCATTTATATGAGAGGAGGAGGAGGTCAGGATCCCTCAAATGGTGGAAGGGATGCCTTATCCTTTGGGAGGTTGCTCAAAAGTAGGAAACAAGAAGCCAAAGGAAGATTTTCAATGTTATTCAGTTGAAAAAATCATGCTGACTCCACTCACGAAGTGGTTGGAAATGGAAACTTCGCTTCTATATTTAAAAAAATTTCTAAAAACATCTCGGCGCGGGCAGTCCACTGAGACAGAGTGTCAATGGGCGTGAGGCCCAATGTTAATCTTCTCTATTGGCGCGAGGCTATAACTGCCTGCTAGTGCCGACCCAAAATCATGTGTTTTTGATGGTTTGTTCCAGGAATAGTCAATAGAGGAAATGTTCTTCTCATGGCAAGGGATGCAATGACACTTTTTGCAAGGAAAGAAACTATATATAAGTCACATAAATGGTCCTCCAATGTGTAGGATGGGGATTGTAGGGATGGTGCCAAAATTCTGTGTAACAGATGCCCCCTAAAGCATGAGGTCCGAGAGAGAGGGAGGAGTGAAATGCTTTACGAGAACACGTTCAAACCAAACACCACTGTCGGAAGACCTACAAGTACAAATACAACTGATATCTCTGATACATGAACATGTGACATGGGCACAACCATCCATAATAGAGTACATATAAAAACAAGATCCGAGGTATGGATGCAACCATCTAGCAGTAAGGATCAATAAATAGACTCAGGTATGGTTGCAACCATCCAATCAAAAGAGTCATGCATATAGTCATCATAAACCAAAATATTTTGCAGCCTGGATTTTATCAGACAAAACCCAGGTTATTTCTCTCCATATCGACTTGAACAAGTACAAATTCAAGCATGTGAATATGTGATCTGAAGTTGAACATGCAAGAAAGTCACCTGATTACCAGCCAATGATGTAAGCTATTAACAGGCATGAGTGTTGTGTAACCAGCTCCAAAAATAGAAGAAAAGAGATATGAACGCCTTAGAAATAAGCCACTTCGAGGGGGAAACCTCCAATACATTACATAAATGCACAATTCTTGGATGATACAATTTACAAAACCTCCTTTCTATATATAGGAGTCCATGGGGCCATAATGTAATCCTAGTGGGCCACAATGTAATCCTAGCCAACCTAACAATAATAATTTAAGGGCACAATAATAACAAAATGGGGTTACAAGGGTACAATAATAACAATAAGGGGTTTACACTAACAATAATAAGGGGCTATACTAGTGATATAGGGACCTAACATGCCCCTCTCCTTCAAAAAAAGTGTTGTCCTCAACACTTGAGTAGCTCCGGGTGCTTCTGTATAAAATTCTCATCCTCCCATGTAGAATCTTCAGTGGGTAAGTTCTTCCACTTGATGAGATACTCCGAAATTGATCGATTCCGTAGTTGTCGAGTTCTTGTTTCCGTGACCGCTTCAGGTTCCAATATGATTTTTCCTTCCTCATCAAGTTCTGGCAATATTGTTTGAACTGGAAGATTTTCACCTACAACCTTCTTTAAGCATGAAACATGGAAAACTGGATGTACTCGCGAAGAAGCAGGAAGCTCCAATTTGTATGCCATAGTACCAATCTTTTGCAACACCTTGTAAGGACCATAGTACTTTGGCGATAATTTATTATCCTTCTTAGCTTGCTTGAGGGACATTTGTTTGTACGGTTGTAGCCGTAAAAATACCCAATCTCCTACATTAAAACTTCTCTCGCTGCGATGTTGATCTGCCTGTTGTTTCATTCGATTTTGTGCCAAATTCAGGTTATCCTTTAAGAGTTGGAGAACTTCTTGCCGATGCTCGACGTGATCTTCCACTGCTTGAACCTTCGAATTTTCCCTTAAAGATGATGTGATCGATGGTGGATGATATCCATAAAGTGCCATAAATGGGGTCATTTTTGCTGCAGTATGGAAGGAAGTGTTATACCACCATTCAGCGAGAGGTAACCACTTGACCCATTGTGTTTGTTTATTAGATACAAAGCAACGAAGATATCCTTCCAAACATTTATTTACTATCTCCGTTTGACCATCAGATTGAGGATGATAAGATGAGCTATGAGCTAATTGAGTACCCAAACAAGAAAATAACTCCGTCCAAAAATTTCCAGTAAAAATGGGATCTCTGTCGCTCACAATAACCCTTGGGCTTCCATGTAGCTTTTGAATTATGTCCATAAATGTAGTAGCGACTGTACTTGCTTTAAATGGATGAGATAATGCACAAAAGTGTGCATACTTGGTAAGTCTATCAACTACCACCATGATGACACTCTTTCCTTCGGACTTAGGTAAACCTGTGATAAAATCCATTGAAATCTCCTTCCAACATTGACTTGGAATGGATAAAGGTTGTAGAAGTCCTGTGGTCTTAATTGTTTCCACTTTATTCTGCTGGCAAACCAAACATTCCGCCACAAAATTTTGAATATCAGATTTAAAGCCATCCCAAAAAAATTCTTTCTTCACCCTGTGGTAAGTTTTTAAAAATCCTGAGTGTCCTCCTAAAGGAGAAGTGTGCAATTCCACAAGAATCTTTTGTTTTAGTTGGGAATTCTTACAAAGATATAAGCGATCTTTGTACCATAAGGAATCATTTTTCCAACTAAATGTATCAGATGTACTAGGATCTTGCTGCAACTTTTGAATTAGTGTCCATACATCTTTTTCCTTCTTCCATTCATCTCTTGCTTCGGTTATCCAATCTGGTTGGATAATAGAAATGGCACAAAGCAATGCTTCCACCTCTTCATTCTTTCTTGAGAGTGCATCTGCATCAACATTAAGCTTTCCTTTTTTGTAGATTATTTCAAAGTCATAACCCAACATCTTTGTGACCCATTTTTGCTGCTCTTCTGAAGATAGTCTTTGTTCCAAAAAGTGTTTAAGACTATCATGATCAGTTTTTACCTTGAAGTGTCTCCCCATTAGGTAAGTTCGCCATTTCTTTAGTGCATGCAGTATTGCTAAAATTTCCTTCTCATAAATAGGTTTATGTAAATACTTTCCTTTGATTGTAAGACTTTCAAAAGCAATGGGTCTTCCTTCCTGCATTAAAACCGCACCAATTCCATTTCCTTAGGCATCACATTCCATAATAAATGTTTTTGTGAAGTCTGGTGTAGCTAAGACCGGTGCTAGGCACATTGCCTCTTTAAGATGTTCAAAGGCCTTAGTTGCTTCAGGAGTCCATGAAAATGCATCTTTCTTCAATAATGTTGTTAGAGGTGCTGCTATTCTCCCATAATTCTTAACAAACTTGCGATAATACCCCGTTAACTCGAGAAATCCTCACAACTTCTTTATGGTTGTGGGGACTTTCCATTCCTTAATGGCTTTAATTTTGTTAGGGTCTACCTTAACACCCTCGTGAGATACAATATGACCCAAATATTCCACCTCTTGTACTCCAAAGAAACATTTGGATGTTTTTGCATATAATTGTTTCTCCTGCAATAGTTTGAGCACCCCGTCAACATGTTCAACATGATCCTTCCAAGACCTGCTGTAGATTAGTATATCATCAAAAAATACTAGCACAAATTTTCTAAGGAAGGGTTTGAAAATGGAATTCATCAACCCTTGAAATGTAGAAGGTGCATTGGTAAGGCCAAAAGGCATGACCAAAAATTCATAATGACCTCATGAGTTCGAAATGCTGTTTTTGGAATATCTTCAGTCTTCATTCTAATTTGATGATATCCTGAACGAAGATCCAACTTGGTAAAATAAATTGCTCCATGCAATTCATCCAATAATTCATCAATCACAGGAATGGGAAATTTGTCTTTAATGGTGAGCTTATTGAGCTCCCTATAATCCGGACACATTCGCCATGATCCATCCTTCTTGTGTACCAATACTACAGAAGCAGAGAAAGAACTTTGACTAGGTTGAATTATACCTGCCTCTAACATTTCTGCAATCATACGTTCAATTTCGCTCTTTTGGACATAAGGATATCTATAAGGCCCGATGTTTGGAGGAACACTTCCTGGAATCAAATGAATAGCATGATCATGATCACGAATAGGTGGGAGTCCTTTGGGAGTTTCAAACACCTTGGAATGATTGTCCAAGACTTGTTGGAGATCTGCAAAAATAGATGATTTTGATGTCAGAACTTCTAGTGAGCATAATTGTGCAATTACGCCTCTTTGTTCTTTCTTTAGAAGCTTTGTCATGACATTAGAGCTTATTATCCTTCCCGTCTTCCCTTCAATACCCCTTAATTCGACTTCCTTTCCTTCTGAAAAAAATTTCAAGAAAAATTCTTGAAAATTAAAAGCTATCGTCCCCAAAGATTGTAATCATTGTACTCCTAGTACAACATCAGCACCCCCCATAGGAATGGAAAGAATTGGACTAGTCAATATATATTCCCCCATGGTTAGCTTGATATTATGGCATTTTCCAGAGCAATTTATAGTTCCTCCATTTGCAACCATCACTTGACATTCTGGTGCTGGGTATAGGAAACAATTTAATTTTTTGGCTACCTTACAATGAATAAAATTATGGGTGCTACCTGAATCAATCAACACTATTACCTTTTTCTTCTTGATTTGTCCTTCTATCTTGAGAGTTTGAGGAGTGGTAATTCCTACCAGTGCATTACACGATATGGTAAGATTCATTTCTTCCTCTTCTAGGGCTGGTTCCTGGTGTATATCCTCTTCTTGTTCATTTTCTTCTTCCTCTTCACAATCTATGTAAAATAATTTCTTCTCAGCACACTTATTACCTTTAGTGTATTTTCTATCACAACTGTAGCAAAGCCCTTTTGCTCTTTTTCTTCCAATTTTTGTGGTGTCAACCTTGTAGGTTGTGGAAATCTAGGCGTAGCAACACTTCCTTCTTTATAGAATTGAGTGGTAGGCTTCCTTGTCGCCATAATTTTACATTCAACTTTTATTGCCAACCTGAATGCCTTCTCCAATGAATCAGGTTCCAAAACACGAACTTCATGTTGGATGTTATCCTTTAGAGTGCCTATGAAGAGATCAATCCCATGTTCCTCTGGAATATCAGTTACCCTTATATTCAATTTTTGGAAGTCCTCAATGTGCTGCCCCACTAAACCCTTTTGTTTGAGATTTATCAATTGGCTAAAGAAGGTGTTGCTCTTTGTATCCTCATAATGTGCTATCATTTTTTCCATAAAAATTGACCAAGTGACAATTTTTTTACGGGAGCAAAGCCATCGATACCATACAAATGTATTTTGTTCTAAATGTAAAGTTGCAATGCGTATCTTTTGTGTGTTTTGCACGTTATGGAGATCAAAATATTGCTCCATCTGTAGTATCCATGTTACAGGATCCTTTCCATCAAACTTCCTCATATCCATTTTTGGAATATGGTGGTTCTTCCTGCCAACGTTAGAGTTTATCAAATCACAATTAACATTGATTTTTTTCTCATCATGAGTTTCTTCTACTATCTTTTCACCATTAGGAAACATTTCTTGTATCAACTTTGTCAAACCTTCGATGTCTGTTTTTAGATCATTCTTCATGTTCTCCATCTTAGCTTCCATGCCAGCTTCCATGCCATCCATCTTAGCTTCCACGCCATCCATCTTAGCTTCCACGCCTTTCTTCAAACCATCCATCTTCTCTTCCATGCCTTTCTTCAAAACTTCCATTTCATTTTTTGTTGCTCTTTGCGAGAGTGAAATTTGTTGCACTTGCTCTTGTAATTTTGATAGATCATGTTGCAATTCTTCATCTTCATGTGTCGTAGTAGACCCTTCTGAAGGCTTAATGGGTGTTTAATTATTTTTACGAGGCATATTTTAGAACCCAATACTAATACCTATTCTACAATATTCCCTTGGAATCAATTCAAATTGATTCTTCAAACAAGACTTATGCAATTCGGAAAAAAAATACACACCTTTTTCTTTCTTTTGAGGAGCTCGATATTGAAATTGGATTATCTCTGTGATTACAGAAATTCAATATTTTAATTTCAGTACCAACGTAGCCCTCTGAATTATCTTTTGAATGCCATAGGTCTGACCTGATTTGGATTCTCCAAGACAAAGTTTTGTCCAATCTCCCACAATGACCTAATTATGGACTGGTTCAGTAGAGAGAACTTGTACGACTTGCCACATGTCACTGTTTCATTATTTATATTTGAAATTGATATCCAAGAAACTAAAGTCCATGTACTTGTGACCAATTTTTACAGAACTCCAATCTGATGCCCAGAGAGAGAGTTATTGAAATTTTCCCACGATCACCTCTTTGAGATGAAATTCAGGAGCCTGAAAAAGCACTACCTTCCATAGATCATATCTCCAAACATATTGCGAACCAAGATATGAAATTTTTTTACAAATTTCCTTAGGATTTCAGCTTCGAACCATATGAATTTCATTTTATTAACCTTTGTATAAAAAAATTTATAGCGAAAATTCCACGATGACTTGTTTAGGAGCCTGAAAAAAGACCTAACTTCCACAGATCATATCTCTGAAAATATTGCGAACCAAGCTCTGAAATTTTTAGACAAGCTTCCTTAGGATTTCGGCTTCGCACCCTAAAAATTTCAGCTTCTGATACTTCGTAGAAAAAAAATTATAGCGAAAATTCCACGATGACTTGTTTGGAGCAGCAAAACCCTAGAATCCAAAGCTCTGATACCAAATGTTGTGTAACCAGCTCCAAAAATAGAAGAAAAGAGATATGAATGCCTTAGAAATAAGCCACTCGAGGGGGAACCCAATACATTACATAAATGAACAATTATTGGATGATACAAATGAACAAAACCTCCTTCTATATATAGGAGTCCATGGGGCCACAATATAATCCTAGTGGGCCACAATGTAATCCTAGCCGACCTAACAATAAAAATTTGAGGGCACAATAATAACAAAATGGGGGTTACAAGGGTACAATAATAAAAATAAGGGGGTTACACTAACAACAATAAGGGACTATACTAGTAATATAGGGACCTAACAATGAGAGAAACCACCAATAATGACAATGGCTCTCAAGGTACAACAAGTACAATCCACAAAAAATGAATAGTGATCTAGCATCAAACACTCGCAGAATCACTCGATCGAAGGCCAATGATGAGGACCTGTAGTCGAATGTGAAGAACTTGCCATTGAGGCATGCATGCTGCAAGGTACCAGAAGGGAGTCTCTAGATCAACTTCTTCGATAATCAACTAAAGTTGACAGGAAATGTCCTAGTTGAAGGTGGGCCATAATGTTTCCCACATCATCGAAACGCGACAGAGGAATATGATGATAGTGAATCAGGACTGAACAGAGAGGATCTGAGGGAGGTTGAAAACTGCAAATGGAAACTTATCTTAAACATATCAGCAACACGAATCCAGATTTGGAAGTATTTGACATCAAGGGATCTGAGGTCATGATGACGTGGCAAAGAGCAGATGAGCAGTCAAAACAAATTACCCAAACCCATGGAGGTAAAAATGACAAAATGAGATGTCCCCATCCTGACACGAATGTAGATGAGTGTCATGTTCAAGAGCGACATACTGCTGAAAAAACTGAGAAATGGTTCCATTTTCCCCCACCATTGCTAGTGAGTACCCCAATTATTTTTGGAAAACAAGCTTGAAGGGGATAGAATATGCTTGTCATGTAAGTTTGTCCTTCGGAAAAATCCATCCTAGTACATTTTATGAGCCCTAGGAAGGATGAAATTGGTTACCTCATGGTGATGGTTTCCGATGTCATTTAAGTTTTAACAAGTCCGACAAAGGAAGAACTCGACATCTTTTCATGTTTAGAGAGTTTGAAAAGAAGCGGAAAAGAAAACTCCAACATGTCCCTTTTCGTAGGTAGTATCACAGATCCGAAAAGGTAGAAAAATATGTCTGAGAGAACCTCTTAGTTGCGATAGGCTAAGGTATTCCTTTTTCATAAATAATCTATCCCACCCCGAAAAAGGGGTAAAAATATACTGGGTAGATATTGTTTCGCAGCCATTTAACGAGTTCAAAACGACAAGATTCTCGACAATGTTTTCAATTTTCGAGAGTCAAAAAAGAGATGAAATATGACTCTAACAGTGAATTTTTCATGCTTTTATCGAGTCCAAAAAAGTATAAAATACCACTCGTTACTTCATCGTCATCACGTTGAGGACCTGTCACTACACAAGAGATGTACGTAAAACCCATTTTTTGAAATAAAATAGTGAAATAATCAAAAAATATGCTTTAAAACCTAATTAGGGTTCTTGAAAAGTTATAAAATGCCAAAAATGGTAAAAATAAATTACTTTTCACTTTTACTTGTTGTGAGCAATTTGTTACCCTTTTTTACAGTGATTTTGCGGAGCTGACAACGGGCAATCCAGAAAGCCAATCGTGAATCCGTTTGTTACAGGTAAGAACTGAGATCCTACCCTGCATTTTGATAGAATTTTCATTACCTGCAACCCCATTTTTGTATATTTATGGGGGGATTTTGTAAAATTTAGGGTGCAGTAGTCGGCGCAAGTATCAGGCACGAACTCGCACCAACCGACCTAAAAATGGAATGGAGGCACGCCAATTGGGGTGACTATTTTTAAAAGAGTCGCACCAAATGTGGTGACCATTTTTAGCTTGTAGATTCAAAAAATGAGCCCAATTTAACCAGTTCAAAAGAATTATATTTGGCTAATGAAAACCATATGGATGTTTTTGCAGGTTTGAAAGGACAAAATGGTGATTGAATGGAAAGAATGAGAACACAGTGAAGAAGATGAGTTAGCCATTGGAAATGTGAGATGCATGGAAGCTCTCATAGATTGCGAGCTCAATAAATTCTTTATGCCACCATGTCTCAGAGCTCAACCGGAGCTATTGCAATATTTGATCAGTGTCTAGTACATTGATCAGGAAAAATTTATTATTCACGATCAAGAAATTGAGATTAAGGTCTCAGATATTTACTTCATAACTGGATTTCCGCGGAGGGGGGTAGTACCAATCCTGACTGATACTCGGCCAACAATGGAAAACATGAGTATGGTTATCAATAAAGTGTGCTCAGGGGCAAGGAAAGGGTCCAAAAGCAAAAAGGTGGACATCCAAACTATTCTAGATTTGGCACTAAAGGTAGTGTTGCACACCATCATGCGAGCTGCTCGACTACAAGCTTCGCACAAGGCCACAAAATCACAGCTACTTATTGCTATAGATTGCATGGCATCGACCCTCTACAACTGGGTAGAGGCGGTAAAAATCAACATGAAATGCCAACTAAAAAAATGCAAGAAAAACAAGTTTAAGTAGTTCGGTTACAGGTCCATATTGGTACCTTTCATCTTGGAATGATTACTAATCTTCCAACATCAGGAGGTGATAGTTCCAACACCACCAGCACAGGAGCCACAGATGGTCCATTGGGCAACTTTGATGCCAAGGTCAGGGGGCAGTAAATAGATGTCCTGGAGATCGGAGTTATTTGAGTGGCTCCGTTGATAGCTGATTTTCATGGAGGACTAGCCCTACTCTGGCATAGATTTCACCGGTGATGCAGATCTCCCACTCTCGGAAGGAGAGGATTGGGATGAAGCATTAGGTAAGATTCATTTTTTATTTTTATGAGTATTATGATTTTTTGTTATGCATTTTCTGAAATTAATCCATGTAATTTCAGATGTTGGCCCAGAAAGGCCTGCATGCATGTCGCCAATAGCGCGGAGGATTCCTCACGACTTTGATGTGGCCCCTCATGGTGAGGGAGGCGAGGAGGAGGAAATCATATGAAACTTGGAGGGAATGTCCCGTGGGATCCCAAACTATGTGAGATTCGATGATGTTCCTCGCGCGTACCAGAGACATAATGCAGGGGTGTCAAACCATGTTCACCACTTGTTGAGGCGACTTGTACGGGCAGTGACGTGTTATCATGAGCATCACGCAAACTAGACACCTAGTTTCTATTTCTGCATATTTTTTGAGAGACATGATGTCTCAGGATGTAACTGAAACATACACATTTTTTGAACTTATGATGCATTTGGATGCAAACACTCGATATATATATATATATATATACATCTATTTTCATGTATGGATCTTGTCATGTGATGATGATTTTTTGTAAATTACGTAAATGTCTATCTAATACAATATTAACTATTGTATCAGTTAACGCATTCATTTGTCTAGGAATATGTTGATATGTAACGTAATCAAAATTTATTTCCAGTAAACAAACACGCAAATACAACCTTAAGATGTGAGGGTTTCTAACAGAATCATGCACATTAAGTTGAAGAACAAGAAGTTGTGAGTCTAGGTTGAAAATCAATGCACGAATGTCGATAGCAATGGCCTCGATTAATAGTTCAATAATAGCACTATATTCAACGACATTGTTTGTAGTTCGTCCTAGACAGATACCTTGAAGGTCTATCAACTCACCAGCAGGATCATAAATCACCCAGGCTGCTGAAGAAAGGTTCTGGGTACTGCGTGAAGCACCATCTGCGAAACCGACATAAGGGGTGATAGACATATGCACAATAACCAACGATCCAATAAGAAGGAATATTCTCGTAAAGCACACCAAGCCAAAAATGTACAAAAATGAAAAAAATACCTATGTACAAAGAAACATGCATGAATGAATCATGCATAGTACTTTTTAAGGTACAACCCATTTTTGGGCTAATCCAGTGGATGATCTTCATAATCAATAAGCTCATAAGCCCCATTCTGCATAATTCGTTTAACAATGTAGGGCCCATGCCACATGGGTTGAAATTTTCCTGCCCCTAGCTTATCATGAGCTTAGTCGTACATGAGGATTCATGTCTCCTTATATAAAGGAACGAGGGGAAACTGATTGGTCAAAATGAGCTTTGACCTGATTTTTCTATGCTTCTATGCCTAGGGAAGAAAAGAGGCGAGTTTCATCAAGCCTCTCTAAATATAGAAGATGCTCTTCTTCTGGTGAAGTATTTGGTAGCAATTCAACAGCTAGCTTGAGAGAAGGAATTTCACATTCAATCGGAAGGGTAGCTTCTAGACCATGGAAAAGCTGGAATGGTGTGAATCCGATCACGTCCTGCACTAAAGTTCGATAAGCCCAAAGAGCTTAAAACAACATGAGATGCTAGTTTTACTTGTGCATCCCAATCGTATGTTAAAGCATAGTGATGAGAACTTTGTTCACAGCTTTAACCTGGCCATTGGCCTGAGGGTAGTACGGTGTTGAGCTATCGTGATGCAGACCCAACTTGGAAGTCAACTCTGCTACCATGTAATGCCGAAAATGGGAACCATGATAAGTAATAATGGCTTGAGGGACACCAAACCTAGAAATGACATGATTGAATAAAAACTATGTTGATGTCTTATTGTCAGCCATAAGTGTAGGCATTACTTCGGCCCATTTGGTGAAGTAGTCTACGACTACGATGATATAAGCATGCCCCCTAGCTGAGTGAGGGTTACACGTCATAAAATCGATGCCCCACTTCGCAAAGGGACCAATGGTAAAGATAGGGTGGAGATGGGAAGGTGATGCATGCATCTTGCGCTGATAGATCTAGACATCATGGCACTTACAGAAAGTGAAAATGAAGTCTTTAAAGATGGTGGGCCAGAAATACCTAGCACAAATAATATTTTGTGTAGTAGTATATCTAAACATGTGACCACCATATGCGCCACTATGACAATCATTCAGGGCCTTTTCAACCTCCTTGAGAGTCAAACACCGACGGAGAATGGAATCAACTCCGATGTGGTAGAGTGTATCTTTGACTATGTGATAGCGTTGTAATTGATGACGGATGCGTCAGCGAGAATCCTTTGTCAAATCATATCGGAAGGTGGAAGTTTGAAGATATACGATGATATCACCGTATCAAGGATCGAGGGTAATAATCAGAAAAAGCGTGTAGTCTGGAATGCATTCCTCGGAACCAAACAGAGCAGAATTGGAAGGGAGAGAGAAAATAAAATTGGCGAAGACTAATGACTTCTTCGACTTGGTGGTAGTGAAATCCAAATCAAACCCTTGGAGGATGACAATCCACTTCGAGTACTTGCCCCCCAGCAATTGACGAGTCAATTTGTAAGTCATAGGGTTGCAATAAGAAATCACAGTCACTGTGCACAAGTGAATATAGTGACGAAAATGCTGAACATATTGAACAGCAGCCAACACCAACTTCTTGACATGTGCATATCGTGTCTCAGTATAGAGAATATTGTGACTTAGATAGTAAATGACATGCTCGTCACCATCATCATCGTCTTGTACCAAAACCATGGCAATCATGCTAAATGCGACAACCAAATAGTGGGAGTAATCATGATGATAATTTGGAGGAAAAAATAGAGGAGCATTAATGAACAATGTCTTCAGTGCATCGAAGGGATTTTGGGTGATCTCATCCCAGAGGAACGGGATGCCTTGCTTCAGTAATTGTGTAAATCCTTTGGCTATTTCAGCATAGTTAGGTATAAAACGACATAGGAAATTAGCTTTCCGCTACAGACCCTGCAGTTGATGTAAAGAGGAAGGAGAGGGGAGATTAATGATAGCTTCAAATTTGAGTGGATCAAGACGAATCCCTTCTTTGGAAGTGATAAACCCTAAGAGTCTACTGGAGTCAATGAAAAAGACGCACTTATGCGGATTGAGCCATATGCTATATCATTGACAGCGAAGAAAAATCTGACAGAGATGATCAGGATGGTCTTTACACTTAGCCGAATGAGTCGGAAGGTCATCCAGATAAGGCTAACAATGCACTTGATATCATGGAAATCATATGACATTTCTCGCTGAAATTTAGCCCCAACATTTTTACGACCGAAAGGGAGCTTTTTATAGGCGAAAGTACCCCAAGGAAAAATAAAGGCGGTCTTATGTTGATCGGCTGGAAGAATATTAATCTCATTGTACCCAGAAAACTCGTCCATAAGGGAAAAAATCTCACTCCCAGTATAGTCATCAATGATTTGATCAATAAAAGGAGTGGGATAATTATCCTTAGGGCAAGTACGGTTAATGTCACGGTAATCAACGCAGACCCGAATGGTACCTTGTTTCTTATCTACAAGAACGATATTGGAAACCCATTATGTCAAGGGAATCAGATAGATAAAACCGGCTTTAAGATGTTTTTCAACTTCTCCCTTAATAGTGGCTACCTTTCTAGGGTGCACAGGGCAAAGACGCTGGAAAACAGTCTTTGCACCAGGATAGGTAGGAATCTCATGCACCACTATACTTGGATCGATGTCGGGCATCTCTTCATAAGACCATGCGAAAACGCCACGAAACTCGTGGAAGAGACTAGTATAGACCTGGATCTCATCAGGAGAACAAGTCACCCCAATATGGATGTTCTCTATAACCCCTGGCTTAACAACGATGTCGATAGGCATCGTCTATGTGATGTTTCTCAAGTTACCTTCTGCAAAGACTTCATGTGTCAGGATAGGAATTTGAAGCAGAAGAGAAGGAACTTGAGAAGTGAACCTCTCGAGACAAGTAGACATGGTCCCAAGGCCGGGCATGAATGAGGAATGATGATGACTATCGTCCCAAGGAGGATCGTCAAGAGACATAGTTTCCATGATGGCCTCATCGGAGGGAAATATCTCTCGCAAGGGATCAGGTGAATCTCAATCGCTGAGCCAAAGGGATTGAGAAGAAGTGTTAAGAGATATGCCCAAAGGAGCATGATTAGGAGGTGGAGGATCTAAAGCCAAAATAAGTTCACAATAATCAATATCGATCAGACTTAATGACATTGAATCTCCAAATGAATCAATCTGCTGAGGTAAAGGGATAATCCACGGGTCAGAAGACTTGGAAATCATATTAACCTGAACAGTGTTGTGTGGAGGAAGAGGAAAAATACCCATGAGGGTAGGATCTTTGAAGACACCCAACCCTACGCTCTTGTAAGGCGTAGGAATTTTATCGACGTATGAAAATTTTCTCTGGAAGATGAAGAAATGAAAAAAGACAACTGATCGAAAGTAACGATCTTTCCTTCGTGAGGAAATAGAAAAACATGAAAGAGAGTGTACAAAATGCACAACATTGCATGAGTCCAACTGCGACTAAGGAGAAGATTGTAATTGAGCGTGGCGTCAACTAGTTCGACCTCAACGTTGACTGTTTTCCCTTCTAAAGTAATCGGTAAACTAGCGAGAACACCAAGAGGTTTAGATTCTCTTCCATCAAACACTTCTAGAGCATTTGGAGATGAGTTGAGAACTAGGGAACCGATATATTTCCAGCAGAAAGATGACATGACGCACGTAGATGCACCCTCGTCCATGACCGCTCGATGGATATTCATTCCATTAACCCCAACTTGGATGATGAGCGCAAGATGGTGAGGGAGATGTAGGACGAAATTCTCCAAGTCGAAAGTGATAAGGCTCGAAGCAGCAGGATCAACCCCACCGATGGCAGATAGCAAAGCCTTCCTTTATGTTGAACAGCACGGGCATTAGGATTGTAATAAGATTTATGGAGTACACCTTTTGAAGGTGGCTGGACAATGGGCTCAGTACTGGGCCTTTCAATCTGAAGAGGGCCAGAAGCAGGTAGAGGAGGAGGACCATCAACAATCTCTTTCCCCTCAACCTGACACAGTTCAGTATAATATTTCGATCGAGTAGCAATAGAAACGGATGCAAGAACGTTCATCATGAAAACCTAAGAGCCAAATGGGGCAGAGGACTGAGATTTCTCTACCAACTGTGTCTACTGTGACAGAAAAAGTTCTTTGAGAATAGTGGGAGTTCCCTAGGTGTCTTTGAGCAATGGAATCACTTTGGCCCGCTGAGGAAAATCCTTGGTGTAGTGCTCTTCATCACAATCGAGCAAGGGTATTTCGGTCTATGTTATGAACCATTATCAGCACGAGATTTCTGAGAATCCTGTTTCAGGGTATCGGCTTTGGCCTTACCTTTTCCTTTCTTTTTACCTTTGGAATTTTTATCCACTGAATTGGCTTGAATGACATTCACTTTCGTGGTCTTACTAGAATTCAGGATTGGCTGAGAAGCAGTATCATTGGAAGGAGCATATTTTTGCTTCCCAGAATTTGGAGGAGGAGACTTCCGAGAAGTGTGAGACACGGAACCAATGATACAGTCGAGGGATGGCGTCGCTAGTGCTTCAGAAGTTCTAGGTCCTGGTGCATCAGGCAATAGTTCATATAACGTGTCG
Organism: Pinus albicaulis; assembly: GCA_034641835.2. Classification (NCBI taxonomy): domain Eukaryota; kingdom Viridiplantae; phylum Streptophyta; class Pinopsida; order Pinales; family Pinaceae; genus Pinus; species Pinus albicaulis. The sequence continues at coordinate 635,664,323 of CM076579.1, forward strand.
GATTGAGAGTACATAGGATCAAGGTACTGGGCACGAGAAATGGCTTGTTCCTAAGTAACGCATTCCCCCAAAGCAATGTTCTTCGAAATCGGAGCAACGAAGGAGGTAGTAAACCAATCAGTTAGAAGATGATCAGAAATGTCAAAATTTATCAGATGACGATGATGCCTCCATTCATGAATATGATATGAGATATGAGTAGCTCGATCTTGCTTCAAGGATGTGAGCAGGTGCGTCCCGGTTTCATACCAAACCGATAATTAAAAGTGTGTGAGAAACGCCATGGCTAAAAAATTGAAATCTTGGAAGACAGCATGAGATAACTCGATGTACCACTTAGCAGCGGCACCGGTAAGATTCCATTGGAAAAGACAAAGTCAGATAGAATCGTCAACCCAAAAGTTAGAGGAACACCAAAGATGGTATGTCATAACATGCGCTTGGGGGTCTTCTCCAAACTTACCCTCAAACTTGGGACAATCACCAGGAATTTTGGTTGGAACTGGAGGCCAATACGGGTTATGAAGGATCAGATCATTCATCAAATTTGACACATTAGGCAGTTCCAATGTAGCAAGAAAAGGAAATTGAGGATTAAAAGGCATCACAGGTCGTTAATAAAGACCAATGTTAGCATTCCACCGAGGTTGAGAGAAATTCTGCCCCCATATGTTTTGTTTGGGATGATTCTATCCATGGGGGTTATAAGAAAGATAGTGATGACCATACATGAGTTGAGGACTAGGATATTGATTCTGAGCATACCACTGAGGTCCTTGCTAAGCAACATATGGATTTTGCTGCGGAATGTAAGCATTTCCTTGAGGTGGATTATACACCATCTAGGATTGAACTTGAGGATAATAAGTGAAACCTTGGGGAACACTATATACCACCTGATATTGACCTTTAGGGGGGTAAGTAACGCCTTGAGGCTGAACAGGTTGTCCCTGCAGAACAGGTTGAACTAGATACTGAGGTTGGATAGGCTGTCCCTGCGGCGTAGGTTGGCCTGGATACTGAGGTTGGGCAGGTTGTACCTGCGAGACAAGTTGGCCTAGATACTAAGAGACACTGGGTTTCCCTTGTGGAAGAGGTTGGCCCAATGGTTGGGATGGGCCAGGTTTCCCCTAAAAACCATGTTGACTGTAATATCCCATAATGGAATAATGCATTGATACACAAACATAATATTTGTAACACAGAAAATGTACATGTAAGTTTATGATCAACACAGATATAGAAAGAATACCCGAGCCATTTTATTCATAGGATAATATTCAGTTACAACAATGTACAAAATATGAGGTAATCTAGCCAAAAATATGGCCTAGAATGACCCTGAAAACATGCCAAAGTAGGCACTGTATAACTAGAGAGCTACTGGAAGCAAATATTGCGTTGTCCCTTTAGAAAATAATGAATATATGACTGTAGGCTGAAAAGGGAAATGTAGATCTATGGAATTCTGGAGCTTTGATGATGCCAAGATTCTAGATCTGGGCTCTATGATGGTAACCCAAGATAACCGAGAAAGGATTTCTCAGATCTGTCAATCTACTAAAATCACCCTCTTGTGGTTTCACTATACAACTACTGGGAGTGCAGATCTAAAGCTAGATATAAGAAATAGATGGCTGAAATATGTCACAAGATCAAATCTAAGCTTGAAGGGTTGATCCCTTCACTAGATCCTGAAGCTATAAGCTCAAGATCTAGCTCCTCAATCCTTGTCTGAAGACTGCAACTGTTGCTACACAAATGCTCATAAGAATTGTGTTGTAAAGGAAGGAGGCTCTCTAGCCTGTTGCTAAGATGTGAAATTTAGCTCAGAAATGATGGAAATAATGTATACAAATGGTCCTCCACTGGATTACTAGCTGAAATGCTAGAAACTTCCCTTCTCCCTTTGATCTACAAGAATGGACTCCACAATTCCTGATGGGATTGCTGATGCTGGGAGATGAATAATAGATGGCTTTATGCTTGATATATATATGAAGCACTAGAAGGCTTATCTTGAAGCTCATGGTGATAGGATGAATCCTTCACCGGTTCCTCAACTAAAATATTGAAGGGCAACCTCCTCCTCTCAAACTGATCTTCAGAAATGTGAAAATTTTGAATATGGATGTTCTGCAAAGAGTAGGAAAAATATGGCACCAATGCCTGATGATGAATGAAGTACAATACTCTTTTAAGAGATACTCAATGAAAGAGGTGGGATTCCCAACCAGGAACACCCAGTGCTAAACAACACATGAAATATTAGCTAAACAACCAAAGAAAGCATGGAATGTCAGAGGACAATTCGAGATCTAAACAGATCATTCATCAATAATAATCTGAAAACCATCCTTCGATGTTGCCTTCATCTTCATTATATAGTTTGTGAACCTTTTGATGCCTTGGCCCACCTCATAACGGCGCTGTACATGTGGACATAGCTCTCCATGTTGATTGCATTGTCTCTTCATGATCTCCATCATGTGTGCATTAATGCACCACTTCCTCCATTATCTCATCATAAATGATCTATGATCTTACATTTGATTCCTTCCAAGATCTTAGTTAACTGCTTCAACTTCCATGATATTTCTCATTAATGAGACATTATCTCCACTCCTTTCACATTAAGTAGTTGCTCCACTACTCCATTATGTAGAGCTAGATCTGAAATATCCACATACACACATCAAAAGTGGATTTTATTTATCTTTGGGGTTTTTGGGTCCCTCCACCCTCTTAATTACTTAATTAATTATGGAAATTAAGAAATCTAATACTCGAATTATGTTGTGGAAAAGTTGGGAATATTACAGCCCTCCCCGAAAAAATGTTGCTTGACCTCAAGCAACTGCAAAAGTGGATTCCACAACAAACATCCTCCCTCCAAATGGCACCCTCATGTGGAAGGCATTAAAATATTTCACAATGTGCCATGCATGTCCAACTCTAAATATGCCTCTCTAGAATGTCTAGAATGGCCTCCAACCGAAAAGTTAGATACCCTTCCTCATCAATGAATCTTCAAGTGGCAACCATATGATGAAAAAATATATCCTCTACACATGAGATAAATAAGATGAAGTGGTTCATTCCCAAAGTGGAAAGTCCCAACTTAGGAACCATCTCTCCAACCCATGATACATAGACTAGATTGCATCTATCAATTCTCACATCATTAGCCCCATTGGCCATGTAGGAATCAAACATCACATCAACATAGTTGTAATATCCCAAAAGGGAGAATGCAGTAATACTTAAACAAAATATAAGAACTGCAACTAAGTAAACAATAAATCTCAATGCAACATCATAATTTACAGCAAAGCTGAGCCATTTTATTATATGGATATGAATCAGTTACATAATGTACAAAATATGAGTCGATCTAGACCAAGAGATGGCCTAGAATCACCTTGCAATGATGCTACAACTAGCATTGCATAACTGGTGAGCATACAGGAAGAAATATTGCACTGTCCCTTCTGCTGAAGATATACATGTACTAATGCAAAAAGGAAATGCATATCTAGGGAGCTAAAGAGCTCTGATGATGCCAAGATTCAAGATCTGGCCAATGTGATGGGAACCCAAGATAACCCAGAAAGGGTTATCCAGACCTACAACTTTGTAAAATCACCCTCCTAGGGTTTAATCCTTTGTTTGCTAGGTTTACAGATCTAAAGCTAGATATGATCTATAGATGGTTGCAATATGATATATAAACAGATCTATGCTTTGAGGGTTGATCCATCCTTCAGATCTACAAGCTAGGAGCTTGAGGTCTTGCCTTCTCTTCCTCCTCCTTCAAGTTGCAGCAACTGATTATGCAACTGCTATAGAAACTGCACTGTAAAAGAGAGAGAGGCTTTATGCATGCTGAAATATCTTGCAATAGACTCTAGGCTGATGGAAATATTGTATACAATGTGAAGGAATGTTCCTCCACTAGATTAATAGCTGAAATGCTAGAAAATTCCTTCCTCCTTTGGATCTGCAATGTTAGACAGTGTAATTCTAGATGGAATTGCTGCTACTGGGAGTTCAATAACTCTTGGACTGATGGAAGATATGAAATGAAGCTCTGGGAATGCTAATCTTCAAGTCCAAGGTGATAGGAATAAACCTTCACCAGTTCTCCAGTTGAAGTACTGAAGACAACCTCCACCTTCCAAAATGATCTTCAGAAATTGTGTAATTTATGAAAATGGATGTTCTGCAGATGATGGAAATGATAAGTGGTACCAATGCCTGATGTAGAATGAAGTACAACCTGTTGAGCCTCAAAATTGTGCTTTCTTTCATTCCATTTTACCTCATTTTCCTTTGTCCATTGCTATCCTAGACCCAATTGATCAATGAATATAGTTAAAATTACTTCTAGAATGATTTACATGACTGACTTGCTAAGTTTTGTGATCTTTGCCATTGTAAAGCATTTTGACCGGAACTAGCTACAGAATGCAGACATTCCGTAGCTAACCGGCGATTCTGCAGCTGCCTTCACGTTTGAATATGTTCCAGGTGGCCTCTCAAGAAAAACCGCATATGGGCATAATCCACGTCATGTCTACATGGTTCGTTGCTCATCATGGAGGAAGAAACGAATTCTGGGTATGGTTTTGGAACGTGGGAACACATTTAGGAAGGAAGACTTCTATTAGGACTGTCTCAGTCCAGATGTCTTTTCCCTTTCACGAAGCCACTTCAAGAGTCCTAATGTGATTCCGATAAGGAAAGACAGTGTTCCTGAATTGTTGCAAATCTTGTTATTTACATTTGTTATATAAACACTTGGGAAACCGAGAGCTAGGTTAGATTTTGATGTTAGATTCTATGCTAGATTTTGTTTAGATTCTGTGCTACATTTCTGAAGACGCAGAGTGCTATGTTCAAGTTCTTTCACCTTTAATGGATCAGACATTGTTGTTTTGAAAGCGTGATTTAATTTGGAGTTGAATTCCGTCATGTGGTAGAGGGCCCCTGCCTCTTGCACGGATTTATTTTGCGTAAATTAGATAAGTCTTCTAGCTGCCTTTACGTCTTTGAATTTGAATTAATAGTTGTTTTAATTAGCTACTGTAGTTGTACTCATTCTAACTCTTCCACAAGAAGAAGCTCTTCCAAAAAACTATAATGATGAATGGGAAATGACTATAGTATTGTAGGATTAGAAGTTGAATTCATAGTTGTTTTTAATTAGCTACTGTAGTTGTACTCATTCTAACTCTTCCACAAGAAGAAAGCTCTTCCAAAATATTATAATGATGAATGGGAAATGGCTATAGTACTGTAGGATTTAGTTGTAATTTTTGTTGTTCACTATCACAGTTACACTTGTTCTAATCACTCTTCCACAAGAAGAAACTCTTCCAATAAATTCTTAAGGAGTACAAGACATGACCGTGATAATGAATGATTTAGTTGTGTGTTTGCACTAAGCACCATCTCTTTTCTTGCTCTTAAACGCTTGTCCAAAATATCATAATGATGAGTGGGATATGGATATGATGTCTTAGTTTTTCATTGCTTTCAGCCTTTACATTTGCATTTTCACTCAATTACGCAGTCATAATTGTTCTAACTCTTCCAAAAGAAGGAACTCTTCCAAAATATCAACAATGATGGACAAACAGACTGTATAATTTCATAGAATAATGCATGATAGTATAGTTAGGATACTCCGGAGTTTCATTGCACTTAAGTCATGATTCAGTTATTTGATTTTGGGTTTGATAATGACTTGTAGTTTAACATTGTTTTAGGCTAGTGACATCTTAGGTTTGGTTGTAGTTCAACTCATTGCATTTGCACTCCACATTCAATTGTTATTCACTGCACATTAGATTACTTCAGTTGTTAAGATTAACAAAAAAGCCTTCATTATTCACAAACCTCTTCTTGTTCTAAAATCCATAATTGATCTATAACCATATGAACAGAAGACAACATCATTTTAAGGCCTCAAGTACCTCTACAATTTCCTCATCATTTCATAAACAGAGCTCTCCCTCAAAAGACTACTTTGAAAAGAAATCAATAACTCTTGAGTAAAGGTTTTGTGACATTCAATTAAATTGCATAATAGAGTTAGGAATTAGCTTTAGAATAGAAAATCTTATGATGATATCAATGTTTTACTCCAAACATACTTCAACAAATCTCTAATCAAGGACAAGATGTTGCATCATTATAAGTTAGTTGTTTAAACTGCTTAGTTAGGAAGATTTGCATGCTTAGTTGACCATGTTTCAAGCTCTCTCTCAAATGCCTTTGATGAAAGAATTTGACAAGTTTAGTTTGTGTTTTGAATCATTTGCTTAAAAGTCATTATCAAGCTTTGTTTTTGATTGGTCATAGTTTAGATTTGATTCTGTTTTTAGTATTCCAATTGCATTTGTCATTTGTCATCCATCAATTAGGATCCACTCTGTTTTTAATCATCAGCTCATTTCCATCAGATTTCTAGGCATTTTCCTTGTGAACATAAAACCACCAAAAGACCAAAAACATCATAAATCATCACAAAAGACCAAAAACATCACAAAACACTACACACAACTCATTAGGAAACAAGCACCTAGGTACATACAGTACACTTCACTTCAGCAGTTTACCAACCCTGGTTGACAATTAAATGAGCTCAGTTTAGGAGACTAGATTGAGACCAAACATTTTGGCGCCGTTGCTGGGGAAGTGAAAACTAGGTAACCTTTGTTTCTTATCATCCAAAAACAATTTTATGCGTAGGGAGAGAGATTCAAGGGGAAGATTTATAAGCAGCAGAGGCAGAAGTTTGATTTCTAGAACACCACTTGTTTCATCTAGATCCAGAGCTAGTACACCTTCAACTCAAACCCATATTCCATCCTCCCTTGATCCTGGACTTCTAGAAGATCTAAGGTCAACTATTCCATTAGAGAAACCTTCCACTTCAACCATTGAACCTGCCATAGAAGAAAATCTAAAAACTCTTGTTGGGGACACAAACCTTTCCACTACCACAGGAGAGTCAACCATGGCAGAAGAAGGAGGAGGAGGAGTTTTTAATGGAGACAACACATTATTTGGAGGTAGAGGTAGAGGTAGAGGAGAAGGAGGTAGAGGTGCAAATGGGGGAAGAGGTAGAATAGGAAGCTCTTTTGGGTTCCCTATACTTGATGAAGAAACCAATACAACCATGAAAAACATTTCACCCTCTGTCCTTCCAAACTTCTATGGACTTAAAACTGAAGATCCTGAAACTTTCTTATTCGACTTTGAAGTGCTGTGTAGAACTTATGACTACCTACAAGATGCTCAAAAACTAAAATTATTTCCTTCAACTTTGAAGGGAGCAGCATTGAAGTGGTTTATGAGTCTAATCAGTAGTTCTATTAGAACATGGGAAGATATGAAACAAGCATTTCTAGAGAGATACTTGGATTATTGTATGTCGGTTAATCATAAGGAAGAAGTGTTCAAGATGTTACAAAAAGAAGATGAAAACTTAGAAGAGTTGTTGGAAAGATTTAAATACAACATAAAAAGGGCACAAATGGAAAACCTAGATCAAGACACTTTAAAAGCTCTTTTGTTGAAAACAATTAGGGATGAATGGCTGGATATCCTTAACATGATGGGAAAAGGGGATATATCACAACTCACATTACCTGAAATATCTGAGTTATGTATCAACCTTTCCAGAGGGAAATCTAAAACTGTCAAAGGTCCAAGAGATCCTGCTCTTGCAAGGGCAAGTAAATCTGCTTCTGGGACAGTAAGTAGATCATAAATAGGACACATGCTTGATGACTTTAAATCTGATATCTTAGGGAGTCTTAGTGAACAAATAGACACCCTTAAGATACAAAACAAGAAAAAGGCTGAATCTGATGCTTTGGCAATCTTTTGTCCCAAATGTAGAAAGAAACATGCCTTGAGAGAGTGTCCTTTAGATGTAAAAGTTGTAGACACCTGTGTCATTTGTTCTGAAAAACATGAAACCAAGAATTGTCCTTCTCTTCTTGGTCTCAAAGCTGTATTTCAAGAAGAAACTCCTACAGACTCCACAGAATCTCTTAACTTTGTATCTAGAAGACCTTGGCAGGGACCTCAGACACAAGGATTCCATGATCAAATGTATAATCAACCTCCACCTTGGAATTCTTGGCAGCAACCTTGGCCCCAATTTCAAAATCAATCTCAATATTGGGCACAGGGAACACAAAGTCCCTATGGAAGATACTCTCCATATTATCAGTATCCACCATCCTATCCATCATATCCACATTTTTATCCTCAAAATACTCAACAAAATTTTCCTCAAAATCTTCAAAAAAAATTTCAACAAAATTCTCAACAACATCATCAGAACCAACCACATCAAAATCAACCACTTCCATTACCATTCCCTCAAAAATCCAATCAATTGCCAGCTCAACCCATACCAAACCCCAATAATAAAAACCCTCAGAATACATACATGATAGAAGGTCAACAGTTTCCAACTTATTTAATTACTCCTCTAGACCTTAGTGATGTTTAACTTAGGTCTGGAAAGATACTTGAAAGGAGGAAACCTTCTGTGATCATACAAGAACAAGATAACTCTGAGGAAGACTCTCTAAGGGTGAATAAGAGTCTTGAGGAGGACACATCCTTTCAAGACCCAAACACTGAAAAACTAAAACAAAAAGATCCAATAAATCCAACTCCTGTATTAGAGAAACCATCCACATCTACTTCTATACCTCCCTTTTCGGAAAGATTACAAATTGATAGAGGTGTAGAAAAACAGATCATGGTGCCTAATTATGATTTCTTAGATGAATTGAGAAATGTTTGCATTAAAATTCCATTATTGCAAGCCATCAAGGAAATCCCAATCTTAGCCAAAACAATAAAGGAGTTGAGTATGAAGACAACAAGAAAAAGAATAAGAGAAACTAAGAAAATTCAACTGGTAGGACAAATAGCAGACATTATGATGGGTAAGATTACTATTCCAAAGTACCTTGACCCAGGAAATCCAGTTGTCAAAATTCACATCAATGAAATTGAAATTCAAAACACACTCATTGACTTAGGAGCAGCAATAAATATCATGAGTAGACAAATCATGGACAAACTGAAACTTCCTAATCTTCTCTTTACACCCACACTATTACAATTAGCAGATAGATCTGTGATCAGACCAGATGGGGTAATAGAAGATATTCCAGTGTCCCTATACTCTTGGGAGTACCCTATGGATTTCATGATCCTAACTCCTAAGAATAATCTAGGAGGCCATCCTGTTATACTAGGAAGACCTTGGTTGGCTACAGCTGATGCTTTTATTAGTTGTAGGTCCGGTGATATGTATATTTCTGATGGTAGTTCAACTAAGAGATTCACTTTAAGCCCCAAGGGTTAGCTCAAGCGGTAGTGAGCCAATACGTGGTCCTCTCCGTTGAGGGAGGTCACGGGTTCGATTCTTGAGTCCTTTGGGGTTAGGCCCCGAAAGTCGGCCGAACGGTTTACCGTGCGTACCATCCAGAAATTCTGGGGAAGTACGCCCGGGTTTCCCGTGAGCTTTCCACTCATGAAAAGAGATTCACTTTATATCCTCCAGCTAGGACAATTACAGATCTAGATGACACTCAATGGATAGAGGATGAAGAAGATTTACAACCACTCTTCACAATTTCAAAAATTAGTGAAGATAATCAAATTCTGAATACTCTAGAAAACTTTGAATCCTCTCCAGAACACAAACATGAATCATTTCAAGAGGGATCCAATATTGAGTTTTTGTCATCTAGGCAGATGTCTCTTCATTCTATGGACAAATTTGGCAACTCTACAAGTAAAATTTTTCCAGGCAAAACTTTGAACATAAACAAGAACCTAGAAAAATCTCAACAAGAAGAGTTAATCAAAGTATTACAGAGACATTCTTCTGCATATGCATGGGAATACACTGACATGAAAGGGATAAGTCCCAAGACTTGTACTCATCACATCTATATAGAGGCAAATTGCAAACAAATCAGACAGCCTCAAAGACGGATGAATCCAAATCTTACGGAAATTGTTAAGGAAGAATTGCAAAAATTGTTAAATGTTAATTTCATCTATCCTATTTCAGATAGTCAGTGGGTTTCTCCTTTGGTAATTGTGCCAAAGAAAAATGGAAAGTGGAGGGTGTGTGTTGAATACCGAGAACTGAATAAAGCTACTCTTAAAGACCATTTTCCCTTGCCTTTCATAGATCAAGTATTAGATACATTAGCTGGCAAAAAGTACTTTTCATTCCTAGATGGGTTTAGTGGTTACAATCAAATCCAAGTAGCACTTGAAGACCAAGACAAAACCACATTCACCTATCCTTGGGGTACCTATGCCTACCAAGTATTGCCATTTGGATTATGCAATGCACCTGCAACATTCTAAAGGGTAGTATTAGGAATTTTTTCGGATCTAATACATGACTGTGTAGAGGTGTACATGGATGATTTCACAGTTTATGGGGACACATTTGAAGAGGCTTTAGAAAACTTGGAAAAAGTCTTAAAAATATGTCAAAAAGCAAACCTTTCACTTAGTCATGAAAAATGTTTTATGATGTTTACTGAAGGTATTGTTTTAGGGCACCACATTTCAGGGGAAGGGATTAGAGTTGATGAGGCAAAATTTGAAGTCATTTCTAACCTATCCATTCCTAGTTGTCAAAGAGATGTTAGAAGTTTTCTAGGATTCACAGGGTATTATTGGAGATTTATAGAAAACTTCACCAAAATAGCATCTCCACTCTTCAAATTACTCACCAAAGATTGTGAATTTAAGTGGACTTCTGATTGCCAGTTAGCTTTTGAAACCCTGAAAACCAAAATTTCTGAAGCACCTATATTAAGGGGACCTAACCGGAAGTTACCTTTTCATATCTCAACAGATGCTTCCGATACAGCTCTAGGAGTAGTATTGGGACAGAAAGATTTGATTCCCTATGCCATCTATTATACCAGTAAAATTTTGACTCCTGCAGAGTTAAACTATACTGTAACTGAAAAAGAGTTTTTAGCTGTTGTTCATGCCATAAACAAATTTAGACACTATATAACAGGCTATGAAACTTTTGTTCATACTGATCATTCTACAATTAGATACTTAATGAAAAAATCAATCACTAATGGCAGAGTTATAAGATGGTTGTTACTCTTACAAGAATTCAACATTACTATTCTAGATAGGCCTGGAAAACAAAACACAGTGGCTGATTTCCTATCTAGACTCCAAAATATCAAAGATGACACTCCAGTTGAAGATCAATTTCCTGATGAATATCTTTTTGCAATCTCTACTCAAACTCCATGGTTTGCCGATATTGCTAATTATTTAGTTTCAGGAAAATTTCCTTCAATTATGAATGCAAGGGATAAAAGAAAAATCATTAATGATAGTGCAAAATATTCATGGGTCGCTAATGAGTTGTACAAGATAGGTCCAGATTTGATTATTAGAAGGTGTGTTCGTGAAGATGAGATGCCTGAGATTCTCAAGGCATGTCATGACGAACCTTGTGGCGGACACTTTGCAGATAAGAGGACAGCCTATAAGATCCTTAATCTAGGATATTATTGGCCATCCTTGTTCAAAGATGCTAAGGAGTATGTCAAAAGGTGTGACAGTTGCCAAAGGGTAGGGAAACCTTCTCCTTCAGGTGAGATGCCATTACAACCTCAAGTACACATTGAACCTTTTGAAAAATGGGCTTTGGATTTTGTAGGACCCATTAGTCCTCCATCAAGACAAAAGAAATATATATTAGTTTGCACTGATTATGTTACTAAGTGGGTAGAAGCTAAACCATTACTTGTTGCTAATGAATCATCTGTAGTTACTTTTCTTTTGAGGATATTTTTACTCATTTTGGTGTCCCAAGGGAAATTGTTACAGATCAAGGAGCTTAATTTACATCAAGGCTAGTGGAGAAAATGATGGAGAAGTACAAAATTAGACATAGAAAATCTACTCCTTATCATCCACAAGAAAATGGTCAAGTGGAATCTACTAATAAGGTCATTGAAGGAATCCTAACAAAGACTATTCATTTACATAGAAGAGATTGGGTAGATAGGCTTCTTGAAGCCTTGTGGGCCTATAGAACTACATGGAGAAACACAACAGGCCATACTCCTTATGAGCTTGTTTATGGAAAGCAAGTTTTGTTTCCCATAGAGTTCCAAATTCAAACCTTCAAGATGGCAATTCAGCTAGGACTTGATCTAACGGAGGCACAAAAGCATAGACTGGAGCAAATTAATGAATTGGATGAGATCAGACAAGATGCAGTTCAGAAAACAAGTCTAGTCCAATAGCAAAGGGCTAGATGGCATGACAAGTACATCAAGGAGAAGAAATTCAAAGAGGGTGATTGGGCTCTCTTGTTTGATTCAAAATTCAAGGATTTTCAAGGGAAATTTCAGACACATTGGCTTGGGCCATATGAAATTGTTCGAATTTTTGATAATGGGGCAATAAAAATCAGAACTATAGATGAAGAAGAGGTCACTTTTCTTGTGAATGGTCATAGACTGAAGCTATACCACAAGCCACTCTCAAGAGAAGAGTTTGTCAAGAAGTTCCAAGAAAGCAATGATGTGAAGTTAATGAAGAAGAGTCTCTCTTCTTCATCAACTTGATTAAATTTTCTAAAGCATTTCTTTTTTTCTTTTAAAAAATAAAAATAAAAAATAAAAATAAAAATAAAAATAAATAAAAATAAAAATAAAATAAAGGTATAAACATGAAAACCAATCATTGATTGGCATGTTTATACAGAAAATATAGGGTGAAAATCAGAGTCTCTCTGACACTCTAACTTTCCCCATTTTTGTTTTTACAAGCAGCTGTTACAAAAATCATAAGTTCAGATCCATAGTGCTTATGATCCATCTCATTTCATTTCACTCCATTCACTTATTCATCCATACTCCATTTCATTCCATCATTCATATTTCACTTCATTCCACATATCATTCATCTCATTCCATCCTCCATCCATCTCATTTTCATGTCAAAATACAAAATTTGATGTCTTGCTGTAAGTGAATAAAACATGTCATGAATTGCACTACAGTTCTTATGTTCTTTCACTCCATTTCATAAATTGAATCCATTCCATTTCATCATTCACTTCATACATATCATAATTCATCATCCATCTTCATTCATACCATATAACATTTCACCTATATTCCAAAAACACTCCATGCCGTGATTAAAATGCTCTACAGGAACATTCTGCAGCTCAACAGACATTCTGCAGCTGATCAGCCTTTCTGCAGCCAGACAGTCTTTCCGCAGCTACAAACTCTGAAGGCATCAATCAACAGACATTAGAATTGCAACAAAATGACACAGTGTATCCATGAATCAAAAGCATCAAGAAAATTATGAAGACTCTTCCAAAGGTGAACAAGAAGACAAAGACTACAAAAATCAAATGAAAGGCAGAGGTAACAAGTTTAAATTATAATGGCATTTCATTAAATTTTAGCATAGTTTTAGTTATGGATTGTTCGAAAAGGTTGTTTTAATTATTTTTATTGATCAAGACCAATAAACCCTCCACAGACTTTGGATTAAAACCTCTCAATTCAAATTCCATATCTGACATCATTTAAGCGGTTAAAATGGTCGAGGTATTTGAATTCTTCACGTCTCTTAACCAAATCATTCAATGATGATTCTCTTTGCCGTCGTAAAAATCTCCGCCGTCTCTTCAATCATTAATTCATTCCCTCCACCTCACTCCACTACTTCATTCCGTGACCACTGCCATCACTCCATTCTGTAGCCGGCATTTCATTCCATAGACAGAGATATTCTTATCACCAAGAGTAGAGCCAAAGGATATCAGTTTGAATAGCATTGAGCATTGTAAACTCAGAGCAGAGCAAAAGGGTAAATTCAGAGGTATAGCAGCGTGAGAATTTGAAGCCATTTGATTCCGTGGGCAGATAAAGTATCACTGTGGGCAGAGTTTGAGCATTTTCACTATAAACACAGAAGTGTAGCAGTGTGGAGTTTGAAGTCTTTTGTCACTAGGAGACAGAGGTGTTGCAGTGTTGAATTCGAAACCATTTGCTACCAAGAGCCAGAGGTATTACAGTGAAGAAGTTGAAGCCAGTTGTCACTGTCAAACAGAGACATATCAGTCCAAAGTTCAATTGTCAACAGAGGCATATCAGCCCGAAGTTTTGAAGCTGTTGCCACTATCAATCAGAGGTATGTCATTCCAAAGTTTGAAGCCATTTTCATTCAGAACTTGAAGCCATTTCAATTCGAAGGTGAAAGTCATTGTTTTTGTGGGTAGAAGAGTGTTAATTTGAACATTGAAGAAGCAATCATGGGTTTCATTGTAAGGACTGAACCAGTGGGTTCAAAATATTTAGAAGGCTACCCTCAATGCAAAGAAATGTTACAACAAATAGGATGGCTTCAATTTTTGAAGAAATTTAATGGCTTCCACAAGGAAGTCACTAAAACATTTGCAAGATCATTTCAAGGAACCGAAGTTGAAGTGGGAGATGTCAAATTTACTGTCACTGAAGTTTTCATTGCAGAGGCTACAGGGTTGCTCAGAACTGGAGAGAGATGGTTCAAAAACAGAGAATTCCACAATGAATCCTGGAAACAAATTTTAAAATCACTAGGTATGGATGTCACTGTATTTAAGAAAGGAATTCCCAGTTCTGCATTGAAAAATAAATGGAGAAACATACTACTTCTTCTGCAAAAATTTATTACATGTGAGGGTAGATATGGGACATTTTATGTCTACCACATTAGACTGATAATGCATTTTCTGGGGGAAGACCTAAACCTACCTTACTTCTTGCTTCAAAGCTTGAAAAAGATGGCTTCCTGTGTTCAAAGAATGGTTCAATTTTTAGAGACAACCCTATATCATCATGGTTTGGTCAAAATTTTGATTGAACATCATCTAGCTAAAACAAATGATACATGGGACGATTTATTGATAAGAAATCATTTTGAAGAGCCAAAAGAACCCTCACCAGAACCACAACCTACAAGGAGAAGTAGGAAATGGAGGGCCTCAAAAGTTGAAATTGACAAAACAGTCCAAGAGAGCAGTGAGGAAATCATTTTAGAGAAGTTGACCCAAATCAAGAGGCAACTTAAGAAAGAGAAGGTAATCAAGAAATCTGCCACAGAGAAAGGAGAGGGATCCTCTCAGCCAAGGAGAAGCCACAGACTAAAGGGAAAACTAAAGAAAACTCAAATCAAACAAACAGGGGTGATTGATATAGAAGATGAAGAAACATCCATGGAAGAAGATGTTGAAGAGGATTTTTATGAAGGAACCCCTGAAATTGACCCTGCTCAACAAGAAATTTATGACTATGTGGAAACTTTGGAGAGGAGAGCTTCAGAAAGCAGAGAGAGAACCCCCAGTCCTCCACTGTCTGAAATTGATATATTAAGAAGGGATAGGTATGAGTTGGAATTACTGAAGAGACACATAAAAAATGAGAATGAAATTCTCAAGGATCAAGTCAAGCTCAAAACTGATATGAACTCAACCTTATCCCTCCATATAAACAAAGTGGAAAAGACCAATGGGAAGTTGAAGAAAAGGAACAAGAAACTAATCAGGGCACTCACCAACCTAAGGTTCAAAATTGTTATCAGAAAACCCAGAAGATCTCTAGCTTCCAGACAAAGGAGAAGAAGAGGATTAGATGTCCTTGCAGAAGCCTCTGAGTTCATAGGATAATTTTCATGAGGACATGCAAAGAGACAGCAGTGGGGGTATGTTGAGCCTCAAAATTGTGCTTTCTTTCACCTCATTTTACCTCATTTTACCTTGTCCATTGCTATCCTAGACCCAATTGATCAATGAATATAGTTAAAATTACTTCTAGAATGATTTACATGACTGACTTGCTAAGTTTTGTGATTTTTGCCATTGTAAAGCATTTTGACCGGAACTAGCTGCAGAATGCAGACATTCCATAGCTAACCGGTGATTCTGCAGCTGCCTTCACGTTTGAGTATGTTCCAGGTGGCCTCTCAAGGAAAACCGCATATGGGCATAATCCACGTCATGTCTACATGGTTCGTTGCTCATCATGGAGGAAGAAACGAATTCTGGGTACGGTTTTGGAACGTGGGAACACATTTAGGAAAGCAGACTTCTATTAGGACTGTCTCAGTCCAGATGTCTTTTTTCTCTTCACGCAACCACTTCAAAGAGTCCTAATGTGATTCCGATAAGGATAGACAGTGTTCCTGAATTGTTGCAAATCTTGTTATTTACATTTGTTATATAAACACTTGGGAAACCGAGAGCGAGGTTAGATTTGATGTTAGATTTTATGCTAGATTTTGTTTAGATTCTGTGCTACATTTCTGAAGACGCAGAGTGCTATGTTCAAGTTCTTTCATCTTTAATGGAGCAGACAATGTTGTTTTGAAAGCGTGATTTAATTTGGAGTTGAATTCCGTCAGGTGGTAGAGGGCCCCTGCCTCTTGCACGGATTTATTTTGCGTAAATTAGATAAGTCTTCTAGCTGCCTTTACATTTTGAATTTGAATTAATAGTTGTTTTTAGCTACTGTAGTTGTACTCATTCTAACTCTTCCACAAGAAGAAGCTTTTCCAAAATACTATAATGGTGAATGGGAAATGACTATAGTATTGTAGGATTAGGAGTTGAATTCATAGTTGTTTTTAATTAGCTACTGTAGTTATATTCATTCTAACTCTTCCACAAGAAGAAATTCTTCCAAAATATTATAATGATGAATGGAAAATGGCTATAGTACTGTAGGATTTAGTTGTAATTTTTGTTGTTCACTATCATAGTTACACTTGTTCTAATCACTCTTCCACAAGAAGAAACTCTTCCAATAAATTCTTAAGGAGTCCAAGACATGACCGTGATAATGAATGATTTAGTTGTGTGTTTGCACTAAGTACCATCTCTGTTCTTGCTCTTAAAAGCTTGTCCAAAATATCATAATGATGAGTGGGATATGGATATGATATCTTAGTTTTTCATTGTTTTCAGTCCTTTATGTTTGCATTTGCACTCAATTACACAGTCAGAATTGTTCTAACTCTTCCAAAAGAAGGAACTCTTCCAAAATATCAATAATGATGGAAAAACAGACTGTATAATTTCATAGAATAATGCATGATAGTATAGTTAGGATACTCCGGAGTTTCATTGCACTTAATTCATGTTCAGTTATTTTGTTTTGGGTTTGATAATGACTTGTAGTTTAACACTGTTTTAGGCTAGTGACATCTTAGGTTTGGTTGTAGTTCAACTCATTACATTTGCACTCCACATTCAATTGTTATTCACCGCACATTAGATTACTTCAGTTGTTAAGATTAACAAAACAGCCTTCATTATTCACAAACCTCTTCTTGTTCTAAAATCCATAATTGATCTATAACCATATGAACAGAAGACAACATCATTTTAAGCCCTGAAGTACCTCTGCAATTTCCTCATCATTTCATAAACAGAGCTCTCCCTCAAAAGACTACTTTGAAAAAGAAATCAATAACTCTTGAGTAAAGGTTTTGTGACATTCAATTAAATTGCAGAATAGAGTTAGGAATTAGCTTTAAAGTAGAAAATCTTATGGTGATATCAATGTTTTACTCCAAACATACTTCAACAAATCTCTAATCAAGGACAAGATGTTGCATAATTATAAGTTAGTTGTTTAAATTGTTTAGTTAGGAAGATTTGCATGCTTAGTTGACCATGTTTCAAGCTCTCTCTCAAATGCCTTTGATGAAAGAATTTGACAAGTTTAGTTTGTGTTTTGAATCATTTGCTTAAAATTCATTATCAAGCTTTGTTTCTGATTGGTCATAGTTTAGATTTGATTCTGTTTTTAGTATTCCAATTGCATTTGTCATCTGTCATCCATCAATTAGGATCCACTATGTTTTTAATCATCAGCTCATTTCCATCAGCTTTCTAGGCATTTTCCTTGTGAACATAAAACCACCAAAATACCAAAAACATCATAAATCATCACAAAAGACCAAAAATATCACAAAACACTACACACAACGCATTAGGAAACAAGTACCTAGGTACATACAGTACACTTCACTTCAGCAGTTTACAAATCCTGGTTGACAATTAAATGAGCTCAATTTAGGAGACTAGATTGAGACCAAACACAACCCTCTTCCAAGATATCACTCAATGAAAGAGGAGGGATTCCCGACTAGGAAAACCCTGTGCTAAAAAACACTTGCAATCTTTGTTAAACAACCCAAGAAAGCAATGGAATGTCACATGAAAATTCCAGATCTAAACATACCTCAAAATCTATAATCAACATCATTCCTTCATTTTTGCCTTCATCTCCTTTATATAGTTTATGAGCCTTCCCATGCCTTGGCCCTCATATAAGCTGCGTTGTGCATGTGGACATGATCCTCCATGTTTGACTGCGCTGTCTCTCCAAGTCATCCATCATGTCTAGGTGCAATGTGCACCCTCTCCATCATGTGTGCATTAATTGCACAACTTCCTCCATCATCTCATCATGAATGCTCCATGATATTATGTTTGACTCCTTCAAGATCTTAGGTGACTGTATCAACTTCCATGATCTATCTCATTAATGAGACATGATCTCCAATCAATTCATATTAGTAGTTTCTCTACTACCTCCTTTATGGAGATCTAGGCTTAATTTATCCACATTCACACACAAAAAGTGGATATTTATTCATCATGAGGATTATGGGTCCCTCCACCCTTTTATTTATTTAATTCATTAAGAAAGTTAAGAACTATAATATTCCAAATATCATGTGAAAATTTGGGAATATTACATTCCTCCTCGGAAAAATGTTTCTTGATCTCAAGAAAATACAAAAGTGGATGTTATTGTTGCCTAAATCTACCTCAGGCTGAGAAAGGCAGAATCTAGGGTAACATCAAACCACGCTTAACCTGGTAGCTAGCCCTACTAGATCGGGAGAGGGCTCTCTCCTGGTCAATCTCAGCAAAAAATGATCAGTGAGGCTTGAGATGACTTGAATGAAGGTTGATTTTAGGCTAGGTATATATGCGAAAGAGTTTGATTTGATTTTAAGGGTGTTTTGTTGGATCAAAGGGTAGGTAGATTTTGGGTCTGGGGAATGAGGCCCAGTTTTGCAGAGATCTGAATGGGGCAAGGTAGGCACTTGATTTGACACCTTCAATTTGAAGGAAATGGAGAGTTTGAGAAAGGTGAAGAGCTGAAGAGGGCAAGAAACCTTCAAGGATCCTCTCCAAACAGTTGAAAACATAGAAAATTAAACAAACTCTAGGTAGAGCACTACAAATCCTAATGAATTCTACCTTTATCCTTTTTTGTTTAACTTAATAAGAAATAAGGAGGAAAATGGTATACATGATACAACAATAGACTTACATTTATAGAGAGAAACACACTATCAAACCAAAATACCACAAGAATCCCATGGAGTGCTGCAAACCCTGGTCTATTCATTGCCAAACTGCAGAGATGAATGTACAATGATGCTCAAAGCATTCCCAAAAGTCCAACCATGATAATGACTGAAAAAACACAAAATATAGACAAAAAACCACTCATCCAAGCCTCTAGGGGTCGAGCTCACAAGTTTAGGAGCTGTTCCAACAAAATCTGAACTGAGAACTAGGAAGTAGGCAATGGAACAACTTGCCTCTATAAACTAGGAAACTGATTCATTCAGTTGCAATTCACATTTTGATGGATGAATCTACCTCCATGAGTGAAAATTTAACAAAATTACATCAATATCCATCAAATTACATCAAATTACATCATGAGTTTTACATTTAGAAGTAATAAAGTCAAACTGTCAAAAACTAGGCGAAAAACAGAGTTACTGAGTCAAAAATATGCAAAATCCTCCAATGCGCCGTGCCTGATTTCTCTATGCGTTGCGCTAGTTTGCAGCTGATTTTGGAGGCCTTCTCGGTGTCCAAATTTTCTCCAAGTGGGCTTGTTGGAAAGGTCTGCCTGTCTAATTTCCAACACAAGTGGAATTTCTGAATTTGGTCTTCATTTTCCCCTCCAAAACAGATTTCTCCCAACACTGCTTCCTATGTGTCAAAAAAGGGGCAGAAAGGTCATTTTTGGGGTGTTTTTGATCCTTTTGGAAGCAAATTTTTTTTCAGAATTTCTTGGCCATGGGTAGGCATGCATATTTTTCCATGAAAAATAAAAAAAAATTGATTTTGCATCAAAAGGAGCCCCCAATCATAAGCACGCGCCAAGTGGCGCGGCGCATAGAGCTGAAAAGTCTGTTTTTAGGCCCAAAATTTTCAAAAATGAAAAAAGAGTCCCAAATTTTTTAAAATTTGGGTTAAGTGTCCTCCATTATGTGCTATGTTGGGCCAAGGAAGCTTCGGCCAAGATTTGAAGTCTATCATGCCTTTTCCGATGCTTTGAGGTCTTCTTCAACTTGGCCTTCAAAATTTTGATTCTTGCTTTGCAAACATGATTTCTCGAACAATAATGATTGGCCATGTGCCTCAACATGTTATTTTCCTTGTTAGCCTTCTCCAACAATTTTTCCAAATGAATATTTACCATTTCAAGCCAAGTTTCACGATCAGCCTAAATCTCCTGCTCAAGTGATGTCATCTCGGTTTTGCTCCTTTGCGCAGATTGCCAGTTCTCACGTATGTTTTGCAACTCCATGATGGTTTGCTGATCCTCTAGATGTTTGTTTCTCTGATCAAGGTAGTTGATTATCCACTGGGCTCTTTGCAATTTGAGTGCCAAAGTATCTATCTCCGCCTGCTGCTCCTGAATGATCTCTCTAAACTTTGAGCTTTGTGGGCCCAAATCAGTGTCATCATCCTGAATGAGGATGAAATCTGTCTCCTGCTCTCCTGAAGGCCCCTCATCATCTATTGGCCTCTTACCCTTGTCCTGTACCTGTACTGCTGATGAAGGAAGTGAGACCCCTTCCACCCCGGGTGGAGATAATACTCGCTTGGCTGCTGCAAACAACCCTCTAGTGCCCCTCTGATAGGTGACAAACATCGAAACACTAGCAGTCTGTGTCTCATGACCCTCATGCTGATGTGAAGGTTCACTTGCCTCATGAAAAACTTTCGGAGGTACCTGAGGAGTTGTGAAGAGTTCATGAGAAATGAAATCCTCCCATGAAATATCCTGCAAACCAAGCTGATGCATAACCACAATTTTGATGAGTGCAAAATGATAGATACTGTTATACTGCTGCTCAGGAGTTTTCTTTTGCACTAGAGTGGTTATCTTCTCAATATTTCGGCACATGAAGTAGGGGAGGTTCATCATTCTCACCTTGGTAAAGTGCATTAGTAATATGATGTGATAGGAATATAAGCGAGAAAACCGACCCTCACAGCTGAAATATTTGATAATGAGCTTCATCAAAGGAGCATATGAATCTTTAAGGAACCGAAAGGGAAAAAATCTGCTGAGTTGTCTCAAAAAACTAGGCTTGATGTATGGCTCATAGTGTTCCTTGTCAATTTGCTGCCTTTTGTTCCATTGCTCTCCGACATTTGGAATACCGATCACTAGAGAGATAGACTCAGGTGTCAAGGTGAATGTCACACCTACAAGAGTGACTTGGCCATTATGTAGATGAAGCACAAACAATCTGGCTAGCTCATGATGGTACTGGACTCTAGCAACCATCTCACAAAACTGATAACAAGAGTGTTGTTGGAAACATGTAATAGCAAGGGCGCAGACCTGCATCTCAGCAAGTGAAGTAGGCTCTTCCCTAACATGTTTACCACTCTTGTGGGGTCTCCTTGGTGCATGCAATTCGGTTGTAGAGTCACTGTCTCGGTCATAAGAGGAATCTGTCTCCATGTTTGCCAAATTTGTGTTGTCTTAGATGAGTATGAAGAGTTTAGCTGTCTTTGGTTTTTGCTGCCAAATGTATGAAAATGTGTGAGAGAGTATGGAGGGAGAGGGTAAGGGGAATGTTGGGGCTATTACCAATTGGAATTTGGGGAATTGAGGGGTTTTAGGGACAGTCTCTAGACTTTTGGGATATTAATTGGGGTTTGGGAATTTTGTAGCTTAGGGTTTGGGATAAGGAGAATTGGGATAGGGAATGAGTGAATTTAGGGATAAGGGGGATAGGGAAATGGGTTGATGAAATTTAGAAAAACAGTGAAGGACTAAAGGATGTGGGAGTGATGGCACAAATAACTAATGTATAAACCCTAGGCTATGATGTCTTGAGCAAGGAAGTAGGGATTTAAAATTTTTTAATTAAATCCTCATAAAAATCATAAGACACATGTTTTATGGCATTGGAGGGATTGCTTGACTTACTTTGGACCGGAGGCAGCTGAGAAAATTTGAAGTTTGAATGAAAATGTGGTTTAAAACAGTTGGCAGCTCTATGCACCACGCCACAAACCCAACACGCTGCGCTGGCTCTATGCGTCGCGCTGGTGTATTTTCACCACTGTGGAGGCCGACCCAATGCGCCGCGCTAGTCTTATGCGCCGCACCACTCAGCCAATGCGTCGCACCACTGAAACTTGCACGATTTTTCTCCTTATTTTCAACACGGCCCTTTCTTGCTCATTCTCTCTACTTGAAATGGAAAACGAGCCCTTTGAACATGGAAAAGGTTTTATATACCAAAGGCTTTTAATTTTCCACTCCAAAATCCACTTTGTAATGTTTTACATTTGACATTTTTTAAACTCTGTTTTAGACAGCTTGCTTCATTTTGGCTCTGATTAACTAAATGATGTGCTTTTTGTTTGCCTTGCAGGGAATGAATTTGCTGGAGCTTGACAAAGGTGACCAGGGTTGCCAGTGAAATTATTTACAAATGAGAGAACTTGAAATTACATTAAATTTATACATAAAAAGATAAAATACTCTATTTTTTCTCAAAACAGAGTTTTGAGGAAAAATACATTTCTAGGCATATGATGATGAAATTTTTAGTATTGGAACTTTATTCAAACTCCTCACACGCCTGCTGACCATTATTGGGCATTCTTAAGACCTTATTGATGAAACCCTAGACCTAATGGGAGTAAAAACCTAAACAATGACTCTTACAAATTTAGGGACAAAAGGTGAGTGCAGATGATCTTAATGAAAGGAAAAGGGCCAGCAGGTAAAGGACGCGAGGGAAAATGTAGAAAAATCCACTACCATCAGATGATCCATGCTCCTAATGGAATGCAGCTGACCAAGTGAGACACCTAGTATGCAATGCAACAAGAGAATTTTGATCACTGACAGAGGGATGAAGATACTGACACTAATATTGGCTCCAATGGGGATGGTAGCTCCTTGGAGGTGCCAAGAACTAAAGATTTCTGGGAAAGTAGACAATGCCTTCGTCCATTGGGCTATGGAATCAATAAATTTGACAAACCAAAACCAAACTCTTGACTCAATTTCAGGACTGAAATCTGACTCAAAACTGACTCAATTTCAAGACTGAAATCGACTGAAAGACTTGACTCAAACAAACCAAACCAAAACTGAAATCAACCTTCAGTTTTATAGCGTTCACCTCGGGCCCCAAACTGAAAGAATGATGACAGCACACACTTGCAATGATACTTAAAAAAACCGGTATGTACAGTGATACATATGACAGTAGAAAAAATTTCAAAAATGGTACCGTTTGAGTAGCCGACCATTGACCGACCCACCTAGAAAATATTCTCCATTCATTTCTTTCAAAAGGAAAGCATTTTGGCCTCGATATGCAGCAATTCTGAAAGGTCCTTTCCAAATATTCTTGAATTTTCCATGCTTACCTTTATCTTCATTTCTCGCATCCCATTTTAGCACCACTTCCTCTATTTGAAACTTGTCCGCCTTTGCCTTTCGATCATATATCTTCTTGATTCTCTCTTGTAGCTTGAAAGTGTTTTGAAAAACCTCCTCTCTAGTCTGTTGTAAATGGATCATTTGATTAATTCTTCGTTGCATATGATCATCTTCGCTGCCAGCTTCCTGCAGAATTTTAACCACTGGAACTGCAAGAGAGGTCAGGAATACAGTGTCAACACCATACACGAGCTCAAAAGGGGACATGCCTATAGATTTCTTTTGACTTACTCTGTCTGCCCAAAGTGAATTAAACAGTTTCTTATGCCAACTTTCTTGTTTATTTCCAGTAGCTTTTTAATAATATTGACCAAGGATTTATTTGAGGACTCGTCCAATCTGTTGCCTTGTGGATGATATGCGGTTGAGTGCCCCAAAGTTATTTGATACTTATTACAAAATTCAATCATTCTTTTAGATTTAAAAGACGCTGCATTATCAGTGATCAGCTTGTTTGGACATCCAAAACGAGACAAAATATTGTTTTCAAGAAATGAAATTATTACCGAATCTGTGGCCTGCCTAGTGGGAATCGCCTCAATTCATTTGGTAAAATAGTTCGTCGCTGTAAGGATCCATTTATGCTGCGCTGAAGAGGTAGGATGGATCTCGCTAATGAAATCCAAACCCCACTACTGAAAAGGAGCACTTACTTCAGTGGGCTTGAGCGGCAACAGCTGTAATTTTCTCCTCCCTTCAAAAATCTGACATTCATGGCAGCTTTTAACAGTTTTGTACACATCAGCAAAGAGATTTGGCCAATAATATCCTGCTCTCAAAATTTTGTTTGCCGTTGTCTTCCAGAAAAGGTGACCTTCGCAATCTCCCTTATGAAATTCTTCCATAACCTGTTTTGCCTCTTCTTCAACCAAACAATTGAGCAAGACGCCACCGGGATCTTTCCAATAGAGGGCATTATTCATGATACAAAACTTGGCAGCCTTCAATTTCAGTGTCCTACTTTTTTTCTTAGCCATTCTAGGTGGTGGTGACAAATTTTGGAGTACATACACAATGTCTGAATACCAAGGAGAAAGAACAAAAATTTCTGATACCTGAACAGGCGAACTTTCTTCATTTTCCTTGGACATAGCAGCAATGAGATTAATGTCCAAGGCATGAAAATTTGACTCAGCCATTAGCTTAGCCAGCCCCTGTCCTTTGATAAGCTTTTTAGGTTTTATCTCCATGTCATATTCCAACAAGGCTGCAATCCATTTGCCTCGTTTCCCTTCTGGATCTGTTTGCACTAAAACTTCTTTAACAACAGCATTAGGAACATAAGCAAGGATGTGATAATGCAGAATATAAACTCGAAAATCTTTCAATGCTTTTACCAAGGCAAGAGCTTGCTTCTCAATAATATTGTACTTTAAATCTGCACCTCTTATGGTTTTGCTGAAAAATGCTATTGGTTTCTCAAGTTGGTCTCTTTTCTGCATTAAGACTGATGCCATAGTATGATCAGAGGAAAATGAAAACAAAATGAAATCCTGAGTATAGTCCGGGCTGATCAAAACTGGAGCTGAAGAAAGGGCCAATTTCACTAAATTGAAAGACTTTATTGCTTCCTCAGTCCACTTCACTACACTATCTTTCTTGAGCATGTTTGTGATTTCCCCTAAATGTTCTGCAAGATTGGGCACAAAGCGATGTAAGAAATTCATCTTACCATTGAATGATTGGATCTCCTTTTTATTTTGGGGAAGATCAATTTGCTGAATGGCTTCCACTCAGGCTGGATCAATGTGGATACCATCTTTTGGTATAATATGACCGAGAAGCTTGTCTTCATCCATGGAAAACAGACTCTTCTTTGGATTGAGAGATATACCATATTTTCTACACCGCTGAAATACAATTTTCAAATGATAAAGGTGCTCTTCATCTGAATTAGAAAACATTGTCAAGTCATCAAGATAAACAACTAGAAAGACATCTTTTTCATTTGCAAATTCCATATCCATTGTTCGCTGAAAGGTCGCACCAGCATTCTTCAACCCGAAAGGCATTTTAGCATAATGAAAAGTTCCCCACGGAGTGGTGAGTGTTGTTTTATCTCTATCATCCTCATGGACCAGAATTTGGTTATAACTGGAATAACCATCAATTAGTGACATGCAGGATACTCCAACTACTCGCTGAAGTATGTGATCCATTTTGGGAAATGGATAGTTGTCTTTCAAAGATACTTTATTCAGATTCCTAAATCAATGCATAAGCGAATCTCACCTGTTTTCTTGCGCACTGGCACCAATTTAGAAATCCAATCTGAAAATCTCATGGGGACGATGATACCAGCCTTGTACAACTGATTCACTTCCTTCTCTATTGAGGACAACAGCTTTGGATTTATTCTTCTCAACTTCTGTCAAAAGGGCTTTTGATTTGGCTTGATCGGAATGGTATACTGAATTATATTTGTGTCATATGTCTTCAAATCTAAATAGTCCAAAGAAAATACATCAGAAAAAGAAGATAATAAACTGATATACTTTGCTTTTACCTATGGGGGCAATGCCTTAGACAATTTCACCATTTTAGGATTTTCTGTTGATCCAATGTTCACATCCTCAACTCCTTTCTTGGTTGGCAGCAAGCTCGATTTTCGAGCTACATCATCTTGGTCGAAAATCTCCTCTAAAGGTATTAGACCTTTAGGAATAACATTATCCTTCAGCTGCAAAACTTTCATCTAATTTACTTTTACATCCGCCTCGCCATCATCATGCTCCCCATCAATAGAAGTGTCTTTGAATTTACCTTCATTTTGCAGAAATTCATCAATTTATTTATCATCTTGAAACAATTGCCAATACCTTTGATTGTCAGGGATAGTCAGACGATGCTTCACATGAATTTCAAATTTTTTGCTTGAATTCATCGGAATTTTCAAATTACTTGATGTTGTTGCAAGTGCATCTGCAATGCCATTCTGAATACAAGGGACACATGTCAAAGTATAATTTGAAGATAATCTCAAGATATCTAGTACCGCATTGCATTACGCCCGCATTCGAGGATGCTTAGCTTGATATTCACCTTTCACTTGCTTAATAACTAACTCGGAGTCACCATACACTACAATCCTTTTGGCATTTAACTTTCTAAGAATTTTCAGAACATCAATTAAAGCTTCATATTCAGCTTCATTATTTGAAAAATCAAAAGCCAATTTATAAGAACAAACCCTTACATTACTTGGCACTTTGTTTGGGGAGGAAACAGGGCTGCGTATCCAAATGCCAATTCCAGCACCGTCCCTTCCTACTGTACCATCAAAATCCATGGTCCACAAACCATCTTCGTCCTCTTCCAAATGCTGAAATTCTGTTTGCTTCTTTACTTCTCCTTGCTGTCCATCAACATTTTGCTACTGTCGAGAGGCTGATTGCTCTTCGGTACTATCAAGTCTCCGTCTCTCTTTCTTTAAGACCTCTCTGAAATTTTTAGTGATTTACGGAATGTCTTCTACTTCAATTAATTGGCTATCTACATCATTAAAGCTATCTGAATATAAAACAAAGGATTCTAAATCAGTATGTACATAATTGATTGGATGATTTACCGGTTTCTCCTTGCTAGTAATCATATACTTCATCTTTTTCTCCCAGTATAATTTCCTCATCTGACTGAACACGGGAATAGTAGCATAGGAGAAATCAAGCTGCAATGTCCCTTTAAGTTTCACTCCCCAAGATCTGGAAAGAAGCATGCCAAATCTAGGAGGATTATTCGCCACAACCACATCCATCAAAACATTTTTAGTCAGAATTTGATCCAAAATGACCACCAAATCTTTGATAAGCCCAATGCATCTTACTCTACTAGAATCGAAAGAGTAAAGGTCATGATACTTTCTGGTGATATCCAATCCCAATTTCTCCATGATTTCCCTAGGCATAGATTATGAGAGGCTCCGGAATCAAACATAGCATTGTGTAACACATAGTCGTGCAACCTAAGGCTGATGTAAAAAGGAGGTACATCACTATCTGGAGACTCACCATCCAATGCTGGACCAAAAATCAACTCAGGTTGATCATCTTCCACGTTTACCATATCAGATAATGGATCTAAACTCAAAATCTTAGACACCTGACCCTTATATCACTACAAGAAAAAAGCACATTGGTGAGGGGCGAAAATGGTCACCATAAGCTCATTGGTGAGGGTCAAAAGAGCCATATACGCTATTCTTCATCAATTCAGTCAAAGGAATGGATACTTTTAACTTAGCAATTTCATTTTCTATGTTAAAAACTGAAGCTTTCTCTTCCTCTTTAGCTGGGACATCCTTCTTCTCAGTTTTCTCCTTTGATATATTTGGCTGATTGGATCTTTCATTTGCTGATGGTGATTTGCTAGTAGTTGGATCAACTGTCTCTTTTCCCTTTTTCTACACAACGAGTGGATCATTCTTCGGTGCTGTAGCTTCCTTTCTTTTTTGAATTGGATTAATGGGTACATCTCTACTTCTGAGTGAATATTGTCGCTGCTGGGCAGTCAATGCATTCATGTACCCCCTCTGATATTCATCAGACTCTTCTTCAAGAGCTGTTTCATTCGCCAAGATGAAATTCTCGTCCCTTTGTACAGTTGAGTTCTCGGAATACTCCTCATCTTCAGTGATAAAAATTGGCATATCATCAGGTGTAAAGAAATGATTCTCTTCTCCAACTGCATCCTCCTCATCATCTGATTTTGGACCATGTACAAAATTCTGCTGTAAGGGTGTCTTCACTTGCTGCTGTATTGCTTGTTCTTGTGCTTGCTGCTCTCTTTGCTTAATTCTAAATTATGGTTGCTGCTGGCCACGAAAGTTAGGATTTCTGATTTGCGGTTCAGGCTTATCAATTTTTAATCTTTCAAACATCTTTTCCATCTTACGGAGCACTTGATCTAAAGTGGAAACCTCTTCCTTTATTGCTACTTTCTTTTCTGCTTTTGTTCTGGCTCTCTTGGCAAGTAGATTTGCTTCAATGCTGACTGTAATTTTCTGCATGTCTTCCAAAGTGGCCGGATCTCTTTCTCTCAATTGATAGGCCATATCAGGATCGAAACTGTTCGGAAACTTAATCAAAGCCAACCCCATAGGTGGCTTTATATCGGCAGGAATTTCATTGTAAACAGAATTGAATCTAATACAATAATCTTGAACAGACTCACCAACGTTCCGCTTGATATTCTCATATTCAGAAAGGATTTGAAGAGGGTATTTCTTCACTTCCCATCGATCCAAGAATTGTCTCTGAAGATCAGCCAATGTAGTAATACTTCCAGCCGACAAAGCTCTAAACCACTTCCTTACTTCACCTCCAAAATTTTGTACAAATAGTCTCATTGTCACATTTTCCGCATCAATCTCATGAAGGTCAAAGAAATATGCCATCCTATCCACATGTTGTTGAGCTGTAACATTTTGAGGGGTGCCATCAAACAATGGAATTTTTCTTTGATAATCAGCGGGTATGTTATCCAAATTTTGAGGCAAGACAAGGGGTGCAAATCGAGCAGCCATTGCTCTAGGTGGATTTACAACCAAGCTTGGGGATATAGGAGGAGTTAGAGCAGCTGATGTATGAGGTGTATGTGGTGTGTGTTGGGAAAAATACTGAGAGGGGGGGTGAATCAGTATTTACTGCATACTCAAAACTTTTCACTTTTTCACTCCTCAAAACCCATACGCTACTTTCCTGAAGCAGACTCACGTATATACGCGGATACCCTTTATTAAACTTGTGTATACTCAGATATCTAATTATGTCATTAGTTCTTTGCTTGTATCATTCCATTATTCATTCATCAGATGTTCAATAAACAGTAAACATGTGAAGTAAGAACAGAATAAACCATCACACAAAGCATCACACATGAACACCAGGATTTTTAGGTGGAAACCCAAGTCGGGAGAAAACCACCGCTGCAGTTGCTCAGCCCTCAATATTTTATTATAGAGAAAACATATTACAACATATGTGCTGGCGCAGACTTGACCAGCACGCAGGCACCCACCTGCGCTCGTTTACCAGCCTCTCCCGGAAGGGAGCTCCAACCCCCTGACTCGTTTACCAGCCTCTCCTGGAAGGGAGCTACGACCCCCCGATCTCGTTTACCAGCCTCACCTGGAAGGGAGCTACGACCCCCGATCTCGTTTACCAGCCTCACCTGGAAGGGAGCTACGACCCCCTGACTGAAGGCTACAACCCTCAGCACCACCTTGGACCACGTTTCATCAATTTTCACACTGGATCCAACAACTTCAATAGAACAACACTTGCAGGCCACATTTCATCATATTTTCATACTGGACCCTTTCCATACTTTTAAGAACAGACATACATCACCAACAGATACTTATCAACCCAGATCAGATAGCAGAAACACAGTAGAACAGATCAGATATTTCATACCCCTTGCTTCAGCAAACCCTAGTTTGCATACGCGCTTTCTCTTCACTGATGTCGCGTATATACGCGCTTCCGTCCACACAAACCAGCGTATACCTCAGTGTATATTTTATTGCGCATACGCGCTTTCTCTTCGCTGAAGCCGCGTATATACGCGCTTCCTCCGCGGCGAAGTAGCGTATAGATCTTCAATCATTACAGAGCATCATACTTCATCAGATCAGATATTCAGTTCAGATCTACCCTTTTGCTTCAGACAGATGTTCGCCTAGATGCTCGCCTCATCACAGATCTAAGCCTTCCATAATCAGATCTAGAAAATACAAGAGCAATTCAGATCTAGATCCTCTTCTTCATCATTGGTGCATCATACATTCAGATCTATCATTCAAGTGTAACCCTTTCCATTCAGATATCCTTCAGAGAGAAGTATTCATTCAAGCTCAGACATCTTGCACCCACACTCATCATTTGCACAATGAATTTCTTCTCCTTATATAGGTTTATCCTTTTCAATACCATGGGCCAAAACAATACCATGAGCCCAAAACTACCTGGACGGGGTCAATTAGGCGGATCATTACCCAATACAATGGGTCAATACCATGGTGGTTACCCCTGGTTTTGCACTTTTTGAGCGCTTTTGCCCATACGCGACTTGGAACGTTACTTTCCGCGTGCATACGCGACTTTCCTTAGACATATCCGCGTATACATAGAAACATACTCTTTTCATCATACTTTGAGCACTTTCTGAATTCCTTTCTTCATTGCCTTCTGTTCTTACTGCAGATACATCATATTTACTTCATCAAGAACATATTCTATCAAGCACAACTTCATTGAGTAAGTTGTCATCATCTTCATCAAGTTGGTTTCCATTCAATGACCACACTTAGCATCTAACATCATTTCACATCAGATTTACATCATTTACCAAGTCCATCAAGTCAAGAATAACTTCATCAGGTGGTTTGCCATCAAGGACAACATATGTCAATAGTCGCATGTCTTCATCTTCATTTAGTGGGTTGCCATCAAGGACAACACTCTGCATCATATTTCCAACAATCTCCCCCTTTGGACTTGATGGCAACCACGATGGTGTTTGGTCACCACACCAGATAGGTACATTAAGAATACAATGACACCATGTCACTCTCTCCATTTTTGCCATGTCACTCTCTCCATTTTAGTCATGTCACTTTCTCCATTTTTGGCATCATTCAAACACCATGTCACTCTCCCCCTTTGACATCAAGGGCAAAGGGCGGATCAAAACCAACACTCTCACCCCCTTTTCTCCTCACGAAACATTCTGCAGATCTGATATGTGCTGAAGTGGCCAAGCTCCCCCTGAGTTCATGCTGAATCTTCAAAACATATTTGTCAATGAAGTACATGACTCTATGAACTTCCTATCACCAAAGACTCATACTTACATCAATTATCCATCCAAGTGGATTTACATATGAGACTCAACTACCCAACCAAGTGGGTTTACAAATTTGACTCAACTACCCAACCAAGTGGGTTTACAAAATTTGACTCAGCTACCCAACCAAGTGGGTTTACAAAATTGACAAGTCCTTACATGACTGAATATTACAATTTTACAACATGAGTCTCAACAAGACCTTTTCATCAAACTACAAATATGACTTTTCATGACCAATACCAAGAAGACCTCAAGAGAGATTATATAACAAAACCATCATAATGCCAACAATGCATTATACTCAGCAACGCTAATGCTCCCCCTGAATCTGTGCATCCATGCATCCTTTTCATATGACTAAGGCTCCCCCTTAGTTTGTGCATCCTGAACATTTTCACCAACAAATAATCAAGGCATATTCATCAAAACATTAGAAACAGATTTATGAGAACTGGAACACCACCAGAGATACCAAACAGTATCAGAGATACCAAACAGCACTGCAGCTGTGCTGAAGAGAGCTGAACCAACCAAAAATTGTCAGCAACCAAACATACGTGGTTTTCTGTGCAGGAACTAGCGTATATACGCGACTGTGTTTCAGGAAACCCGCGTATCCCAATGCCATCTTCTAAATTAATGAAGATTTGTTCTTTTGACAGACTGAGACAACTTCAGCTTCAGTTTGTGAAAATCAAATGCTTCCCTGGAACAAGTGAGGGCAAACAGATAGGACAAAGTAGTTGTGTCTTCAAGTGTCATCCAATGGTTGTAGCATCAGCACAATAGTAATCAAGCCTTCAGATTCTTTGCATCATCAATACAATTTTTCCAAGAGGGATTCTCATATCAGAACAATATCTTCACATAGGTGTCAAGCAATCATCCAAGTGGTCCAACATCACCATGATCTTCAAGATTTAACATGAAAGATCTCTCAACCATAGTAACAAACTCTGCATGATTTATTTCTGAATCAAATGACATCCAACTCATCCATGTGTGAGTACAAAAGATACTTATCAGCAACCAGGGCTCAAAAACTCATCATAATAACCATGTACCAAGTCATCATCATTTAAGCATGAGTATCACAAAAACCAAAGAATAAGCAGTCATATTGCCAACAATGCAATCATTAGTATTCAACCTGCTGCTCCCCCTAAATCAGTGCTCTTCCTTAGCTTGTGAAATCTGAAAACACCCTCAACAGCAAGTCATCAGCAACAATCTCTGCATGATCTGTCCTCATCTCTGAATTATAAGACTTTCATTTCAACAACGAATGCTCTTCATCATAAAGCAACCAGGCTTCATCCATAATCTTCAACACAAGAACCCATGTATCATTCCATTATCATGAGTATAACCAGAATGATGATAACAGTGCAATCATCAGCAGTAAGACTGATGCTCCCCCTGGACCTCTGCTCCAGATCTTCAACTATCAGATAAATTCTCTTATCATCAATGCATACGCGACTGTGTCTGAATAAACTCGCGTGTATACGCGACTTTGGTTAATATAACCCGCGTATGGAAAGTGAAGCATAGAAAATTTTCATCTTCCTTCATTTCCTCCTGAGTTTGTACCTCCTGTACCTGTCCTTTCCACATCAGATGCGCTGTCAGAAGTAAACATAACCAGAATAATCAAACCATGAGAGACATCATACATTTCTCCCCTTGTGACGATACATTACTAAATCTCATAATGTATCCCACATCATTCCTGCAGTCAATCAGAGAAGTAAGCTTCCAGAAGTGGATGACTGCAGTAGGGTCTGAATTCCCTACGTTTCTGATCGGTCCTCCTTCTTTTTCCAAATTTTCTTGAGCTTTCCAACTGTGTGCTGAAAATTGTCCACTTTCCCAGATCTGTTCATCCTGCATTCTTTTTCTACATGTCCATACTTGTTACAAGCATAACATCTCATGTGGTCAGAGAAATAAACATAAGAATCATAATGAGTATTCCTAATCTTCCTCCTTTTACACTCAGCTGCTTTATGTCCATACTTGTTACATGAAAAACAATATCCCTTGAAGAAACCAGAGTACCTTTCTATGTAGGAGCTCTTTGTTTGAGGCTGAAATGATCTGCTCCTGCAATTTGCTGCAACATGCCCATAATTATGACATTTAAAGCATTCAACGTTCTTGAATAAATTCCTTTGAGAGTTCATGATTGTTGTTTGAGCTTTTGTCTCTTTCAACACTTCCGGTTTTGCATTGACATCCTCTGAATTTTTGGCACTTCCTTGTGAGCTAGATTCTCCTTTAACAGTTTCATGAAAACCAAGACCAAGTTTGATAGCAGGAGACCTTTGATTACTCAAAATATTGTCCAGAATATTAGTACTATCTTGAAACCTCAAAAGTTTAACCTTTTCTTCTAATTTACCTTTGAGAATGTTTACCTCAACCTCCAAGGCTTGACATTGCTTTGTCATGCTTTCTTCTTTCTTTCTTCCATCTGCTACTTGATCCTTCAGATTTAGAATCTCTTCTTTCAACCAATTTTCGTTTTCTTCACATGTTTGTTCCAGCTCTTCATTCTTCTTGTTTGAATTTTCCAGAACCCTTTTGAGAGAGATGATTTCTGCTTCAAGGCCTTCATTCTTCTTATTTGATTTGTCCAGGTCTTCTTTGAGGGAAATGATTTCTGCTTCAAGTCCTTCCTTTTCTAATGATTGTAGAGGTTCCTCATTTTTCTCACTTGATGCTTCTAGATCTGCTTGTAGAGAGATGATTGCAGCTTTGATTCCTTCATTCTTCTTGCTTGATTTTTCAAGATCTGCTTCTAGTTCTTTAATTCGATTGGATGCATAAGTATGAAACCTTTGATACTTGTCCACCTGTCCATTCAACATTTCTATTTGATCTTTCATTTGAGAGGTCATCTCTTTGTAGATAGTTTCTTGTTTATTAGTTGAACTTTGTAGTTCTTCAACTTTAGTCTTGAGAGCTTCTTGTAGATCCACAACTTTACTTTCGCTATCTTCACTATTGTTTGCACAAAGAAGAGTATTACAAGTGGTCTTCTTCTTTTCCTTCTTTGCCATGAGTATTTGTAGAGCTTCGTCAGAAACTTCTGGTTCATCTTCTTCAATTTTTGCTATACATGATTTCTGAGGTATCTTCTTGTTTCGAGTAGCCTTCTTCTTTTGCTTCTTAGCCATGAGCACTTTTAGATCTTGGTCAGAATCTTCTTCATCTTCACTAGATACTTCATCATCATCTTCTTTTGCATAATAACTCTTTCTCTTTTCAAATTGTTTCCCTTTACCATGTTTTTCTCTATAAGGACATTTAGCAACATAGTGACCAACTTTTCCACACTCAAAACATTTGAAGGGAAGCTTACCTTTGAACCTTCCAGTACCTAGTTGGAGCTTTCTCACGAAATTCGCTTCTTCTTCATCGGATATATAGCTGGATTATTTGACAACTTCCTTTTCTTTTCCTCTTGTAGATGCCTTAAAAGCAGCTTCTCTTATTTGAGAAGGACCTCCTTGTCTCATTTCAAAAGCAATCAGAGTACCATGTAATTGAACAATAGAAAGAGTTTGCAGATCTTGCCTTTCTTCAATAGCAGAAACTTTAGAGTCAAATTTTGAAGTCAAAGATCTCAAGACCTTTTCCACCAGAGTAGTATCAGCCATGGTTTCACCCAAATTTCTCATCCCATTTACAATATCATCTAGACGAAGAAAGAAACTGGCAACACTTTCATCACTATGCATCTTCAAATTTTCATATTCAATTCTAAGAGTTTGGAGTTTTGCACTTTTTACCTTTGTGTCTCCTTCATAGCTTAGAATGATTTTGTCCCATGTTTCTTTTGCTGAATGTAGCTGCATCACCTTAGCAAATTCTGATTCAGACATGCTTCCTAATAAGACATTCACTGCTTTGGCATTGATTTCATACTTCTTCCTTTCTGCTGCATCAGTAGGAATACTTGCCGGGTATTGATAACCTTCTTCCACGATTGCCCATACATCTGCACCAAGACTTTGTAGATATGCTTTTGTTCGTACCTTCCAAAATATCATATTGCTTCCATTGAATAGAGGTGGCTTTATAGACATCACTCCTTCTTGACTTCCCATTGCGACGGATCTCCTTCAAGCGATCAAGCTTCTGTAGAAGAACCTCCTCTGATACCAATTGTTGGGAAAAATACTGAGAGGGGGGGGTGAATCAATATTTACTGCATACTCAAAAATTTTCACTTTTTCATTCCTTAAAACCCATACGCTACTTTCCTCGCTGCACTAATGATATACGCGGACACTTTATTAAACTTGCGTATACCTCGTACATTCAATTATGTCATTAGTTCTTTGCTTGTATCTATTCCATTATTCATTCATCGTATGTTCAATAAACAGTATGTTCAATAAACAAGAAACATGTGAAGTAAGAATAATAAACCATCACCCAAAGCATCACACATGAACACCAGGATTTTTAGAAGCCCAAGCCTGGGGAAAACCACCCACGCAGCTTGCTCACCTTCAATATTTTATTATAGAGAAAACATCTTACAACATATGTGGGCCGGGCTATACTTGACCAAGACGTTGGTGCACCCACCTCGCGCCTTGCCACTGCCCTCTCCTGGGAAGGGAGCTCCAACCCCCCGACTCGTTTTACCAACCTCTCCCCGGAAGGGAGCTACGAATTCTCGATCTGCTTACTAACTCTCCTGGAAGGGAGCTACGACCCCCCGATCTCGTTTACCAGCCTCACCTGGAAGGGAGCTACAACCCCCTGACTGAAGGCTACAACCTTCAGCTCCAACTTGGACCACGTTTCATCAATTTTCACACTGGATCCAACAACTTCAATAGAACACCACTTGCTTGCCACATTTCATCATATTTTCATACTGGACCCTTTCCATACTTTTAAGAACAGACATACATCACCAATAGATAATTATCAACCCAGATCAGATAGCAGAAACACAGTAGAAGAGATCAGATATTTCATACCCCTTGCTTCAGCAAACCCTAGTTTGCATATGCGCTTTCCCTTCACTGATGTCGCGTATATACGCGCTTCCATCCACACAAACTAGCGTATACTTCAGTGTATATTTGATTGCGCATACGCGCTTTTACTTCAGCGAAGCTGCGTATATACGCGCTTCCTCCGCGGCGAAGTAGCATATATATCTTCAATCATTACAGAGCAGCATACTTCATCAGATCAGATGTTCAATTCAGATTTACCCTTTGTACTTCAGACAGATGTTCGCCTAGATGTTCGCCTCATCACAGATCTAGGACTTCCATAAGAAGATCTAGCAGATACAAGAGCATTTCAGATCTAGATCCCCTTCTTCATCATTGGTGCATCATACCTTTAGATTTGTCTTCAAGTGTAACCCTTTCCATGCAGATCTACTTCAGAGAGAAGTATTCATTCAAGCTCAGACATCTTGCACCCACGCTCATGTTTTGCACAATGAATTTCTTCTCCTTATATAGGTTTACCCTTTTTCAATACCATGAGCCCCTTTTTCAATACCATGGGCCAAAGCAATACCATGACGCCCAAAACTACCTGGACGGGGTTAATTAGGCCGATCATTACCCAATACAATGGGTCAATACCATGGTGGTTACCCTTGGTTTTGCACTTTTTGAGCGCTTTAGCCCATACGCTACTTGGCACGTTCCTTTCCGCGTGCATACGCGACTTCCCCTAGGCCAATCCGCGTATACCAAGAAACATACTCTTTTCATCATATTTGAGCACATTCTGAATTCCTTTCTTTATTGCCTTTTGTACATACTGTAGATACATCATATTTTCTTCATCAGGAACATATTCTCTCAAGCACAACTTCATTAAGTAAGTTGCCATCTTCTTCATCAAGTTGGTTGCCATTCAATGACAACACTTAGCATCTAACATCATTTCACATCAGATTTATATCATTTACCAAGTCCATCGAGTCAAGAATAACTTCATCAGGTGGTTTGCCATCAAGGACAACATATGTCAATAGTCGCATGTCTTCATCTTCATTTAGTGGGTTGCCATCAAGGACAACACTCTGCATCATATTTCCAACACTGTGGATGGAGGTGATACTACTGCAGACTTTTGATCAGAAATAGAAGGCTGCAAGGGAATGGTGGGAATGAAAGGAGGCTCGGTAGGAATTTGTGAAATAAATGTAATTGTGGATGACCCAAGAGTTGCAGATGCAGACTCTATGAATTCGGGAATGTTTGTTGCCACAATGGAATTCTGAAGATTCAAGATATAACTGTCAATTGATCTATTAGCCTTTTCAATTTCAAGGTCTTTGACAAACTCTGGATTTAGGACAGTAGAATCAATAGCATTTTCAGATTTGGTCTCAAACAATGACAACTCAAATTGTTCGTCAAACTCAAGATCTTCAAGATACTCAAAAACAGCAGGACATGAATGAGATTTGAACACAGGAATCACAGGACTTTCTCAACGAAGGATTCTCGAAATAATATTTGGATTTCATACACAGGAGGTGGATCAGAATCCGGATTTCCCCTGGTGTGTCGTCTG
Organism: Pinus albicaulis; assembly: GCA_034641835.2. Taxonomy (NCBI): domain Eukaryota; kingdom Viridiplantae; phylum Streptophyta; class Pinopsida; order Pinales; family Pinaceae; genus Pinus; species Pinus albicaulis. Next base: position 635,702,647 of record CM076579.1, read on the forward strand.
GAAGCCAGTGTGTTGATTTATTCCCAAAAATCAAATGGACAAAATCAACTTGTTCAGCCTATCAAATTCTAAACTCATCACCCAAAAGTCTAGAATTTCCTGATGTACTGGGGAAATTTACAAGTCAGGTGTTACGTTTATAAACTAGACCGGAGATTGACTGAAGTAGCGTTTATCTACTTATGCACTTGCAAAGCAATGTGCAGTTCGAAGGATACCTGGCATAACTTTAGGCTCCATATGTAGTTTATAAAAAAAATCACACTAACAAGTAAACAATATTCCCCAACGGAGTCGCCACTATGTTATTGCCTAAATCTACCTCAGGCTGAGAAAGGCAGAATCTAGGGTAACATCAAACCACGCTTAACCTGGTAGCTAGCCCTACCAGATCGGGAGAGGGCTCTCTCCTGGTCAATCTCAGAAAAAAAATGATTAGTGAGGCTTGAGATGACTTGAATGAAGGCTGATTTTAGGCTAGGTATATATGCGAAAGAGTTTGATTTGATTTTAAGGGTGTTTGGTTGGATCAAAGGGAAAGAAGATTTTGGGTCTGGGGAATGAGGCCCAGTTTTGCAGATATCTGAATGTAGGAACTTGATTTGACACCTTCAATTTGAAGGAAATGAAGATTTTGAGAAAGGTGAAGAGCTGAAGAGGGCAAGAAACCTTCAAGGATCCTCTCCAAATAGCTGAAAACATAGAAAATTAAACAAAATCTAGGTAGAGCACTGCAAATCCTAATGAATTCTACCTTTATCCTTGTTTTTTTAACTTAAGAAGAAATAAGAAGGAAAATGGTATACAAGAAACAACAGTAGACTTACATTTACAGAGAGAAACACACTATCAAACCAAAATACCATAAGAATCCCATGGAGTGCTGCAAACCCTGGTCTATTCCTTGCCAAACTGCAGAGATGAATGTACAATGATGCTCAAAGCATTCCCAAAAGTCCAACCATGCTAATGACTGAAAAACCACAAAATATAGACAAAAATCCACTCATCCCAGCCTCTAGGGTTCGATCTCACAAGTTTAGGAGCTGTTCCAACAAAATATAAACTGAGAACTAGAAAGTAGGCAGTGGAACAGCTTGCCTCTATAAACTAGGAAACTGATTCATTCAATTGAAATTCACCTTTTGATGGATGAATCTACCTCCATGAGTCAAAATTTAACAAAATTACATCAAGATCCATCAAATTACATCAAATTACATCATGATTTTGACATTTAGAAGTAAGAAAGTCAAACTGTCAAAAACTAGGCGAAAAAAAAAGTTACTGAGTCAAAAATAGGCAAAATCCTCCAATGAGTCGCGCTTGTTTGAAGCTAATTTTGGAGGCCTTCCTGGTGTCAAAATTTTCTCCAAGTGGGCTTGTTGTAAAGGTTGGCCTGTCTACTTTCCAACACAAGTGGAATTTCTAAATTTGGCCTTCATTTTCCCCTCCAAAACTGATTTCTCCCAACACTGCTTCCTGTGTGTCAAAAAAGGGGCAGAAAGGTCATTTTTGGGGTGTTTTTGACCCTTTTGGAAGCCCAAAACCTGTCAAAATTTCTTGTCCATGGGTAGGCATGCATATTTTTCCATGAAAAATCCAAAAATGTTGAGTTTGCATCAAAAGGAGCCCCCAATCATAAGCGCGTGCTAAGTGGCACGGTGCATAGAGCTGAAAAGTCTGTTTTTAGGCCCAAAATTTTCAAAAATACAAAAAGTGTCAGTTGAGTGTCCTCCATTATGTGCTATGTTGGGCCAAGGAAGCATCGGCCAAAATTTGAAGTCTATCATGCCTTTTCCGACGCTTTGAGGCCTTCTTCAACTTGGCCTTCAAAATTTTGATTCTTGCTTTGCAAACATGATTTCTCGCCCAATAATGATTGGCCATGTGCCTCAACATGTTATTTTCCTTGTTAGCCATCTCTAACAGTTTTTCCAAATGAATATTTACCCTTTCAAGCCAAGTTTCATGATCAGCCTCAATCTCCTGCTCAAGTGATGTCATCTTGATTTTGCTCCTTTGGGCAGCTTGTCGGTTCTCACATATGTTTTGCAACTCCATGATGGTTTGCTGATCCTCTAGCTATTTGTTTCTCAGGTCAAGGTAGTTGATTATCCACTGGGATTTTTTCAATTTGAGGGACAAAGCATCTATCTCCGCCTTCTACTCCTGAATGATCTCTTTGAACTTTGAGCTTTGTGGGCCCAAATCAGTGTCATCATCCTGAATGAGGATGAAATATTTCTCCTGCTCTCCTAAAGGCCCCTCATCATGTATTGGCCTCTTACCCTTGTCCTGTACCTATACTGTTGATGAAGGAAGCGAGACCCCTTCCACCCCGGGTGGAGATAATATTCGCTTGGCTGCTGCAAACAACCCTCTAGTGCCCCTCTGATAGGTGAAAAAAATTGGCACACTAGCGGTCTGTGTCTCATGACCATCATGCTGATGTGAAGGTTCACCTGCCTCATGAAAAACTTCCAGAGGTACTTGAGGAGCTGTGAAGATTTCATGAGAAATGAAATCCTCCCATGAAATATCCTGCAAACCAAGCTGATGCATAACCACAATTTTGATGAGTGCAAAATGATAGATACTGTTATACTGATGCTCAGGAGTTTTATTTTTCACTAGAGTGGTCATCTTCTCAATATTTCGGCACATGAAGTAGGGTAGGTTCATCATTCTCACCCTGGTAAAGTGCATCAGCAATTTGATGTGATAGGCATATAAGTGAGAAAACCGGCCCTCACAACTGAAATATTTGATAATGAGCTTCATCAAAGGAGCATATGAATCTTTGAGGAACCGAAAGGGAAAAAAATTGCTGAGTTGTCTAAAAAAACAAGGCTTGATGTATGGCTCATAGTGTTCCCTGTCAACTTGCTGCCTTTTTTTCCATTGCTCTCCGACATTTGGAATACCGGCTGCTAGAGAGATAGACTCAGGTGTCAAGGTGAATGTCACACCTACAAGAGTGACTTGGCTATTATGTAGATGAAGCATAAAAAATCTGGCTAGCTCATGATGGTACTAGACTCTAGCAACCATCTCACAAAACTAATAACAAGACTATTGTTGGAAACATGTAATAGCAAGGGGGCAGGCCTGTGTTGGGCCGTGAATACAACCACTTTGTAACACTTATTTCATCCATTTTTACTCTTCTCTATTATATCATTTGTTATAATTTATCATTTAAATCCATTTTATAAATGATTTATGCTCTTATGGATGAAAATTATTTATCTTCCTTTATTTCTAATAAATTGATGATTATGAATTATTTTATCAATGATAGTTTTAATAAGTTGGATATAACATTATTCACCATTTTTAGCCTCCAAGATAATTTCCAGATTGAAGATTTGATCATTAAAAGTGCCAACTCAGAAATGCGCTGGAATAAGGAGTGACAGTTTTGGGGTTGAGATTCTGAGCAAATGAAGACGAATCTGGAAAATCCGGAACATGGGTTTTGTCCAGAACGGACCCAATTAACTTTATTTATAGAACGGTTTGCCCAAATTCGGCCTGTGTTGAGAGATTCGCAGAGTTCTTTAAGCACGATTTTCTCAGTTCTGTTGTTGCGGCCGTCCTCCAAATCTCAGCTGAAAAGCCAAATTCGACTTGCTGTTATTGAAAGATGGATGTAAATCTATTTTCTTGTTGATCAATTGGTTGGAAGAAATCCAATATTGTTATGGGAAGATTGTATTTACTATTCAATTTCTCCTCCTTCTGATTATAAAAGGAGAAGCACGTATTGTGTAGAAGGAGGATTTGGGAAGACGTTTCATGTAATTTCCTGTTAAACAGCAGCTCTGATTATTGAGTCTCATTGAGAACTGGTTCATTATATTTCTGTCCAATGCATTAATATAAGCTTGGTGATTATCTCATCTCTGCGTCTGGATTAACTTAAGGCGGTGTCCCCTTGGAGGCTAAGGGCCCGGCCCCGGAGGACACTTGCTGCTGTATATTATCTCCTTGGTTTATGCGTGGTTTTGCTTATCAGCTTGAATCGGTAATCTGATGTGTTTTTTTATCTTATATTACAGCTCTGTTATATTTCATATTTCGTTATCTGCAACAGGAACACCGTAATCTGCATTCTAACGTATTGTTATTCCTTTAAAACCGTTACCGTAACATTGCCGTTCTCTACATAATGCTATTGCTGTTTAATTGCAGAGTAATCAAGCTGTAACCTTCGTAAGTTGGTATTACTGCATTTCTATATGGTTTATACTTCACACGATTGCTATTCAATTGACGTTGTGGTTCCATTATGGATTGTAATCGTTACCCTTTCTAACCAGGATTAATACTTGCAGTATCAGACTCAGATTACTATTAATGTGTGCCTGTGTTAAGTTATGATGCATTTGTATTTGGCCGTCCAGCGTGTTGTGTGCGTATATTATTTATTAATGCTGTTCATAATTTATCAATAGTCATTGCTGTTCCATTAGCGTGTTCTACTTAATTTGCCTTAAAAGTGAAAGATTGTTATTTGATTGCGAAGAGTGCATTTGGGTTAATAGATTAAGTTTGGTTACAACTCGCGAGACTTAGCTGTTCGTTTGTTGTTCCATTTTGCTATCTGCCGTTCCATTTACTCGCATTTGTTGTTTTGGTGTGGGAGACGATCTAAGGCTGTAGTGAGCTTCGGCATTCACTGTCTAGCTCCCAGACCCATGGTCTATGCTCTAATTTCCTTTCCATCAGTTTCCAAAGCGATGGGTTATCGCTGCCAAACCCTTGACTGATAAGTTGCCTTGTTTTCTGAATGTGTGATTTATTCTTTTGAAGTAACTTAGTTATAGACAAGCTTTCATTTACTTTTGGATTTTAAGCACTATACTGCAAAACATTACTCTTGAGTAAATAGCCGCCTCAGACTGAGTACACTCTTGAAACAAAAAGTCGTCCCTGGGTTGACAATTAATGTGAGGTAATTAGGATTTACAAAGACACCTTTTTTATCGCTCCACATTTTGGCGCCGTTGCCGGGGAGAGTGTAGCCATTTCTAAAGAGTAGTATGAAGATGATGAGTGCCTGCTAGGGAAGAGTTGGATCCTATAAACGGAAGGTAAGAACCTGCGTGCGGAGCATGTACAAGCCCTGCTCCACTGTCCGCTTTCCTAACAGATTTGTTGTTGCCTTGTTGGGTAGAAATAGATGTTTGAATTTTTGTGTGAATGATTAGGAAAAAGATAGAAATTTTTTAAAAAAAATGGATCACATGATCTCATGCAAGTGGTGATGTAAGCACCACCCATTTCACTAACCGATTGACAGGAACATTTGAAGAAGGAGCCTCGAAGAAACACATGAAGAACATCTTATACTATGGTAAGAAATGGCTCACGTTTCTACTTTTTAATTTCCTATCAAAGATCTAGGAGGAGTGATACAAATGCACATAATTCCCCCATCTTTACCAAATTTTCATGGTTTAGCAAATGAAGATCCAGATACATTCTTATTTGAGTTCGAAATACTTGGTAGAGGATATGATTATTGTACTAATGATCAAAGATTGAAAGTGTTTCCTCTTACTCTAAAAGGAGCAGCTCTCCGATGGTTCATGAGCCTAGGTGGGAATTGCATCCAATCATGGGAGGACATGAAGAACATATTCTTGAAGAAGTACCAAGACTATCGCAAATCCAATGAAGATATTTTCTGTATGATACAAGGGGAAGATGAAAGTTTGGAGGACTATGTAGATCGATTTCATTATAACCTTCAAAAATCAAAGCATAAGCATTTGGAAAAAGAGATCTTAAAAACACTCCTTCTTAAAGGAATCAAAGATGAATTTTTAGAACTCTTAAATCTGATAGGAAAAGGTGATGTTTTTCAATTATCATATGATGATGTTTGTGAGTTGTGCATAAGGTATTCAAGAGGAATCTCCAAGGCTGGTAAGAATTCTAGAGATGTTTGTTCTTTGTTTTCCAAATCTGCTACAAGAATAGGATACATAAGAGCTGAAATCAATGATTTATTTGAAAATTTTAAAGTTGATTTTATTAGCTCTCTAAGCTCAAAATTGGATGTTTTGCAGGTTCATAAAAATGAAGAATTTGATGAAGTGTTTTTCCCTCATGACCGAAAGGAGCAGCCCATAGATGGTTACTCTTCCTTATCTAGGATGGAAGTATCATATCAAAGAGGTGAGGAAGCTGCAACAAAGTCAAAACCATGGAAATCATGGCCTACAGGTATGGTTCAAAACACTTCTTCTCCATTCTCTTACTTGCATAATCCATTATGGAATACTCATGTTCTAGGGCAGCCATGTCAATTTCAATATAACCATCAATCTTATCTACAAGTTTGGCATGGTTCACCTTATGATTGCATGACTACTCTCCCTCATCTTGTAGCACAAGCACATTCTCCATATTCTCCACCAGCTCTTTCACAATATCCTGCTTGCATATCAAATTTATCCACTCAACCCAACCAACCACATCATCACAATGCTCCATTCCATACACAATTTCCTGCTCAACTAATTCCACACCCTCACCGCAATAAACCAGTACAACATACTTACAGTGTTGAACTGCCAAATTTACCCACCTATCCCACCCATTCTATCTCACATGCGCCATTAGAAAAAACTTACGATGAGATTCAGAATGTTTCAAATTCAAAAATTGTAGAAGTTATGGAAGAAAATGAGCTTACTTCTAGTTTGCATCAACAAGTCATTTTAAAAGCTCAAGAACTTCATGATATGATGGCTATGGGAAATCAAGAATATAAATGATATATTGAACATTGGTTTCACTCCATCACTTGTTTGCAACATTGCTCCACGCTTCAACAATTTTTGACTCCATCTTTTCAAGGGAAGTTGGCTTCTCATACCCTAATTTTCATTAATATGCATTTTTCAAATTTGGGTATGTGTATACATGAAGCCTTATTTCGAAAATGGCTCTACTGGAAGTACTCATATACGTAGTCATATTCATTTTTCAAATCAAAATAGGTTAGTGTAGAAAATAAAATAAATAAGGGAATAAATAAATGCATTTTGTTTTTCCATGTAAAACTAGTGTTTTTTTTTTTTTTTTTTTTTGCAACATGCTATGCAAATCAACATTGGTGATAATTGTTTTTAATTCATTGGTGTATGTAGATGACTTATAATGGAAATAATAGTTCTACAAACACTTATATTCATTTTTTATCACCAATTTGAAAAAAAAATGCTTGAATATCATTTATTGGCTTGCGGGCTTGATGAATTTTCTAGAAAAACAGTCGGGACAGTCATGTTTTGAGAGACCAAAAATGAATATTTTTAAAACCTGTTTCTACCCTAGGTAGCCCTTGATGTCTACTTTCTAACCCAATTTGAATCAGTCAATTTGGATTTGAAACGAGAAAGTTAGAACCAAAACATTGACCGGATGTCTAGCGGGCAGCTCAGGAACAGAGTTGGGACAGTCAGTTTTTGGAGGCCTAAATGACCATATTTTTAAAACCTGTTTATATGGTAGATTCCCCTATGAATCTAGTTTCCAATGAAATTGGAATCACTCATTTTCGATATCGTATGGGGAAGTTATGATCAAAATACTGACTGTCTATCGTAAATCAGCACCCTTAAAAATCTGTTTTTCCGGATGTTCCTTACAGTATTTGACCTATCAATTCTTCTTGTCTTCAAAACCTGTTTCTATTGGAAATAAATAAATGAATCTACTTTCATTTCCAATTTGAATCATTCAAATCCGACATCAAACGAAGAATCTATGCTTAAAACATTCACTGTTGTTCTAAGTGGGGTAAGCGAAAATGACTCTGTTATGCAGGTTGTTCTAAGTAAAATTGACATATCATATTATTGAATTTTTAAAACCTGTTGCTATTGGAGATTAACCTTTGAATTAGCTCTCATTTGGCTTTGGAATCACTCAATTTGGACGAAAAACAAAGAAGTTGTGATTAAAACACTGCAGGTTAGCATGATTGGCCACTGCTCTCCCGCAGGTAACAAATAAATTTTACTTTGTTATTTTCTCTATGAATTTGTTATACAGAGTAACTACTTGTTAATTTTTTTCATAATTCTTGGATTAAGGGAGCCCGTACACCTCTCTTTCTCCATGATTTAATGTTTTATTGCAGGTAGATACTCGTTTTTTGCAGGTCCTAGGAGAAAAAGAAGGTCAATTTATGGACAAGTGATTTTGAAAGAAATTTTAAATAAAACAAAGGAATTTCATCCAACTCATTACCCAACGGATTCATAATAGAAAAAATGAAGAATTGATTTCAATTTGAAGATTCATGTCTTATCACTGCTGCCAAAACATTTTTCAAAGAGATCATTTTTTTGACATAACATCATAGCTGTTGTAACTTAATTTAGTTATTTACATATTGTTTTTAAATAAAACGTTGTTTCTTTTCTGATATTTTTTATATTTTGTGTTTCAGGTGTTGCTTCATTCAAACTGTGACCCATCCTCAGCATCAATACAGTGAACAGCTAATTCATTCTTTGCATGCTTGCATTTCATGCTTGTGTATTTTTGCTGTTCTTTTTCTGAAGGGACAGCGTTTGTGTGCACTTTTGTCGTTTTTGCTGTTCCTTTTTCAAAGGGACAACAATTTCGTTTTCTTATTTCTTTTCCAAAGGAACAACACCTTTTTGGTCAGCAATTCATTTTGTTGTTCCTTTGTCACGGGTCATTTTTCCATTCCTTTTCCACGACTCTTTTTGCTGTTCCTTTTTCACGTTTTGCTGTTCCTTTCCGAATGGAACAACACTTCTGCACTTCCACTTTTTGTTGTTCCTTTCCGAATGGAACAACACTTCTACATTTTTACGTTTTGCTATTCCTTTCCAAATGGCATAGCACTTCTGCATTTCCACTTTTTGCTGTTCCTTTTCGAATAAAACACCATTTTTGCACTTTTACGTTTTGTTGTTCCTTTCCAAATGGAACAACACTTCTGCACTTTCACGATTTGTTGTTCCTTTCCGAATGGAATAGCACTTTTGCACTTTTCATTTTTGTTGTTTCCTTTTCCAAAGGAACGACACGTGTGTTTTTGTTGTTCCTATTCCAAAGGAACGGCACTTGCGTTTTTGCTGTTCATTTTCCAAAGGAACGGCACTGTCCATTTTGCTGTTCCTTTTCCAAAGGAACGGCACTTGCGTTTTTGCTGTTCCTTTTCTAAAGGAACGACACTTTTAGTTTTTGTTGTTCCTTTCTTCAAAAGAACGACATTTGCATTTTCACACTTTTTTTGTGTGTATTTTTGCTTTTTGTGTGCATTTCCTTTGTTGTTCCCTACAAGGAACAACACTTTTTTGCGTGTTTTTGCTGTTCATTCAAAAAAGCAACACTTTGGGAGTATTTTTGAGAGGAACATTTTCTTCCTCTTGTGGGACTATTCCTAGTTCATCTCAACCACATTTTACTGATTCCCCTCCATGGCATGAAGTACACTATTTTTATGAGGACAAGAATTATGGATTCTATTGAAGCGAGTTAATATCATTCACGTTATGATCTTTAACAGGACATCTCCTTGATGATAGAATATTTTCAAAAGAGACACAATTATTTATATACTACTTTACTGCATTGTTTTCTATTGAACATGATGTTGATTGATCATCTTAATACCATGTTGGTTCCACCCTTCTGGATTATAATCTTCTCTGTCTGTAATAAATGAGATTATGGGTATATTTTTCTATTGACATGTTCAACTTCTTCCACCATCCCTGCTTTTAAGGAGTACTGAGTCTCCCTCTTTTTATCATAAAAATGTGTAATAATAAAAAAAATTTGTTCGCAGATGGAGGATAGGGGGTCTCAGTACGAGCCAGCCTACCATGTTCATAAGGCTGTAACAAAGTGACATTCCTATTATGGCCACCACACCAGGGTTATGATCCATTGGATAGTCAAATTATCCTTGGAACAGGAGGTCTCATCACGAGTCGTCCTGATCACTTTTGCTACATCCCAGTGAATGGCAGTGTGGTTATCTGGTTACCACGCCAGCACACTGATCTCTTCTGTAGAACAACACTGTAACTCTCTAGTTATAAATTGAGGATCCTGGCTCATATGGGTTAAAAAGCAACCCTGCCAAGGCTATGGACGCCTGCTGGCAGCAGCGGCTCTGCTTATGGTATTGAAGTTATATCTTATCGTCAATTATTATTATAATACCCTTTTCTTATTTTTTTTCTTATCAGAGAAGTTATTTCCTTACTTTTTTCCCTATTTTGAACCTTTATGCATGAGAAATTGTTTTATAATCAATCACATCATTTTTCAGCTAGAATACCATCAGTAAAGCATCTTTTTGGCATATTGTTGTTCTTTTTTCTCTTTTTCATAACTTATCATCAATCCAAAGCATCCTATCTCTTATTCATAACTATCTTTACACACTCTGCTCTCATTATAATCATAACTCTCGTTGTCCTATCATTGATATGTGTACTTTGCTTCATTCACTGCTATATTGTTCATTCCCTTGCCTTGCCATCAGCACAACACCTTTCATATGATTTATGGTCATGGAATTCCTTTTCCAATTGGAGGGGGGAATGTATGCATTATGGGATTGCATGCGATATGATTACTGCACTCTGCCATAACTTGTTGATTTGACAAAAGTTTTTCTGATTGAAAGTTTTGCATGCATCTTATCTGTTGCTATTCAAACCTAACACTATGGTTTCAAGAACATTGTATGCAAAATAGTGCTTTGTTTATAGGAGAACAACAAGTATGGGCAGAATTCTATTCACAGCATGACTACAGTATTGCAACTAACAGAAGAGGCTCGAGCAACTCGCGAACGTGAACAATTCTTCAGACATGATGTGCTTACCTGGATTCCACCTTTTGCATCACTTTCAGCACCAACTCTCCCTACATCAGCTTCAACAACTGCCAGTCCATATATGTCATTCCACATTTTTGGAGGGAAAACTTGAGGTAAAATCGCATAATTTCCTGATTTATTATGAATTTAGGAGAATTTCATAAAAATCCATTTTGAGCATCAATTATCATCCTTCAGTCCACATCTATACCACTCCCTATTTTTCAGCGGCATATCATTTTCGAGTATGGGGGAGTGTTCCTTTCATTCATTTCTTTCTTATGACCATGTCATCCATATTCTTTATCATCCATTGTTATTCTTATTCATTCTCAACACCTCCATTATTCCATGTTGTTTTACACCAAGCATAGAATCCAACAGCTGGTAGCAACCACTTCAATTTTTTCTAGCATCGCATGAGGGCATGCTAATTTTTCAGAGCGGGGGAGGAATTGCTACGCATGATGGATGTTTTCAATCTTCTTTCTCATTTAAGGCATACAATTTCATTTTTACACAATGCAGAAATTGATTTCCATAATATTTTTAAAACTATGAACTCAATTATTGTGATTTCTGGAAAACACAGACGTATCATTAATACGAACCCAGATAATTTCAAGTTAAATTGGTTCATAAAATTTCGGAAATCATGCACTCTCACCTACAGCCATTTTGTTTATATCTCATGATCCGTGCATCAAAATGATCTGATTTTTGGATCATGGAGACATTTCATATATTATAAACTTACTTGCAACATTTCAACAAAATCTGGTTTGTAGTTTTGAAAAAATGGTTAATGAAGTTTGTTGTTATCTATATCATATTTTGTTGCAACTTCACACATATAGTTGAATGTCAATGTAAAAATTGTTATGCCTTCATTAAGATTGCTAAAATTGAATATTCATTAATTAAGGAAGCATTCATTTGTTCTCAAATTTTTATTGCTTGGTTAACACATGGGTTTTGTCTTGGGGTTGCATGAAGACATGCAATATATTCAGGTTTTCGTTGCATGAGGACATGCAACATATTGAGTGTGGGGGTGTGTTAGGCCGTGAATACAACCACTTTGTAACACTTATTTCATCCTTTTTTACTCTTCTCTATTATATCATTTGTTATAATTTATCATTTAAATCCATTTTATAAATGATTTATGCTCTTATGGATGAAAATTATTTATCTTCCTTTATTTCTAATAAATTGATGATTATGAATTATTTTATCAATGATAGTTTTAATAATTTGTTTATAAAATTATTCACCATTTTTAGCCTCCAAGGTAATTTCCAGATTGAAGATAAACAGTGTAAAAGTGCTAACTCGTAAAATATCACTGAATAAGGAGTGATGGGGCTTTGCTGTCATTGGAGATTCTATAAATGAAGACTAATATGGAAAATCCGGAATCTGGAAATTCTGGAACATGGGTTTTGTCCAGAACGGACCCAATTAACTTTATCAAAGAACGGTTTGCCCAAATTCGGCCTGTGTTGAGAGATTCGCAGAGTTCTTTAAGCACGATTTTCTCAGTTCTGTTGTTGCGGCCGTCCTCCAAATCTCAGCTGAAAAGCCAAATTCGACTTGCTGTTATTGAAAGATGGATGTAAATATATTTTCTTATTGATCAATTGGTTGGAAGAAATCCAATATTGTTATGGGAAGATTGTATTTACTATTCAATTTCTCCTCCTTCTGACTATAAAAGGAGAAAGCACGTATTGTGTAAAAGGAGGATTTGGGAAGACGTTTCATGTAATTTCCTGTTAAACAGCAGCTCTGATTATTGAGTCTCGTTGAGAACTGGTTCATTGTATTTCTGTCCAATGCATTAATATAAGCTTGGTGATTATCTCATCTCTGTGTCTGGATTAACTTAAGGCGGTGTCCCCTTGGAGGCTAAGGGCCCGGCCCCGGAGGACACTTGCTGCTGTATATTATCTCCTTCGTTTATGCGTGGTTTTGCTTATCAGCTTGAATCGGTAATCTGATGTGTTTTGTTATCTTATATTACAGCTCTGTTATATTTCATATTTCGTTCTCTGCAACAGGAACACCGTAATCTGCATTCTAACGTATTGCTATTCCTTTAAAACCGTTACCGTAACATTGCCGTTCTCTACATAATGTTATTGCTGTTTAATTGCAGAGTAATCAAGCTGTAACCTTCTTAAGTTGGTATTACTGCATTTCTCTATGGTTTATACTTCACACGATTGCTATTCAATTGACGTTGTGGTTCCATTATGGATTGTAATCGTTACCCTTTCTAACCAGGATTAATACTTGCAGTATCAGACTCAGATTACTATTAATGTGTGCCTGTGTTAAGTTATTATGCATTTGTATTTGGCCATCCAGCGTGTTGTGTGCGTATATTATTTATTAATGCTGTTCATAATTTATCAATAGTCATTGCTGTTCCATTAGCGTGTTCTACTTAATTTGCCTTAAAAGTGAAAGATTGTTATTTGATTGCGAAGAGTGCATTTGGGTCAATAGATTAAGTTTGGTTACAACTCGCGAGACTTAGTTGTTCGTTTGCTGTTCCATTTTAGATTTGTTGTTCAATTCTTTATTTGATGTTCTATTTACTCGCATTTGTTGTTTTGGTGTGAGAAACGATCTAAGGTTGTAGTGAGCTTCGGCATTCACTGTCTAGCTCCCAGACCTGTGGTCTATGCTCTAATTTCCTCTCCATCAGTTTCCAAAGGGATGGGTTATCACCGCCAAACCCTTGACTGATAAGCTGCCTAGTTTTCTGAATGTGTGATTTATTCTTTTGAAGTAACTTAGTTATAGACAAGCTTTCATTTACTTTTGGATTTTAAGCACTATACTGCAAAACATTACTCTTGAGTAAATAGCCGCCTCAGACTGAGTACACTCTTGAAACAAAAAGTCGTCCCTGGGTTGACAATTAATGTGAGGTAATTAGGAGTTACAAAGACACCTTTTTATCGCTCCACAGCCTGTAGCTCAGCAAGTGAAGTAGGCTCTTCCCTAACATGTTTACCACTCTTGTGGGGTCTCCTTGGTGCATGCAATTCGGTTGTAGAGTCACTGTCTCGGTCATAAGAGGAATATGTCTCCATGTTTTCCAAATTTGTGTTGTCTTAGATGAGTATGAAGAGTTTAGGTGTCTTTGGCTTTTTCTGCCAAATGTATGAAAATGTGTGAGAGAGTATGGAGGGAGACGGTAAGGGGAATGTTGGGACTATTACCAATTGGAATTTGGGGAATTGAGGGGTTTTAGGGACAGTCTCTATACTTTTGGGATAGTAATTGGGGTTTGGGAATTTTGTAGCTTATGGTTTGGGATAATGAGAATTGGGATAGGGAATGAGTGAATTTAGGGATAAGGGGGATAGGGAAATGGGTTGATGAAATTTAGAAAAACAGTGAAGGACTAAAGGATGTGGGAGTGATGGCACAAATAACCAATGTATAAACCCTAGGCTATGATGTCTTGAGCAAGGAAGTAGGGTTTTTAAAATTTTTAATTAAATCCTCATAAAAATCATAAGGCACACGTTTTATGGCGTTGGAGGGATTGCTTGACTTACTTTGGACCGGAGGCAGCTGAGAAAATTTGAAGTTTGAATGAAAATGTGGTTTAAAATAGTTGGCAGCACTACGCACTGCACCACAAACCCAATGCACCGCACTAGCTCTATGCATCGTGCTGGTGTATTTTCACCACTGTGGAGGCCAACCCAATGCGTCACGCTAGTCTTATGCACCGCACCACTCAGCCAACGTGCCACGCCACTGAAACTTGCATGATTTTGCTCCTTCTTTTCAACACGGCCCTTTCTTGATCATTCTCTCTACTTGAAATGGAAAATGAGCCCTTTGAACATGGAAAAGGATTTATATACCAAAGGCTTTTAATTTTCCACTCCAAAACCCACTTTGTAATGTTTTACATTTGACACTTTTTAAACTCTGTTTTAGGCAACTTGCTTCATTTTGGCTCTGATTAACTAAATGATGTGCTTTTTGTTTGCCTTGCAGGGAATGAATTTGCTGGAGCTTGACAAAGGTGACCAGGGTTGCCAGTGAAATTATTTACAAATGAGAGAACTTGAAATTACATTAAATTTATACATAAAAAGATAAAATACTCTATTTTTTCTCAAAACAGAGTTTTGAGGAAAAATACATTTCTAGGCATATGATGATGAAATTTTTAGTACTGGAACTTTATTCAAACTCCTCACGTTCCTGCTGACCATTATTGGGAATTCTGAAGACCTTATTGATGAAACCCTAGACCTAATGGGAATGAAAACCTAAACAATGACTCTTACAAATTTAGGGACAAAATGTGAGTGCAGATGGTCTTGATGAAAGGAAAAGGGCCAGCAGGTAAAGGACATGAGGGAAAATGTAGAAAAATCCACTACCGTCAGATGATCCATGCTCCTAATGGAATGCAACTGAACGAGTGAGACACCTAGTATGCAATGCAACAAGAGAATTTTGATCACTGATAGAGGGATGAAGATACCGACACTAACAAATGATACAACAAACATCCTCCCTCCAAATGGAATCCTCATGTGGAAGGCCTTCCCATCTGTCACAATGTGTTATGCATGTCCAGCTCCAAAGCTGCCTCTCTAGAATGTCTAGTATTGCCTCCAACTAAAAATTTAGATACCCTTCCTCATCAATGAATCTTCAAGAGGCAACCATATGATGACCAAGGTTCTTCTCTATACATGAGATACATAAGATGAAGTGGTTCATTCCCAAAGTGGAAAGTCCCAACTCATGAACTATCTCTCCAACCCATGATACATAGAGTAGATTACATATATCAATGCCCTCATCATTAGCCATGTTGGCCATGTAGGAATTAAACATCACATCATCATAGTGAAAAACAAGAATTAGAGACATATGGGAAAACATAAACAATATCAAACCATATTCTCCTAATAACAACCAACGCAGCAAAGCCTCCTTCTACCATGCTAGATCATCATGAAAACAAGTAAGAAAGCCATACTCTCTCAAAAGAAGCCACCACAATGCTTCTTGTTGCCATGCAAAATCATCAATGAGAATATGAAATCCATAATCTCTTAAAATAAGCCAACACATCAATGCCTCTTGCTGCCACACCACATCATCATTGAACCAAATGTAGTGGCCATATTCTCTCAATAGAAGCCACCTTAACAAGGCATCTTTCTACCCCATCACATCATCATTATACCATGTAAAATGACCATAATCCCCCAACAGAAGCCAATGCTGTAAGGCCTCTTGTTTCCATCCTCTAGCAATGTCATGTAATGTATGGGAAGAATTCAGCCCATACTCTCTCAATAGTAACCATAGCAACAAGGATTCTTACTGCCTCCTTGCATTATCATGATGCAAGTCATGGAGCAACAATATAGTAGTGGACATGTGACATGTCTCATCAACATAATAGAAACAAGCTCCCTTATGCCACATCATGTGAGAGTTATGCTTTCTCCCAAACCCTAGTACATACATGAACATGAGATACATCCCAAACAGAAATACATGTAAATAAATGAGACGTATCCCAAACAAGAGTAAATACAAGGACATAAGATATATCGTGTTATGTCCAAACTATCTCATCAACAACCAAAGTAGCCATGCCTTCTTCTTTTACATTCTTCTGGTGTTGTGTAAGGCATGAATCCAAAAATTATGACTCATTGAGTGGTAGCCATACTCACCGAAGAGAAACTAGCATAGCCATGCTTCTTGCTACCCTCTATCATAGATCTGCAAGTGGTTTGGCAACCCCTTGCTCCATATCATCAACCATTGATCCCAATGTGGATGATGGATCTCATTTTCCAAATACTTGGTATCCTCCCATTGTAGGACACCAACCTCCTCAAACTGTTGAATAACCTTGCACTCCATGATATGTTGAAGTGAAACTCCAATGCGATCTCTTAATGAGACCTTCTTCTCATACATGGTCTTCGAAAACCAATGAGGTTCTGGATCTGCTACAGGTAGAAGTCTCTCTTTGAGCTGTGAGATGCTCATTGAGAAAGTGTCATCAAGAAAGGAGAAAGTATTTCTCATCTCAAGATGTCTACCATTCATCATCTTAACCCCCATTGCTTCACAAGTGAAGCTACCTTCATAATTCTCCAAGAATAATGGGGCCTCTTCATTATCATTGCTACTAAGTGATAGTGTTGTATATCTACATGGTAACACATAGACTATCTCAAAGCAAGGTAAAATACTAATCTCATAACTAGTCATTGTACATAGGATCATGCTCATCCCTTCTTCTAAAAATCTACACTTCAACTCAAAAGGTTGAATGTATTCCATCCATGACAAACTAGGATAGATTTTCATCTCCTCCTTGATTATATCAAGGGTCCTCTGCACTGTGATATGTTGATGCTTCAAATCAGCATTTTGTTCTAACCCTTGGTTATGCATTGCCCTGATGGCATGTCCCCATAAGTTCCAATAAGATCTACTGAAACAATAGGTGATGAATGTGTATGCATACCTTGGATCAACTGATGTGTGGGAACCTCTTGACAGAACACAAGAGTTCCTCCAACTGGGACAATGGTGTCTCCAACTATTGGTAAGAGAGATGGATGCTCTTCTACCCATGTACCATTGCTGGAATCTTCCTCCTCTTCCTCATGCATCTCCTAAATCATGCATGGGAATCTATGTGTCAAGAGCTCAAGACTATCTTGCAAGGTTGCAAGTGTCTCTTCTCTAGATGCAAGTACTTCTGCAGCTGGTGGTGAATGTAGTGACCTCTTGTCTAGAGTGACAAGATTGACATCCTCCTTTATTTCCTTTGGAAATGTCTCTTCGTGGCCCATCTCTGTCTTCTTCACATCAAACTTCTTCCTCAACTTGTGAAAGAAATCTGAATATTTAGTCACCTTTGCATGCTCCATGTAAGTAAACCACCAATCATTGGCTTCACCTACAAGATGAAGTGCTGCAATTTGGATAGCCTCTTTTTCAGCCACAGGATGTAGCATGAAAAATGTATCTAACTATTTCCTCCAAGCCTTAACAATGATTGAGGAAGATCCATCAAATGTAGAAAAATAAAATTTATTGTGCCTCTTTCTTCTATTGTTGCTATAGGATCTTCTTTATTCCTTGAGTTCAAAGAATTCTTGGAGAGTTAGACTCTCTTTGAAAGCTCTAGACCGTTCCTTGTACTCTTCAAGATACAAATTGAGAGTCTCATGAGTCTCAGGTTCTTTTATTCCTTCATTTCTATACTTCTCACCTTATTCAAAGAAAGTGGGCATAGTAGATCTATGAAGAGATCTATGATTCTCCAGTTTTATATTTTGCTGATAGGAAGTTCTTGGACCTTCCTCTTCAAATCTTCTTCTTGGATCCTTCCTTTGTCTTTCCTTCTTCATTTGATAGACCTCCTTGGAGAGATAATGCATGGATCTAAAGAGAGGAGTGGCAAGATTATAATCCTCCTTCATGATAGATCTCATCTATATTCTTCTTCTTTTGATGCAAAAGATTAAGTGTCCACAAGATGAGCCAAAGATCATGCTCAAATACCACTATAATATCCCAAAATGGAGAATTCAGTAACAATTAAACACAATATAAGAAATGCAACTAAGTAAACGAAAAATATCAAGAAAACATTAGAATTTATAGAGAATTTGAGCCATTTTCTTATATGGAGATGAATCAGTTACACAATGTACAAAAGATGAGTAGATCTAGCCCAAGAGATGGCCTAGAATCACCCTACAATAATGCTACAACTAGCACTATGTAACTGGTGAGCTTACATGAAGCAATACTGGCTATCCCTTCTGCTAAAGATATACATTTACTGTTGCAAAAAGGAAATGTAGATCTAGGGAGCTCAAGAGCTCTGATGTTTCCAAGATTCAAGATCTGGCCAATGTGATGGGAACCCAAGATAACCCAGAAATGATTTTCTAGATCTACAACTTTGGAGAATCACCCTCCTAGGGTTTGATCCTTTGTCTATTGGGTTTAAATATATGAAGCTAGATCTGATCTATAGATGACTGCAATATGATATATAAAAAAGTCTACAATTTGAGGGCTGATCCCTCCTTCAGATCTACAAGCTAGGAGCTTGAGATCTTGCCTTCTCTTCACCCTCCTTCAAGTTGCAACAACTGATTATGCAGCTACTTCAAAAACTATGTTGTAAAAGAGAGGGAGGCTTTATTCCTGCTGAAATATGCTACAATAGACTCCACGATGATGGAAATATTTTATACAATGTGAAGGAATGGTCCTCCACTAGATTACTAATTGAAATGTTAGCAACTTCCTTCCTCCTTTGGATCTACAATGATGGAAATCATAATTCTAGATGGAATTACTACTGCTAGGAGGTCAATAACTCTTTTCCTGATTCCAAATCTGAAATGAAGCTCTGGGAATGTTGATCTTCAAGTCTAAGGTGATAGGAATAAACCTTCACCAGTTCTCTAGCTGAAATAATGAAGACAACCTCCACCTTCCAAAATGATCTTCAGAAATTACATAATTTCTAAATATGGATGTTCTACAGATGATAGAAATGATAAGTGGTACTAATTCCTGATGTAGAATGAAGTAAAACCCTCTTCTAAGATATCACTCAATGAAAGAGGAGGGATTCCTGACTGGGAACACCCTGTGCTAAATAACACTTGAAATCTTTGTTAAACAACCCAAGAAAGCAATGGAATGTCACATGACAATTCCATATCTAAACAAACCTCAAAATCTATAATCAATAACCTTCCTTCATTTTTTCCTTCATCTCCTTTATATATTTTATGAGCCTTCCCATGCCTTGGCCCTCATCTAAACTACGTTGTGCATGTGGAAATGATCCTCCATGTTTGACCACATTGTCTCTCCAAGTCCTCCATCATGTCTAGGTGAAATGTACACCCTCTCCATCATGTATGCATTAATTGCACAAATTCCTCCATCATCTCGTCATGAATTCTCCATGATCTTCTGTTTGACTCCTTCCAAGATCTTAGTTGACTGTATCAACCTCCATGATCTATCTCATTAATGAGATAGGATCTCCAATCCATTCATATTAGTAGTTGCTCTACTACCTCGTTTATGTAGATCTAGGCTTAATTAATCCACATTCACACATTAAAAGTGGATATTTATTCATCATGAGGATTATGGGTCCCTCCACCCTTTTATTTACTTAATTCATTAAGAAAATTAAGAACTATAATATTCCAAATATCATGTGAAAATTTGGGAATATTACAATAGTGATCAACAAGAAGTAGAGACATATGGGAAAACATGAACATTGTCAAACCATATTCTCCTAATAACAAAAAATGCAGCAAAGCCTTGTGCAACCATGCTAGATCATCATGAAAACAAACAACAGAGCCATACTATCTCAGAATAAGCCACTGCAACAATGCTTCTTATTGCCATGTCAAATATGCATCAATATAAATGTGAGAGCCATACTCTCTCAATAGAGGCAACCACAACAATGCCTCTTGCTGCCATACCACATCATTATTGTACCAAATGTGGCGGCCATATTCTCTTAAGAGAAGCCACTTTCACAAGGCATCTTGCTGCCCTATCACATCATCATCATACCATGTACAATGACCATAATCCCCCAACAGAAGCCAATGATGTAACACCTCTTGTTTCCATCCTCCAACAATGTCATGCAATATATGAGAATATTGCAACCCATACTCTCCCAATAGTAACCATAGCAACAAGAATTCTTGTTGCCTCCTTACATTATCATGGTGAAAGTCATGGAGAAACAATATAGTAGTGGAAATGTGAAATGTCTCATCAACATAATACAAACAAACTCCCTTATGCCACACCATGTGAGAGTTATGATTTCTCCCAACCCAAGTACATACATGAACATGAGATACATCCCAAACAAAAATACATGTAAATACCTGAGACATATCCCAAACAAGAGTAAATACATGGACATAAGATATATCATGAGATGTCCTAACTCTCTCATCAACAACCAAAGCAACCATGCCTTTTTCTTCTGCATTCCTCCAATGATGTTCAAGGCATGAATTAGAAAAATATTAACCATTGGGTGGTAACCATACTCACCCAAGAGAAACCAGTGCATCCATGATTCTTGCTGCCCCATATCATAGATCTTAAAGTGGTTTGGAAACCCCTTGTTCCACATCATTAACCATTCATCCCAATGAGGATGATGGATCTCATTCTGCAAGAACTTGGTATCCTCCCATTGTAGGACACCAACCTCATCAATTGTTGAAGAACTTTGCACTCTGTGATATGTTGAAGTGAACCTCCAAGGATATCTCTCCATGAGACCTTATTCTCATCAATGGCCCTCCAAAACCAACAAGGTTTTGGATCTGCTGCAGGTAGAAGTTTCTCTTTGAGTTGTGAGATGCTCATTGAGAAAGTGTCATCTATAAAGGAGAAAATATTCCTCATCTCAAGATGTCTACCATCTATCATATTTTCCTTCATTTCTTCATGAATGAAGCTACCATATGATTTCTCCCATAAGGAATGGGTTCTCTTCTTCTCACTGCTGCTCATTAACAACATTGTAGATCTGCAAGGTAAAACATGTGCTGTCTCAAAGCAAGGCACAATGCTGAACTCATAGCCAACCATTGTACATAGGATCATACTCATCCCATCTTATGAAAATCTACATTTCAACTCAAAGGGTTTAATGTAGTTCCTCAATGATTGTCAAACCAGGAGGTAACTCCTCAAATCAGAATGTGTATTAGCTGAAGAATGTACATGCTTTTATAGATGGGAGGTGAGGCTATTGGGATTCATCTCCCAATGACTCTTGGCCTTCCTTATTTCCTAATATTAAATAATATACAAAAATACAAATGCACACCCATCCATAGGATTAGGTGTCAACATTCCCCCCTTGAATCCGAAGGGATGTTGGTGAGTCCAAGCATCGATCTGAACTTTTCAAACTTCTCTCTTCCAAGTGCTTTGGTGAAGATGTCAGCAGTTTGCTCATTTGTGGGACAATGATGTAGATGGATGGTCTTGGCCTGAACATGATGTCGAATGAGATGGTACTTTGTATTGATGTGCTTTGTTCGATCATGGAACTTTGGGTTCTTGGCCAACTTTATTGCAAAAGTGTTGTCGATCATGAGTGGAGTGGAATACATCTGTTTCATCTGCAAATCTTCCAGGATTTTCCGGAGCCACACAATTTCCTTTGTTGCTTCAGCTGTTGCCACATATTCTGCCTCGGTCGTGGAATCTGCTGGAACTGACTGTTTGCGTGATCTCCATGAGACAGCTCCTGATCCAAGACTCATGGTGTAACCTGTAGTAGACACCACTGTTTCTTTGTCGCCATCAAAGTCTGAATCAGAGTATCCGGTCAAGATGAAGTCGCCTACCTGTGTATATTTGAGTCCAAAGTCTTGAGTCCCCTTCAAGTACCTTAGTACTCTTTTTGCAGCAGACCAATGTCCTTCACAAGGTTTCTGCATGAACCTTGAGAGGATTCCAACAGCAAATGAGATGTCAGGTCTGGTGGTGGTCGGATAGATAAGACTTCCTACAAGCTGTCTATACTTATTTGCATCCTCAAATTCCTTCCCTTCAACAGATGTGAGCTTCAAGTTTTGTTCCATTGGAGTGCCTAAGGGTTTACAATCATCCATGCCAAATTTGTTCAAGAGATCTCCAATGTACTTCTTTTGAGAAAGAAATATGAATTTGGGATGTTGAATTACTTCAATACCCAAATAGTAATGAACATGACCCAAATCAGTCATTTCAAAACCTTTCTTCAACTCTTTCTTCATGGATGCAATATAGCTCTCATTGTTTCCTGTTATCAAAAGATCATCTACATATACCACAAGATATACAACTGTTTTTCCAACTTTCTTAACAAACGAAGTTGCATCATCAAGATCAAAATGTTTGAAATCAAGTTTCAGAAGATGCTCGGTCAATTTCTCATACCAGGCTCGTGGTGCTTGCTTGAGGCCATACAAGGATTTCACAAGTTTGCAAACTTTGTGTTCTTGACCCTTTGACACAAATCCTTCTGGTTGGGACATATAAACTTTCTCCTTTAGATCTCCATTCAAGAAAGCTGTTTTTACATCCATCTGATGGACTTTCCATCCATTCTGAGCTGCTAAGGCAAAGAGAGTCCGGATGGTGGTCCATTTTGCTGTGGGAGCAAAAGTTTCTTCATAATCGACTCCTTCTTTTTGTGTGAATCCTTTTGCCACAAGCCTGGCCTTGTGCTTGTCAAGTGAGCCATCTGCTTTGTACTTGTTCTTGTAGACCCACTTACAGCCAATTGGTTTTGTTCCCAAAGGCGGATCAACCAGCTTCCAAGTGCCATTCTTTATCAAGGCATCATACTCCTTCTGCATCGCTTCTTTCCATTCATCATGAAAAGCGGCTTCTTTGAAGGAAGTTGGTTCATGATCTGTAGACAAACTCAATTCACAGTTATAAGCAATATCCATATCAACAGGGGAATCAGAATTATCTACATCACCTTCGATTTCTTGAGTGGAAATTCTTGTTCCTGTTTTTCCAACCTCATCAGGATGAACATCCTCCAGTGTCTTTGTCAGCCATTTGGGAGGACCTTTCTGAGATGGCCCAGGCTGGTCACTTGGCTGAGTTGGGATTGATTCAAGATTCAATCTCCCAATTCTGTCAATCACATCATCCAATGTGTCATCCGTGGTTGTTTCTTCATGTGGGGGAGAGTGTGGTTTAGGAAATGATTCCACAGTTTGATTCAATATCGGAATCCCCCCTTCAAGGTGTGGAATCACATTATCAAACTCTTGGAAAGACTTTGCATGTGTGAATCTGTCCAGGCGATCAAGTTGCCGCTCAACAACTTTGTCACTCTTGGAAGATTCAAGAAATATGACATCTCTTGCTATCACACACTTCTTATTTGCTTCATCATAGAGACGATATCCTTTGGAGGTATTGGAGTACCCCAAGAAGATACATTTTCTGCTTCTAGCACCAAGTTTGTTCCTTTGACCCTTGGGTATCAAGGCATAACAGGTGGACCCAAAGACCCTGAAATGCTTTACCGAAGGAATGTGGCCATGCCACATTTCAAAAAAAGTTTTATTTCTAATTGAACTTGAAGGACACCTATTCTTTATGTAAACAGCACATAGAACTGCATCAGCCCAAAACATCAATTTTACATTCTTGAAAAATAACATGGAGCGGACCATATTTAAAATAGTTCTGTTCATTCTTTCAACTACACCGTTCTGTTGTGGATTATATGGCACAGTTGTTTGATGTTTGATTCCATGTTGACGAAGATAATTTTCAAATTCGTTTGAAGTGTATTCTTTTCCATTATCGGTACGTAGAGAGCCAATATGTGTTTGTGCATCATTTTCAATCCATGCATGAAAATTCTTGAAAGTTTGAAAAGCATCAGACTTATTCTTCAGTAAGTAAATCCAACACATTCTAGTGTAGTCATCAATAAATGTCATCATGTATTTGTTTCCATTTGCAGAAGAAATAGGCATAGGGCCACATAAATCTGAATGAACAAGTTCAAGTTTCCTATGTGCTCTTGAGTGTGAATCATGAAATGGCTGTTTGCTATGCTTTCCTAGAATACATGCATCACATTCCTTAGGTTTTCTAGGAATTGTAGGCAGTCCATCAACACCATTTTCTTCAACAAACGAAGGCTGTCATAATTTAAGTGTCCAAATCTAGCATGCCATAAAAGACTTGATGGAAATGTACCTTCATCATGATATGAACTGAATGCAAAGTTTTGAGCATGAGCAGATGAACCTTTCAGCTTCAAGAGTCTCCCTTCTTCTATTCCCTCCATGACAAGTGAGCGATCTGATGCTTTTCTGACCTCTGCCTTTCCATCAAACAAGTGAAATGAGTGTCCTTGCTGTCGGATTTCAACCAGGGACAACAAGTTTCTCTTCAACTCCGGGAGGTATAGAACCTCATGTAGGATATGATCAGGAAGACCAGGCAGTTTAAGCCTGACTGTGCCAAGCCCTGATGGCTTGAGTTTGGATTTATCTGCGAAATATACTGCTCCATCAACTTTGTCGGTGAATTCTTCAAAAAAATATTTTCTAAATGTCATGTGACATGTTGCTCCTGAATCTAGCAACCAATCATCTCTCCATGAAGTAAATGAAACATCAAATAGGTTTTCAGTTACTCCATTGTTACAATGTGCTAGAACATAGTGAGCGGATTCAGTTGCTTTACCTTTGTCTTTGTCATTAGTTTTACCTTTGTCTTGATTTCTTTGCTGCTCAATTTTCTCCCATGGTGTTCTGCATTTGGATGCATCATGTCCATCTTTATTGCAACGTGTGCAATGAAGATTGGATTTGTCAGATTGTCTGCCCCCCCTTTCTGTGAAGTTTCTTCTTCCTCTTCCTCTTCTGCCACCTCTTCCTCTGGATGAATCTGGAGCATGACTCTTTTCTCTGTGCCAAGTATGCAGCCTCTTCGGAAGACGAAGGGACTGTCATCTTCCCGAAAGCTTTCTCTCTTTCTGCAAACTTTTTCTCAAGTGTATCAAAGGTGATATGCTCAAGGTTCCCACTTGCTTGCAAAGACTCAAGATAATGTGAGTAAGTTGGATATAATGCCTTAACATATGCTATGAGAGGTATGTCCATTTTTACACCAGTGTTTTCAATGTCATGCATTATAGATCTTACTTCTGAAGCTAAAGCAAGGGGATCATCATTCTTCATTTCAAGACTGAACAGCTTAATCATCAATTGAACATTTTCTAATTCTGAATGTGAGTCATAGAGTTCCTTTAGCTTGTTCAAGGCATCATAGGGATTTGAGAATGATGAAATATGGCAACTCACCTCTTCACTTACGGAGGCTGCAATCAAGGCATAGGCCTTGCAGTTCTTATTTTCCCAAATGGCAAGCTCTTTGTCTGAAGTGGGCTTTGCTGGTGGATTTTCTTCTTGTCCTTCACAGATTCCTTTCCACAGCTCATTAAAAATGAGTGTGTGTTTAATCTTTCGATACCATTCAAGATAGTTCTCTTTGCCGGAGAGAACCACCCCAACAATTGAGATGAGAGAATGCATTAGATTGCTGGAAAAAATCTTCTGAAGAGGAAAAAATTTCTGCTATAAAAACTTTCAACTCTTGAAATCTTTCAAATAAAGGGCAACTCTTGAAATCTTTCAAATAAAGGGGACAAAAAATCTTGCTGGAGAAATACTCTGAGTTTAAAAACTCTTTGCTGGAAACTAATTCTGCTCAAACACTCTTGGTGAAGACTGAATTTAAAAAATACTCTTTGCTATAAACTGAATTCTGCATAAAAAATATATATATATATGTATATTTTTTGTTTGTTTGTTTGTTTGGGGAATAAAAAATTTATGAAATGGTAGGGAGGGCGATATTGTGAAAATGAAATGGGCGGAATGGTATTGAATGGATGTATTATGGGATGGTATAATATGCAAAGGGCGGTATTATGAATATGAAGTGGTATTAAAAAAGGGGCGGTAGTATTTGAAAGGGCGAACAGTGGTGTTATGAACAACACAGCGTGGGAGGTGGGTTAAAAGTTGGGCGCGGATTAAAAGGTGGTATTGCATATAAGCAAGGCGTATTCCATATACAATGATCAATGTACATCGTTTATATCAATAGACACACATATAAAAAACGTGTTATACAAACGATGAATGGACACACATATATAAACGCAGGGTTATATTGTAAAGTGGATATTATAACAGATTGGAAGGAGTATTACACATGGAATGAATGTTATATGGCGCAGAGAGCATTTTAAAATCGCTATATATACAAATACGTGCAGACAGCGCAGGCAAATAGTGCAGACAGCGCTAAAAATGGCGGTATATATGGAACATAAAACATGTAAATTACATAAATGACAGTGGAATAGCATATGTATGACTGCCGAATAATACAACATATATGAAATAGACAATAGACAGCGTATATGTTAAACAGTGGGCGGTGGTATCGATGGCGGATATGGAGTATTACTGCTGTCAGCCTGTAATGCGTATTGGAATGGAGGCGAAGTATGGAGTATATGAAACTGAACCAGCGTGGAGGCGTATGGAGTATATGCAGACAGCCTGTAATGCGGAGAGTCGACTTGTATCACAATGGAGGCGGGCACTGTTGCATAAGGAGGAGGCGTAGTGTAGGGAGGGAGAGGGCGCAGAGTGGTGAGGGAGAGGGAGGTGTGTGAGGGCGCAGGGATGAATGGAGAGGAGCGTTGGTTGATGGAGAATGAAGGAGGCCCACAAGGGCGTTACAAAAAATTTGAAATTGAATCTGCAGAATGACAGAGTTGCAGGACTGCTGGAATTGCAGAATGGCAGAGCCTGCAATTTGCAGAATGACAGAGCCTGCAGTCTTCAGGAGCTGCAGGAGCTGGAGCTGCAAATGTCAGGGATATTAGGAAAAAAAATGCAGAATAACAATCTAGCAATTAAGAGCTCCAGAAAACTATTAAAAAATATTGACTGAGCAAAGGAGAGGGAGTTACACCACAGGGAAGAAATGCCAATAGTGGGGCTGGCTTTGATACCATGTCAAACCAGGAGGTAACTCCTCAAATCAGAATGTGTATTAGCTGAAGAATGTACATGCTTTTATAGATGGGAGGTGAGGCTATTGGGATTCATCTCCCAATGACTCTTGGCCTTCCTTATTTCCTAATATTAAATAATATACAAAAATACAAATGCACACCCATCCATAGGATTAGGTGTCAAAAATGACAAACTAGGATGGTTCTTCATCTCTTCCTTGATTAGATCAAGGGTCCTTTGTGCAGTGATATGATGCTGCTCCAAATCAGCATGTTGTTCTAACCCTTGGTTATGCATTGGACCTGATGGCATGTCCCCATAAGTTTCAATAAGAGGTACTGAAACAATATGAGATGAAATTGGTTGCATAATTTGGATAAAATGATGTGTGGCAACCTCTTGCAAGGCCACAAGAGTTCATCCAACCAGAACAATAGTCTCTCCAACTGCTGGTAAGAGTGATGGTTTCACTTCTACAAGTGTACCAGCATTGGTATTTGTATCCTCCTCATCATGCATCTCATGAATCATGCATGGGGTTCCAAATGTCAAGAACTCAAGACCATATTGCAAAGATGCAAGTGATCCTCTTCTTGATGTAAGCACATCTTCAGCTAGTGGTGGTAGAGGCTCCTCCTCCTGAGTGATAGTGATGACATCTTCTTTTAGATCTTCATGTACTATCTCCTTGATGATGGGAGATGTCACTATGTGAGATGTCTCTAGTTTCTTCCTACCATATTTCTTCTTTAGTATTTGCATAAAATATGCATAAGCATACACTTCCATGTGTGATACATGACTGAACCACCAATTTCTTGCTTCACCATCTAGGTGCAGCGCTGCAAACTCCACAACCTCTCTTTCTAATATAGGATATTTGAGAAAGAATGTAAATAATTCTTCCCTCAAAGCCCTTAATGTGCTTGTGGAAGATCCATCAAATGTAGGTGACAAAAATCTATGCCTCTTTCTTCTATTGTTGCTTCTGGATCTCCTCTCTTCTTTGAGTTGTAGAAACTGTTGGAGAGAGAGATTCTCATTCAATGCTCTATGATGTGACTTGTATTCAGAAAAATATTCACTTAGTGTCTCATTCCCCAAGCCTTCATCATATTCAGACCAGTCCTCTCTCTCAAAGAAAGTGGATCTAGTGGAACAATGTGAAGCTCTTTGCTTCTCTGGTCTTCTTTATTGCTGAAAAGAAGTGTTGGGACCTTCTTCATCTTGAAACCTTATTGAGGGTTCTCTTTGCCTTTCTCTTCTTGCTTATCCTTAGAGAGATCCTTCATAGATCTAAAGGAAGATGAGGCAAAACTTAATCCCTCCATAGTAGATCTCTAATATCTTCTTTTCTTATGTTGTCAAAATGTCCACAATTTGAGCCAAAGATCATGCTCTGATACCACTATAATATCCCAAAATGGAATAATGCATTGATACCCAAACATAATATTTGGAACACATAAAATATACATGTAAGTTTATGATCAACACAAATATAGACAGAATAGCTGAGCCATTTTATTAGTAGGAGAAGATTCAGTTACAACAGTGTACAAAATATGAGGTAATCTAGCCAAAAATATGGTCTAGAATGACCCTGAAAACATGCAAAAGTAGGCACTTCGTAGCTGGAGAGCTGCTGGAAGCAAATACTGCATTTTCCCTTCAGCAGATAATGAATATATGACTGTAGGCTGAAAATGGAAATGCAAATCTACAGAATTCTGGAGCTTTGATGATGCCAATATTCTAGTTCTGGGCTCTATGATGGTAACCCAAGATAACCGAGAAAGGATTTCTCAGATTTGTCAATCTAAGAAAATCACCCTCTTGGGGTTTCACTATACAAATGCTGGGTATGCAGATCTGAAGCTAGATTTTACAAATAGATGGCTGAAATATGTCACAATGTCATATCTAAGCTTGAAGGGCTGATCCCTTCACTAGATCCTCAAGCTAGAAGCTCAAGATCTAGCTCCTCAATCCTCCTCTGAAGATTGCAGCTGCTTCTACACAACTTCTGATAAAAATTTTGTTGTAAAGGAAGGAGGCTCTCTATCCTGCTGCTAAGATGTGAAATGTAGCTCAGAAATGATGGAAATAATGTATACAGTGTGAAGGAATGGTCCTCCACTGGATTACTAGCTAAAATTCTAGCAACTTCCCTTCTCCCTTGGATCGACAAGAATGGACTCCATAATTCCTGATGGGATTGCTGCTGCTGGGAGATGAATAATAGATGGCATAATGCCTGATATAGATCTGAAGCACTGGAAGGATGATCTTGAAGCTCACGGTGATAGGATGAATCCTTCACTGGTTCCTCAACTAAAATATTGAAGGACAACCTCCTCCTATCAAACTGATCTTTAGAAATGTGCAATTTCTGAATATGGATGTTTTGCAGAGAGTAGGAACAATATGGCACCAATTCATGATGATGAATGAAGTACAATACTCTTTCAAGAGCTACTCAGTGAAAGAGGTGGAATTCGCGACCAGGAACACCCAGTGCTAAACAACACTTGCAATCTTAGCTAAACAGCCAAAGAAAGCATGGAATGTTAGAGGAAAATTCCAGATCTAAATTGATCATACATCAATAATAATCTCAAAACCATCCTTCTATGTTGCCTTAATCTTCATTATATAGTTTGTGGACCTTATCATGCCTTGACCCACCTCATAACTGTGTTGTACATGTGGTCTCCATGTTGACTGTGCTATCTCTTCATGATCTCCATCATGTGTAAATGTAATGATCACCCTCTCCATCATGTGTGCATTAATGAACCACTTCCTCCATCATGTCATCATAAATTCTCTATGATCTTACATTTTATTCCTTCCAAGATCTTAGTTGATTGCTTCAACCTTCAGATCCTTCTCATTAATGAGACATGATCTCCACTCCTTTCACATTAATCAGCTGCTCCACTACTCCATTATGTAGATCTATATTTGAAATATCCACATACACACATCTAAAGTGGATTTTATTTATCTTTGGGGTTTGTGGGTCACTCCACCCTCTTATTTACTTAATTAACTATGAAAACTAAGAACTGTAATACTCCAATTATGTTTTGGAAAAATTGGGAATATTACATTGACCCAGTGCAGGACCATAGGGTTTTCCTTGTTGTAAAAAAGCTTGGCCTTTCTGAACATAAGGTTGATGTTGTTGCACAGAAGGTTGTCCCTGTGGTGGATACATTTCCCCCCCAAGAACATAAGATTCTCCCAGTTGAAATTGAGGTTGACCACAAGGATCATAGGGTTTTCCTTGTTGGGCTGAAGGTTGTTCCTGTAAGGTTTGTCCTTGCAAACCATAAGGTGGTCCTTGTGGACCAGAGGGTTGTCCCTATTGGACAGAAGGTTGTCCCTAAAAGTGTTGTCCTTGTAGGCCTGAGGGTTGTCCCGAATGGTAAACGGGTTGATTGGGATCAATCAGAGGCAAATATACAGGATTACCGTATATGGCATAATGATGTGGGGGATTTCCAGAAGCTTGCAGCTGAGAACCATGAGATGTGGAATTATGCTACTAAGGGTCTAGAGAGGGATCATATCGTTATTGAATAGCCAACAGTATGTCATCAAATGTATAACCGCTAGGAATAGACGTAGAAACCATAGGTGCAGTACAAGTAGATGGTATTTCCACAGTGCGGGGCTGTGATCCACTCACGGCGGGCCTAACAGGCATTGTGGGATTGATAAAGATAGACCTGTGAATAGAATCAGACTTTGATGACAGAGTCATGCTAACAACTGGTGCAGATGAAGACACACAAATGGTGGGTCAGACCTAGATAGATGTAACAATGGTTGGCGATATGGGTGTCGAAAGAGCTATTCTTGATACAGTAATAGACGAGCTTCTTGTTGGAGTTGATGTACCGAACTATGTCAGGGATGTAACACCAGAAATGATCTGACCCAAAGTACAATAACCAGGTGGCAGAGACACTGGTTGTGGGGAAGGTTGACTAGAGACATACAAGAAATCTTCTGGGAAGCGCTGATACTCTCTGGTAGAAACATGAAGCTCTTCACTGCTGATAGGACTCAAAGAATCCATGTATAATGAGGTTGTAAGATCTTCGAAAAGGTGACAAGGACTAGAAAGTAAAGCAACAGATAATAGTGGTGACCGTGAAGTAAGAGGAGGGAATTATTCCTCCCTCCCAAAACTAGACCAAACACCCTGAGGTTGCCAATTGATATCAACTGACCCTTTAGGAGGAGACCATGTAGCGAGAGGTCAGATACTTGGAAGGATAGACTACCAAAACTCGACAAACCTAGTGGACTGAGGTGCCTCCGAAGAAATGTTAGGAGAAGGATCACCACTAGGAGGCAATGAAGAGGACGATGAAACTGGTGGTTCCACCACTGTGACAATGTTCTAAAATAGAAAAGGAAATGAGATAGCCTACTTGAGGCTTCAAGACCAAACATTAAGGAACTACCAAAAACATGCCAATAAAAGATCTTTAATGGGCATGTGATCATAGGTAGTTAATTTTATGACATGGAAACAAAACTTTGTTGTTTCATGTTTTAAGAGTCGAGAAACAGAAAAAAGATGACTCTAGTCACTTTCAGATTGAACGAGCGTGAAAGGACAAGTGTTCGATGATATTTTCACTTTTAGAGAGTCACAAAAAGACCAAAATTATTACTTAGGTAATCTAAGAAATAGGGTGTACCAAGTTTTCGTGAACTGCCATATACACCTTGGAGATCAAATGAAAGAGAAATTACTAAGGACTTGATGTACGTGCAAGTAGTCTCGCCTAATGCTGTGTTCAGTGTATCATGGTTACAGGGCAGCAGACTCGACTTCCTATGGATAAAGGATTGCAACCTATGATAGTATCCCTTTATATACGTGATGGTATGAGGAGCAAAAGTCCATGCTAGTGTTGTCTAATGCCACGTGGTGAACGACAACTACTAGGTTTAACGATGTCGGAACATGTTAGTAGCCTAGACCTCTAAAATATGTGTGTTCGGTTTCAATGCTTCGTTAGGTTGATTGAATTCATTTTAAGGTTGATCTTGAATTAATGTTGTGATTTCAAGGCCTTATCGAATGTGATCTCAAATTCTTAAATGCACACTACATGCAAAGAGCATCATTTCCATTCAATGAATGCTAGCTAAGAGAAGGATAGAAATCTATGACAAAGTAGCAATCATTCGAATCATAAGAATAATTTCACTAATGCATCTAATACAACCAAATGAGAAAACGAAAAAACTCTTTCCTAGTTCGCTAAGAGCTAGTAATGCAAAAGAAAATTTTAATTTTCAATTTAAGTGAAAGAATGTAATTTTTTGTCTTTTCAGATGAATGAGGTACACAATGCACTATTACATTAAAAATAAAAATAAACACTAGTTTTGATTACTACGAATGTAATGATCTAAAACAAAGAGACCAATGTGATACAAACATAAAACACACTCAAAACAAGGATGCACTCTTCCAAGAAAACAAAGGGCCTTTGTAACAATCCAATGAGCAATGTAATCTATGCTCAAAGTGACAAATGGAGAGTAAAAAAAAACAAAAGTGATCACCCAACAAACCAAAAACACGAAGAATTAAGAGAAAGAATAATACAATCAGTCAGTGAATTGAAATCACAAATATCAAAGTGACTCGAACTCAACTCATAAGGCTCAGTGAGGAGAAGGCCGAACAAACATCACAAGGCACCTAGAAACCCTAGGGCTAAAAACTCCACTAATAATATGATGGAAAAACAACTGAGAAGACTGAGACTACAGAGTCAAAACAATCTCAATAGACCAATTGCAAGGTAAAAAACCAATCAAGAGCCAATAAAAACTGAAAAAAAACTCATAAGAGAGGTCAAATCAAATCCTACAGGATTTGACGTGTCTGTTTAGTTGTAATCTATGCTAAACATGGGTTGTAACACCTGTGACAAAAGAAACATGCGCCAATTGGCGTGACTGTTCAAGGAAAATCCGCGCTAAGCTAGAAAACCCTAGGAAAAAAAGAAAACCACTGAGAAGAGGTCATAATTGACATTCTGGAACTGAACAGGATGGTTGAAAATAGTCAAACAAGTCAATCAAAGCAGGAAAATGATGAAATTACCAAAGTTGACTTGACAAGCCAAATGCTTGACAAAAAATGAGACGAAAAACACACACTGATCCCCAGCGGAGTCGCCAAATTGTTGTGTAGGTAAATCCCCTCTGTGGACAGAGGTGATCCCTCTAGCCCTAGGGTGGGTCTAGTAGCAAGAGGACATGCTAATGTGCCAATTCCTAGTTAATGAATGAAATTGAGTCGGGATAGATGTCCTACCTTTGTTCTAATGCAATTGTTGTAGTTGTGGTAGCAGTCTCCTGATCTTCGTCCCGACACGTCACGGTCCTTCAACAATGGTACTTAGGTGCCTACATAAGGATTAGAGAATAATAGTAGCATACGAAATAATATTTTCATTCATAACTATCTAATTGGTCAAGGATAATTAAACGTATTTCACAATATTAATAATATCAAACGCAAGACGGGAACCAAAACATCAATCATGTATTAATTAAGAAAAAGAAAGAGATTACAACCAAATGAGCCTTGATGTAGCAACGTCCTTTAGCGGGTCTAGTCGAAACGTGTCTCGAGAATTCATTGAGGAATGGGACTTGGCGAGGCAATCAACCTAGAATCTCTCTCGACAAGGGTCTCTCTCTGCTCTATCTCACAAGAGCTATATAAAATTGTTTCAGCTATTCTCCAAAATTTTCACCTAGCTGCATCTATGTGAGAGATATGTATTTATAAGAGAGGAGGAGGAGGTTGGGATCCCTCAAATGGTGGAAGGGTGGCCTTATCCTTTGGGAGGTTGCTCAAAAGTAGGAAACGAGAAGCCAAAGGAAGATGTTCAATGTTATTCGGTCGAACAACTCATGCTGACTTCACTCACGAAGTGGTTGGAAATGGAAACTTCACTTCTGTATTTAAAAATTTTTCCAAAAACAACTTGGCATGGGAAGTGCACTAAGACAGAGTGCCAATGGGCATGGGGCCCAGCGTTAATCTTCTCTATTGGCATGAGGCTATAACTGCTTGCCAGCACCAAACCGAAATCATGTGTTTTTTATGGTCTGTTCCTGGAATAGTCAACAGAGGAAATGTTCTTCTCATGGCATGGGATGCAATGATACTTTTTTCAAGGCATGACACTATATATAAGTCACAGAAATGGTCCTCCAATGTGCGGGATGGGGATTGCAGGCACGTCGACAAAATGATGTGTAACAAGCACTCCTCGACTCTTCTTGTAGCAGTCACAAGACTTCCTGTAGCAGTTACAGGACTTCCTGTAGCAGTTACAAGAATTCTTGTAGCAACAGTGGGTTTAGGCTTGCAAGATTTCCCCTCTCCCTAACTATTCTTGGAATGGAAAAATATGAAAAGGGAAGAACACTCAAGTACGTTATATGCTATTTTGAGTTTGCGTGGAGCGTTGTGTTGATTTTGAGTTGACTTCTCCTACTTGATTAAATTATACAAGTTATCTTCAAAAATAATATTCAGAAAATACCGAAGTAAACACAACTAATAGCCTACACATGAAGATCATTTACTGAATATTACTCTCATTCAAACAAAGTGACACACTGATTTTTGGACATAAGTCCCTAGAAAAACCCGATGCGGGAAAACCGGTGCAGCATATATGAGGGTTTATTATTATTAAGTAGATTATGAGTACAACAAATATGGGCACCAAATCTGGTTCACCCGACAGAGAAAAAACATAGATTTGGAGCTAACCTACTATTATGTGGCCAATATTATGACTGATCCACAACCTCAAATGGGATTTACAAGACCCAGCCAGAATCTGGCCCTGGAAACCCCAGTGCTACCCTTAAAGCCTCGACATCAGCCTTGATAGACTCTGCGTGCCACCGCGATGCTCAGAAAGGGACTGCGTAACCTCAGAGTGGTTGATGCAGTCCTTACGCTTCCCCTGGAGGCCTCTGCCTAATTCTGAAGCTGCAACACTACCCCTTCCTCAGCCTATGTAGCGACTGAAGCGTCTACGTTGTGTAGCTGCTGCTGCTGACTTTTCTCCTCTGCATTGTCCCTGAAATTTGATCCTCTACCTCTTGCTGTCTCTTGGATTTAGGACTAGAACACCCCCGCAGCCAATACTATCCCTCGCTACAAAAAATCCCTCTGGAAATTATTAGCAAACCCTACCCTAGAATTCTAAATCAGTCTCTCAGGTCTGCATATGTGTGTGTATCCAACTGACCCTCAAGACTTTCTCTTATAATTTTTCATTGATCTCATCAACGGGCGAGATTAAAACACTCATCGACGGCTAAGATTAAAATAATTCTTGATCCATGTCATTTAGAACATTTTAGCACATGTTTTAATTAATTCACTTTAATTATTTAATTTTCCTAAGTTTAGACTTAGGAAATACATTAAAATAAATAATTATTTGAATAAATTGAACACCATGTGAAATTTCTCTAAATTATTTTTGGATTTTGGATTTCAAGTGTGTCTTAGCCCCTCCACAAAATTTCAGGGCTAGAGCACAACCGATGCTACCCCAACTACACAAAATATCAACACTCCCTCTTAGCACGGAGTGTGCTCTAGCAATACATCCACACCATGTACTGCAACATCTTGATGTTGGTTTCTGTGCTGCTGATGCTTGGCCTGATGGCCTCCATCCACTGCACTACTACTCTCTATACTATTTCCCATGTCACTACCACTGACAGTGCCACATATTTACTACAGCTCCTTGTCAACTAGCTTTATGACGCTGCCCATTGCACTGCCACTGCTAACTACTGCACTACAACTTAGTTGTCAAGAAGTAAGAAACTAAAGGAATCTTGCCCAACCATTGACAGATAAGTCATGCTGCATCCCATCACTGAATCTCCCTTGGTTGATAATTTACACTATTATCCTGAAGCCACTACATTGTTGCAAATTTTCACTGTGTGAGCACAACTTATATGCGCTACTGAAGTCCCATCACCCTCTATGCTGCTTCCTCCACACTGCTGTTGCCTTTGCATTACACCGCTCCCTCTTCAGCTCTTCAGCTCACCCTTCTGCTTCATTGTGATCTTCTACAACCATCTCTCGACTCATCTTGCTACCATCTTAAGGCTCCCGTAGCTCGTATGTGACCCAAGAGTAGGGCTGACTCAAGGATCCCGCCATCTAATTTGTAGCTGCTCTACAGATCCATGTCACCCCACTTATGTGTCTCATGAGCACTCATGGCTACGTCATCACCATTACCATCGTCCTTTGCTACTGTAGCCTTGGAATCAGAAGCTCCTTTCTCCTTCTTCTTAGGACAAATGCTGGCGAAGTGTCCAAGTTCGCCATAGTTAAAGCACCAAACCTTGGAAAGGTCCCTCTTATTATTCCCTTGTTGTTTTCTTTCCTTTGATGCAAGGGCTGCATCATCTTCCTCTTTTTTCTTCACTCTGACTATCGTGCCACTGATATTTTGCTTCTTGGTGATCCTCATGATCTCCTCTTGGCATAGGATTTCCCACATGTCTACCGAGGATGGTAACACTGCTCTACCCAGTATACTCTGGACAAATATTTCTCATTCCTTGGTGACTGCATTTAGGGCAGTCCTTACTAAGATTCATTCATCTGGAGTTGCACCCATGCCAATTAGTTGGTCTCGAATGGTCTGAAGTTAGAATAGAAAGGGATCTATTTCCTCACCATTTCGCATCTGGAATAGCCTCATCTGATTCTCTAGAATAATTTTTTGTTGGATAGAGAATCCTTGGTAAATCACCTCTAGTGTGATCCACATGTCATTTGTCATGTTCTTATAGAAAATATGTGTCACTACGTGATCCTTCAATCCATCCATGATCAAATGCTTAGTCCACGCTTGATCCTCATTAAATTTCTTCAGAGGATTAGGATATACATGCACAACTAGAACACTTGTCACATGGTCCTTGATTCCATACTCATCCAGGACTGATAGTATCCTGGCCCTCCAGATGAAAAAGTTGGACACACCATCCAACTTGTCCTGATCTCTTATCCCATGAGAAGCCATCTAGCTCAGATTTGAAAGAAATAGTACTCTTCTCCCTCTTTCTATGGCTACACAGAAACTATGGATCTAGGTTTCTTGGTGACTAGAAACCCTCTAGTAACTTCTTCTTCTAAAAATTGATTTCCCTCCTGGAAATATTCAGCCAAAAAAAATCATATAGTTCTCTCTGATCCTCCTGATTGAATCTTAGATTTGTTTGGCTCAGTTTTGTTGAGTAATTGTCTTCCTCCCTCTCTTTGTTGACTTAGCTAGGCACGATTATGCATCGGCAGAATATCCACAACATCAGCATTGCTGAAGATCTGAAGCACTACTTCCGGATCTTGGAAAGGTTTCTATGCAATAGGAAGAATGATTGCACTGCATCTTACTTCTTGGCCCAGCGTAGCCTTAGTGTTGCTCAGAAGTGGACTACGTAACCCTAGACTAGGTGATGCAGTCCTTACGATTTCCTAGGAAGGCTCTGCGTAAGCCTGATGGAATTTTGTAGCTACAATGCTGCCCTATCCTGGGACTACATCGTCTTGCTGCTAAGCTACCCCTTCCGGATCTCTGCTACTTCTGATATTTCCCTATAGAAAAAATATTCTTCAGCTAATTTGCTGGAGTTTCAGCTTGATCTTCTATCACTTTGATACCATGTGAAAATTCATGAATGTATAAATCCTACTGTAGTATCATGGTTTACTTCTACTACTTGATTAAATTATGCAAGTTATCTTCAAAAATAATATTCAGAAAATACCGAAGTAAACACAACTAACAACCTACACATGCAGATCATTTACTGAATATTACGCTCATTCAAACAAAGTGACACACTGATTTTTGGACATAAGTTCCCAGTAAAACACAATGCAGGAAAATTGGTGCAATATATATGAGGGTTTATTATTATTAAGTATATTATGAGTACAACAAATCTAGGCACCAAATCTGGTTGATTTACCTTTGCTTGATGCACTAGTACCATGACAGGATGGTGAGGAATTTTGATCAGGACACCTTTGTGCTCATGCTTTCTTGGTATTTGAAAAAACTCTGCTTTTCCAACCCTAGGACTGCACATGAAGCTGATATGGAAGAGGGTAATGGAATGGTGATGAAAAAGGAAGCTCTGTAAGTGAATGAGATAGCATATTGTATAGGTATATCAGGATGAATGAGAGGCTCTAGACAACCTAATGACAACTCCAGCTGATATGTCAAACTCTGTTTTGACTGATACTCTTCATAGGCAGAGGGAGTGAGTTTCAAACAGTGGTTTCAAGCATGAATTTTAGGGTTATCTTCTTAGTGTATGACCTCTTTTAATTTAAAATTTCACCAAAAGGCATCAAAATAGGGTTTATATTAGGTATTTTCCACTTGATGCACTTAGAAGTCCTTTGGCAAAGGTTTGAAAGTGATCAGGAGTAGTATGAGTGGCTATAGTGCTTGGAGGGCCCTCCTGGCCAAGTGCGCAGTGCCTAGGCCAAGGGCACAACGCCGAAGGCAATTGCTATGGGTGAGTCGGGCAAGGGTGCAGTGCCCTACCAGGCACGCAGCGCCTATGTAAAATACACAGGGAAACCTTGCCAAATGCACAACGCCGGTTTCCAGGGGCGCAGCGCCAAAACACTTTGCCCAATTTTAGCTTAAAAATTCGCAATTTCTTCTCCCTTTGAAATTTATAGTTCTCTGCAAGGGAACATTTAATGTTTTGGAGTGTTAGATGGGCTTGATGGGTAGATAGAAGTTTAATTTAGTCTTTGAAACCCACTTCCTACTGTGTTAAACCTTCTTTTCCCTCTTCACTGATATTTTTTACTTTTGCCTTGCGGGTGACTGAAAACACTGTCTTGGCTTTGATTTTACTCCCTTGACATTTGACAAGTGCATTTTGATGATTTTGTGATGATTACACATAATAGCAGCTTCAAAATCCATTATGGTTTTCATCATCAAGTTAACTAAACTTTTCACCTTTTCTCATTAACAATTTTACAATGTTTCTTTGCAGGTGACTGAAATGGTGATTTGGACCTTTTCCCTTTGTTCCTTGAGGCATGAAAAACTAATCTTGACACCTTTGTGATGATTTCACAGTGAAATATTCAAAATCCTGTGTGATTTATACTATGAAACTTAGGTTTTCACCCTAGCTAGAAGTTTGCTGGATTTTTGAGGTTTATTTTTCTTTTGATCCTGAGGATTTGACCTATTCATCTTGACACAATAGTAGCCTTAGAAACCTCCTTTACTTCCACCTTTGGAGCTGGAACCCATATTTTGCTCATTTAGACATGGTAAACTCAATTTTGACAAGTTTGGTGTAATATTCCAAAAATTTAACCTACATTTGAATGGAATATTATAGTTTGTTTTATCACTAGGTAGATGAATAAGTGGGTAGGGAGGCCCATAAACCCCTTTTAGAAGAAATAATAACACTCCTAATGTGAAAGGAGGAAGAATAAGTAGTTGGATTAAGCACCTTTGGGTGTAAACAGGGGTTGGATCATGTTGATTCAGTCAACTTTGACCAAGTCAACAACATTGTCATGGAGGAGTGACATTTATGATGAGACAACTTAGTTTTAGTGGAGGACAACTTGCATGATCTTAGTGGAAAGTATGGATGGGACTCAATGTGATAAGGCTCACACACTAAATATGGAAGGGATGGCAGACATTGTTATTTATGTTTTATATTATCATTTGATATTGGTCTGTTTAGATGTAATATTCCTACTTAGCCCAAGCTAAGAGGAATATACAATTTTGTTTCATTTTCTGTTGATTGAATAAATGAATAAAGGAGGACATGTAAAACTCCTGAAAACAATGAATAAATCCATACCTATGTGAACAAAGACAAATCTGGGCCATGTAAAATAAACACTTTCAGGTGTGAATGGGTTTGAACTATGAGATTGGGTCAACCTTGACCAAATCCACAGCGCAGTCTAGATGCAATGTACCTCATGGATGCACAATGAAGTTCTAGATGGAGGTTCCACATGTGAAAGGATCTAACTCATTGAAGTGTTTTAGGGTTTGACAAGGCTTTTATCTTATAAAAGGAAGAGGACAACAACATGAGAGGGTTGTTTATGATCATTTTCTTCATATATTGTCTGGTTAGACATATATCATTCTCTAGTTGTTTAGCTAAGAATAATGATGTTTAGCATTGGGTGTTCCTGAGCAGTAATCCCACCTCCTTCCTAGAGCAGCTCTTGGAGGAGCCTTGTTTGTCTTGTCCACTTTCTAGCAATTGGCCAAGCTTCATCTTGCACCTACAACACTGATCTCGTTTAGGCTTGGGTTTTCCTTGTGAGATGCAGCAAGTGGAGGATATATCTCTTTAGATCTATGCATCTCTAGCACCCCTTTTCACTGGGAGAGTCTTCTATCCCTTTGACAAGAGTGTTCTAGACCTTTGGAGCTTTAGATCCACATCCTGGCATCAGGCCAAAGCCTACTCAGAGCCAAAGGCACAGTCCCTTTTGTAGTACTGCGTTATTTGCAAGAGCAGGGTTGTAGGGAGTTTTGGCATCATCTTGGAGGAGAGATCTCTAGTGATTGGATTCTTCCTTTCACTGTGGTGATCCATGGATTGGCCATCCAATCCATGTTAGTTTAGATCTGATCTGCTGTACATCATATGCTTGAGAATTTTTTGAATACTACTGTAGATCTATAACTTAGATCTCAGATCTACTCTTGTACTTTCATGTTTTGCTGAGATCCCCAAGGGGAGTGTATAAAGGAGCCTTTCTTGTATGCATATATGAAATAGATCAATAATTTTGTATACAGATCTGCTCTAGATCTGAGTTGTAAGATACTGTGACTTCAACCAATGAAAATAACACTGTTAATCTTATTCAGACATTTCTTATGGTTATAACACCTCATTTCTGAGGGTTTCTTCTTGTATAACCTTCTCCTTTCTATTATACATTGTATAAGCTATTGTATAAATCTATTTTTCTGATGTATAGCTGAAATATGAGCCTCC
The DNA here is from genome assembly GCA_034641835.2 of Pinus albicaulis. Lineage (NCBI taxonomy): Eukaryota > Viridiplantae > Streptophyta > Pinopsida > Pinales > Pinaceae > Pinus > Pinus albicaulis. The sequence goes on from CM076579.1 coordinate 635,744,356, forward strand.
ATATTGATCTCCTACAAATATAGGGCTGAACTGCGTTATTTTCTAGTAGTGTTGTTTTTGTATTGCTGCGGTCCCTTCTTTGGGCATTTTCTAGTTGCACTAGGTGTGGGGAGACCTGTTTAACCCACCTAGGAGGATTTGTTTTTGAATCCCTCTTGGATTCAGGTCTTATATTTTCATATCTAAGGGATCCAAGTGTTGGTTTCCAATCATGTAGCATACATTCCTGAAAAATGAGTTTTTCAGGCATGCCTTGCTAGCAGTCCCGATTTTGGGATATTAGAGTGGTATCAAAGCATGATCTTTGGCTCAGCCTGTGAGTCTCAAGAAAAAGATCAATATGATGAAAAGAATGAGCTTGCTCTCATTATTTTTTAGATCCAGAATGGACCTCTTCAAGGAGGTTAAGAAGACAGAAGAAGGAGAAGAGGAAGGACCATGCACTTCCTACTCTCACAAAGAAGAAGACAAGAAGCATGGAGGACACTTGGATCATCAGATCCTAAGTGAGTACCTTTTTGAGTAAAAGTCTCAACCTAGAGCCTTCAAGGAGACTCTATCCTTCCCACAGTTCATTCAACTGAAGGAAGGGAGGAGACCCTGCAACAAGGGAGAAATCAAGGGCAATAGGTTTTTATTGTCCAGTTGTGATGGGAAATCTGCAGCCAAAGCTTGGGAAAGAAGACTCAGTGCCTTTTTCCTACTACATCTAGTGGTAGAGAAAGAAGTAGTGGATATTTCAGCGCTACACCTGAAGGGTGAAGCAAGCAATTGGTGGTTTAGCCATGTGGGACATGCAAAAGTATCTTCTTTTGCAGATTTCACTCAGAGGGTGATCAAGAGATTTGATAAAGAGAAATATGAGGAAAATAAGTCCTCGCCCTCTCTTGAGGAGGTTTGTACTAGCACTATGACATCCTTGGTGGAGCAGCCTTTAACATCAGCAGTTGAGGGAGCCAACATGGTAGAAAAAGGAACTCTTGCAGCCGTACAAGATATTCCCAAAGCCCGTCAAGGTATGATTGAGTTTCCACCTTCTATTATTGCAACAAATATTTTAGAGGGTTGTGGAAACATGTTGTTGCATGACCCAGAATCATCACTTACTACTAATCTAGAGCAGCAGAGTTTCACTGAACTATCCCAGAGCAGCAGTGAAGAAAGGAGAACCCATTCCTCATGGGAGCAACTAGATTTCAGCTTCATTCAGGAAGCAATGAAGACAAGGGGTAGACATCTTGAGATGAGAAAAAAATTCTCCTCTAGATGACACTTTCTCAATGAGAATGCCACAGCTCAAAGAGAGACTTATACTTGCAGCAGATCCAAGACCCCACTGGTTTTGGAAGACCATGCATGAGGAGGAGGTCTCATCAAGAGATCCCATGGAAGGTGCACTTCAACATTCCATGAAGTGAAAATTTCTTCAAATATTTGAGGAGGTTGATGTCCTACAATAGTAGGATACCAAATGTTTGCATAATGAGGTCCATGATCCACCGGTGGATGAATGGATGTGGATGGTGAGCAAGAAGCTGGAAAGCTACTTGCAGATCTATGATACTGGGTAGCAAGAGGCTTGGTTGCATTGGCTACTCTTGAAAGAGTTTGGCCATCATCCTCTTTCTAAGGGTATGTGGAGGAAAGATGTGTGGAAGGATGCTTGCATCAATGAGCAGCAAGGAGTATGGACACATTGTGTTGATATGACTTTCTTCATATCAATCACCATGTTTTCACCACATGATTTATATGATGGAGGTATGGGGAGGCAACAAAATCTTTTGTTTCTTTGGATATTCTTGGGAGAGCAAGAGCAGATTTTCCCTCACACTTTGCATAATGTTTCATAAGTAGGAGATGGCACTATCATAGTGCAAAGGGGCTACTCTTTAGCCTTGGGTGATATGGAATTACTTCCACTCTGGAAGGAGCTTCTTGTTTGTAGCAACATTATGGAAGATGTCTTTGGCAATGAACATGTCAAAGAATGGAGCTATGTATTGGCAGGAGCCTATTTTCATAGACCAACAACGCTGTCACTCTGGAGCATGGATTTATGGATGGAGTGTCCCCAGGATAATTCCACTCTTGATGCACTTGATGGACAAGGCGGAGGTAAGAAATATGGAGTAATGGATGGAGACATCTATTCCTATGATGTGTTCTTCTTGGCTTGGATTTCCAAGTACATGAGGAAGGATCTTCATGCATCACATGATTCATTTCTCTTCGTGAGAGTATGTCATATCATTATGGAGAGTTTGTTCATGGATCCTATCATGATCTTACTTTTACTACATGGTAAGGATCTTGTTGTTTCATTTAGTGATCTTCTTACTCTTACCATTTCTATGCAGTGCATTGCTCCAAATGAGGGCAAGCTTTTCATTGAGCTCCATGATCAACAATGGGCCATAATGTATGCTAGAGACATCCATATTTTATATGGCCATGGGCAAGTGTTGTATTACTTCATGTATAAAACCATCTAATATTCATTAGTAAATGAAATAACATACATAGACTACCATTTATCTAGCAACCACTTGCCTTGTAATTTTTTGAAGCTGCAGTTAGGAAAACTATGATGTAACTTCATGGGAGATTGTTGGTACCTTCCTGCACTAGATGAAGCCTTCAGTATTTCCATCTTCTTGATGCTAATCATGGTTCCAATTGCTGATGTTGATCTTGCTTTTGTGGGGAGCATGATTGGAGAGGAAACACATTGGTTAGATGTGTTCTTTTGGGAAGAGGATTCCCACATTTTCTGCATTGCATGTTCTAATGGGAACATGAGAGGAGATATGGCCACCACAGCCAAACACTTGTTTCTTTATGAGGTGGGCCATGAGTTTGATGAGATGCCATATGGTGATGATTTCCCTTCCATCACATCTGGAATGGTTTGGGCTAGCTTGATTCACAGTGTTGGGGAAGAGATCTTTAGAGATCCAGTCTTCATCTTGCCTCTTGAAGCAACATTATTACAGCCCAAGATCAACAAACACTCAACACTTATCTGAAGTGGAGAGGAGGAGAGCATGGGGTAGGCACCTATGTCTACCATGTTCAGATTTTCAACCCACCTACATTGCATGAACCCAAGGTGGAGGAAAATTTTCCGGAGTTTTCAGTTGGGAGGTGACTCATTTTGTATGGATGATTGCTTGGGGAAAAATGTTTTCCTAATACATTTTCAGTCTCCATGCCTTAGGAGACAACTCTTCAGTTCTATCCTTGCAGTTTCTTGAGGACAAGAAAAATTTGGGAGGGGAGGACTGTAATATTCCTACTGAGCCCAAGCTAAGAGGAATATACAATTTTGTTTCATTTTCTTTTGATTGAATAAATGAATCAAGGAGGACATGTAAAACTCCTGAAAACAATGAATAAATCAATGCCTATGTGACCAAAGACAAATCTGGGCCATGCAAAATAAACACTTTCAGGTGTGAATGGGTTTGAACTATGAGATTGGGTCAACCTTGACCAAATCCACAGTGCAGTCTAGATGCAATGTACCTCATGGATGCACAACGCAGTTCTAGATGGAGGCTCCACATGTGAAAGGAGCTAACTCATTGAAGTGGTTTAGGGTTTGACAAGGATTTTATCTTATAAAAGGAAGAGGAAAGAAACATGAGAGGGTTGTTGATGATAATCATTTTTTGCATATATTATCTGGTTAGACATATATCATTCTCTACCTATTTAGCTGAGAATAATGTTGTTTACCATTGGGTGTTCTTGAGCGGGAATCCCACCTCCTTCCTAGAGCAGCTCTTGGAGGAGCATTATTTTTCTTGTCCACTATCTGGAAATTGTACAAGTTTCATATTTCACCTACAACGCTAATCTCTTTTAGGATTGGGTTGTCCTTATGAGCTACAACAAGTGGAGGATAGATCTCTTCAGGTCTATGCATCTCTAGCACCCCTTTTCACTGGGAGAGTCTTCTATCCCTTTGACAAGAGTGGTCTAGACCTTTGGAGCTTCAGATCCACATCCTGGCATCAGGCCAAAGCATAATCAGAGCCGACAGTGCAGTCCCTTTTACAATATTGCGTTATTTGCAAGATCAGGGTTGCAGGGAGTTTTGGCATCATCTTGGAGGAGAGATCTCTAGTGATTGGATTCTTCCTTTCATTGTGGTGATCCATGGATTGGACATCTAATCCATGTTATTTCAGATATGATCTGTTGTACATCATATGCTTCATAATTTTCTTAATAATACAACATATTTGTAACTTAGATCTCAGACCTACTCTTGTACTTTCATGTTTTGCTAAGATCCCCAAGGGGAGTGTATAAAGGAGCCTTTATTGTATACAGATCTGAAATAGATCTATCATTTTGTATAAAGATCTGATCTATATATGAGTTGTAACATACTTTTGCTTCAGCCAATGAAAATAACGCTGTCAAGCTTATTCAAACATTTCTTATGGTTGTAGGACCTCATTTGTGAGGGTTTCTTCTCGTATAACCATCTCCTTTCTGTTATACATTGTATAAGTTGTTGTATAGATATATTTTGATGTTTTATAGCTGAAATATGAGCCTCCATATTTATTTCCTACAAATATAGGGCTGAACGGTGTTATTTTCCAGTAGTGTTGTTTTGTATTGCTGCAGTCCCTTCTTTAGCCATTTTCTAGCTGCACTAGGTGTGGGGAGACCTGTTTAACCCACCTAGGACGATTTGTTTTTGAATCCCTCTTGGATTAAGGTCTTAGATTGTTAGATATAAGGGATCCAAGTGCTAGTTTCCAATGCTGTAGCATACATTCCAGAAAAAATAGTTTTTCAGGCATGCCTTGCTAGCAGTCCCGATTTTGGGATATTACATTAGACTTTGCATTCCTTTGTTTTTTAGCAGGGTTGTTGTGCTTTTTAGCACAAGGGTGTTCCTAATCGGGAATCCCTACCTCATCCTCAGGGAAGGTGAGGTTCTTTGGGTGTCATTTCCTCATTCTGTAATTCTGTCCAAGCTAACTCCTTCAACTACATCGCAGTTCCTCTTTAGAGCTGGGTTGTGTTGTAGGGTGCAGCAAAGGAGGATCACATAGAGTCATTTTTGGGCTCATTTTTCTTTGGAGAGGTAGCCTATCCATTGGAGGATCAGTAAGGAGGGATCCTGGGTATATTTCTACATCTTTAGCATCAGGCCAACCATCTACTGTCCCTCACAACGCATTCATAAACCAGAACTGCGTTATTTTTGGAGGTAGTTGCTGGGAGGGTTCATTGAGCTCATCAGGAGTGTCTATTTCTGAGTTGAGGGATCAACTTTCTATTTAGAAATAATATTGGAGGAGGAAATCAGCATTTCAGATCTTTCATAGCCTCATTATCTTTAGATCCAGTTTGTAGTGACATCTCAACCCTAGTGTTATTTGTCACGTTGTATATTTCTTGGTATTTCTAGCAATCTTTTCCAGGTTGGCTAGAAATCATGTATTAGAGCCCACATATTCTTTTCTGGGAATTTTTTTTGTTTCTATCAGCCATATTTAATTCATGTATATTTACAGCAGAAGCTACACTGATATAGAAAATGCTGTCACTGCTCTCTGACATTCTATACAGTTGCAACAACTCCTATGCTAAATGTTCTGATCGTTGGAGGCTTGTTCCTATTGCTTAAGTGGCTTGAACCTCAACATATTTTTGTATATTGTTGCTGATATATTAATAAAATTATGGCTGCATATTTATCCCTCTCATGTCATGATCAGATTTGTTGTGTTTTACATTATTATGTCTTATATTTCTTCTATTTCCAATTTGGAATATTATAGTGGTATCAGAGCATAATCTTTGCTTAGCCTGCACATTCAAGAAATTATGCCATTAGAAGAAGAAGCTTCTTCTCACAGAAAATAGAAGTTGTACAGAAGAAACAAAGGCATGAATCCATTTGGAGAAATGAAGGAAGATAGGATCTCTCAGCTTCCTTTCCAAACTGTGAAAAATATCAAGGAAGATCTCAAGGAAATGAAAGGGGAGAGGTATAGAAAAATTCCAAGAGGGTTTGAAAGTGAAGCAAGCCCTAGATATTCACATGATGGGTGTGGAAATTCAGCCACACATGCAGATCCACAATGAAGTTTATTTCCCACATTCATTGCAAGAAGGATGGAGGAAGAAGATGCACCGAGGGAGGAAACCTTGAGTGACTATCTTCAGGAGTATGAGTCTCAATCATGGAGATTCAAATAACACTTGGACTTCCAAGTGTTTTTCCAACTCAAGGAAGACAGAAGATCCAAAAACCATAATAAAATTAGGAGAGGTAGAATCTTTCTATCTAACTTTGATGGATCATCAAAGTGCACAACCAAAGCTTGGGTGAAGGAGCTATATTCCTATTTCCAGCTTCACCAAGTTTCAGAAAAGGAGGCCATTAGAGTAGCAGCGCTGCACCTCAAAGGTATGGTCCACGACTGGTGGTTTTTTAGTTATGCTTCATTTAATCATGAAAATTTAAACACTTGTGTAGGGCTCACTAAGAAATTGGTGAGAAGATTTGATATTAGACATTGCGAAACATCTTTTGTTGAACCCAAAAACTCAAAACCTTTTCATGAGCTGGAGAGATCTATTTTGCGAACTCCACTCCATATTTCTATTGAAGGGGATAAAAAAATGCATGATGCCTTGCCAAGGGGAATATCCCCACTTCTTGAAGAACCCTCTTCTATAAATGAAGACATGGAGGTTCCTCCTTCAGGGGAAGACCAAGATCAAGGGTCTCTCATTGATGATGAGGCATTCTCAAATATTGATGAAGAGGATGAGCAGAGAAGAGCTAACAACAATGTACCATTAGGAGGATATACATCCCCACATAAATATGGAAAGGGAGCCTTTGCTTCCATTAGAGGGACCCTTGTGTCTTTGCAAGGAGTTCTAAATGATCCAACATGTGGGAACCAAAGCACAATTCCAGAGCATCATGCATTAGTTTTTATGGATTGTGAGATGGAAGAAGAGAAGGATCAACATCAAAGGAGGATGAGCATTCACCCTTATCTATTTCAGGAGGTTTATACAAAGAAGAAGGAGACTATATTTCATAGTGAAGAGAGGGAAAAATCAGTCCACTCATATATACAGTCTGCTTTAGATCTTGATGTCTCACTACATGGGGGCATTCCACCTGGGAGGCCACCAGATCTAGATTTGGTGGGAGACATCTTACCATTTGATTCACCACTCTTATATCCCAGAGGGGTGGATACTTTGGAGGGGTCTAGTACAACGCAGAGAGTCTGGGTTAGACTCAAGGAGGAGGGAGACATTCTCCCGTTTTCAACATTACCCACTCTCACTACATATAATGCGCTGACAGAAGTTGCTATAGTGATGGAGGATGGCACCTTCATGGTGAAAGGGAGCTACTCCATGGATTTGGAGAAACAAAGGGTACTTCATTTGAGGAAGGAATCCTCCATACATTGGAGTAGATGGAGGCCACTCATGCTTACATTGGCCAAGATTAGGAGGTTCTTTTTGGATGGTAGCTTCTCATGGAAGGCCAACTTCCAAAGGTCACCACTTCTATTTGAGAATGAGCAGCTGCATGATGGGCATGGAAGCATTTTGGAGGATGACTTTAGCATGAGGGATGTCAAAGGAGAAGACAATAGCATGTGGGGAGCTTCACATGTCAGATCTTTAGTTTTGTCTCTTAGGAGGGTTGATCCATATAGGTCTTAGCTTTTGGTAGAGTACTCCAAGGATCTTGGTGCTTACATTATTCTTGATGAACCAGAGGGAGATGATAGATACATGGTAGATGATGAGGTCATCTATTCTTATGGCAGAATCTTCTTGACTAGAGTTTCTGAGCTCAAGGGGAAGCTACTACATGCAACACATATGGACTTTCTTTCCATGCACTTTGATGCATTTCATTCTTTGATGGAGGAGTTCAATTGGGAGGGAATACAGTAGGATATATATCATCATATGGAGAAATGCATATCCCAGATGGTGATGTAGAGTTTGTCATGACCACTTCCCTACTCATTGAGAGTGAGGGAGAGCTTTCAGTTGAGCCATTTCAGCTCAATGACCAAAGTACATAGTAGAGAAGGTACACTTTTGCATTTTGATTTGTACTCCTTTACTTTATATGAGAAGCATGTTGTACCAAGGAGGATTATCCCTTCTTGTGTATTGTATTTTGATGTACTTAAGGCCATTTGCAGCATTGATGTTGGCCATACTATTGGTGGTTTGTGGGGGAGGCCACATGATTCTTGGTGTGCACCATTGGCACCACATTTTACTTTCATGATCCTATCTTGTAGGATGATTGTGCCAGAAACCAAGTGGCTAAAAAGGCACTTGTTATTATTTTTTTTGATCTAGGTAAGGGATGCATTGCACTAGTTCCATGTGTGGAACTATGATCCACCTCCCGGTTGTCATGTGGCAACTTGTTTTCATTTTCTTTTGCTTCCATATATTGATGATGTTCTTATGTTTATGGGAAGCTTTGTTGGAAGAGTGGCACAATATTTGAAGGTGCCCATTGGGAGTATGATTCTCCCTACTATACATGTTGCATGTTTTAGGAGAAACAATGGGAAAACCATGATTGCCACATTACATCTCTTTGCTTCATGTAGGAGGAGCCATTTGGAGAACTTGAGTTCTTGGAGGAGGCACTTCATGGATGATTTGTTTGGTGGGGTAACTTGGGCTATTCTTGGAGGCCAAGTCATTTCAGCCCAAGATCAGCAGCAACCCCATACTTAACATAAATGGAGAGAGAAACAACTTGGGTGGAAACATCTAATCTCTCCATGTAGCTCCAATACATTGCATTAACCGGGGTTTGAGGATTTCTTTGATGAGCTACATAGAATGGTTAATTTCATTTGGATGATAGCATAGGTATGGGAGAATCTCGTTGGGAATGAGATTCCCTATGTTTATCATCACTCCTACCTTGAGGAGGCCATTGGACAGCAAGAAGGTTTCCACTTACACCTTCCACTTTTTCATGATGTGAGCCATTTGGGTTTGCATACTTGGAAGGAACCATTGGAGGGCATATTTATTGCAGATTATTTTGAGCAGTGGTGGGGATCATTGATGAGGAGGCCACAAGAAGAGGAAGGGAGGAATTTTTCTCCACCTTTACAGTTTCTTGAGGAAAAGAAACATTTTGGAGGGGAGGACTCTAATATTCCAAAAATTTAGCCTACATCTAAATGGAATATTATAGTTTGTTTTATCATTAGGTAGATGAATAAGTGGGTAGGGAGGCCCATAAAACCCTTTTAGAAAGAATAATAAAAATCCTAATGTGAAAGGAGGAAGAATAAGTAGTTGGATTAAGCACTTTTGGGTGTGAACAAGGGTTCGATCATGTTGATTCAGTCAACTTTGAACAAGTCAACAACGCTGTCATGGAGGAGTGGAATTTATGATGAGACAACACAGTTTTAGTGGAGGACAACTTGCATGAACTTAGTGACAAGTATGGATGGGACCCAATGTGAGAATGCTCACACACTATATATTGAAGGAATGACAACCATTGTTATTTATGTTTAGATTATCATTTGATATTGGTCTATTTAGACTTTGCATTCCTTTGTTATTTAGCAGGGTTGATGTGCTATTTAGCACAAGGGTGTTCCTGATCAGGAATCCCTACCTCATCCTTAGGGAAGGAGAGGTTATTTGGGCTGCATTTCCTCATTTTTCCATTCTCTCCAAGCTACCTCCTTCAGCTACAACACAATTCCTATTTAGAGCTGGGTTGTGTTGCACGGTGCAGCAAAGGAAGATCACATACACTCATTTCTGGGCTCATTTTTCATTGGAGAGGTAGCCTATCCATTAGAGGATCAACAAGGAGGGCTTCTGGGTATATTTATACATCTTTGGCATAAGGCCAACCATCTACCATCCCTCACAGCACAGTCATAAACCAGAAATGCGTTATTTTTGGAGGCAGTTGCTGGGAGGGTTCATTGAGATCATTAGGAGGGTTTATTTATGTGTAGAGGGATAAGCCTTCTATTTAGAAATACTATTGGAGGAGGAAATCATCATTTTAGATATATCATATTCTCATTCTCTTCAGATACAATTTGCAGTGACATCTCAACCTCAGGGTTATTTGTCACATTGTATATTTCTTGGTATTTCTAGCAATCTTTTCCCAATTGGCTAGAAATAATGTATTAGAGCCCTCATCTTCTTTTCTGGGCATTTATTTTGTTTCTATTAGCCATATTTCATTCATGTATGTTTACAAAATAAACTACATTGATATAGATAGCACTGTCACTGCTCTCCGGAATTCTATACAGTTGCAGCAACTCCTGTGCTGAATGTTCTGATCATTGGAGGCTTGTTCCTATTGCTTGAGTGGCTTGATCATCAAGATATTTTTGTATATTGTTGCTGATATATTAATAAAATGATGGCTGCATATTTATCCCTCTCATGTCATGATTAGATTTTTTTTGTTTTACATTATTATGTCTTGTATTGTTACTAGTTCCAATTTGGAATATTATATTTTGGATTTGATAAAACAGTGACATCTTCAAAATCATTCCTTTGCTTGCAGCATGGAGTTGAACTCATACCTTTTACCTTCTGTGGCCACTTTCCCAAAACCCTAGGTGTTTGGACTACTTTAATACAATCATCAGTGTTGTCTTCTAAATTCTCTATAGCCCTTTCAAGGTCATTCATTTCTGTCCAGTTTACCTCACCTTGTACCATATTTCATCAATCATCTATGAAAGACATTTCTTCATGTTTTTTTTGGTGTGCCTCCTCCATGGTCATTTCTGCATTTGATCCCTGCTTAGCACGCTACTGGCCCAATCAAGCTAAGAACCATAATTCTCTACAAGAACAAGTGTTTCCCTTTCTTCTGCTTTGAGTTTTCTTGACTTAGGAGTAGACCATCTACCTTATCAATTCCTTCTGCTGATGGAAATTTCAACACTTCTACAAAAGTGTCAAGCTTGTCCATTACCTTATGTGTAGACTCTGAAACTGAATGGTAGTCCTCTTTGGAAAATTTCAGATCTTTTCTTGAATAACCATGTATCAACATTTCAAGAACTCTGAACCATATTTTAACAAATAAAAACAGTGTTTGAAACACCAATGATTGACCTTGGACCATATGAAACCCTAATTTGACCTAGTGGGAGGATCCTTTGACCTGGTCTTTGACTAAAAATTGGCTTGGAGCCTTCAAGTGTAAAAATAGAGTATTGACAAAGTGGTATATTGTCTATAGAGATCAAAAATCCAATATACTTGATTTATCTAAAGAGTCTACAGAGATAGTTTTGAGATCATCAATGCTTGAAGAACCTGGTGAACATGGGAAGGAACATGCTAATAGGTAATCCTAGATTGAAAGTGGAGTCATGGGCAAAGGAAAAACAGAGTGATGATGTTATAGGTGGGAAAAAGGATGGAGATGAGTGGCACAAGCCCATAAGGAGTCCTTTTACGAGTGGCAAGGTGACCATGGAATGACAAAATGGTAGAATAGTGAAAATTTTTCTATAAGGATAATGAAGGAAGCGAGATTTCTAAAACTCACAATATTTAGGGAATTTTGTTTTTAGAAATCTAGAACCAATATTTAGTCATCTATAGATAGTAAAAATTACTGATGACTAATAGGTCTGACCTTGGGTCTCAATGTATCTAGGTGTTAATACATCATAATTTGATTCAATTGATGATTGCTAATGACCCCCCCGAGGCTTATTAGTTTTGCTATGATCTATAGAGGTTCTCTCTCTTCTCTCACCATGACTCTTTTAATATATTCTACCCTTTCTTCTTCACGTGTTAGCCAAGATGATAAATCCATTAATTTCATATCACCCAACATGGAATTTGGGTCCCAATGGTTCATATCAGTTAGAATTTTGCTGTGCATAAAGAATTCATCCATTATATCCCTCTCTCCTACACAAGATTGTTTTCAGAAATCAATGACCTGTCTATAGTTTTGAAAGGGTAAGGAGCCATGTTGCGCTAAGGTTATGATTTGGAATTGTAACCATTTCTACTTGAGAAAAACTGCATAGGACTTTTAAAGTTGTCTATATTTCATGGCCTCCATGCAAAGGATGGCTATAGTTAAAAGTTGTTTTTCCTTTTCCTGTAGTTGCCCTTGCAGCCTCATGTTCTCTTCTTCTGCTGCTTGCAATTTAGCTTTCACCATAGATTATCTGAGCCTTACATCAACCAAATATTCACCTATTTCAAGGAGTCTTTCTTCCATCAACCCCACATCCTCAACGTTTTTTTATTTTTCTATATACACCATCTATGGGTGCACCCTCTTTCTATATCTATCTCATGTAGGAGGGGAATTGTGAATTTCTTAGGGATCATTCTCCCTCCCTCAATGAGCTTGTAATAGGATCCAAAATTAGGCTGTGGGGTAGGTTCCTGAAATTCTATTTTGTTTTTCAAAGGTTTGTGGGAAGGTTATTGTCTTTTAGAGTTTTTGTTCAACTTGTATCCTCTATTTCACATCTTTTACTTCCATTTGTGCACTCTTCCCCTCAATTTGTGCCTTATGTTCTTCTTTCTGTGCATCCTTCTCTTCCTGTAGCATCTTCTATGTTTCTTGTAGCATGCTTTGTTTTTCCTGTAATACTCCCTTCTCTTCTTTTTGGATGTCAGTGGGTGCTTCTGGCTATTTGAAGGGTGATTATATGGTGGTGTACTTCCTTACATAGTCTATGGGAGTCTTAGGTTTTGGCTTTGGAGAGGTGACCTCCTCAGTATTTCCCTCATCTGGTCCTACCTCCTATTTATTAATTGGGGACCCCTCAATGGTAATTGGAAATTTTCTGGGAGTATGGGGTCTTCCTTGTCTCACTTTAGTGCTTTTCCTTTTTTTTAAATAAATAGGGGTTTGTCTTGGCATTTTCTTCTTGTATTTGACAGGATTTCCCAAGGTATTTATAGTGGAAACCACCTCATCCTCAGTGTTCCCTGGTGATAGAATAGTTTTCTGAGGGGATATATTAGTTTCCTTTGGTTTAGTGGTTTGTTTAGGACTCAAGTCCTTCTCTTCTAAAGTCTATTCCTTTTCTTCCTCATCATCTCCTTCTTCTGCCTCTACCTCTTCTTCTTTATCTTCATGTGTTTCCATTTCTGTTGTCCTCTCTATCTCTTCTTCCTATTATATGGTGTCTCTACCCCCACTGCTGGACACAAGGGTTTCCCCAAGAGTAATGCTCTGGGTTCCTATTAGTGCCGCTCTATCCATGTCTCTGAATTTGGACCATGGGAAAAGAATTTTTAAGTTGTTTAGGGAATCCTCCACTATCAGCTTAATAAGGTCATGATGATATAATACTTTATGCTTCCCTTCCCTAACATTTTGGCTCATGTCCATGATGGAATGGAGGAGGAAGTAAGGTACATTCAATCTCTGGTTAAGAAGAAAAATTTCTTGGTATCTGATCTCATGCAATAGCCTATAGTGATAGTTATACACTATGCTTAATCTACCTTCACAGGAGATGTCTATTAAGATTTTATAAGTTACCTCATCCTATGGGTAAGGAAACATTTCTCTCCTAAATCCATTCTTATCTTCCATAGGTCTCTCACTAGACCTAAAGAAATTATACTTTGTAGTGGCACTAGTGGCCTTGTCTTCCCTATTCCATTTGATGCCTAGAGGCAGTGTGGTTACTATGTTAATCACTTCAGGGCTTATGGTAATGGCTAATCCTCTTATTATAGTGGTGGCACTAACATCTGATTGGGAATTTAAATCCATATAAAACTCAAAGGAAACTTCATCATCATATCCATTTAATAATTCAAATGAGCCTAACCATTGATGTCTCCTAAATATATCTACTATAGGAGGGTGAAAATGAATCATTTTTGTGTCTAAAGGTTCTCTCGTGTTGAACCCACCCCCCATGTCTTCTTACTGCTCTTGACTATGTGTAGGAAAGGTGTTTCCTTTATGACCTTAGTTTTTAAATTAGTGGTAACATAGGGTCACAAAGCTTCTAATCACTCCAATTATATGTACTGACCCTTTATTTCCTTCACACAAAACCCTTCAATTTCACAATTTTATGACTATTGACTTCAAATTTGTTTTAGGAGAATTTGTGTGAAATTATGATGGATATGTGAGGTGATGCAAAATTACTTCTTAGACTAATGCTGTGAGATGAAAAATGGAAATTTATTGAATGAACTGGGCCTTTTTTTGCATGCATATACCTCCTTTATCCTCTTGCAACATTGTTGTGTAGGTAAATCCCCTCTGCGGACAGAGGTGATCCCTCTAGCCCTAGGGTGGGTCTAGTAGCAAGAGGACTTTATAATGCGTCAATTCCTAGTTAATGAATGAAACTAAGTCAGGATAGATGTCCTACCTTTTTTCCAGCGTAGTTGTCATAGCCGTGGTAGCAATCTCTTGATCTTCGTCCCGAAACATTGCAGTCCTTCAGCAATGGTACTCAGGTGCTTGCACAAGGATCAGAGAACAATAGCAGCATACGAAAAAATATTTGCATTCATAACTATCTAATTGGTCAAGGAGAATTAAAAATATTGCACAATATTAATCATACCAAATGCAAGACGGGAACCAAAACATCAGTTATATATTAATTAAGAGAAAGAAAAATATTACAACGAAATGAGCCTTGACATCGCAGCCTCCTTCATTGGGTCCAGTTGAAACGCGTCTCGAGCATTCGTCGGGGAATGGGACTTGGAGAGGAAATTAGCCTAGAATCTCTCTCGACAAATGTCTCTCTATGCTCTATCTCACACTAGCTATATCAATTTTTTTTAGTTATTCTCCAAAATGTTCAACTAGCTACATCTATATGAGAGAGATGCATTTATATGAGAGGAGGAGGAGGTCAGGATCCCTCAAATGGTGGAAGGGATGCCTTATCCTTTGGGAGGTTGCTCAAAAGTAGGAAACAAGAAGCGAAAGGAAGATTTTCGATGTTATTCAGTTGAACAAATCATGCTGACTCCACTCACGAAGTGGTTGGAAATGGAAAATTCGCTTCTATATTTAAAAAAATTTCCAAAAACATCTCGGCGCGGGCAGTCCACTGAGACAGAGCGTCAATGGGCATGGGGCCTAGTGTTAATCTTCTCTATTGGCGCGAGGCTATAACTGCCTGCTAGTGCCGACCCAAAATCATGTGTTTTTGATGGTTTGTTCCAGGAATAGTCAACAGAGGAAATGTTCTTCTCATGGAAAGGGATGCAATGACACTTTTTGCAAGGAAAGAAACTATATATAAGTCACATAAATGGTCCTCCAATGTGTAGGATGGGGATTGTAGGGATGGTGACAAAATTCTGTGTAATAGATGCCCCCTAAAGCATGAGGTCCGAGAGAGAGGGAGGAGTGAAATGATTTACGAGAACACGTTCAAACCAAACACTGTTGTCGGAAGACCTGCAAGTACAAATACAACCGATATCTCTGATACATGAACATGTGACATGGGAACAACCATCCATAATAGAGTACATATAAAAACAATATCCGAGGTATGGATGCAACCATCTAGCAGTAAGGATCAATAAATAGACTTAGGTATGGTTGCAACCATCCAATCAAAAGAGTCATGCATATAGTCATGATAAACCAAAATATTTTGCAGCCTGGATTTTATCAGACAAAACCCAGGATATTTCTCTCCATATTGACTTGAACAAGTACAAATTCAAGCATGTGAATATGTGATCTGACATTGAACATGCAAGAAAGTCACCTGATTACCAGCCAATGATGTAAGCTATTAACAGGCATGAGAGAAACCACCAATAATGACAATGGCTCTCAAGGTATAACAAGTACAATCCACAAAAAATGAATAGTGATCTAGCATCAAACACTTGCAGAATCACTCGATCGAAGGCCAATGATGAGGACCTGTCGTCGAATGCAAAGAACTTGCCATTGAGGCATGCATGCTCCAAGGTACCAGAAGGGAGTCTCTAGATCAACTTCTTAGATAATCAACTAAAGTTGACAGGAAATTTCCTAGTTGAAGGTGGGCCATAATGTTTCCCACATCATCGAAACGCGATAAAGGAATATGATGATAGTGAAATAGGACCGAACAGAGAGGATTAGAGGGAGGTTGAAAACTGCAAATGGAAACTTATCTTAAACATATCAGCAACACGAATCTAGATTTGGAATTATTTGACATCAAGGGATCTGAGGTCATGACGACGTGGCAAAGAGCAGATGAGCAGTCAAAACAAATTACCAAAACCCATGGAGGCAAAAATGACAAAATAAGATGTCCCCATCCTGACACGAATGTAGATGAGTGTCATGTTCAAGAGTGACATACTGCCGAAACAAATGAGAAATGGTTCCATTTTCCCCCACCATTGCTGGCGAGTACCCCAATTATTTTTGGAAAACAAGCTTGAAGGGGATAGCATATGCTTGTCATGTAAGTTTTTCCTTCGGAAAAATCCATCCTAGTACATTTTATGAGCCCTAGGAAGGAGGAAATTGGTTACCTCATGGTGATGGTTTCCGATGTCATTTAAGTTTTAACAAGTCCGACAAAGGAAGAACTCGACATATTTTCATGTTTAGAGAGTTTGAAAAGAAGCGGAAAAGAAAACTCCAACAGGTCCCTTTTCGTAGGTAGTATCACAGATCCGAAAAGGTAGAAAAATATGTCTGAGAGAACCTCTTAGTCGCGATAGGCTAAGGTATTCCTTTTTCATAAATAATCTATCCCACCCCGAAAAAGGGGTAAAAATATACTGGGTAGATATTGTTTCGCAGCCATTTAACGAGTTCAAAATGACAAGATTCTCGACAATGTTTTCAATTTTCGAGAGTCAGAAAAGAGATGAAAGATGACTCTAACAGTGACTTTTTCATGCTTTTATCAAGTCCAAAAAAGTATAAAATACCACTCGTTACTTCATCATCATCACATTGAGGACCTGTCACTACACAAGAGATGTACGTAAAACCCATTTTTTGAAATAAAATAGTGAAATAATCGAAAAATATGCTTTAAAACCTAATTAGGGTTCTTGAAAAGCTAAAAAATGCCAAAAATGGTAAAGGTAAATTACTTTTCACTTTTACCTCTTGTGAGAAATTTGTTACCCTTTTTTATAGTGATTTTGCGGAGCTGACAACGGGCAATCCAGAAAGCCAATCGTGAATCCGTTTGTTCCAGGTAAGAACTGAGATCCTACCCTACATTTTGATAGAATTTTCATTACCTACAACCCCATTTTTGTATATTTATGGGGGGGATTTTGTAAAATTTAGGGTGCAATAGTCGGCGCAAGTATCAGGCATGAACTCGCACCAACCGACCTAAAAATGGAATGGAGGCACGCCAATTGGGGTGAATATTTTTAAAAGAGTTGCACCAACCGTGGTGACCATTTTTAGCTTGTAGATTCAAAAAATGAGCCCAATTTAACCAGTTCAAAAGAATTATATTTGGCTAATGACAACCATATGGATGTTTTTGCAGGTTTGAAAGGACAAAATGGTGATTGAATGGAAAGAATGAGAACACAGTGAAGAAGATGAGTTAGCCATGGGAAATGTGAGATGCATGGAAGCTCTCAGAGATTGCGGGCTCAATAAATTCTTTATGGCACCATGTCTCAAAGCTCAACCAGAGCTATTGCAATATTTGATTAGTGTCTAGTACATTGATCAGGAAAAATTTATTATTCACGATCAGGAAATTGAGATTAAGGTCTGATATATTTACTTCATAACTGGATTGCCGCGGAGGGGGGTAGTACCAATCCTGACCAATACTCGGCCAACAATGGAAACCATGAGTATGGTTATCAATAGAGTGTGCTAAGGGGCAAGGAAAGGGTCCAAAAGCAAAAAGGTTGACATCCAAACTATTCCGGATTTGGCACTAAAGGTAGTGCTGCACACCATCATGCGAGCTGCTCGACCGCAAGCTTCGCACAAGGCTACAAAATCACAGCTACTTATTGCTATAGATTGCATAGCATCGACCCTCTACAACTGGGTAGAGGCGGTAACAATCAACATGAAATGCCAACTAACAAAATGCAAGAAAAACAAGTTTAAGTAGTTCGGTTACAGGTCCATATTGGTACCTTTCATCTTGGAATGATTACTAATCTTCCAACGTCAGGAGGTGATAGTTCCGACACCACCAGCCCAGGAGCCACGGATGGTCCATTGGGCAGCTTTGATGCCAAGGTCAGGGGGCAGTAAATAGATGTCCTAGAGATCGAAGTTATTTGAGTGGCTCCGTTGACAGCTGATTTTTGTGGAGGACTAGCCCTACTCTGGCATAGATTTCACCGGTGATGCAGATCTCCCACTCTCGGAAGGAGAGGATTGGGATGAAGCATTAGGTAAGATTCATTTTTTATTTTTATCAGTATTATGATTTTTTGTTATGCATGTTCTGAAATTAATCCATGTAATTTCAGATGTTGGCCCAGAAAGGCCTGCATGCATGTCGCCAATAGCGCGGAGGATTCCTCACGACTTTGATGTGGCCCCTCATGGTGAGGGAGGCGAGGAGGAGGAAATCATATGAAACTTGGAGGGAATGTACCGTGGGATCCTAGACTATGTGAGATTTGATGATGTTCCTCGCGCGTACCAGAGACATAATTCAAGGGTGTCAAACCATGTTCACCACTTGTTGAGGCGACTTGTACGGGCAGTGATGTGTTATCATGAGCATCACGCAAACTAGACACCTAGGTTTTATTTCTGCATATTTTTTGAGAGACATTATGTCTCAGGATGTAACCGAAACATACACTTTTTTTGAACTTATGATGCACTTGGATGCAAACACTCGATATATATATATATATATTCATGTATGGATCTTGTCATGTGATGATGATTTTTTGTAAATTACGTAAATGTCTATCTAATACAATATTAACTATTGTATCAGTTAACACATTCATTCGTCTAGGAATATGTTGATATGTAACGTAATCAAAATTTATTTCCAGTAAACGAACACGCAAATACAACCTTAAGATGTGAGGGTTTCTAAGAGAATAATGCACATTAAGTTGAAGTACAAGAAGTTGTGAGTCTAGGTTGAAAATCAATGCACGAATGTCGATAGTAATGGCCTCAATTAATAGTTCAATAATATCACTATATTCAACGACATTGTTTGTAGTTCGTCCTAGATAGATACCTTGAAGGTCTATCAAATCACCAGCAGGATCATAGATCACCCAGGCTGCTGAAGACAGGTTTTGGGTACTGCGTGAAGCACCATCTGCGAAACCGACATAAGGGGTAATAGACATATGCACAATAACCAATGATCCAATAAGAAGGAAAATTCTCGTAAAGCACACCAAGCCAAAAATGTACAAAAATGAAAAAAATACCTATGTACAAAGAAACATGCATGAATGAATCATGCATAGTACTTTTTAAGGTACAACCCATTTTTGGGCTAATCCAGTGGATGATCTTCATAATCAATAAGCTCATAAGCCCCATTCTGCATAATTCGTTTAACAATGTAGGGCCCATGCCACATGGGTTGAAATTTTCCTGCCACTAGCTTATCATGAGCTTAGTCATACATGAGGATTCATGTCTCCTTTTATAAAGGAACGAGGGGAAACTGATTGGTCAAAATGAGCTTTGACCTGATTTTTCTATGCTTCTATGCCCAGGGAAGAAAAGAGGCGAGTTTCATCAAGCCTCTCTAAATATAGAAGATGCTCTTCTTCTGGTGAAGTACTTGGTAGCAATTCAACAACTAGCTTGAGAGAAGGAATTTCACATTCAATCGGAAGGGTAGCTTCTAGACCATGGACAAGCTGGAATGGTGTGAATCCGATCACGTCCTGCACTGAAGTTCAGTAGGCCCAAAGAGCTTAAAACAACATGAGATGCTAGTTTTACTTGTGCATCCCAATCGTACGTTAAAGCATAGTGATGAGAAATTTGTTCACAGCTTTAACCTGGCCATTGGCCTGAGGGTAGTACGGTGTTGAGCTATCGTGACACAGACCCAACTTGGAAGTCAACTCCGCTACCATGTAATGCCGAAAATGGGAACCATGATCAGTAACAATGGCTTGAGGGACACCAAACCTAGAAATGACATGATTGAATAAAAACTATGTTGATGTCTTACCGTCAGCCGTAAGTGTAGGCATTACTTCGGCCCATTTGGTGAAGTAGTCTATGAATACGATGATATAAGCATGCCCCCTAGCCGAGTGAGGGTTACACATCATAAAATCGATGCCCCACTTCACAAAGGGACGAATGGTAAATATAGGGTGGAGATGGGAAGGTGATGCATGCATCTTGCGCTGATAGATCTAGAAATCATGGCACTTACAGAAAGTGAAAATAAAGTCTTTAAAGATGGTGGGCCAAAATTACCTAGCACAAATAATATTTTGTGTAGTAGCATATCTAAACATGTGACCGCCATAGGCGCCACTATGAGAATCATTCAGGGCCTTTTCAGCCTCCTTGAGAGTCAAACACCGACGGAGAATGTAATCAACTTTGATGCGGTAAAGTGTATCTTTGACTATGTGATAGCGTTGCAATTGATGAAGGATGCGTCAGCGATAATCCTTTGTCAAATCATATCGGAAGGTGGAAGTTTGAAGATATACGATGATATCATCGTATCAAGGATCGAGGGTAATAATCAGAAAAAGCGTGTCATCTGGAATGCATTCCTCGAAACCAAATGGAGAAGAATCGGAAGGGAGAGAGCAAATAAAATTGGCGAAGACTAATGACTTCTTTGACTTGGCGGTAGTGAAATCCAAATCAAACCCTTGGAGGATGACAATCCACTTCGAGTACTTTCCCCCCAGCAATTGACGAGTCAATTTGTAGGTCATATGGTTGCAATAAGAAATCACAGTCACTATGCACAAGTGAATATAGTGACGAAAATGCTGAACATATTGAACACCAACTTCTCGACATGTGCATATCGTGTCTCAGTATAGAGAATACTGTGACTTAGATAGTAAATGACATGCTCGTCACCATCATCATCGTCTTGTACCAAAACCATGGCAATCATGCTAAATGCGACGACCAAATAGTGGGAGTAATCATGATGATAATTTGGAGGACAAAATAGAGGAGCATTAACGAACAATGTCTTCAGTGCATCGAAGGGATTTTGGGTGATCTCATCCCAGAGGAACGTGATGCCTTGCTTCAGTAATTGTGTAAATCCTTTGGCTACTTCAGCATAGTTAGGTATAAAACGACATAGGAAATTAGCTTTCCGCTACAGACCCTGCAGTTGATGTAAAGAGGAAGGAGAGGGGAGATTAATGATAGCTTCAAATTTGAGTGGATCGAGACGAATCCCTTCTTTGGAAGTGATAAACCCTAAGAGTCTACTGGAGTCAATGAACAAGATGCACTTATGCGGATTGAGCCATATGCTATATCATCGACAGCGAAGAAAAATCTGACAGAGATGATCAGGATGGTCTTTACACTTAGCCGAATGAGTCGGAAGGTCATCCAGATAATACTAAACAATGCACTTGATATCATGGAAATCATATGACATTTCTCGCTAAAATTTAGCCCCAACATTTTTACGACTGAAAGGGAGCTTTTTATAGGCGAAAGTACCCCAAGGAAAAATAAAGGCGGTCTTATGTTGATCGGCTGGAAGAATATTAATCTCATTGTACCCAGAAAACTCGTCCATAAGGGAAAAAATATCACTCCCAGTACAGTCATCAATGATTTGATCAATAAAAGGAGTGGGATAATTATCCTTAGGGCAAGCACGATTAATGTCATGGTAATCAACGCAAACCCAAATGGTACCTTGTTTCTTATCTACAAGAACGATATTGGAAACCCATTATGTCAAGGGAATCAGATAGATAAAACCGGCTTTAAGATGTTTTTCAACTTCTCCCTTAATAGTGGCCACCTTTCTAGGGTGCATAAGACAAAGACGCTGGAAAATAGGTTTTGCACCAGGATAGGTAGGAATCTCATGCACCACTATACTTGGATCGATGTCGGGCATCTCTTCGTAAGACCATGCGAAAACGTCACGAAACTCTTGGAAGAGACTAGTATAGACCTGGCTCTCATCAGGAGAACAAGTCACCCTAATATGGATGTTCTCTACAACCCCTGGCTTAACTAAGATGTCAATAGGCATCGTCTATGTGATGTTTCTCAAGTTACCTTCTGCAAAGACTTCATGTGTCAGGATAGCAATTTGAAGCAGAAGAGAAGGAACTTGAGAAGTGAACCTCTCGAGACAAGTAGACATGGTCCCAAGGCCGGGCATGAATGAGGAATGATGATGACTATCGTCCCAAGGAGGATCTTCAAGAGACATAGTTTCCATGATGGCCTCATCAGAGGGAAATATCTCTCGTAAGGGATCAAGTGAATCTGAATCGCCGAGCCAAGGGGATTGAGAATAAGTGTCAAGAAATATGCCCAAAGGAGCATGATTAGGAGGTGGAGGATCTAAAGCCAAAATAAGTTCACAATAATCAATATCGATCGGACTTAATGACATTGAATCTCCAAATGAATCAATCTGCTCAGGCAAAGGGATAATCCATGGGTCAGAAGACCTGGAAATCATATTAACCTAAACAATGTTGTGTGGAGGAAGAGGAAAAATACCCATGAGGGTAGGATCTTTGAAGACACCCAACCCTACGCTCTTGTAAGGCGTAGGAATTTTATCGACGTATGAAAAGTTTCTCTGGAAAATGAAGAAATGAAAGAAGACAACTGATCGAAAGTAACGATCTTTCCTTCGTGAGGAAATAGAAAAACATGAAAGAGAGTGGACAGAATGCACAACATTGCATGAGTCCAACTGCGACCGAGGAGAAGATTGTAATTGAGCGTGGCGTCAACTAGTTCGACATCAACGTTGACTGTTTTCCCTTCTAGAGTAATCGGTAAACTAGCGAGAACACCAAGAGGTTTAGATTCTCTTCCATCAAACACTTCTAGAGAATTTGAAGATCAATTGAGAACTAGGGAACCGATATATTTCCAGCATAAAGATGACATGATGCACGTAGATGCACCCTCGTCCATGACCGCTCGATGGATATTCATTTTATTAACCTTAACTTGGATGATGAGCGCAAGATGGTGAGGGAGATGTGGGACGAAATTCTCCAAGTCGAAAGTGATAAGGCTCGAATCAGCAAGATCAACCCCACTGATGGCAGATAGCAAAGCCTTCCTTTATGTTGAGCAGCACGAGCATTAGGATTGTAAGAAGATTTATGGAGTACACCTTTGGAAGGTGGTTGGACAATGGGCTCAGTACTGGGCCTTTCAATCTGAAGAGGGCCAGAAGCAAGCAGAGGAGGAGGACCATCAACAATCTCTTTCCCCTCTGCCTGACACAGTTCAGTATAATAGTTCGATTGAGTAGCAATAGAAATGGATGCAAGAATGTTCATCATGAAAACCTAAGAGCCAAATGGGGTAGAGGACTGAGATTTCTCTACCAACTATGTTTACTGTGACAGAAACAGTTCTTTGAGAATAGTGGGAGTTCCCTAGGTGTCTTTGAGCAATGGACTCACTTTGGCCCGCTGAGGAAAATCCTTGGTGTAGTGCTCTTCGTCACAATCAAGCAAGGGTATTTCGGTCTATGTTATGAACCATTATCAACACGAGATTTCTGAGAGTCCTGTTTTAGGGTATTAGCTTTGGCCTTACCTTTTCCTTTCTTTTTACCTTTGGAATTTTTATCCGCTGAATTGGCTTGAACGACATTCACTTTTGTGGTTTTACTAGAATACAGGATTGGCTGAGAAGCAGTATCATTAGAAGGAGCATATTTTTTCTTCCCAGAATTTGGAGGAGGAGACTTCCGAGAAGTGTGAGACACAGAACCAATGATACAGTCAAGGGATGGCGTCGCTAGTGCTTTAGAAGTTCTAGGTCCTGGAGCATCAGGCAAGAGTTCATATAACGTGTTGGATTGAGAGTACACAAGATCAAGGTACTGGGCACAAGAAATGGCTTGTTCCTAAGCAACGCATGCCCCCAAAGCAATGTTCTTCAAAATCGGAGCAACGAAGGAGGTAGTAAACCAATCAGTTAGAAGATGATCAGGAATGTCAAAATTTATCAGATGACGATGACGCCTCGATTCATGAATATGATATGAGATATGAGTAGCTCGATCTTGCTTCAAGGATGTGAGGAGGTGCGTCCCGGTTTCATACCAAACCAATAACTAAAAGTGTGTGA
Organism: Pinus albicaulis; assembly: GCA_034641835.2. Lineage (NCBI taxonomy): Eukaryota > Viridiplantae > Streptophyta > Pinopsida > Pinales > Pinaceae > Pinus > Pinus albicaulis. Next base: position 635,768,675 of record CM076579.1, read on the forward strand.
AAAACGCCATGGCTAAAAATTTGAAATCTTGGAAGACAGCATGAGATAACTCGATGTACCACTTAACAACGACACCAGTAAGATTCCATTGGAAAATACGAAGTCAGATAGAATCGTCAACCCAAAAGTTAGAGGAACACCAAAGATGGTATGTCATAACATGCACTTGGGGGTCTTCTCCAAACTTACCCTCAAACTTGGGACAATCACCAGGAATTTTGGTTGGAACTGGAGGCCAATACAGGTTATGAAGGATCAGATCATTCATCAAATTTGACACATTAGGCAGTTCCAACGTAGCGAGAAAAGGAAATTGAGGATTAAAAGGCATCGCAGGTCGTTCATAAAGACCAGTGTTAGCATTCCACCCAGGTTGAGAGAAATTCTTCCCCCATATGTTTTGTTTGGGATGATTCTATCCATGGGGGTTATAAGCAAGATAGTGCTAACCATACATGGGTTGAGGACTAGGATATTGATTCTGAGCATACCACTGAGGTCCTTGCTAAGCAACATATGGATTTTGCTGTGGAATGTAACCATTGCCTTGAGGTGGATTATACACCATCTAGGATTGAACTTGAGGATAATAAGTGAAACCTTGGGGAACACTATATACCACCTGATATTGACCTTGAGGGGGGTAAGTAATGCCTTGAGGCTGAACAAGTTGTCCCTGCAGAATAGGTTTAACTAGATATTGAGGTTGGATAGGCTGTCCCTGCAGCATAGGTTGGCCTGGATACTGAGGTTGGGCAGGTTGTACCTGCAGGGAAAGTTTGCCTAGATACTAAGAGACACTGGGTTTCCCTTGTGGAAGAGGTTGGCCCAATGGTTGGGATGGGCTAGGTTTCCCCTAAAAACCATGTTGACTGTAATATCCCATAATGGAATAATGCATTGATACACAAACATAATATTTGTAACACAGAAAATGTACATGTAAGTTTATGATCAACATAGATATAGATAGAATAGCTGAGCCATTTTATTCATAGGATAATATTCAGTTACAACAGTGTACAAAATATGAGGTAATCTAGCAAAAAATATGGCCTAGAATGACCCTGAAAACATGCCAAAAGTAGGCACTGTATAACTAGAGAGCTACTGGAAGCAAATGCTGCGTTGTCCCTTTAGAAAATAATGAATATATGACTGTAGGCTGAAAATTGAAATGTAGATATATGGAAGTCTGGAGCTTTGATGATGCCAAGATTCTAGATCTGGGCTCTATGATGGTAACCCAAGATAACCGAGAAAGGATTTCTCAGATCTGTCAATCTAATAAAATCACCCTCTTGTGGTTTCACTATACAACTACTGGGTGTGCAGATCTAAAGCTAGATCTAACAAATAGATGGCTGAAATATGTCACAAGATCATATCTAAGCTTGAAGGGTTGATCCCTTCCCTAGATCCTGAAGCTATAAGCTCAAGATCTAGCTCCTCAATCCTTGTCTAAAGACTGTAGCTGTTGCTACACAACTGCTCATAAAAATTGTGTTGTAAAGGAAGGAGGCTCTCTAGCCTGTTGCTAAGATGTGAAATGTAGCTCAGAAATGATGGAAATAATGTATACAAATGGTCCTCCACTGGATTACTAGCTGAAATGCTAGAAACTTCTCTTCTCCCTTTGATCTACAAGAATGGACTCCACAATTCCTGATGGGATTGCTAATGCTGGGAGATGAATAATAGATGGCTTGATGCCTGATATATATTTGAAGCACTAGAAGGCTTATCTTGAAGCTCATGGTGATAGGATGAATCCTTCACTGGTTCCTCAACTGAAATATTGAAGGACAACCTCCTCCTCTCAAACTGATCTTTAGAAATGTGCAATTTTTGAATATGGATGTTCTACAAAGAGTAGGAAAAATATGGCACCAATGCCTGATGATGAATGAAGTACTATACTCTTTTAAGAGATACTCAACGAAAGAGGTGGGATTCCCAACCAGGAACACCCAGTGCTAAACAACACTTGAAATATTAGCTAAACAACCAAAGAAAGCATGGAATGTCAGAGGAAAATTCGAGATCTAAACAGATCATACATCAATAATAATCTGAAAACCATCCTTCGATTTTTCCTTCATCTTCATTATATAGTTTGTGAACCTTTTGATGCCTTGGCCCACCTCATAACGACGCTGTACATGTGGACATAGCTCTCCATGTTGATTGCATTGTCTCTTCATGATCTCCATCATGTGTGAATGTAATGATCACCCTCTCCATCATGTGTGCATTAATGCACCACTTCCTCCATCATCTCATCATAAATGATCTATGATATTACATTTGATCCCTTCCAAGATCTTAGTTAACTGCTTCAACTTCCATGATCTTTCTCATTAATGAGACATTATCTCCACTCCTTTCACATTAAGTAGTTGCTCCACCACTCCATTATGTAGAGCTAGATCTGAAATATCCACATACACACATCAAAAGTGGATTTTATTTATATTTGGGGTTTGTGGGTCCCTCCACCCTCTTATTTACTTAATTAATTATGGAAATTAAGAACTCTAATACTCGAATTATGTTGTGGAAATGTTGGGAATATTACAGTCCTCCCCGAAAAAATGTTGCTTGACCTCAAGCAACTGCAAAAGTGGATTCCACAACAAACATCCTCCCTCCAAATGGCACCCTCATGTGGAAGGCATTAAAATATTTCACAATGTGCCATGCATGTCCAACTCTAAATATGCCTCTCTAGAATGTCTAGAATGGCCTCCAACCGAAAAGTTAGATACCCTTCCTCATCAATGAATCTTCAAGTGGCAACCATATGATGAAAAAATATATCCTCAACACATGAGATAAATAAGATGAAGTGGTTCATTCCCAAAGTGGAAAGTCCCAACTTAGGAACTATCTCTCCAACCCATGATACATAGAGTAGATTTCATCTATCAATGCTCACATCATTAGCCCCATTGGCCATGTAGGAATCAAAAATCACAAACATAGTTGTAATATCCCAAAAGGGAGAATGCAGTAATACTTAAACAAAATATAAGAACTGCAACTAAGTAAACAATAAATCTCAATGCAACATCAGAATTTACAGCAAAGCTGAGCCATTTTATTATATGGAGATGAATCAGTTACATAATGTAGAAAAAGATGAGTAGATCTAGCCCAAGAGATGGCCTAGAATCACCCTGCAATGATGCTACAACTAGCATTGCATAACTGGTGAGCATACAGGAAGCAATATTGCACTGTCCCTTCTGCTGAAGATATACATGTACTACTGCAAAAAGGAAATGCAAATCTAGGGAGCTCAAGAGCTCTGATGATGCCAAGATTCAAGATCTGGCCAATGTGATGGGAACCCAAGATAAACCAAAAAGGGTTATCTAGACCTACAACTTTGTAAAATCACCCTCCTAGGGTTTAATCCTTTGTTTGCTAGGTTTACAGATCTGAAGCTAGATATGATCTATAGATGGTTGCAATATGATATATAAACAGATCTATGCTTTGAGGGTTGATCCATCCTTCAGATCTACAAGCTAGGAGCTTGAGGTCTTGCCTTCTCTTCCTCCTCCTTCAAGTTGCAGCAACTTATTATGCAGCTGCTACAGAAACTGCATTTTACAAGAGAGAGAGGCTTTATTCTTGCTGAAATATGTTTCAATAGACTCTAGGCTAATGGAAATATTGTATACAATGTGAAGGAATGTTCCTCCACTAGATTAATAGCTGAAATGCTAGAAAATTCCTTCCTCCTTTGGATTTGCAATGTTAGACAGCGTAATTATAGATGGAATTGCTGCTACTAGGGGTTCAATAACTCTTGGACTGATGGAAGATATTAAATGAAGCTCTGGGAATGCTAATCTTCAAGTCCAAGGTGATAGGAATAAACCTTCACCAGTTCTCCAGTTGAAGTACTGAAGACAACCTCCACCTTCCAAAATGATCTTTAGAAATTGTGTAATTTATGAAAATGGATGTTGTACAGATGATGGAAATGATAAGTGGTACCAATTCCTGATGTAGAATGAATTAAAACCCTCTTCCAAAAGATCACTGAATGAAAGAGGAGGGATTCCCGACTAGGAAAACCCTGTGCTAAAAAACACTTGCAATCTTTGTTACACAGCCCAAGAAAGCAATGGAATGTCACATGACAATTCCAGATCTAAACATACCTCAAAATCTATAATCAACATCATTCCTTCATTGTTGCCTTCATCTCCTTTATATACTTTATGAGCCTTCCTATGCCTTGGCCCTCATATAAACTGCGTTGTGCATGTGGACATGATCCTCCATGTTTGACTGCGCTGTCTCTCCAAGTCATCCATCATGTCTAGGTGCAATGTGCACCCTCTCCATCATGTGTGCATTAATTGCACAACTTCCTCCATCATCTCATCATGAATGCTCCATGATATTATGTTTGACTCCTTCAAGATCTTAGGTGACTGTATCAACTTCCATGATCTATCTCATTAATGAGACATGATATCCAATCAATTCATATTAGTAGTTTCTCTACTACCTCCTTTATGTATATCTAGGCTTAATTAATCCACATTCACACAAAAAAAGTTGATATTTATTCATCGTGAGGATTATGGGTCCATCCACCCTTTTATTTACTTAATTCATTAAGAAAATTAAGAACTATAATATTCCAAATATCATGTGAAAATTTGGGAATATTACAGTCCTCCTCGAAAAAATGTTGCTTGATCTCAAGCAACTACAAAAGTGGATGTTGTTATTTCCTAAATCTACCTCAGGTTGAGAAAGGCATAATCTAGGGTAACATCAAACCATGCTTAACCTGGTAGCTAGCCCTACCAGATCGGGAGAGGGCTCTCTCCTGGTCAATCTCAACAAAAAATGATTAGTGAGACTTGAGATGACTTGAATGAAGGCTGATTTTAGGCTAGGTATATATGTGAAAGAGTTTGATTTGATTTTAAGGGTGTTTTGTTGGATCAAAGGGAAGGTAGATTTTGGGTCTGGGGAATGAGGCCCAGTTTTGCAGAGATCTGAATGGGGCAAGGTAGGCACTTGATTTGACACTTTAAATTTGAAGGAAATGGAGAGTTTGAGAAAGGTGAAGAGCTGAAGAGGGAAAGAAACCTTCAAGGATCCTCTCCAAACAGCTAAAAACATAGAAAATTAAACAAACTCTAGGTAGAGCACTGCAAATCCTAATGAATTCTACCTTTATCCTTGTTTGTTTAACTTAAGAAGAAATAAGGAGGAAAATGGTATACATGAAACAACAGTAGACTTAAATTTATAGATAGAAACACACTATCAAACCAAAATACCACAAGAATCCCATGGAGTTCTGCAAACCCTGGTCTATTCCTTGCCAAACTGCAGAGATGAATGTACAATGATGCTCAAAGCATTCCAAAAAGTCCAACCATGATAATGACTGAAAAACCACAAAATATAGACAAAAAACCAGTCATCCCAGCCTCTAGGGGTCGAGCTCACAAGTTTAGGGGCTGTTCCAACAAAATCTAAACTGAGAACTAGAAAGTAGGCAGTGGAACAGCTTGCCTCTATAAACTAGAAAACTGATTCATTCAATTGCAATTCACCTTTTGATGGATGAATCTACCTCCATGAGTGAAAATTTAACAAAATTACATCAAGATCCATCAAATTACATCAAATTACATCATGAGTTTTACATTTAGAAGTAAGAAAGTCAAACTGTCAAAAACTAGGCGAAAAACAGAGTTACTGAGTCAAAAATAGGCAAAATCCTCCAATGCGTCGTGCCTGATTTCTCTATGCGTTGCGCTAGTTTGCAGCTGATTTTGGAGGCCTTCCTGGTGTCCAAATTTGCTCCACGTGGGCTTGTTGGAAATGTCTACTTGTCTATTTTCCAACACAAGTGGAATTTCTGAATTTTACCTTCATTTTCCCCTCCAAAACTGATTTCTCCCAACACTGCTTCCTATGTGTCAAAAAAGGGGCAGAAAGGTCATTTTTGGGGTGTTTTTGACCCTTTTGGAAGCCCAAAACTTGTCAAAATTTCTTGGCCATGGGTAGGAATGCATATTTATCCATGAAAAATCAAAAAATGTTTAGTTTGCATCAAAAGGAGCCCCCAATCATAAGCACGTGCCAAGTGGCGCGGCGCATAGAGCTGAAAAGTCTGTTTTTAGGCCCAAAATTTTCAAAAATGCAAAAAGGGTCACAAATTTTTTAAAATTTGGGCTAAGTGTCCTCCATTATGTGCTATGTTGGGCTAAGGAAGCTTCGGCCAAGATTTGAAGTCTATCATGCCTTTTCCGACGCTTTGAGGCCTTCTTCAACTTGGCCTTCAAAATTTTGATTCTTGCTTTGCAAACATGATTTCTCGCCCAATAACGATTGGCCATGTGCCTCAACATGTTCTTTTCCTTGTTAGCCTTCTCCAACAATTTTTACAAATGAATATTTACCCTTTCAAGCCAAGTTTCACGATCAGCCTCAATCTCCTGCTCAAGTGATGTCATCTCGGTTTTGCTCCTTTGCGCAACTTGCCAGTTCTCACATATGTTTTGAAACTCGATGATGGTTTACTGATCCTATAGCTGTTTGTTTCTCTGCTCAAGGTAGTTGATTATCCACTGGGCTCTTTCCAATTTGAGTGACAAAGTATCTATCTCCGCCTGCTGCTCCTGAATGATCTCTCTGAACTTTGAGCTTTGTGGGCCCAAATCAGTGTCATCATCCTGAATGAGGATGAAATCTGTCTCCTGCTCTCCTGAAGGCCCCTCATCATCTATTGGCCTCTTACCCTTGTCCTGTACCTGTACTGCTGATGAAGGAAGAGAGACCCCTTCCACCCTGGGTGGAGATAATACTCGCTTGGCTGCTGCAAACAACCCTCTAGTGCCCCTCTGATAGGTGATAAACATCGACACACTAGCAGTCTGTGTCTCATGACCCTCATGCTGATGTGAAGGTTCACCTACCTCATGAAAAAATTTCGGAGGTACCTGAGGAGCTGTGAAGAGTTCATGAGAAATGAAATCCTCCCATGAAATATCCTGCAAACCAAGCTGATGCATAACCACAATTTTGATGAGTGCAAAATGATAGATACTATTATACTGCTGCTCAGGAGTTTTCTTTTGCACTAGAGTGGTCATCTTCTCAATATTTCGACACATGAAGTAGGGGAGGTTCATCATTCTCACCTTGGTAAAGTGCATTAGTAATCTGATGTCATATGAATATAAGCGAGAAAACCGGCCCTCAGAGCTGAAATATTTGATAATGAGCCTCATCAAAGGAGCATATGAATCTTTGAGGAACCGAAAGGGAAAAACTCTGCTGAGTTGTCTCAAAAAACTAGGCTTGATGTATGGCTCATAGTGTTCCTTGTAAATTTGCTGCCTTTTGTTCCATTGCTCTCTGACATTTGGAATACCGATCGCTAGAGAGATAGACTCAGGTGTTAAGGTGAATGTCACACCTGCAAGAGTGACTTGGCCATTATGTAGATGAAGCACAAACAATCTGGCTAGCTCATGATGGTACTGGACTCTAGAAACCATCTCACAAAACTGATAACAAGAGTGCTGTTGGAAACATGTAATAGCAAGGGGGCAGGCCTACAACTCAGCAAGTGAAGTAGGCTCTTCCCTAACATGTTTACCACTCTTGTGGGGTCTCCTTGGTGCATGCAATTCGGTTGTAGAGTCACTGTCTTGGTCATAAGAGGAATCTGTCTCCATGTTTTCCAAATTTGTGTTTTCTTAGATGAGTATGAAGAGTTTAGGTGTCTTTGGTTTTTGCTGCCAAATGTATGAAAATGTGTGAGAGAGTATGGAGGGAGAGGGTAAGGGGAATGTTGGGGCTATTACCAATTGGAATTTGGGGAATTGAGGGGTTTTAGGGACAGTCTCTAGAATTTTGGGATAGTAATTGGGGTTTGGGAATTTTGTAGCTTAGGGTTTGGGATAATGAGAATTGGGATAGGGAATGAGTGAATTTAGAGATAAGGGGGATAGGGAAATGGGTTGATGAAATTTAGAAAAATAGTGAAGGACTAAAGGATGTGGGAGTGATGGCACAAATAACCAATGTATAAACCCTAGGCTATGATGTCTTGAGAAAGGAAGTAGGGATTTAAATTTTTTTAATTAAATCCTCATAAAAATCATAAGGCACATGTTTTATGGAATTGGAGGGATTGCTTGACTTACTTTGGACCGGAGGCAGCTGAGAAAATTTGAAGTTTGAATGAAAATGTGGTTTAAAACAGTTGGCAGCTCTATGCGCCGTGCCACAAACCCAACACGCCGCACTGGCTCTATGTGTCACGCTGGTGTATTTTCACCACTGTGGAGGCCGACCCAATGCGCCGCGCTAGTCTTATGCGCCGCACCACTCAGCCAACGCGCCGCGCCACTGAAACTTGCACGATTTTTCTCCCTCTTTTCAACACGACCCTTTCTTTCTCATTCTCTCTACTTGAAATGGCAAACGAGCCCTTTGAACATGGAAAAGGATTTATACACCAAAGGCTTTTAATTTTCCACTCCAAAATCCACTTTGTAATGTTTTACATTTGACACTTTTTAAACTCTGTTTTAGGCAACTTGCTTCATTTTGGCTCTGATTAACTAAATGATGTGATTTTTGTTTGCCTTGCAGGGAATGAATTTGCTGGAGCTTGACAAAGGTGACCAGGGTTTCTAGTGAAATTATTTACAAATGAGAGAACTTGAAATTACATTAAATTTATACATAAAAAGATAAAATACTCTATTTTTTCTCAAAACAGAGTTTTGAGGAAAAATACATTTCTAGGCATATGATGATGAAATTTTTAGTATTGGAACTTTATTCAAACTCCTCGCGCGCCTGCTGACCATTATTGGGCATTCTTAAGACCTTATTGATGAAACCCTAGAACTAACGGGACTAAAAACCTAAACAATTACTCTTACAAATTTAGGGACAAAAGGTGAGTGCAGATGGTCTTAATGAAAGGAAAAGTGCCAGCAGGTAAAGGAAATGAGGGAAAATGTAGAAAAAGCCACTACCGTCAGATGATCCATGCTCCTAATGGAATGTAGCTGACCGAGTGAGACACCTAGTATGCAATGCAACAAGAGAATTTTGATCACTGACGGAGGGATGAAGATATTGACACTAACATTGGCTCCAATGGGGATGGTAGCTCCTTGGAGGTGCCAAGAACTACAGATTTCTGGGAAAGCAGACAATGCCTTCGGCCATTGGGCTATGGAATCAATAACTTCGACAAACCAAAACCAAACTCTTGACTCAATTTCAGGACTAAAATCTGACTCAAAACTGACTCAATTTCAAGACTGAAATCGACTGAAATCGACTGAAAGACTTGACTCAAACAAACCAAACCAAAACTGAAATCAACCTTCAGTTTTATAGCATTCACCTCGGGCCCCAAACTGAAAGAATGATGACAGCACACACTTGCAATGATACTTAAAAAAACCGGTATGTATAGTGATACATATGACAGCAGAAAACATTTCAAAAATGGTACCGTTTGAGTAGCCGACCATTGACCGGCCCACCTGGAAAATATTCTTCATTCATTTCTTTCAAAAGGAAATCATTTTGGCCTCGATATGTAGCAATTCTGAAAGGTCCTTTCCAAATATTATAGAACTTGCATGCTTACCTTTATCTTTGTTTCTCGCGTCCCATTTTAGCACCACTTCCTCTATTTGAAACTTGTCCACCTTTGCCTTTAGATCATATATCTTCTTGATTCTCTCTTGCAGCTTGAAAGTGTTCTGAAAAACCTCCTCTCTAGCCTGTTGTAAATGGATCATTTGATTAATTCTTCGTTGCATATGATCATCTTCGTTGCTAGCTTCCTGCAGAAGTTTAACCACTGGAACTGCGAGAGAGGTCAGGAATACAGTGTCAACACCATACACGAGCTCAAAAGGGGACATGCCTATAGATTTCTTTTGACTTACTTTGTCTGCCCAAATTGAATTAACCAGTTTCTTATGCCAACTTTCTTGTTTATTTCCAGTAGCTTTTTAATAATATTGACCAAGGATTTATTTGAGGACTCGTCCAATCCGTTGCCTTGTGGATGATATGCAGTTGAGTGCCCCAAATTTATTTGATACTTATTACAAAAGTCAATCATTCTTTTAGATTTAAAATCTGCTGCATTATCAGTGATCAGCTTGTTTGGACAGCCAAAACGAGACAAAATATTGTTTTCAAGAAATGAAATTATTACCAAATTTGTGGCCTACCTAGTGGGAATCGCCTCAATCCATTTGGTAAAATAGTTCGTCACTGTAAGGATCCATTTATGCTGCGCTGAAGAGGTAGGATGGATCTCGCCAATGAAATCCAAACCTCACTACTGAAAAGGAGCACTTGCTTCAGTGGGCTTGAGCGGTAACGACTGTAATTTTATCCTCCCTTCAAAAATCTGACATTCATGGCAGCTTTTAACAGTTTTGTACACATCAACAAAGAGATATGGCCAATAATATCCTGCTCTCAAAATTTTTTTGGCCGTTGTCTTCCAGAAAAGGTGACCTCCGCAATCTCCCTTATGAAAGTCTTCCATAACCTGTTTTGCCTCTTCTTCAACCAAACAATTGAGCAAGACGCCACCAGGATCTTTCCAATAGAGCGCATTATTCATGATACAAAACTTGGCAGCCTTCAATTTCAGTGTCCTACTTTTGTTCTTAGCCATTCTAGGTGGTGGTGACAAATTTTGGAGTACATACACAATGTCTGAATACCAAGGAGAAAGAAAATTTTTTTCTGATACCTTAACAGTCGAACTTTCTTCATTTTCCTTGGACATAGCAGCAATGAGATTAATGTCCAAGGCATGCAAATTTGACTTAGCCATTATCTTAGCCAGCCCCTGTCCTTTGATAAGCTTTGTAGGTTTTATCTCCATGTCATATTCCAACAAGGCTGCAATCCATTTGCCTCGTCTCCCTTCTGGATTTGTTTGCACTAAAACTTCTTTAACAACAGCATTAGGAACATAAGCAAGGATGTGAGAATGCAGAATATAAACTCGAAAATCTTTCAATTATTTTACCAAGGCAAGAGCTTGCTTCTCAATAATATTGTACTTTAAATCTGCACCTCTTATGGTTTTGCTGAAAAATGCTATTGGTTTCTCAAGCTGGTCTCTTTTCTGCATTAAGACTGCTGCCATAGTATGATCCGAGGCAAATGAAAACAAAATGAAATCCTGAGTATAGTCCGGGCTGATCAAATTCGGAGCTGAAGAAAGGGCCAATTTCACTAAATTGAAAGACTTTATTGCTTCTTCATTCCACTTCACTACACTATCTTTCTTGAGCATGTTTGTGATTTCCCCTAAATGTTCTACAAGATTGGGCACAAAGCGACATAAGAAATTCATCTTACCATTGAATGATTGGATCTCCTTTTTATTTCGGGGAAGATCAATTTGCTGAATGGCTTCCACTCGGGCTGGATCAATGCCGGTACCATCTTTTGGTATAATATGACCAAGAAGCTTGTCTTCATCCATGGCAAACAGACTCTTCTTTGGATTGAGAGATATACCATATTTTCTACACCGCTGAAATACAATTTTCAAATGATAAAGGTGCTCTTCATCTGAATTAGAAAACATTGTCAAGTCATCAAGATAAACAACTATAAAGACATCTTTTTCATTTGCAAATTCCATATCCATTGTTCGCTGAAAGGTTGCACCAACATTCTTCAACCCGAAAGGCATTTTAGCATAATGAAAAGTTCCCCACGGAGTGGTGAACGTTGTTTTATCTCTATCATCCTCATGGACCAGAATTTGGTTATAATCGGAACAACCATCGAGTAGTGACATGTGGGATGCTCCAACTACTCGCTGAAGCATGTGATCCATTTTTGGAAATGGATAGTTGTCTTTCAAAGATACTTTATTCAGATTCCTAAATCAATGCATAAGCGAATCTCACCTGTTTTCTTGCGCATGGGCACCAATTTAGAAATCCAATCTGAAAATCTCATGGGGACGATGATACCAGCCTTGTACAACCGATTCACTTCCTTCTCTATTGAGGACAGCAGCTTTGGATTTATTCTTCTCAACTTCTGTCGAAAGGGCTTTTGATTTGGCTTGATCGGAATGGTATGCTGAATTATATTTGTGTCATATGTCTTCAAATCTGAATAGTCCCAAGAAAATACATCAGAAAAAGAAGATAATAAACTGATATACTTTGCTTTTACCTATGGGGGCAATGCCTTAGACAATTTCACCATTTTAGGATTTTCTGTTGATCCAATTTTCACATCCTCATCTTGGTCGAAAAGCTCCTCTAAAGGTATTAGACCTTTTGGAATGACATTATCCTTCAGCTGCAAAAATTCCATCTGATTGACTTCTACATCCGCCTCGCCATCATCATGCTCCCCATCAATAGAAGTGTCTTTGAATTTACCTTCATTTTGCATAAATTCATCAATTTCTTTATCATCTTGAAACACTTGCCAATACCTTTGATTGTCAGGGATAGTCAGATGATGCTTCACATGAATTTCAAATTTTTTTCTTGAATTCATCGGAATTTTCAAATTACTTGCTGTTGTTGCAAGTGCATCTGCAATTCCATTTTGAATACGAGGGACACATGTCAAAGTATAATCTGAAGATAATCTCAAGATATCTAGTACCGCATTGCGTTACGCCCGCATTTGAGGATGCTTAGCTTGATATTCACCTTTCACTTGCTTAATAACTAACTCGGAGTCACCATACACTGCAATCCTTTTGGCATTTAACTTTCTAATACTTTTCAAACCAGCAATTAAAGCTTCATATTCAGCTTCATTATTTGAACAATCAAAAGCCAATTTATAAGAACAAACCCTTACATTACTTGGCACTTTGTTTGGGGAGGAAACAGGGCTGCGTATCCAAATGCCAATTCTAGCGCCGTCCCTTCCTACTGCACCATCAAAATCCATGGTCCACAAACCATCTTCGTCCTCTTCCAAATGCTGAAATTCTGTTTGCTTCTTTACTTCTCCTTGCTATCCATCAACATTTTGCTACTGTCGAGAGGCTGATTTCTCTTCGGTACTATCAAGTCTCTGTCTCTCTTTCTTTAAGACCTTTCTGAAATTTTTAGTGATTTCCAAAATGTCTTCTACTTCAATTAATTGGCTATCTACATCATTAAAGCTATCTGAAAATAAAAAAAATGATTCTAAATCAGTATGTACATAATTGATTGGATGATTTACCAGTTTCTCCTTGCTAGTAATCATATACTTCATCTTTTTCTCCCGTTTTAATTTCCTCATATGACTGAACACGAGAATAGTAGCATAGGAGAAATCAAGCTGCAATGTCCCTTTAAGTTTCGCTCCCCAAGATCTGGAAAGAAGCATGCCAAATCTAGGAGGATTATCTGCCACAACCACATCCATCAAAACATTTTTAGTCGGAATTTGATCCAAACTGACCACCAAATATTTGATAAGCCCAATGCATCTTACTCTACTATAATCGAAAGAGTAAAGGTCATGATACTTTCTGGTGATATCCAATCCCAATTTCTCCATGATTTCCGTAGGCATAAGATTATGAGAGGCTCCGGAATGAAACATAGCATTGTGTAACACATAGTCGTGAAACCTAAGGCTGATGTAAAAAGGAGGTACATCACTATCTGGAGAATCACCATCCAATGCTGGACCAAAAATCAACTCAGGTTGATCATCTTCCACGTTTACCATATCAGATAATGGATCTAAACTAAAAATCTTAGACACCTGACCCTTATATCTACTATTCTTCATTAATTCAATCAAAGGAATGGATACTTTTAACTTAGCAATTTCATTTTCTAAGTTAAAAACTGAAGTTTTCTCTACCTCTTTAGCCGGGACATCCTTCTTCTCGGTTTTCTCCTTTGATATATTTGGCTAATTGGATCTTTCATTTGCTGATGGTGATTTTCTAGTAGTGGGATCAACTGTCTCTTTTCCCTTCTTCTGCACAACGAGTGAATCATTCTTTGGTGTTGTCGCGTCCTTCCTTTTTTGAATTGGATTAATGGGTACATCTCTAATTCTGAGTGAATATTGTTGCTGTTGGGCAGTCAAAGCATTCATGTATCCCCTCTGATATTCATTAGACTCTTCTTCAAGAGCTGTTTCATTCACCAAGATGAAATTATCGTCCCTTTGTATAGCTGAGTTCTCAGAATACTCCTCATCTTTAGTGATAAAAATTGGCATATCATCAGGTGTAAAGAAATAATTCTCTTCTCCAACTACATCCTCCTCATCATATGATTTTGGACCATGTACAAAATTCTACTGTAAGGGTGTCTTCACTTGTTGCTGTACTGCTTGTTCTTGTGCTCGTTGCTCTCTTTGCTTGATTCTAAATTGTGGTTGCTGCTGGCCACGGAAGTTAGGATTTCTAATTTGTGGTTTAGGCTTATCAATTGTTAATATTTCAAACATCTTTTCCATCTTATGGAGCACTTGATCTGAAGTGGAAAACTCTTTCTTTATTGCTACTTTCTTTTCTACTTTTGTTCTGGCTCTCTTGGCAAGTAAATTTTCTTCAACGCTGACTGCAATTTTCTGCTTGTCTTCCAACGTGGCCGGATCTCTTTCTCTCAATTGATAGGCCATATCAGGATCGAAACCATCTGGAAAATTAATCAAAGCCAACCCCATAGGTGGCTTTATATCAATAGGAATTGCATTGTAAACATAATTGAATCTAATACAATAATCTTGAACAGACTCACCAACGTTCCGCTTGATATTCTCATATTCGGAAAGGATCTGAAGAGGGTCTTTCTTCACTTCCCATCGATCCAAGAATTTTCTCTGAAGATTAGCCATTGCAATAACACTTCCAGCCGGCAAAGCTCTGAACCACTTCCTTACTTCACCTCCAAAAGTTTGTACAAATAGTCTCATTGTCACATTTTCCACATCAATCTCATGAAGGTCAAAGAAATTTGACATCCTATCCACATGTTTTTGAGCTGTAACATTTTGAGGAGTGCCATCAAACAATGGAATTTTTCTTTGATAATCTGCAGGTTTGTTATCCAAATTTTGAGGCAAGACAAGGGGTGCAAATCGAGAAGCCATTGCTCTAGGTGGATTTACAACCGGGCTTGGGGATATAGGAGGAGTCAGAGCAGTTGATGTATGAGGTGTATGTGGTGTGGAGGGAGGTGATACTACTGCAGACTTTTGATCAGAAATAGAAGGCTGCAAGGGAATGGTGGGAATGAAAGGAGGCTCGGTAGGAATTTGTGAACTAAATGTAATTGCGGATGACCCAAGAGTTGCAGATGCAGACTCTATGAATTCGGGAATGTTTGTTGCCACAATGGAATTCTGAAGATTCAAGATATAACTGTCAATTGATCTATTAGCCCTTTCAATTTCAAGGTCTTTGAAAAACTCTGGATTTAGGACAGTAGAATCAATAGCATTTTCAGATTTGGTCTCAAACAATGACAACTCAAATTGTTCGTCAAACTCAAGATCTTCAAGATACTAAAAAACAACAGGACATGAATGAGATTTGAACACAGGAATCACAGGACTTTCTCAACGAAGGATTCTTGAAATAAGATTTGGATTTTCATACACAGGAGGTGGATCAGAATCCATATTTTCCCTGGTGTGTCGTCTGGAAGCCAGTGTGTTGATTTATTCCCAAAAATCAAATGGACAAAATCAACTTGTTTAGCCTATCAAATTCTAAACTCATCACCCAAAAGTCTAGAATTACCTGATGTACTGGGGCAATTTACAAGTCAGTTATTACGTTTATAAAACTAGACCGGAGATTGACTGAAGCAACGTTTATCTACTTATGCACTTGAAAAGCAATGTGCAGTTCGAAGGATACCTGGCATAACTTCAGGCTCCGTATGTAGTTTATAAAAAAAATAACACTAACAAGTAAACAATATTCCCCAATGAAGTCGCCACTATGTTATTGCCTAAATCTACCTCAGGCTGAGAAAGGCAGAATCTAGGGTAACATCAAACCATGCTTAACCTGGTAGCTAGCCCTACCAGATCGGGAGAGGGCTCTCTCCTGGTCAATCTCAGAAAAAAATGATCAGTGAGGCTTGAGATGACTTGAATGAAGGCTGATTTTAGGCTAGGTATATATGCGAAAGAGTTTGATTTGATTTTAAGGGTGTTTTGTTGGATCAAAGGGAAAGAAGATTTTGGGTTTGGGGAATGAGGCCCAGTTTTGTAGAGATCTGAATGGGGAAAGGTAGGCACTTGATTTGACACCTTCAATTTGAAGGAAATGGAGAGTTTGAGAAAGGTGAAGAGCTGAAGAGGGCAAGAAACCTTCAAGGATCCTCTTCAAACAGCTGAAAACATAGAAAATTAAACAAACTCTAGGTAGAGCACTGCAAATCCTAATGAATTCTACCTTTATCCTTGTTTGTTTAAATTAAGAAGAAATAAGGAGGAAAATGGTATAAATGAAACAACAGTAGACTTACATTTACAGAGAGAAACACACTATCAAACCAAAATACCATAAGAATCCCATGGAGTGCTGCAAACCCTGGTCTATTCCTTGCCAAACTACAGAGATGAATGTACAATGATGCTCAAAGCATTCCCAAAAGTGCAACCATGATAATGACTAAAAAACCACAAAATATAGAGAAAAAACCACTCATCCCAGCCTCTAGGGGTCGATATCACAAGTTTAGGAGCTGTTCCAACAAAATCTAAACTGAGAACTAGAAAGTAGGCAGTGGAACAGCTTGCCTCTATAAACTAGGAAACTGATTCATTCAGTTGTAATTCACCTTTTGATGGATGAATCTACCTCCATGAGTGAAAATTTAACAAAATTACATCAAGATCCATCAAATTACATCATGATTTTGAAATTTAGAAGTAATAAAGTCAAACTGTCAAAAACTAGGCGAAAAACAGAGTTACTGAGTCAAAAATAGGCAAAATCCTCCAATGCGCCGCGCCTGATTTCTCTATGCGTCGCGCCCGTTTGAATCTGATTTTGGAGGCCTTCCTGGTGTCCAAATTTTCTCCAAGTGGTCTTTTTGGAAAGGTCCACCTGTCTACTTTCCAACACAAGTGGAATTTCTAAATTTGGCCTTCATTTTCCCCTCCAAAACTGATTTCTCCCAACACTGCTTCCTGTGTGTCAAAAAAGGGGCAGAAAGGTCATTTTTGGGGTGTTTTTGACCCTTCTAGAAGCCCAAAACCTGTCAAAATTTCTTGGCCATGGGTAGGCATACATATTTTTCCATGAAAAATCTAAAAATGCTGAGTTTGCATCAAAAGGAGCCCCCAATCATAAGCGCGCGCCAAGTGGCATGGTGCATAGAGCTGAAAAGTCTGTTTTTAGGCCCAAAATTTTCAAAAATGCAAAAAGTGTCCCAAATTTTTTGAAATTTGGTCTGAGTGTCCTCCATTATGTGCTATGTTGGGCCAAGTAAGCTTTCGCCAAAATTTGAAGTCTATCATGCCTTTTCCAACGCTTTGAGGCCTTCTTCAACTTGGCCTTCAAAATTTTGATTCTTGCTTTGCAAACATGATTTCTCGCCCAATAATTATTGGCCATGTGCCTCCACATGTTATTTTCCTTGTTAGCCTTCTCCAATAGTTTTTCCAAATGAATATTTACCCTTTCAAGCCAAGTTTCATGATCAGCCTCAATCTCCTTCTCAAGTGATGTCATCTCGGTTTTGCTCCTTTGGGCAGCTTGCCGGTTCTCACGTATGTTTTTCAACTCCATGATGGTTTGATGATCCTCTAGCTATTTGTTTCTCTACTCAAGGTAGTTGATTATCCACTGGGCTCTTTGCAATTTGAGGGATAAAGCATCTATCTCCGCCTTCTGCTCCTGAATGATCTCTCTGAACTTTGAGCTTTGTGGGCCCAAATCAGTGTCATCATCTTGAATGAGGATGAAATATGTCTCCTGCTCTCCTAAAGGCCCCTCATCATGTATTGGCCTCTTACCCTTGTCCTGTACCTATACTGCTGATGAAGGAAGCGAGACCCTTTCCACCCCGGGTGGAGATAATACTCGCTTGTCTGTTGCAAACAACCCTCTAGTGCCCCTCTGATAGGTGAAAAACACTAGCACACTAGCGGTCTGTGTCTCATGACCCTCATGCTGATGTGAAGGTTCACCTGCCTCATGAAAAACTTCCAGAGGTACCTGAGGAGCTGTGAAGAGTTCATGAGAAATGAAATCCTCCAATGAAATATCCTGCAAACCAAGCTGATGCATAACCACAATTTTGATGAGTGCAAAATGATAGATACTATTATACTGCTGTTCAGGAGTTTTATTTTGCACTAGAGTGGTCATCTTCTCAATATTTTGGCACATGAAGTAGGGGAGGTTCATCATTCTCACCCTGGTAAAGTGCATCAGCAATCTGATGTGATAGGCATATAAGCGAGAAAACCGGCCCTCACAACTGAAATATTTGATAATGAGCTTCATCAAAGGAGCATATGAATATTTGAGGAACCGAAAGGGAAAAAATTTGCTGAGTTGTCTAAAAAAACCAGGTTTGATGTATGGCTCATAGTGTTCCCTGTCAACTTGCTGCCTTTTTTTCCATTGCTCTCCGACATTTGGAATACCAGTTGCTAGAGAGATAGACTCAGGTGTCAAGGTGAATGTCACACCTGCAAGAGTGACTTGGCCATTATGTAGATGAAGCACAAACAATCTGGCTAGCTCATGATGGTACTGGACTCTAGCGACCATCTCACAAAACTGATAATAAGAGTGCTGTTGGAAACATGTAATAGCAAGGGGGCAGGCCTAAAGGCATTATGGAATGTGTAGTTTGGTATTAGTTTCCTTTCTGCAAATTTAGATATATATTAAACTGCTCATAACATCTTCAGTTGCCTCCGAAAGCCACAGCTAGACTGATGGTGAGGGATTGTATTATGAAATGTGTAGTTTGGTATTAGTTTCCTTTCTGCAAATTTAGATATATTAAATTGTGCATGACATCTTCAGTTGCCTCCGAAAGCCACAGCTGGACTGATGGTGAGGGATTGAATTATGAATGTATGATTTGATATTAGTTTACTTTCTGCAAGTTAGATATCAGTTACTCAAGTTGTTTATGGTTACTTCCAAAAATCATAGCTGGACTACTGATGAGGGATCAGAAGACAAATTGATGTAATTTGATTTAGATTTACTTTATTGCAACTTTTGGATTTCTTTCAGCATAGTTTCTTTTGTGTTTAGACAGCAGCAAGAATAGTTTGGTTTCATGTTCACTAGTTCATTGTTTTGATTTATTAGACTAACAACACCTTTTCATTTCAGCAGCATATTTTCATTTCCTTTCAAGTTTTGTCATTTTACTTTTCAAATTCCTTTTTAAGTTTCAAGTTGGTAAATCATTATAGAGGATGTCATTTCCTTGAAAAAACATAACCATACTTGTTTTCATTATAGAATTTCCATTTCATCTTAGAAAACCAAAAACGACAAAAAGTTAATAAATAGGTTATCTTGCACATATAGTGCGCCGCACTTCATCAGCTTACGAATCCCGGATTGACAAATTAAATGCAGCAATTTGGACACTAATTGACCTTGAAGCCTCAGCCAAGATTTTAAGTCTATCATGCCTTTTTCGACGCTTTGAGGCCTTCTTCAACTTGGCCTTCAAGATTTTGATTAGTGCCTTGCAAACATGATTTCTTGCCCAATAGTGATTGGCCATGTGCCTCAGCATGTTCTTTTCCTTGTTGGCCTTCTGCAACAACTTTTCCAAATGAATATTTACCCTTTCAGGCCAATTTTCATAATCATCTTCAATTTCTTGCTCATACCCATGATCATTGTCTCTTTCCATTGTCCTTTGGTTTTGAAAAATGTGGTTGTACATGGATGGTTTTGTGGATAACAGTGTGAAAATACGGTGGAGGAATGAAATGGGTAGAGTGTATGGAAGAGAGTGTAAAAATGTATGAGGGGAGTGGGATTAAGGGGATAGGGTATACAACCATTAGTGCAATGAAGAAAACTAGGGTTTTAGGGACAGATTTTAGGCTATGGGATAGCAATTAGGGTTTGGGATAATGGGAATTGGGGATAGGGGTGAAGCTAATACACATTCTGATTTGAGGATTTACCTCCTGGTTTGACAAAGGGGAAAATGTATGAGGGGAGTGGGATTAAGGGGATAGGGTATACAACCATTAGTGCAATGAAGACAACAAAAAATTACAATTTTGCGAACCCTAGGAAGATTTTCAATGAAACTGTGCAAGGAGCTAGGGTTTTATTTTTCACCTATTGAAACACCATAAACACTGATGGAAACTCATACATTGGAAATATGGAGATGTTAAATTAGTTTTGGAATGAATAATTTTAAATTTTTGAGCTTTTGGAGGAATATTTGAATGGATTTCAGGCTTTTTAGCCCAATGCGCTGCGCCATCTCAATGTGTCGCCAATTCATTTTCTACACTGCAGAGCGCTGCACAATGTGCCACACCTTTTTGCAGGAGAATTTTGGAGACCTTCCTGGTGTCCAAATTAGGCATAGGATATTTTTTTGGAAATATTATTGATTCTAATTTCCAACCCAACTGGAATTTTTCAATTTGGAGTTCATTTTCCCTGTCAAAAAACAAATCTCCCAAGACTGGTCAAAATGTGAAAAATGAGGCTGCCTCAAGGCATAGTGCTATTGCAGTCAACTTTTGAAGGTCTTCCTCAACTCAAAATTGAGCTCATGATAGCTCATTGGAAATATATTTGTGTATAGTTATCATTTGACTCATCAAGCAAGTCATTTGGCCAACCAAGCTAGGAGAAATATTGATAGTCCCAAGGTCACTCCAGAGGTGCATCAATTCTCTTGAGGCAAATGTATTTTTGACATTTCTCTAAAACCATGACACCTGTGTAAAAATTAAAGGAGGTTTTTCTTCCTTCGCCTATTCTAGACAAAAACATGTCTCAGTTTTCCAAAATTCATCTTTTATTGCTCAGAAACATCATTGGAGTAAAACCTATCCCGATGTGTGGAACAAGGGATTTGTCAAAATGAAGTGAAATGAAGGGGATAAGGGGCTTCTAAATTCTTGAGAAAATTTTGGGAAGTAGGTAGGAATGTTAGGAATTAGGGGAAAGTGGAATTTCAAATATTGAGTGAGGGGAAGGGGTCCAAGGGAAAAACACAGGCGTAGCCTAGAAAATTGCCAAGTTGTAGCAAGAAACTAGGGTTTGTGCGAAAATGAGGAATTTGGGGGATATCAGTGATGGGAAGTGTTTAATAAGGTACATTAAGGATAGGGAAAGGTGTATGAACATTAGGATACATTTTTTTCTGATGATTTGACCATCCAAGAGAAATTACCTCCAAAACCGTAGGAGAGGGAAAATGAACCTTACCTAGGCACAACTGAAGCATGAAAAAGGTGTAAAATGACCCAGTGGAACTTGACATGATGATGAAAACCCTCTAAATGATGGTACAGTCAGCTGAATGGTTGCATGGACTGACATTTGGACAACTTTTAAAGGAGTAAAAACAAACCCTAGACCTAATACCTAGTGACCAAATTTTACTTGAAGACTCACTGAAATGATAAAATTTGACCTTGACACCTTAAAATCACTTTGTAAGATCATGTTTGATCACTGGAGGAAGGCTGCAAAGACTGAAACTAACATTGGCTCCAATGGGGATGGTAGCTCCTTGGAGGTGCCAAGAACGACAGATCTTTGGGAGAGTAGGCAGTGCCTTTGTCCATTGGGCTATGGAGTCAATAACTTCGACAAACCAAAACAAGACTCTAGACTCATTTTCAGAATTGAAAACTGACTCAATTTCGAAACCAAAAATTACTAAAAGACCTGACTCAACAAACCAAACCAAAACTGAAATCAACCTTCAGTTTTATAGCCTTCACTTCGGGCCCCAAACTGAAAGAATGATGATAGCACACACTTGCAATGAAACTTAAAAAAACCGGTATGTACAGTGACATGTATGATAGCGGAAAACACTTCAAAAATAGTACCGTTTGAGTAGCCGACCATTGACCGGCCCTCCTAGACAATCTTCTCCATTCATTTCTTTCAAAAGGAAAGCATTTTGGCCTCGATATGCAGCAATTCTGAAAGGTCCTTTCCAAATATTCTCAAACTTGCCATGCTTACCTTTATATTCGTTTCTTACATCCCATTTCAGCACCACTTCATATAATTAAAACTTTTCCACCTTTTCCTTTCTATCATATATCTTCTTCATTCTCTCTTGCAGCTTGAAAGTGTTCTGAAAATCCTCGTCTCTAGTCTGCTGTAAATGGATCATTTGATTGATTCTTCGTTGCATATGATCATCTTCGCTGCCAGCTTCCTGCAAAAGTTTAACCACTAGAACTGCGAGAGAGGTCAGAAATACCATGTCAACACCATACACGAGCTCAAAAGGAGACATGCCTATAGATTTCTTTTTGACTCACTCTGTCTGCCCAAAGTGAATTAACCAATTTCTTATGCCAACTTTTCTTGTTTATTTCCAGCAATTTTTTGATAATATTGACCAAGGATTTGTTTGAGGATTCGGCCAATCCATTGCCTTTTGGATGATATGTGGTTGAGTGCCCCAAATTAATTTGATACTTATCACAAAATTCAATCATTCTCTTAGATTTAAAGGCGCTGCATTATCAGTAATCAGCTTGTTTGGACAACCAAAATGAGACAAAATATTGTTTTCAAGAAATGAAATTATTACCGAATCTGTGGCTTGCCTGGTGGGAACCGCCTCAATCCATTTAGTAAAATAGTCCGTCACTGTAAGGATCCATCTATGCTGCGCTGAAGAAGCAGGATGGATTTCGCCAATGAAATCCAAACCCCACTGCTGAAAAGGAGCACTTACTTCAATGGGCTTGAGCGGAAAAGGCTGCAATTTTTTCCTCTCTTCAAAAATCTAACATTCATGGCAGCTTTTAACAGTTTTGTACACATTAGCAAAGAGAGTCGGCCAATAATATCCTGATCTCAAAATTTTGTTGGCCGTTGTTTTCCAAAAAAGGTGACCTCCGCAATCTCCCTTATGAAAATCTTCCATAACCTGTTTTGCCTCGTCTTCAACCAAATAATTTAGCAAGACACCGCCGGGATATTTCCAATAAATTGCATTATTCATGATACAAAACTTGGAAGCCTTTAATTTCAGTGTCCTACTTTTGTTTTTAGCCACTCCTGGTGGTGGTGAAAGATTTTGGAGCACATAAACAATGTATGAGTACCAAGGAGAAAGAACAAAGATTTTTGATACCTGAACAAGCGAATTTTCTTCATTTTCCTCGGACATAGCAGCAATGAGATTAATGTCCAAGGCATAAAAATTTGACTCGGACATTAGCTTAGCCAGCCCCTATCCTTTGATAAGCTTTGTAGGTTTTATCTCCACGTCATATTTCAACAAGGCTACAATCCATTTGCCTCGTCTCCCTTTTGGATCTGTTTGCACTAAGACATCTTTAACAGCAGCATTAGGAACATACGCAAGAATGTGAGAATGCAGAATATATACTCCGAAATATTTCAACGCTTTTACTAAGGCAAGAGCTTGCTTTTCAATAATATTATACTTTAAGGCTATATCTCTTATGGTTTGGCTGAAAAAAGCAATTGGTTTCTCAAGCTGATCTCTTTTCTACATCAAGACTGCTGCCATAGTATGATCCGAAGCAAATGAAAACAAAATGAAATACTGAGTATAATCCGGGCTGATCAAAACCGGAGCTGAAGAAAGAGCCAATTTTACTAAATTGAAATACTTTACTGCTTCCTCAGTCCACTTCACTACACTATCTTTCTTGAGCATGTTTGTGATTTCCCTTAAATGTTCTGCAAGATTGGGCACAAAGCGACGTAAGAAATTCATCTTACTATTGAATGATTGGATCTCCTTTTTATTTCGGGGAAGATCAATTTGCTGAATAGCTTCTACTCGAGCTGGATCAATGCGGATTCCATATTTTGATATAATATGACCAAGAAGCTTGCCTTCATCCATGGCAAACAAACTCTTCTTTGGATTAATAGATACACTCTTCTTCAAATGATAAAGGTGTTCTTCATCTGAATTAGAAAAAATTGTCAAATCATCAAGATACGCAACCAGAAATACATCTTTCTCATTTGCAAATTCCATATCCATTGCTCATTGAAAGGTCACACTAGAATTATTCAAACCAAAAGGCATTTTAGCATAATGGAAAGTTCCCCACAGAGTGGTGAACATTGTTTTGTCTCTATCATCCTCATGGACTAGATTTTGGTTATAACCGGAATAACCATCAAGTAGTGACATGTGGGATGCTCCAACTACTCTCTGAAGTATGTGATCCATTTTGGGCAATGGATAGTTATATTTCAAAGATACTTTATTCAGATTTCGAAAATCAATGCATAAGCGAATCTCACCTGTTTTCTTGTGCACGGGCACCAAGTTTGAAATCCAATCTGAAAATCTTATGGGGACGATGATACCAGCTTTGTACAACCAATTCACTTCCTTCTCTATTGAGGGTAGCAACTTTGGATTTATTCTTCTAATTTTTTGTCGAAAGGGCTTTTGATTAGGCTTAATCAGAATGGTATGTTGAATTATGTTTGTGTCATATGTCTTCAAATCTAAATAATCCCAAGCAAATACATCAGCAAAGGAAGATAATAAAATGATATACCTTGCTTTTACCTGTGGAGGAAATGCTTTGGACAATTTCACCATTTTAGGATTTTCTGCTGATCCAATGTTCACATCCTCAACTCCTTTCTCAGTTGGTCGCAAGGTCGGTTTTCGAGCTACATCATCTTGGTCGAAAAGCTCCTCTAAAGGTATTAGGCCTTTAGGAATGACATTATCCTTCAGCTGCAAAACTTCCATCCGATTGACTTGCACATCCACCTCACCATCATCATGCTCCCCATCAATAGAAGTGTCTTTGAATTTACCTTCATTTTGCAGAAATTCATCAATTTCTTTGTCATCTTGAAACACTTACCAATACCTTTGATTGTCAGGGACAATCGGATGATGCTTCACATGAATTTCAAATTTGTTGCTTGAGTTCATTGGAATTTTCAAATTAGTTGTTGCTTTTGCAAGTGCATCTGCAATACCATTCTAAATACAAGGGACACATGTCAAAGTATAATCTGAAAACAATCTCAAGATATCTAATACCGCATTGCGGTAGGCCCGCATTCGAGGATGCTTAGCTTGATATTCACCTTTCACTTGCTTAGTAACTAACTCGGAGTCACCATACACTGCAATCATTTTGGCATTTAACTTTCTAAGAATTTTCAGACCAGAAATTAAAGCTTCGTATTCAGCCTCATTATTTGAACAATCAAAAGCCAATTTATAAGAACAGAGCCTTACATTACTTGGCACTTTGTTTGGGGAAGAAAAGGGGCTGCGTACCCAAATGCCAATTCCAGCACCATCATTTCCTACCGCACCATCAAAATCCATGGTCCATAAACCATCTTCATCCTCTTCCAAATGCTGAAATTCTGTTTTCTCTGTTACTTCTGCTTGATGTCCATCATCATTTTGCTGTTGTCGGAAGGCTGATTGCTCAGTGGTACTATCAAGTCTTTGTCTCTCTTTCTTTAGGACCTCTCTGAAATTTTTAGTGATTTCCGGAATGTCATCTACTTCAACTAATTGGCTATTTACATCATTAAAGCTATCTAAATATAAAACAAAGGATTCTAAATCAGTATGTACATAGTTGATTAGATGATTTACCATTTTCTCCTTGCTAGTAATCATATACTTCATCTTTTTCTCCTATTATAATTTCCTCATCTGACCAAACACGAGAATAGTAGCATAGGAGAAATCAAGCTACAATGTCCCTTTAAGTTTCGCTCCCCAAGATCTGGAAAGAAGCATGCCAAATCTCGGAGGAATATCTGCCACAACCACATCCATCAAAACATTTTTAGTCAGAATCTGATCCAAACTGACCACCAAATCTTTGATAAGCCCAATGCATCTTACTCTACTAGAATCGAAAGAACAAACGTCATGATACTTTCTAGTGATATTTGTTTGTTAAATTTAGTGTGTCCTAAATTGCTACATTAATTTGTCAATCCGGGATTCATAAGCTGACGAAGTGTGGTGCACTATATGTGCAAGATAACCTATCTCTTACTTTTTGTCGTTTTGGGTTTTTTTATTTATCTTGGGGTTTTTTATCTTGGTTGGTTTCCTAATGTGAGATGGAAATTCTAAAAGACAAGTATGGATATAAATGTTCAAGGCAATGATGTCCTTTATAATGATTTCCCAAACTTCAAACTTCAAAAGGGTTTTAAACATGCAATGACAAAATTAATTCCTAAAGAAAATGAAAATGTGCCACTATACTAGTCAAACAAACAGTGAACTATTAATCATGAAACCCATTACCCTTGTTGTTGTCTAAATACAAAAGAAACTGTGCTCAAAGAAATCCAAGAATTGCAAGCAAAGTAAAGCTAAAATCAAATTACATCAACTCATATTCTGACCCCTCACCATTAGTCTCGCTATGGCTTTCGGAGGTAATCATAAACAACTTGAGCGATCTGATATCTAATTTGCAGAAAAATAAACTAATATCAAATTACACACTCATACTTCAATCCCTCACCATTAGTCTCGCTATGGCTTTCGGAGGTAACTGATAATGACATGAGCAATTTAATATCTAACTTGCAGAAAAAATAAACTAATATCAAACTACACACTCATACTTCAATCCCTCACCATTAGTCTCGCTATGGTTTTCGGAGGTAACTGATAATGACATGAGTAATTTAATATCTAATCTAACTAATAAAGCAAATGTACAAAACTAAAATAAATAAAACAATGCTGGAATTAAAAGCTAAGAAAAATAAATCAGCAGAAGGACAAGACTGATTCCATGTCATTAGTCATTGTAAAACTATGTGCAAATGCCCGGGCTGCCTATTGTAATCTGGAACAAAGACACTGATCAGTTAACAACAGTATAAAGCATGAAAAATTATGAACAAGAATAAAACGACAATACCATAAGAGATGTAATATATACACGTGAATGACTATGGCATAATGAACGTAAGGAAATAAAGCATGAAACTATACAGCAATAAACAAAACCTCGGCGTGTGCAGGGGCCCTCTGCACAATCCTCGGGGAATAGCTATCAAACACGAATTATGCTTATGAACAGAGTCTTCTCATGTATTCAAAACGCAGTCATAACAAGGAAATAATGTCACGGCACAGTGGGCTTTCTTGACAGCCAAAATTACATTACACCAGCTAACTACTATGCGTATGAGAACGCATTATTTATAACAGAGGATGACATAACTAATTTCCTACAATCTGCGCTGATAAAAGACACGTGAACCACCACGTCCAGAAATCTAGCATTATGGCTGCCGTGAAGATTAAATCTATGGAGAGTGGCTGTTGAATTTGGCTTATGGAGCAGTTCACAGGTGTTGATATGTCCCCCGTGATTTAGGAACGGCCACGCAAGTCTTCACGTGGTGAAAAACAAAGTTCTGTCACCGTAGGACTCTTCGGTTGACCACCGCTTGACTATCTTTGACCACAGCCTTCTTTGGTGAATTTTACTGAGCCAATAGGACTCGGTCCATATCCATGTTATTTCCAACTTGACCATGTGGCTTGATTTTCCTGAAGACACCTGCAATATAGACTTTAACAAAATGGCTGCGGAAAGTTGAAGCAGCTGCGGAAAGTGACAAGATTCCGCAGCTCAATGAGAAAAAATCTAATTCAAACAGCAGACACAAAACATAGTTAAAAACCACTTTAAATGCTCTTTTATGATTAATATGCAATGATGTTGATGACTAAGGAGGTCCAGGTAAATGGAAAAAGTCTAGAAAGGTGTATAGGAAAGATGCAAGTCTGGGACTCAACAATATCCAATCCCAATTTCTCCATGATTGCCCTAGGCATGAGATTATGAGAAGCTCCGGAATCAAACATAGCATTGTGTAATACATAGTCATGCAATCTAAGGCTGATGTAAAAAGGAGGTACATCACTATCTAGAGACTCACCATCTAATGCTGGACCAAAAATCAACTCAGGTTGATCATCTTCCACGTTTACCATATT
This sequence comes from Pinus albicaulis, assembly GCA_034641835.2. Lineage (NCBI taxonomy): Eukaryota > Viridiplantae > Streptophyta > Pinopsida > Pinales > Pinaceae > Pinus > Pinus albicaulis. The sequence continues at coordinate 635,796,898 of CM076579.1, forward strand.
AGACAATGGATCTAAACTCAAAATCTTAGACACCTGACCCTTATAGCTGCTATTCTTCATCAATTCAGTAAAAGGAATGGATACTTTTAACTTAGCAATTTCATTTTCTAAGTTAAATACTGAAGTTTTCTCTACCTCATTAGCTGGAACATCCTTCTTTTCAGTTTTCTCCCTTGATATATTTGGCTGATTGGATCTTTCATTTGTTGATGGTGATTTGCTAGTAGTGGGATCAGCTGTCTCTTTCCCCTTCTTCTGCACAACGGTGAATCATTCTTTGGTGTTGAAGCTTTCTTTCTCTTTTTAATTGGATTAATGGGAACATCTCTACTTCTGAGTGAATATTGTCGCTGCTGGGTGGTCAAGGCATTCATGTATCCCCTCTGATATTCATTAGAATCTTCTTCGAGAGCTATCTCATTTGCCAAGATGAAATTCTCGTCCTTTTGTACAGCTAAGTTTTCAGAATACTCCTCATCTTCAGTGATAAAAATTGGCATATCATCAGGTGTAAAGAAATGATTCTCTTCTCCAACTACATCCTCCTCATCATCTGATTCCGGACCATGAACAAAATTCTGCTGCAAGGGTGTCTTCACTTGTTGTTGTACTGCTGGTTCTTGTGCTCAATGCTCTCTTTGCTTGATTCTAAATTGTGGTTGCTGCTGGCCACGGAAGTTAGGATTTCTGATCTGCGGTTCAGACTTATCAATTGTTAATCTTTCAAACATCTTTTCCATCTTACGGAGCACTTGATTTGAAGTGGAAACCTCTTCCTTTATTTCTACCTTCTTTTCAACTTTCATTCTATCTCTCCTGGCATTCAAATTAGCTTCAACGCTGACTGCAATTTTTTGCATATCTTCTAAAGTGCCCGGATCTCTTTCTCTTAATTGATAGGGAATGTCAGGATCAAAACCATCCGGAAACTTAATTAAAGACGACCCCCTAGGTGGCTTTATATCAGCAGGAATTGCATTGTAAACAGAATTGAATCTAACACAATAATCTTGAATAAACTCACCAATGTTCCACTTGATATTGTCATATTCGGAAAGGATTGAAAGAGGGTCTTTCTTCACTTCCCATCGATCCAAGAATTTTCTCTGAAGATTAGGCAATGTAGCAATACTTATAGCCAGCAAAGCTCTGAACCACTTCCTTACTTCACCTCCGAAGATTTGTACAAACAGTCTCATTGTCACATTTTCCGCATCAATCTCATGAAGGTCAAAGAAATCTACCATCCTATCCACATGTTGTTGAGCAGTAACACTTTGAGGAGTGCCATCAAATAATGGAATTTTGCTTTGATAATCAGCGGGCATGTCATCCAGGTTTTGAGGCAACACAAGGGGTGCAAATCAGGCAGCCATTACCCTAGGTGGATTTACAACCAAGTTTGGGGATATAGGAGGAGTCGGAGTAGATGATGTATGAGGTGTATGTGGTGTGGAGGGAGGTGATACTACTGCAGATTGTTGATCAGAGATAGAAGGTTGCACAGGAATGGTGGGAATAAAAGGAGGCTCGGTAGGAATTTGTGAACTAGATGTAATTGTGGATGACCCAAGAGTTGCAGATGCGGACTGTATGAACTCAGGAATTTCTTTTGCCACAATGGAATTCTGAATATTCAAGATGTAGCTGTCAATGGATCTATTAGCTTTTTCAATTTCAAGATCTTTGACAAACTCTGGATTTAGGACGGTAGAATCAATAGCACTTTCAGATTTAGTCTCAAACAATGACAATTCAAATTTTTCATCAAACTAAAGATCTTCAAGATACTCAAAAACAGCAGGACATGAATGCGATTTGAACACAGGAATCACAGGACTTTCTCGATGAAGGATTCTCAAAATAAGATTGGGATTTTCATACACAGGAGGTGGATCGGGATCCGGATTTTCTCTGGTATGTCGTTTGGAAGCCAGTGTGTTGAATTATTCCCAAAAATCAAATAGACAAAATCAACTTGTTCAACCTATCAAATTCTAAACTCATCATCCAAAACCTTAGAATTATCTGATATACTGGGGCAATCTACAAGTCAGATGTTACGTTTATAAAACTATACTGGAGATTGACTAAAGCAGCGTTTATCTACTTTTGCTAATGCAAAGCAAGAGCGTTTCGAAGGTTGCCTGGCATAACTTCAAGCTCCGTCTATAGCTTATAAAACGAATAACACTAACAAGAAAAAAATTTTGAGATTCCCCAGTATGGTCGCCACTATTTTATGGCCTAAATCTACCTCAAGCTAAGAAAGGCAGAATCTAGGGTAACATCAAACCATGCTTAACCTGGTAGCTAGCCCTACCAGATCGGGAGAGGGCTCTCTTCTTGTCAATATCGTAAATAAATGATCAATGAGGTTTGAGATGAATTGAATAAAGGCTGATTTTAGGCTAGGTATATATGTAAAATAGTTTTATTTGATTTTGAGGGTGTTTTTTGGATCAAAGGGAAGGGCAGATTTTGGGTCTGGGAAATGAGCAGTTTTGCAGGGATCTGAATGGGGCAAGGTAGGAAATTGTTTTTACGCTTTCAATTTTGAATGAAATGGATAGCTCAGACCAATGAGGAGTTGAAGAGGGCAAGATAGTTTCAGGAATCCTCTTCAAACAGTTGAAAACATAGAAAATTAAACAAACTCTAGGTAGAGCATTGCAAATTTTAAAGAATTCCACCTTCATCCTTGTTTTTTTAACTTAAGAAGAAATAAGAGGGAAAATGATACACATGAAACACCAGTAAACTTACATTAATAGAGAGAAACACATCATCAAAAAAAAGAGCCACATGAATCCCAAGGAGTGTTGCAAACCCTGGTCTATTCCTTTGCCAAACTGCAGAGATGAATGTACAATGATGCTCAAAGCAATCACAAGTGTCCATCCAGGAAAATGACTGAAAAAATACAAGATATAGACAAACATAACCCATCCCCAGCCTCTAGGGGTTGAGCTCACAATTTTATGAGTTGTTTCAACAAGATATAAACTGAGAACTGGAAAATAGGCAGTGGAACAACTTGCCTCTATAAGATAGGAAATTGATTCATTTAGTTGCAATTCACCTTTTGATGGATGAATATACCTCCATGAGTAAAAATTTAACAAAATTAAATCAATATCCATAAAATTACATCAAATTACATCATGATTTTAACATTTTAAAGGAATAAAATCAAAATGTCAAAAACTAGGCGAAAAACAGAGTTACTGAGTCCAAAATGAGCAAAAATCCCCAATGCGCCGCGCCTAATTTCTCTATGCATCACGCCAGTTTGGAGCTGATTTCAGAGGCCTTATAAGTGTCCAAATTTTCTCCAAGTGGGCATGCTGGAAAGGTCTTCCTGTCTACTTTTCACCACAAGTGGAATTTCTAAATTTGGCTTCCATTTGCCCCTCCAAAAATGAGTTCTCCCAACACTTCTTCCTGTGTGTCAAAAAAGGGGCAGAAAGGTCATTTTTAGGGTATTTTTGACCTTTCTGGAAGTCCAAAACCTATCACAATCTCTTGTCCATGGGTAGGCATGCATAAATTTTCATGAAAAATCCAAAAATGTAAAGTTTTTCCCAATAGGAGCTCCCAATCATAAGCGCACGCCACGTGGCGCGACGCATAGAGCTGAAAAACCTGTTTTTGGGCCAAAAACTCAAAATTTGCAAAAAGTGTCTCACATTTCTTGAAATTTGGGCTGAGTGTCCTCCATTATGTACTATGTTGGGCTAGGGAAGCCTCGGACAAGATCTGAAGTCTATCGTGCCTTTTCCAACGCTTTGAGGCCTTCTTCAACTTAGCCTTCAAGATCTTGAGCCTTGCTTTGCAAACATGGTTTCTCGCCCAATAATGATTAGCCATGTGCCTCAAAATGTTATTTTCCTTATTGGCTTTCTCCAATAGCTTTTGGTCTCCTCGGTGCATGCAATTCGGTTGTAAAGTCACTGTGTTTCCTTCATCTCGGTCATAAGAGCAATCTGTCTCCATGTTTGCCAAAGTTTGTGTTGTCTTAGATGAGTATGAAGAGTTTTAGGTGTCTTCAATTTTTCGCTGTCAAGTGTATGAAAATGTGTGAGGGACTATGAAGGGAGAGGGTAAAGGGAATGTTGGGAATATTGCCAATTGGAACTTGGGGAATTGAAGGTTTTTAGGGACAGTCTCTAGGATTTTGGGAAATTATATGTGGAGAAGGGGATTAAGGGGAAAATGTATGAGGGGAGTGGGATTAAGGGGATAGGTTATACAACCATTAGTGCAATGAAGACAACAAAAAATGGCAATTTTGCAAACCCTAGGCATATTTTCAATGAAGTTGTGCAAGGAGCTAGGGTTTTATTTTTCAGCTATTGAAACACCATAAACACTGATGGAAACTCATACATTGGAAATATGGAGATGTTAACTTAGTTGTTGAAATAAGAATTTGAAATTTTCAAGCTTTTGGAGAATAATTGAATGGATTTCAGGATTTTTAGCCCAATGCACTGCGCCATCTCAATGCGTCGTGCCAGTTCATTTTTTACACTGCAGAGGGTTGCCCAATGCGCTGTGCCTTTTTGCAGGAGACTTTTGGAGACCTTCCTGGTGTCCAAATTGGGCATAGGATAGTTAGTTGGAAAGCTTATTGAGTCTAATTTCCAACCCAACTATAATTTTTCAATTTGGAGTTCATTTTCCCTGTCAAAAATCAAATCTCCCAAGACTGGTCAAAATGTGCAAAATGAGGCTGCCTCAAGGTAGAGTGTTGTTGCAGTCAAGTTTTGAAGGTCTTCCTCAACTCCAAATTCAGCTCATGAAAGCTCATTGGAAATATATTTCTTTTTAGTTATCATTTGACTCATCAAGAAAGTCATTTGGCCAAAAAATCTAGGTGAAATATTGATCTTCCCAAGGTCACTTCAGAGGTGCATAAATTCTCCTGAGGCAACTGTATTTTTGACATTTCTATAAAAACATGACACCTGTGTAAAATTTGAAGGAGTTGTTTCTTCCTTGGCCTATTTTGGACTAAAACCTCTCTCATTTTTCGCAAATTAATCTTTTATTGCTCAAAAACATCATTGGAGTAAAACCTATCCCGATGTGTGGAACAAGGGATTTGTCGAAATGAAGGGGATAAGGGGCTTCTAAATTCTTGAGAAAATTTTGGGAAGTAGGGAGGGATGTTAGGAAGTAGGGGAAAGTTGAATTTCAAATATTGAGTGAGGGGAAGGGGTCCAAAAGGGAAAAACACAAGTGTAGCCTAGAAAATTGCCAAGTTGTAGCAAGAAACTAGGGTTTGTGCGAAAAAGAGGAATTTGAGGGATCTCGGTGATGGGAAGTGTTTAATAAGGTACATTAAGGATAGGGAAAGGTGTATTAAAATCAGGATACAAGTTTTGCTGATGATTTGACCATCCAAGAGAAATTACCTCCAAAACCCTAGGAGAGGGAAATGAACCTTACCTAGGCACAACTGAAGCATGAACAAGGTGTAAAATGACCCAGTGGAACTTGAAATGATGATGAAAACCCTCTAAATGATGGTACACTCAGCTGAAGGGTGACATGGACTGACATTTGGACAAATTTGAAAGGAGTGAAAACAAACCCTAGACCTAATACCTAGTGACCAAATTTTACTTGAAGACTCAATGAAATGACAAAATTTGACCTTGACACCTTAAAATAACTTTGTAAGAGCATGTTTGATCACTGGAGAAAGGATGCAAAGACTAACACTAATAAAACCATCAGCCCTTGCTGGAAAACTATGTGCCCGAGCAGGATTCTGAAAGGCACGTAGAAGATAGACTTCTTGATATTCAAGGAAATTTGGTGCTTTCGGCATGCATCCAACATTAATCGCAGGTTAGACGTGCTCCTTTACCAAGCCGAATACCGTCCAGTAAAATAAATAAACCTCCAGGAACTTATAGATAAACTCCTTGAATACATCAACTACTACCCTAGAGAAGATAGTGGGTGCGTTCTTGAGACCAAAGGGCATGACTGTGTACTGAAAGGACCCCCATTCTGTTGCGAATGTAGTCTTACTGCGATCTCTAGTTGCAATTAGGATTTGATGGTACCCTGAGAACCCATCAGTGAATGAATAAGCTTCCTGCCCGCCCACTCTATCAAGGATTTTGTCTGAGAAGGGTGTAGGGAAGGGGTCATGGACAGAGGCATCGCTTAACTTGTGTAGGTCCATGCAGATGCATATCTCCCCCTTTGTTTTCTTTTCCTGGATAACCATCAAGCTTACCCAATATGACTGTTCCACCGGTTCAATTATACCTGCAGCAAGCATCTTGTCTAGTTCTTCTTTGAACTTTTGCTTATATTTAGGGTTCAGACGGTAAGGCCACTGCTTTATGGGGCATGCCTTTGGTTTCAGAGTGATGTGCATAACGCCTAGGTCCCCTGTGATTCCTTTGAGCTTGAAAAACTTTGTCAGAAATAAGTCCTAATATTTCGTAAGTAGCTCTCCAATTTTACCAACAGTTCCTCCGTTCCAATAGCCCCAATTTTAACCAACTTAGGATGTTCTTTCATCCCAATATTAACTTTTCATAGCTTGATAGGTTGATTCACATCAATATTCTGCAGCGAGGGTCCAATGACGGTGTGTTCGCCCTCAGATTCTGGGATAGAGATGTTCCGAGGATTGTCTTCCTCTTCCTCTATCGCCAAGCTCTGGCAGTTGACTATGTCTTGCATCTACGCTTCCCATTTCAGGACCACTGGTGCGGCGTGATGGTGTGACTCATTAAATACAAAAGCATCGATGTCCTACAGAGCTTCATCGAGTGCCTTTGTCTCCCCAATTAGTCTGAACGTTCCTATAAAGTCATATTTTAGTATTTCCCAGTGGCAGGTGCGCTGATGTAGCTCTGCATCTAAATACCATGTGATGGGGATAGGGCCCAAGGCATGAATAAATAGATGAACCCACTCTTCCGTAGTTCGGTCAGACCATTTTTCCATCTGGGTGAGCAAATGCGTGCGAGGATCTCCAGGTCCGAGGAGCATTTTCGCACGTATGTTAGCCGGGGGTGCAAACCATAGGATCATCATATCCCGACATGTTTCCTAGTCCTAGAATGCTTCTTTATGGGTGTCCCACCATTGTGCAGGTGTCCCACGCATAGCTATATTAAGGGCCCAGAGCCGTCATTCTCATGGAACCGTAGCTTCTAGTGTTCTCAGGAATTCTTGGATGCTACCAGACTCATCAAAATGGGGTAGATCTCTTACCTCTGAAGAAATTCAGCAGAGGTCCCTCGCGACTCGAGGGCATCGTGGTGCTAAGACATCATGCAATCGGTTTTGCCAATTCTCCATCTCCTTGTTAGAGTCAGAGAATTATTCGATGTCTGCTTCCCAGTAGAGTACCCCCTCCGCCGTGGGATTGATCCAATCCTCATTTTGCGCGGTCAACTTGTAAATGTGATCTACTTCTTTGTTATCACATACTAGCTCTATGTAGCATTCTCCTTCTGTAGGATCTAATGATACTGTCACCCTTGTTCTGTTATTTTCAAATACCATGCTTCTTTTCCTGAGGTTGACGATACCACCTATATCTATGGCCCAGTCGAGTCCTAAGAGCGTAGGGTACGGGTCTGCATCTTCTACAATCTAAATTACTTTGAAATCAGCCTGGGCCTTGGCCCCAGCTATATCTACCATGAGTTTTGACAGTCTTCCCAGAGGTATAATATTCTGCTAGTTGACCATATGCAGTTGAATATTGGACCACTCCAACTTGGGTTCTCCCATTCGCTGCCAAGTTTGATTAGGTAGCAAATTTTCATCTGACACTAAGTCTAAGACAACCTGATCCATTTCATAATTACCGATTTGGGCAGTTAATCTCATCTCCCTACCAGTACGTTTCCTATATCTTCCTAACTTGTGTATGTCCCAAACTTCTGGAGATAGGGGGGACTTCCTTGCACAGCTATCTATTACTGCCTGAAGGTTTTCTTCAGCCCGCGGGTAGCGTAATAGCTTTATACACGCCTACAAGAAGGGTCTCACCTCGTCATCCGCTCCTAGGTGCGCAGGTGTCTGCATATTCTGCAAAGTAGAGTTTCTTGTCTTAGTACTATCCTAGTGGATTGTTTCTTGTCCTAGTTCATGGTCCAATCCTTCTTGGTTGTCAGATGCTTGTTGGCTCGGACGACCCCATGCATTCCCCTTCATGGCCATCGTACTGCATTGTGCACTTGAATTTCTGTCTCGTAGTTCGGCCTTAACTCTTTGTACATTCTGCATTGGTGTTGGTTGTTTCTCTCGCATTTTTGTTATCAAGATTGGGAAGTCCTCAATCTCATGGTCCAGCTACCGGTAATATTTATAGGATTTCCTGGTAGGGTTTGGGCAGTCTCTTGCAAAGTGTCTTACCTCCCTGCAGTTATAACAGATTAGCTACCAACGTCTTCGTCCTGCGCTTCCCCCCAAACCTCCCCTAACCCTTGCTGGGGAGCCACTGAAGCTCGTGGGGGATCTAGGTGATGTAGGGCCTGACTCTACCCTATACAAGTTTCCTTGATCTATCACCAACTCGTAAGTGCGACAGTTCTACTCGTCATGTCCTACTGACTGGAAGAATCTACACCATTGTTGCTTTAGCTCACCCGTACTTAGCCAAGGGCACTGGGTTGTATCGTGTAGTCCTGCTACCTGGCAGTCATCACACCATAACGCAGACCTACTTGAGCCTAGACGTAGAGGACTAGGGCTTCCTGCCTTCATGTAATCTACTAGTAGTGGGCACTAATCCTTTGTACGTCTAGACATCTAACATCGTATGTACCATAGGTCTGCACTATCTCCTTTTCCCCGTTCCTTATGGAGGTTCTGGTTCTCCATGTGCATAGCCCCAAGCTGCTCCTGAATTTGCTATACTCCTCCTGAATTGTCTTCTCTGGGTGCGTCTTCTAATTTCATGGAGGCTTCCAAGGCTTTTTCCTGTGATTCGAAGGTCTGGTGGCCCATAGGTATACACAAGTGAGGTAGTAGCATAGCGATGAACCATTTGGTATGCTATCTGTCGTCATACTTAAATCCTCCCTCTCCAATTTCTTTCTTCCATTGCTAATCAGCCTCCCATACAGACTCAGACACACCTTGCTTGAAGTCCTTCACTTCTGCTACCAACTGAGAGTAAGATTTTGGCTTCTGGAATTGTTGCTTTAGAGAATCCTTAATATCTCAAATAGATGTGCTCCCATTCTAAGAGATGTATCGCATGCACTAGTCCAACGCTCTTTCTTCAAATGCCAGGGACAGCTATGCCCTTTTCACAGTATCACTCCCACACCTTGCACAGTCCATACCAAGTCTGCAACAAACCAAAATATGTCCATGTCCTGATCTCCCGCATCTTTAGAGGTAGGTAATTTCAAGTGCACTGCCATGTCTCCTTCTTGCGGGGTTTCGGGTGAGGTTGTATTCGTTGGGGTAACTAGCGGGCTTTGCACAGTTGTTTCTTTCTGTGGGCTATAGCCAGATTTATCCCCTTCTTGATTGGTTCGATAGCACTTACCACTCCGTGTTGTAATTTCATCTAGAAGGGAGCTCATTCACTTGCACCTGCTCTTCTTCTTTGTCAAGTTCCCAGTACTCTCTTGTCATTACCCAATCCCTTTCTCAAAATGCTCCAAGTCCTAGCAACGAAACCATTTTTTGGCTCAAGCGGTCCTGACCTAGGTTCGGAGTTCAAGGTTTACCAACAAACCCCTATAATATTGGCCCTTTCGACAGTGACCTACTTGCACATGTCAAAGTCTCACCCAAAGTAGTATGGGTGGGTGTTGGAACTAGGTTTCCGCACCCTGAGAAAGGATAGGTAATGCAAGTAGAGCTGTGCACTGCCTCGAGATGTCTAGATATTCTCGAGCAGGGCTAATAGGTTTCTTTTCGCATCCATGTGTGCACGATCAATTATGCTATGGTGCTCAAAAATCATATACTTCCAATACAGTAGCTCAATATTGCATAAAATAGAACAAAATAGATCTAGATGTAGTAAAACACTTACATAGAACTTTCGCAAATAAATACAGAGTACACATAATACAACAATTACCAATGATTCGCATAAATAGTACACATAGATTCAGTTCTCAACAGCCTTTCTTATTCATCAATTCATCAATTCCCTCTTACAATACCTGTCCCAGCCTGCCCACATAGTAGCAGGGTCTGCACACAGTAGGACTCTGGATCTCCGCGCACACAACCAGTAGGAGTCCTTCCCAAAAAACCCAAACATATTTCCTAAACCAAAATTCACATCAATGTCTCCTCATTTTTCTCTACCTTACAATTCAAAATGTTCCTCTATTTATAACAATCTAGCTTAAACTTTCCTATGTCCGCAAACCATGGTTTTCGGACCCCAGGTTTACCCTTTCGCCCATTAGAATGCTTTTGGGGCTTTGACCCACCCCAAAACCCCTGCGCTAGACTAAATATAATAAAAAATATACAAAATCAGACCAGTTTCACAGCTCGTAGGAGACCTTGTTCCAACACTCCCTCTCTCTCCAACTAATGGTCATCCTGATTCAGTTCAACAAATTATCCATTAGATTTTTATTTTGAAATTTTACTCTCTGCATATGCAAGTTTGTTTTTACACAGACGCGTCTATATGCAACTTCAAAATTTTCAAACAACGTATATGCTTTGAAATTTTCAAACCGCATATACGCAGAGGGCTAATCTAAAAAAATAATTTGTATGGAGAAATTAACCTAAAATTACTTGAATTGATAGAAAAATTGATTACTGAGTTGATTGAGAGGATTACCTAGAAAATTTGAGCCGATTCTACTGAGAATTCATCCTAATTGAAGTTGGGGATTTTTTACTCCAGAGATTTTTCTCAAATTCACCAATGCGCAAATGACCAAATGTAAGTTCAAAAGGCCTATTTATGTCCAAAATTCAATATTTTTCAAAATCCACTTGTCTAAAGTTTTGTATTTAATTTTTGAATTTGTCTAAGAATTTATGACCTTTTGACTTGCAAGTGTGGGGATAACTTGTTTTTAGGACCATTTGACGATTTCGAGATAATTTTGACCGCTTTGACTCCATGACCGCTGACTTGGCATGGAAGGTATTATGTTCAGAATTGACATATAGGTTAGGGAATTCACTTTCCATTGCACTTATGCATACTAGCCTCCATACTGAAATCTTGCCATAGGGTCAACCCCATAATGTTATGATTATTAAAAAAAATTCACTCGCCGACTTATAAAATTATGATATGATGGTAGAGCCATCCTTTAGATGGGCTTCCTAGTTAGATCCTCGCTAGCATATGTCGCCCATGTTGCAAATTGTGTATGCTCAGGAAACCTCTTTAGTCCCGCCATTAATTATGCGATGAAGCTTCATTTGTCTTCGTCTTCACTATATTTCTAGCTTTATACCCTAGAGGCTCCATTTTGCTGTTGATTTGTTTTGTTGCATTACATATTGACCATTTTTATATCTTGGCCTTAAGCCGAATTCACTTGGACTCGTGTATAAGCCAAATTTTTTACCATGTCCTTCTGCAATGTCAGCATTGCAATCACTTAGCATCTACAACTTGACACCTTTTCCTGTGGACAGAACATTCCTCCGAGTGTTATTTACCAGTTTTACCACATTTCATTGAGCATAGGATTGTTCTTATCCTAGGAACTAGTGCATATGTTCACCGACACTCGTTCTATCCACTGTATTATAAGAATTCTTTTATTCTTTTCCAGGCTTTCAATATGAAAAAGACAAAAAACAATATCCCAAAAAGAGTGGGTTCGGGACATTACTTCCATATTTTATGGCAGCTAAGAGTCATTTGTGTCACCCTTGAACAAAGCACAAAAAATCTATGTCTTTTATCCATTTGGGATGGGCTTTAGTTTGACTTAAGTGAGCCATAACCTTTTTATCGATTTAGTACTCCCTTGGTTGGTTATCTCTTCCAATAATATGGAGGGTTTGTTCGTGCCTCCTAAATGGAAAACTTGTACAAAGTTATCATATGTTTCCATAGTCACAATGAGTCGTGCTTTTGTTCAAGGGAAGTAAACCTGATTTGGCCTTTCTGCAGTGCCTCTTGACTCATTTTCAGTCGGCCATCCTCCATTTGTCAAAGTCTTGTTCTATCACATCAGCTATTTGGTCCTTTTCTCATGCTGGTTTGAGAAGGTCTCCATTGAATTCTTACCAGTGGGTTTTTCTCTTATCGAATTCGACAAATTTCTCTGAGAGTAAACCTAGAGCCGCACCCTAACCCTATTTACATCATTGATAGGTGACTTTGTGCTTAACATCTGATCAACAACATGGGTCCTTGATTGAGTGGTTTCCCTTGTGTTCGACTCTTGTTTCATTATCACACCTTAGATTCTTGCAGTACCTTGGTTTCCATTTGAGCCTATCAGTGGATTCCTCACCTATTTGTTAACTTTAATTATTCGTTGGTTCAGAGGGTTTTTGTCATGCGTTAGCTACATTTTGTGCATTCCGGAAACATGCTTCGGGTTGGTTACTTCACTTTTCTTCATCTGATTCCTTCCAAATTTTGGACTACGGGTTACACTTGCACTGGATTGATGTGGGATGCCTTAATGCCTTCCTTCCAACAGATATTTTCCCATCAAATCTGACACATTACTCCAAGAATAAGGTCTAGATTCCTTTTGTCAGTACCTTAGGGTTTTTGGTCATCAGTGGCAGATTCCTTCACTATCGACAATGAGAATACATTAATGTCTCATGATCGGTAGATTCTATCAAGTGTTCTACTTCAACTCATTCATTCGAACTTGTTAGGTTGTACTGTGATACCTTGAATCTCATCATCATCGATGAGTTGTCTCACGTTTGTTAACGATATACATCAATGATCGGTAATCAAACGATTTCTCACATGGTCGACCTCAGCTCATTTATTCCCATTCTGTATAATTGTACCATAGTGATTGGTGAAGACCTCAAGTTTGTATCAACATGCTTTGGTTCACTTTGTCAGCACCTTCAATTTTCTGTGAGTGGCACTATCCACCATTATATGTTGCAATTCATCACAACATCATTCTATATGTTGGCACCCGAGTTGTGTGCAATACCACTTTTCCACCACTTATGATTTGGCACTTGGAGATTCAGTTGTGACTTCAATGATCAGATACCTTTGCAACATCATTGATCAGTCTTCTATATGTGATACTTTGACATGAATTTGATATGTACTTTTGGTCAGTGATAATATTATTCACTATGTACTTTAAATTTTATGCTATACTTGTATACATATTGGATCTTCTCCATACTTGTTATGAGGATATGCTTTACTTTCACTGAGCATGGGTATGCCCACCTCAAACATGAGCTTTATTTCTGATTGCGTTCATTTTTTTTTGGTAGGATGAAATCTGGTGAAGTCCTCTCAAGTCCTCACAATATTATTTCTTATGCATATAATACATTTCGGCCATCATGTACCCCTTATGACCTCATATATTAGGGGGAATCTTTTATAACATCATTCATCACCTTTATATACTTGATGATTTATGTATTGGCCTTAGCCAACCCTTTCCATTCAGACTTGGTCATTTTCTTAAAAAAAAATATTTTGAATTCCATACACGACTCTGCCCTGTCTAAAACGTGTGCAGTCGTAGGTCCATTCATATCTGACCCACGTATACAATTTAAAATATTAAAAAATATGAAACACCCTATAATTTGGGTGAGGTTTATGGGTTACACCAAAATCCCACCTACAAGAGCCCTTGGCCAAATTGTTTCCCAACTGAAAAAATTGTTTTGAGGAAGTATAAATACACCTCATGGTGAAGGCCTAAGGGAGGAGAGTGAAAGGTATTGATACTATAGCCTGTTATAGCCCAGATCAAATCTGATTATCCCTATGTCTCTTGCACTTCATAGTTTTTGGAAACCCTTGTTTCCTTCTTTGAGATTTCCACCTCCTTTATGTGACATCCTTGTGCACATTTTATGGAAGAATATTGTTGAGGCTTGGGATAGATGGATCCGAAGGATAGTTTTGCTTGGAGCTGTGGCTGATTTCAGGTGATATTTCTCCACATATTTTACATATATCAATAAATAAGCTTTGTCTCGTAACCAATGTCATGATCTTATATGATTTTTATACATGTTAATGATCTCGTAATTATTAATTTCATGTAATCTTTTATAAGCTTATATGGTCTAACCACTCACATTTAGGATATATATATTGTACAACTAGTCTATGTGACTTTTCTCAAGTGAGTTGTAGGTATTGAAGCACATGGAGAAGCAGAGGGCTTGCACCTTGCGAGAATGAAACCATGAGACCAATATAGACCCATCTTATTGATGATTTATGCATCAAATGAGCACAAAAAAATGAGGTACAAATCATAGAATGTGATAACACAAGCCTCCAATACATAAACACTCTCAAAAGTGAGATATTGCTGCTATAAAAAAATGTCGTAGAGCTGCTACAGTGCAGTCATATTAAGTATAACTACAGTTGGAGATGATACAATGATATAAAAATACTGATATAGGCTCCAATAGATTCTATGCATACAATTCTGGGCACTAGATCGGCTTTTCAAGACAACCTAAGAGGGTTTCCAGAAAATACACACAATGTGCCAATGTAAGCTACAACCCTAGGGCTGAAGGTATGCTGCAACAATAGAAATGAGAAGATATGGATGAAGCTGATGTAGAAACCTACAACTCTTCTCCAATAGATCCTCTGGACGAAATAATGACTCCTCCACTGAATAAATCACCTCCCAAAACAACCACTGCAACCACCCCTGTAACTCCTCCCTAAAATAATGCAGATCTGGGCTGAAACTGCGATGTAGGGGATAAATGCACCTTGGCATGTTGCCAAATATGTCAATAAACCCCAAGGGGCTTCTTTATAGGCCTTCCAATGGAAATAAACCTTCTTCCACTGCAAAACTAGCTCTGAATACACCCAAAATGATCCTCCACTGCTGCGCCCTACAATGCAGCACAATATTCTGTAGAAATTGTGCTGATGAAGAAAGATGTAGCTTGGCCTTAAGACTGAGTGTGGAAATGTAGTTCAATTCTCCTCCAAGAGCCTCTCAAGAAAAGAGATGGGATTCCCACTCAGGAGCACCCTATGCTAAATAGCACTGCAAGCTCAACTAAACAGTAGAAGAATGCAAGAAGTCTAAACAGACCACATACAAAATAATAATCGAAAAACCTAACCCCATATGGTTTCCATCCTCTTCCTTATATAAGTTATGAGCTTCCTTACCCTTGGCCCCACTCAATTAGATCACTACCTCCATGCAATCAATCTCCCTCCAAAACTGCATTATTCCTCATTAAATGTCCACTCCTCCATAACAGTGTTGTTGATTTGGTCAAAGTTGACCTATTCAACATGTTTCATCCCCTGTTCACACTCAAAGGTGCTTTATTTAGCTGCTTAGAAGGTCTCCTTTCACACTTGAAGTGTTTTTGTGGTTTCTAAGGAGATTTATGGGCCTCCCTACCCACTTATTCACCTACCTAGAGACAAAATAATCTATAGTACTCCATTTAGCTAAAATCTAAATTTTAGGAATATTACACGTACTCAAGTTTCAATCAAATCATGTTCTTTGTTATTTTAGGTTTACTAGGTCTTTCTAAGATACATAATATTATGGTTCATGTACCATATTCCTATTTATACTTTTGGTCATGTGCCATAGTCCTATTTATATTTTTTGTAATAAATAAATAAATTTATTTTATGAAGAAAAAACCATTTTTTTCATCCCAATATCAAGTCGGCTTAAACGAGGGTTATTTGACCCTTAAGAGAGGCTATAAATACAAAGGATCTCAACCTCATTTGGATATTCACTTAAGTAAATTTAAATCTACAGTACTGAAGAAGAGAAAGAGTAGATGGAGGATGAAGAAGAGGATGAGAATTCAAAGTTTTCCAAAGATTCTCTTTTCTTCTCTCCCCAGGGTTTTTGAAGTTGCCAGTTGTAGGAGGCCAAAATTGAAAGGATAACATTTTCTTGCAGGGGTCAAAGTTGCAATCATAAATTTGCATTGTTGAAGTTTTGGAAGCTTCCTTGGAAGATATATTTTGGGGATTGACTTAGGTCTTGGAGGGTTTGTTGTCTTTGGTATATATATCTTGGAAGTCTCTTTTTAAGAAATTTCTACATATAAGAAGAGAATAATTTTTCGGGGTTCTCCCCTTGGAGGGGTTTTGACCTGGCTTGGAGCCTATATTCTGTGTACTTTGTCTCTTTGTGATATTTTTTGTTTTTGGTAATTTCTTGATGAAAAAAACTAAGGAAGTAACAAAAGACCAACTAATATCACAAGTAGTTATCAAGATTACAAAAATAAGTTATAATTTACAGGTCTTCAGATTATCCAACAAAATCCTCTGAAGGACGATGAATAGACTAAAGATTGATAGTGTGGGATGGTGAAATTAAATATAGCCCACTACTCAAAGAAATAATCTCCATATCTGTATTGAATTATAATCGCTCCCAACAAATAAGAAATAAATTTGTATGCTTCATTTTGTGGAGGAGAGGAAATATTTTGAGACACATAATAAGGTGTGTGTGACACCTGGATGAAAATATTAAAGACCGATGTCAGAAATTGATAAATATCTAGATCTTGATACCACTTAGAATTTTAACACAACATAGAGACCATTTCGATTAGGAGGAATATGTCTCATCCTCACTTCAAAACAAATTTCCATATGTATCAAAATTTGAATGAAAACCTATACACCTTAATACTATCATCATGATTATGCTATATGGGAAATTTTGAAATTCACTTGATCCCACTCTAATATTCCTTGGCCCAATATGGAGAAATTTTTTTCCAATGTCCACCACTAAATTCAAATGGATTTAAACATGGAAAATTTCCAAACACTTGAACTAAGAGACAAGTAAGAGAATCCTTTGGACACTTATAGCTTGACTCCATCTTAGCCTTAACCACTTGACAAATTATAATCATTTAGTCATTGAAGACTAGAAAATTATTAACATTTATTTCTAAAGAAGTTTTTGGACCCTTCCATTGAGCAAGAAACACTACTTGGTTTTTTGTCACATGACCAGGACCCCATGAAAATTGTGACACAACTTTTTCGTCGAGGAAAAATAATTCCCCTCTTACTCTTGCATCTCCCATAAAGGAAAATTATTATTAAAATATAAAATATGATGCATTATATAGGGTATTTTAATTCCATAATGATAAGTTACACTACACTGGAAGCATCAACATTCTCCACAATGGAAACCATTCATAATTGACTCAAAAATATTTTTATTATCTTTAAAACAAAAGTATGCATAAATAGGTGAATTATGTAGGTTAAATAATATATTTCCTTTAATGTGAGGTATATGATTCCATTTGCCATTCCTTTTAGCCTTATTATTTGATGTTTTGTTCCAAGATAACCATATCATACTATGAGGGTGCTGGTGAAGCTTCTCTTGGATATATATACAAACTTGGCATGGTTACAATTGTTTTTTTATTTTTATAATAGAAAAATAACTTAACTTATGCATTTTATTAAAATAACATAAGATATGTGCTTTTCCATTTGGGTTTATCTTAGGTGCTTGGGAGAAATTATTATTGTCCTCCCCACCTAGGTTCAATTCTTACAAGCCATGTGTCGAGGTTTGTCGGAATGAATTTGAGCCTTGTTGTTGAGTCTGACTAGTGCCTAGAGGAAAAAAACATGTATGTTCCTCATATATAATATAAATATATTTCCCATAAGGTGGGGAGGAAAGAAAAACTTTATAGATGTATTTTGGTTTTTGTAGTCCATTGCTCACATAATTAATGTTTCCATTTCATGCAATTTTAGAAATCAAAATGATTAATGTAACACCATCTTATGATGTAAGAAAACTATAAGTAATAAAAATTTGTTTCATGATTAATATACATGTAAAATATTTTAATAAATCAGGTAACGAGTAATTAGTTTGCAATTAGTGAAAACATTATCATGTTAGCATTGTACTATGTGTAAAATTGTATGTTGAATCTATATTGGCACAAAAGGTTAGTGTATGTTTGAATATATAACATTAAAAAGAATTTTACCTTGCATACATTGAAAAATTTATGACCTTCTGCCACACTGACACTAGTATGACAACTTTATTTTAAATTTCAAAATTACTAGCACATAAGGTTTCCTTGATATATATATTTTTCCATGTTACAAAATCTAGGGAAAACCCTTGGATAATTTCCCTTATTTCTAAAATGATACATAGGGTAAACCTTAGATTATTAAGAGAATAAGTTCAGTCATTAATAAGGATGAAATCCATTAAATAAATATACTCACTATGAGTTGAACATGTCCCTTGTGGGAATCAAACATAGGTGGGGAGAATGATAATCATTACTATAGCCACTTGAGATAAATCCAATTGTATGTTTATACATGAATTTGGTCATGATTTGAAAAAAATATAAGGTGTCAATAGAATCCTTGACGAAAATAAAGTTGTGGGTAGAGATCTAACTTTATTACACTTAGTTTCATAAATTGTGTATGGATAGGGAAGTAGATCTAGTGTAAAAATTCCCTCTTTGTTTTGTATCTAGAGGATCCAAGATTTGATAGGATGAGAAAAGATCCCATCCCCACCTGTATTTTAGTGTATCATTCTATAAATACATATATGATATGATATAGTTCAATTTCAAAATTGATAGCATGATTAGTCAAGGAGACCTGTGAAAATGAGAGATCATGACTCACGAAAGCTAGGTAAACCCACTTAATAGGTTCCATTTATTGCAAGACTATGTTATACATTATGCTAGAAAGATATCTCATACATCCACTTCTACTCAAGTGTTATAAATCATTCTCATTATAATGGATTTTTTGTCTTAATATACCCTTTACCTGAACGTTCTTTGTTATCTTCCATTCATTAATTTAGTTATGAAATTTTCTTTCATATTTTATGTTCATGTTTTTGTTGTTACTATTGTAAGGTATGGGCATACTATGCATATAGAAGCTCACTATTGAGGTTAATATTATGTCATTAGCATAGATTATGAGAGCCTTTATGAGGGTTTTGAGTGCACATCAATATCACTAATAAAGAGAATATATGGATTTATATGTTATCCATAGAGATAAATTTTAAGCCATAACTATATACTTCAAATGATACTATATGAAAATGAAAATGAGATAATTGATTCAAAGAATAACTTGAGCCTTGTCTTGAGAAGCATATTGTGATATAAAATAGGCTATGATATGTGTTTCTACATAGGCCTTTGTATAATGTAAACCAAATATAATATCTATCATAAACAATAAGATTCAATACATATAAAGGAAACAATTATCTTAAATTTTCGTGACAATATCATTTAAACAAACGCTTAAAATTGACATTTTATGGTAACATTCCAACCAAGACTACAATAAAAAACCACCATTATACTTGACAACACATGCATAAATATCAAAATATATGAACAAATCTTCTAGTATAAGTTACAAATGCTAATTTTCATCCTTTAATGTAGCCCGTGCAGGAATTTGAAATAACATGTAGCAAAATTGTTATGTTGGAGCATCTTAGTGTTGAAAATGGAACCAAGATTACATTTTGGCCCCACTAGGATTACATTGTGGCCCCATGGACTCCTCTATATAGAGAGGAGGTTTTTTCATTTGTATCATCCAAGAATTGTCCATTCATGTAATGTATTGGAGGTTGCCCCCTCAAAGTGGCTTATTTCTAAGGCGTTGATATCTCTTTTCTTCTCTTTTGGAGCTAGTTTCACAACATTTCATATTAGAGCTTTGAATTCTAGGGTTTCGCTGCCCCAAACAGGTCATCGTGGAATTTTTGCTATAAATTTTTTTCTACGAAGGTTCAGAAGCTGAAATATTTAGAGTCTGAAGCCAAAATCGTGAGGAACACCGTAGAAAAATTTCAGAGCTTGGTTCTCAATATTTTTGGAGATATGATTTGTTGAAGTTAGGTCTTTTTGTAGGCTCCTGAATTTAACCTAAACAGGTTATCATGGCATTTTCGCTATAACGTTTTTTATACGAAGGTTCAGACGCTAAACTTTTTAGGGAACGAAGAAGAAATCCTGAGGAAGATCTTCGCAAAATTTTAGATTTTGGTTCGCAACAGTTTTGGAGATATGGTCTGTGGAAGTTAGATCTTTTGTAGGCTCCCGAATTTCATCTCAAAGAGGTGATTGTGGGAAAATATTCATAACTCTCTCTTTGAGCATCATATTGGAATTATGTAAAAAGTGGCCGCAAGTACACGAACTGCAATTTTCTCTATATCAATTTCAAAGCCGAAGGAGGAAGCAATGACACGTGGCAGGAATTACCACTCCTCAAACTCTCAAGATAGAAGGATATTCAAGAAGAAAAAGGTAATAGTGTTGATTTATTCGGGTAGTACCCATAATCTTATTCATTATAAGGTAGCAAAGGAATTGAATTTTTTCCTATACCCAGCACTAAAATGTCAAGTGATGGTTGCAAATGGAGGAACTATAATTTTCTCTGGAAAATGCCATAATATCAAGCTATCCATGGGGGAATATGTATTGAATAGTCCAATGCTTTCCGTCCCAATGGGAGGTGTTGATGCCGTGCTAAGGGTACAATGGTTACAATCTTTGGGGACGATAGATTGTAATTTTCAAGAACTTTTCTTGAAATATTTTTCGGAAGGAAAGGAAATCGAATCACGAGGTATCATAGGGAAGCTAGGAAAGGTAATTAGCTCTAATGTCATGACAAAGCTTCTGAAGAAAGAATAATGAGGCGTAATTGCACAATTATGCTCACTAGAAGTTCCAACATCAAAATCATCTATTTCTCCAGATCTCCAAAGATTCTTGGACAATCATTCCAAGGTGTTTGATACTCCCAAAGGACTCCCACCTATTCGTGATCATGATCATGCTATTCATTTGATTCCAGGAAGTGTTCCTCCAAGCATCTAGCCTTACAGATATCCTTATGTCCAAAAGAGTGAAATTGAATGTATGATTGCAGAAATGTTAGAGGATGGTATAATTCAACCTAGTAAAAGTTCTTTCTCTACTCCAGTAGTATTGGTGCACAATAAGGATGGATCATGGCGCATGTGTCCGAATTATAGGGAATTCAATAAGCTCACTATTAAAGATAAATTTCTCATTCCTGTGATTGATAAATTATTGGATGAATTACATGGAGCAATTTATTTTACCAAGTTGGATCTTTGTTTAGGATATCATCAAATTAGAATGAAGACTGAAGATATTCCAAAAACAGCATTTCAAACTCATGAGGGTCGTTTTGAATTTTTGGTCATGCCTTTTGGCCTTACCAATGCACCTTTTGTGTTTCAAGGGTTGATGAATTCCATTTTCAAACCCTTCCTTAGAAAAATTATGCTAGTATTTTTTGATGATATACTAATCTACAATAGGTCTTGGAAGGATCATGTTCAACATGTTGACAGGGTGCTCAAACTATTGGAGGAGAAACAATTATATGCAAAAACATCCAAATGTTTCTTTGGAGTACAAGAGGTGGAAGATATGGGTCATATTGTATCTCACAAGGGTGTTAAGATAGACCCTAACAAAATTAAATCCATTAGGGAATGGAAAGTCCCCACAACCATAAAGAAGTTGTGCGGATTTCTCGGGTTAACAAGGTATTATCACAAGTTTGTTAAGAATTATGGGAGAATAGCAGCACCTCTAACAACATTATTGAAGAAAGATGCATTTTCATGGACTCCTGAAGCAACTAAGGCCTTTGAACATGTTAAAGAGGCAATGTGCCTAGCACCAGTCTTAGCTACGCCAGACTTCACAAAAACCTTTATTGTGGAATGTGATGCCTCAGGAAATGGAATTGGTGTTGTTTTAATGCAAGAAGGAAGACCCATTACTTTTGAAAGTCGTTCAATCAAAGGAAAGTATTTACAAAAGGATATTTATGAGAAGGAAATGTTGGCAATACTACATGCACTAAAGAAATGGAGACCTTACCTAATGGGAAGACACTTCAAGGTAAAAACTGATCATGATAGTCTTAAACACTTTTTGGAACAAAGACTATCTTCAGAAGAGCAGCAAAAATGGTCACAAAGATGTTGGGTTATGACTTTGAAATAATCTACAAAAAAGGAAAGCTTAATGTTGTTGCAGATGCACTCTCAAGAAAGAATGAAGAGGTGGAAGCATTGCTTTGTGCCATTTCTATTATCCAACCAGATTGGATAACCGAAGCAAGAGATGAATGGAAGAAGGACAAAGGAGTATGGACACTCATTCAAAAGTTGCAGCAAGATCCTAGTACATCTGATACATTTAGTTGGAAAAATGATTCTTTATGGTACAAAGATCGCTTATATCTTTGTAAGAATTCCCAACTAAAAGAAAATATTCTTTTGGAATTGCACACTTCTTTAGGACGACACTCGAGATTTTTAAAAACTTACCATAAGGTGAAGAAAGAATTTTTTTGGGATGAACTTAAATATGATATTCAAAATTTTGTGGCAGAATGTTTGGTTTTCCAGCAAAATAAAGTTGAGACAATTAAGACCCCGGGTCTTCTACAACCTTTATCCATTCCAAGTCAATGTTGGGAGGAGATTTCAATGGATTTTATCACAGGTTTACCTAAGTCCGAAGGAAAGAGTGTCATCATGGTGGTAGTTGACAGACTTACCAAGTATGCACACTTTTGTGCATTGTCTCAACCATTTAAAGCAAGTACAGTTGCTACTACATTTATGGACAGAATTCAAAAGCTACATGGAAGCCCAAGGGTTATTGTGAGCGACAGAGATCCCATTTTTACTGGAAATTTTTGGACGGAGTTATTTTCTTGTTTGGGTACTCAATTAGCTCATAGCTCATCTTATCATCCTCAACCTGATGGTCAAACTGAGATAGTAAATAAATGTTTGGAAGGATATCTTCGTTGTTTTGTATCTGATAAACAAACACAATGGGTCAAGTGGCTACCTCTTGCTGAATGGTGGTATAACACTTCCTTCCATACTGCAGCAAAAATGACCCCATTTATGGCACTTTATGGATATCATCCACCATCCATCACATCTTCTTTAAGGGAAAATTCTAGGGTTCAAGCAGTGGAGGATCACATTGAGCATCAACAAGAAGTTCTCCTACTCTTAAAGGATAACCCAAATTTGGCACAAAATCAAATGAAACAATAGGAAGATCAACATCGCATTGAGAGAAGTTTTGATGTGGGAGATTGGGTATTTTTATAGCTACAACCATACAAATAAATGTCCCTCAAGCAAGCTAAGAAGGATAATAAATTATTGCCAATGTACTATGGTCCTTACAAGGTGTTGCAAAAGATTGGTACTATGCCATAAAAATTGGAGCTTCCTATTTCTTCACGAGTGCATCCAGTTTTCCATGTTTCATGCTTAAAAAAGGTTATAGGGGACAAAATTCTAGTTCAAACAATATTTCCAGAACTTGATGAGGAAGGAAAAACCATATTGGAACCTGAAGCAGTCACAGAAATAACAGCTTGACAGCTACGAAATCGATCAATTTTAGAGTATCTCATCAAATGGAAGAACTTACCCACTAAATA
Source organism: Pinus albicaulis (assembly GCA_034641835.2). NCBI lineage: Eukaryota > Viridiplantae > Streptophyta > Pinopsida > Pinales > Pinaceae > Pinus > Pinus albicaulis. Next base: position 635,820,635 of record CM076579.1, read on the forward strand.
TTTTACATGGGAGGATGAGAATTTTATATAGAAGCACTTGGAGCTACTCAAGCATTCAGGACAACACTTTTTTGAAGGAGAGGAGCATGTTAGGTCCTTGTATTACTAGTATAGTACCTTATTGTTGTTAGGTCCTTGTATTACTAGTATAGTACCTTATTGTACCCCTGTAACCCCCATATTGTTATTATAGTGCCCTTACTTTATTATTGTTAGATCGGCTAGGATTACATTGTGGCCCCACGGACTCCTATATATAGAGAGGAGGTTTTTTCATTTGTATCATCCAAGAATTGTTCATTCATGTAATGTATTGGAGGTTGGCCCCTCAAAGTGGCTTATTTCTAAGGCGTTGATATCTCTTTTCTTCTCTTTTTGGAGTTGGTTTCACAACATTCCAACTATTGGAGGAACTAGTAGGAGGTCTAGAAATGGAGTGAAATTTCAGTGTTCAACCGGTTAACTGATAAATCAACCATAAATAACTCATGCATGTGTGATCTATGAGTTAACCAATTAATATTAGAGTTCAAGGGCAATGTACTATCAATTGTATAATCAGCCAAATTACATAGGTAGTGCATGCAGTCAGAGGAAGGCCTATGATGGATTGTGCAGTTATGAATGAGTAATTTCCCTAAATAAAAGGGGATAATTACCAAGGAAACAATGCAAGGAAATAGGGACTTTGGAAAGAAGAAATTTCGTTAAGTATTGTCCAAGGCTTGTCTAGGAAGTAGTGAGATAGATAGAGATAGTGTATAGGTTGCTTGAGCTTGAGAAACACATTGTAATATTCTCATATTTTTCTTAACTAATGAAATATACAAATAGGGTGGGTTTTTAGCTGTGGATTTCCCCAGGAAATGTGTAATGTGTTGACTGAATTATTTCTCTTATATGATTCATGATTTCAAAATCATTTCATTATTTCTGCATTTGGTAGAGTAGATTCAAGTCTATTGTTTTAGTAAATTACAATTAGTATTTTGAATCTAAAACATATTCTACATGGTATCAGAACCAAAATCAAAATAGAAGAGAAGAATTTGAAGTTATCTTTGAAGGATTGAATTTTCAAAATCAAATCTTCAAAGCTAGCCGGATGACCTTCTATGGATTAAGACTCGAATATTTAGTGTAGTTTGAATTATATTACTGGGAAGGAAAATATTTAGGAATCGTTGGAATATAATGGGTTGAAGGAATTGGTAGATACTAATATTCTTAAACCTCCAACATCTAATACTCAGGATGTAGCGGAGTGGAAGAATTGTGTTGCAAAAGCGAGGAGGATCATATTGGAAGTAGTTTGAGATCATATAGCCTCGAACCTCCATAAGGAGACTCCATATGTAATGTGGAAAGCCTTGATAGACTTGTTTCATAACAATAGTGACCACATGAAGCTCGCATTGGAGGATAGTACTCAGAAAATCAAGATGGAAAAGGGTGAAACAATACCATAGTACTTGAGCAAGTTCACCCAATGTCAGGATGAGCTTGGGAGTGTTGGTATTACAGTTGTTGAAGATGATTTGGCCAGCCTAGCACTTATAAGCCTTCCCAAGAGCTGGAACAACTACCGGGATTCAGTAGATTGGAGGGAGAAACTACTAGAGTGGGAGTGTTTGTGGCCTCACTTGATACACGAAGAGATAAGGTGGAACACCAGAGATGGAACCTCATCCAAGCATGATAATAAGGATAACTGTATCTTGGATGGAAAGGAAAATAAAGGGAAAGGGAATAAATCCCAATCCAAAGGAGATTTTGGTTAGGAAGTCAAGAAGAACTATCGAAAATTAAATTTTTTCACTGTCATGAGATGGGACACCATGCCATGAAGTTTCCACACAATAAGGTTAACAAGAAGCCCTCTAGAGGAGTGGTAGGTGAAGATCTTGATTAATAATTCGAGTTGTATTTCACCCTCATTGCATGCATGGTGACATCCATGATGGGTAGTGTGTGGTATCTAGATAGTGGAGCCTCATTCCATATAATCAAAAAAAAAAAAAAAAAAAAAAAAAAAAAAAAAAAAAAAAAAAATTAAAAATTAAAAAATTAAAAAATTAAAAATAAAATAAATAAAATAAATAAAAATAAAATAAAAATAAAAATCAACGACTTGGAGGATAAGGAGGAGAAGGACCTAGATGCATATCGAAAATCGAGATGAGAGATGATCGAAGGTATATTGTGGATTAATATCGTACCGTTACATTTAACCAAATAAAATGTAAACTATAATTATGACCCTATAAAATGTAAAATGTCTCATTTTAATTATGACCCTCTTCTTCTATCTTTGAAAGCATTGACAAATAACTAGGAATAAAGTATAAAATTAGAAATACTTATGTTAGAGAATCTCAAGTATTTGAGTAGATGTAACACTATCTAAGTGTATAAAGTCCTTGTAGATTCAAACTGATAATTGTAATTTTCTAAAACAATAAACTTGAATCTACTCTACCAATAGTAGAAATAATTAAACGATCTCGAGATCACGAATAATACAAGAGAAATAATTCAATCAACACATTACACGACGATTTCCTGGGGAAATCCATAGCTAAAAAAGCTTTCTATCTGTATATTATATTAGTCAGAAAAATATGATAAGATTACAATGATTTTCACAAGCCTATGCAACCCATGCACTATCTCTATCTCTCTCACTGTTTCCTAGATAAGCCTTTGCCTATACTTAACGAATTTCTGCTTTCCCAAGTCCCTATTTACTTGCGATGTTTCCTTGGGAATTATCCCCTATTATTTATGGAAATTCCTCATTCATAATTGTGCAAACCATCATAGGATTTCCTCTAACTACATCCACCACTTGTACAATTTGGATGATTATACAATTGATATTACACTTCCCTTGAACTCCAATCTCAACTGTATAACGTGTAGATTACACATGCATGAGTTATTTATGGTTGATTTACTAGTGAACTGGTTGAACATTGAAGTTGCACTCCACTGTTATACATCCTACTAGTTCCGCCAATAGTTGGAATTATTTTAACTGAATTTAACTAAATGAATTAATTACATCTCAAAATAAACTCAATCAGAGCTCCCATAAAGTAGGAGCCACTCTACATGACTCAAATTAGACCCTGAACTCAAATTAACTGAACTAAATAAGTCAAACTAACTTATTTAACTCGTATAAGTTGTCATGTGATGTGGAATTACAATTTTCTTCTAATATAATTCAAGAAAAAATTAAATTAGAATAATTATTTGTGTCATTTTAAACACTCCCTCTTAGCAAGAAAGGGATTATCATATACCCAAATCATGCCTATAGTTTCTTATTCAAGATATCTGCATCATATTACTCTGTAGACATGTACTCTAGGAACATGATCTTCCTCTCCACATAGTGTTGTAGATGGTGGTAACATGTGTCGATATGCTTGGACCGATCATGAAAAACAAGATTCTCATAGAGTTTGATGCAACTATGATTGTCATAGTAAATTGCTTTAGGATCCATCTACTGACCAAATAACCCAACAAGGATCTTCCTCATCCAGATAACCTCATAAGTTGCTTGAATAACATTCATGTACTCTGCTTCTACTAAACTAAGTGTAATTGATATCTACTTCCTACTGTACCAGGATATTGCTACTGACCCAGTACTGAAGATTCCCCCTGATGTGTTCTTCCTTTCTGATGGACTCCCCACCCAATATACATTTATGAATCCTTGCAGCTTCACTCCCTCTATCTGTCTATACTAAATACCAATTTGAGTGGTGTCTGTAAGGTATCTCAACACATGTTTGGTTGCTTTCCTATACATTTTGGTTGGATTAACCATTGCTTGACTAAGTTGGTTAACTGGATAAAAAATGTCCAGTCGTGTTTTCATCAAGTACATAAGTGATCCCAAAAGTTTATTTTAAATGGTAGCCTCTACCACTTCGCCTGAAGTAGCATATTACTTCCTCCAATTTCATGCTAGAGGAGTCTCCATGTGTTTTTCACTCTCCATGTGAAACTACTTTAGTATCTCGTCGACATACTTTCCCTAAGAGACAAATAGTTCCCATTCTCCTTTCCAAATTTCCAAACCAAGGAAATAATTCATGAGCCCCATGTCTCTGATCTTGAATTATCTTTCCAAATCCTCTTTGAAATATTTTATAAACTTCTCATCACCTACTATAATTAAATCATTGAAATATAATACTATAATCAATAATTTACCTTCAACCACAATATGGTAAAGGTTTACATCGGCTTCACTTTTGGTGAATCCCAACCTAGTGTTATAGGCATTGATCCTAGTGTACCAATCCCGTGGTTCTTATTTCAATCCATACAGTGATCCCATGATTCTGCACACATGTGACTCTCTGTTGAAGGTCTCAAATCCTTTTGGTTGCTCTATGTACACCTCTTCCTCAATCACTATTTTGACGAAAGTTTTATTCATATCCATCTAATGTATCTTCCATCCCAACAACGTTGAAATTGATATAATTGATCTGATTGAAGATTACCTTGCTATTGGAGAAAATGTCTCCTCGTAATCAAGTCCCTCCACCTGAGAGAACCTTTGTGCCACAAATTTGGCATTTTTTTTCTTGACACTCTACTTTGTTGTTTTGTTAACCTTGTATGTTGTGAAACCAACTCCAAAAATAGAAGAAAAGAGATATCAACTCCTTAGAAATAAGCCACTTCGAGGGGGCAACCTCCAATACATTACATGAATGAACAATTCTTGGTTGATACAAATTACAAAACCTCCTTTCTATATATAGGAGTCCATGGGGCCATAATGTAATCCTAGTGGGCCACAATGTAATCCTAGCCGACATAAAAATAATAATTTAAGGGCACAATAATAACAATATGGGGGTTACAGGGGTACAATAATAACAATAAGGGACTATACTAGTAATATAGGGATCTAACATGCCCCTGTCTTTCAAAAAAGTTTTGTATTCAATGCTTGAGTAGCTCAGGGTGCTTCTGTATAAAATTCTCATCCTCCCATGTAGAATCTTCAGTGGGTAAGTTCTTCCACTTGATGAGATACTCTAAAATTGATTGATTTCCTAGCTGCCGATTTCTTGTTTCCGTGACCTCTTCAGGTTCCAATATGATTTTTCCTTCCTCATAAATTTCGGGAAATATTGTTTGAACTCGAAGATTTTCACCTATAACCTTATTTAAGCATGAAATATGGAAAATTGGATGCACTCGTGAAGAAGCAGGAAGCTCCAATTTGTATGCCATAGTACCAATCTTTTGCAACACCTTGTAAGGACCATAGTACTTTGGAAATAATTTATTATACTTCTTAGCTTGATTGAGGGACATTTGTTTGTATGGTTGTACCCGAAAAATACCGAGTCTCCTACATCAAAACTTCTCTCGCTGTGATGTTGATCTGCCTGTTGTTTCATTCGATTTTGTGCCAAATTCAGGTTGTCCTTTAAGAGTTGGAGAATCCTGGAAAACCTATTGTTGATGTTCGATGTGATCTTCCACTGCTTGAACCTTTGAATTTTCTCTTAAATATGATGTGACGGATGGTGGATGATATCCATAAAGTGCCATAAATGGGGTTATTTTTGCTATAGTATGGAAGGAAGTGTTATACCACCACTCTGTGAGAGGTAACCACTTGACCCATTGTGTTTGTTTATCAGATACAAAACAACGGAGATATCCTTCCAAACATTTATTCACTATCTCAGTTTGACCATTAGATTTAGGATGATAAGATGAGCCATGAGCTAATTGAGTACCCAAATAAGAAAATAACTCCGTCCAAAAATTTCCAGTAAAAATGGGATCTATGTCGCTCACAATAACCCTTGGGTTTCCATGTAGCTTTTGAATTGTGTCCATAAATGTAGTAGCAACTATACTTGCTTTAAATGGATGAGATAATGCACAAAAGTGTGCATACTTGGTAATTCTATCAACTATCACCATGATGACACTCTTTATTTTGGACTTAGGTAAACCCGTGATAAAATCCATTGAAATCTCCTCCCAACGTTGACTTAGAATGGATAAAGGTTGTAGAAGACCCGGGGGTCTTAATTTTCTCAACTTTGTTTTGCTAGCAATCCAAAAATTCCGCCACAAACGTTTGAATATTAGTTTTAAGGCCATCCCAAAAAAAATCTTTGGTCACCATGTGGTATGTTTTTAAAAATCCTGAGTGTCCTCCTAAAGGAGAAGTGTGAAATCCCAAAAGAATATTTTGTTTTAGCTGGGAATTCTTACAAATATATAAGTGATCTTTGTACCATAAGGAATCATTTTTCCAACTAAATGTATCAGCTGTACTAAGATCTTGCTGGAAATTTTGAATGAGTGTGCACACTTCTTCGTCCTTCTTCCATTCATTCCTTGCTTCGGTTATCCAATCCGGTTGGATAATAGAAATGGCACAAATCAATGCTTCCACCTCTTCATTCTTTCTTGAGAGTGCATCTGCAACAACATTTAGCTTCTCTTTTTTGTAGATTATTTAAAATACATAACCCAACATCTTTGTGACCCACTTTTGTTGCTCTTCTGAAGATAGTCTTTGTTCCAGAAAGTGTTTAAGACTATCATGATCAGTTTTTACCTTGAAGTGTCTTTCCATTAGGTAAGTTCACCATTTCTTTAGTGCATGTAGTATTTCTAACATTTCCTTCTCATAAATATATTTCTGTAAATACTTTCCTTTCGTTGGACGACTTTCAAAAGCAATGGGTCTTGCTTCTTGCATTAAAACAACACCAATTCCATTTCCCGAGGCATCACATTCCATAATAAAGGTTTTTGTGAAGTCCAACATAGCTAATATTGGTGCTTGGAAGATTTACTCTATAAGATGTTCAAAGGCCTTAGTTTCTTTTGGAGTCCAAGAAAATGCATCTTTCTTCAATAATTTTGTTATAGGTGTTGCTATTCTCCCCCCACAATTTTTGAAAAACTTGCGATAATACCCCATAACCCGAGAAATACTCGTGAATCGATTAATAAATGTGGGGACTTTCTCAACATTCCTTAATGGCTTTAATTTTGTTAGGGTCTACCTTAACACCCTCGTGAGATACAATATGACCTAGATATTCCACCTCTTGTACTCCAAAGAAACATTTGGATGTTTTTGCATATAATTGTTTCTCCTACAATAGTTTGAGCACCCTGTCAACATGTTGAACAGGATCCTTCCAAGACCTGTTGTAGATTAGTATATCATCAAAAGATACTAGCACAAATTTTCTAAGGAAGGGTTTGAAAATGGAATTCATCAACCCTTGAAATGTAGAAGGTGCATTGGTAAGGCCAAAAGGCATGACCAACAATTCATAATGACCCTCATGAGTTCGAAATGCTGTTTTTGGAATATCTTCAGTCTTCATTCTAATTTGATGATATCCTGAACGAAGATCCAACTTGGTAAAATAAATTGCTCCATGTAATTCATCCAATAATTCATCAATCACAGGAATGGGAAATTTATCTTTAATGGTGAGCTTATTGAGCTCCCTATAATCTAGACACATGCGCCATGATCCATCCTTCTTGTGTACCAATACTACAGGAGCAGAGAAAGAACTTTGAATAGGTTGAATTATACCAGCCTCTAACATTTCTGCAATCATATGTTCAAATAACTTTGACTAGGTTGAATTATACCAGCCTCTAACATTTCTGCAATCATACGTTCAATTTCGCTCTTTTGGACATAAGGATATCTATAAGGCATGATGTTTGGAGGAACACTTCCTGGAATCAAATGAATAGCATGATCATGATCAAAAATAGGTGGGAGTCCTTTGGGAGTTTCAAACACCTTGGAATGATTGTCCAAGACTTGTTGGAGATCTGCAGAAATAGATGATTTTGATGTTGGAACTTCTAGCGAGCATAATTGTGCAATTACGCCTCGCTGTTCTTTCTTTAGAAGATTTTTCATGACATTAGAGCTTATTATCCTTCCTGGCTTCCCTGCAATACCCCGTAATTCGACTTCCTTTCCTTCTGAAAAAAATTTCAAGAAAAGTTCTTGAAAATTAAAAGCCACCGTCCCCAAAGATTGTAACCATTGTACTCCTAGTACAACATCAGCACCTCCCATAGGAATGGAAAGCATTGGACTATTCAATACATATTCCCCCATGGTTAGCTTGATATTATGGCATTTTCGAGAGAAATTTATAGTTCCTCCATTTGCAACCATCACTTGACATTCTGGTGTTGGGTATAGGAAACAATTCAATTCCTTGGCTACCTTACAATGAATAAAATTATGGGTACTACCTGAATCAATCAACACTATTACCTTTTTCTTCTTGATATGTCCTTCTATCTTAAGAGTTTGAGGAGTGATAATTCCTGCCAATGCATTACATGGTATGGTCAGACTCATTTCTTCCTCTTCTAGGGTTGGTTCTTGGTGTATACCCTCTTCTTTTGAAAATTCTTATTCATTTTCTTCTTCCTCTTCACAATCTATGTAAAATAATTTCTTCTTAGCACAATTATGACCTTTAGTTTATTTGCTATCACAACTATAGCAAAGCCCTTTTGCTCTTTTTTCTTCCAATTGTTGTCGTTTCAACCTTGCAGGTTGTGGAAATCTAGGAGTAGCAACACTTCCCTCTTTATAGAAGTGAGTGGTAGGCTTCCTTGTCGCCCTAATTTTACATTCTATTTTTCTTGCCAACCTGAATGCCTTCTCCAATGTATCAGGTTCCAAAATATGAACTTCATAAATTCTAGATGCACATGTAAAATGTATCATTTTATGTGATGTAAAGTGTGTAACATTTATTTTTAGTTTGTTTTGGGAATCATCTGCATCTACCTCGGGCCCTTCCCCTTCATAATTTTTTCCAATTGAATTTTCTTATTTCAATGTTTGAGGTTCAGTGACCCTCCATCACATGGGTTACATATCACCAAATAATGTTTAAGAAATGTCACATAGCATGCCCATTTCCCATATCATTGTTTTATTATTTTATCAATATGACACATGCTCCATTACCAATGCCAATTCAACACTAATTATTTAAGAATTTTTTTACTAATTAATATGACCCATGTGCACCACTATGCTTACATATTTTACTTAATCTTGTCATTATATTTCTTTCCCACGCCACTTGACCTTGAGATCCTGTATTATTAAACTAATCAAATTTATTCAAAATGAAGCACAACTCCTTTAATGTATCATTCATATTGAACTTGAGTTTCAATATGTATTTATTTGTATTTTCAATGGATTCCAATTCCACCATTTGGGTTAAGAGAGAAATTTTTACATTGAATATCTTTGCTGCTTAGAATTAATTTGAGCCATGAAAATTCCATATAGTAAATGTGGTACAAAAATGGAGAAACATCCTTCATCGCACGTGATTATTTGACTTATTTATAGTGATGGAGGATTGCATGTACCTATCATGATGTCTTTTTTGAATGTACACACATTCATATCGTTCCAAAACACATAATCAATTATCTCTCAAGAGATCCAATGCAGGATTATATAATAGCGAAATATAGATTATTGATCGAATATAAAAAAAAACCCACTTAGATATGTATAGTGAATCCTAATTATCTTTTTTTTTGTAAAACCTTTCATTATTAAATGATTGTCAAGGGACTTTCGATTTTGCGCTTTTAACTCTATGTACAATGAGGATTGTTATGTTGCTATAAATATGAGGGTAGTTGATTTTCCTTTGCATTTTTTTGACTAAAAATGAGATTGGTTGATTAGAAATAACGTATTTTTTTCAAGAAAGGTTTCGTGGTGGAATTTATAAGTAACAATAGTCACAAAAAAATAGTAAGGTAAAACATGGGCCAAGATGGCAACTAGGAAAATGAATAGGTAGTTGTAAACCATAAAAAACCAATGCATTAAGCGATATTATAGCTACCAAGAATGGATCGATGACAAAGTATGAAATTGAAGTAATCCAATAAAAATTAGCTACCTTTATTGTGAAAACTTGTTGAGATTAAACAATATGATGATCTTAGTCAAAAGAGTCACCTTCACTAAGTGGGCCCGCAATTTATTTTTGGCACAAGTCTATTTTTAGACATGGTGATCATATTTCAGAAGTTGCAAGATGCTATCCGTGGATGGTTGATAAAGTTGGAAAAATAGATGAAATTATATTTTTAGAATATTGGGCGAAGTCTATTTATAGATCGTCGATCTAAAAATGTAAGTGTCGATTATTATTAGCTCTTAATAATAATCCGACAATAAACAACAACTTATTCTCTTGGAGCACTTAATTTCAATGCACAGATTTGGAAAATAAGTGGGCTGAAGGAATTACACAATTCCTAGGGTTTACTGGTGGTTCATGCATGGAGGACTCAGTTAGAACTAAAGTGGAAAAGTTATGACAGAGTTGGAAGAGTAGTTCATGGAGTTGTATTCAGTTTAACTTAGTTAGACTCAGTTGAGCTAGTTGTATCTAGTCTAACTGAATGATACACTAGTGAGAGTGGAGTGAATTAATTAGTTAATTAATTCACAAATAATAACTCATTAATCAACTGAAAAATACAGTATTTAACTACAGTGCATGTCAGTTCCAGTGGAGACCCAGTGGAGAGGTAGGTGAAAGGGCAAGATGGACTATCTGTTGTGACTATAGTGATGCATTGACTGCACCACACACACATTGGAGTTGCCAATGAGGATTGCGCAGTCAAGGCAAGAGTAATTCGAATTCATTCAGAGCTCTTCTTCAAAAGGGATTGCGCAGTGGAGACGGGCTAGCAGGAGGGCAGGGCTCGGTGCATGGATTTGCAGATTTCTTCTATGTTAGTGTGTGACGATTGATTGTACTGAGAGCTTGATGTACTAGTCTCTCTATGAGATTGTTACATGATCTCCATGATACATAATATATGATATTTTTTTAGCTTCAGGCTTTCCCTTTAAACAACTGTGTTATGTGAAATTGTTTTTATTTATGCTTCACATGTGTTTGTAATTAATTTTCCGCAAAAGATTAACAGTGGAATGATTCTGTATTTTTCAAGAAGTTAAATATTATGAGATCAGGGGAATATGGATGTATTCATGCTTACTGTATACTAATTTCTACATGTTATCAAAGCAGTGTTAATTCTTTAATATTGCAATTATGAATAATTGTTGAGTTTGTGCTAGTGGACAATTCGAATTTGCTATAGAAGATTCTTGGTGCAGAAGTTGAGTATACATTGAAATGTCTTTCAATGGGTTGTGATTGGAGCATTCCCTTGATGGGAGTTAGAATTACATAGCCTGGAAGGATAGGATGGAGGCGGTGCTGGAGGATAATGGACTGAAGGAGTTCATCAATAGTGATGTTCCTAAGCCAGGATCTAGCGATGATGCATTACTTGATGCATGGCAAAAGAAGACAGCAAAGATAAGAAGATCTTTGTTGGAAGGTGTGAAGGACCATATTTTTTCTAGCCTTCATGGGAAATCCACTCCATTCTTAATTTGGAAGGCTTTGACACATTTGTTCCAAAGCAGAAGCGATGAGAGGAAGTTGGCACTTAAAGACAAGCGCAGAAAAAATAAAAATGCAGAAGGGTGACAATATTTCAAAATACCTCACGAATTTTGTCCACTGCAAGGATGAACTAGGAAGTGTGGGGATTACTGTTGATGATGAGGACTTGGTGAGCTTGGCTCTCCTTGGGATTTCGAAGAGTTGGCATAGCTATGAATACTCTGTCAATGGATGGGAGAAATTGCTGGGATGGGAGCGACTTTGGTCGGATCTTGTGTAGGAGGAGATAAGGCGAGGTACCATGGATGGCTATTCATTGAAGAATAAAGATGAATAGAATTGCGCTTTGGCTGCCAAAGAAAGGAAAGGGATGGGGAATAAATTTCGTTCAAAATCTGATGCTAAAAGCAAGAAGCATGATTTTTCCAAGGTGAAGTGTTTTCACTGTCACGAACATGGGCATTTCGCCACTAACTGCCCACAGAAGAAGAAGAACAAGAAGGTTTATGGAGCTGCAGCTGGAGAGGCCATAGCCTCACAATTTGAACTTGATTTCTCTTTGATCGCATGCTTGGTTTTAATTTGTATGGGATCGGTGTGGTATCTTGATAGTGGTGTGTCTTTCCATATGACGGGAGACAAGGAGTTGTTTAGTGACTTGGAGGAGAAGGACCTCCAGATGCATATAGATATGGGAGATGATGGTTGATACAATGTGAGTGGCATTGGTACCATTACCTTTGAGAGGGATTCTGGTAATCCATTATTGTTGAAGGATGTTATGCATGTTCCAGGTCTGAAGAAGAACTTGGTCTCGATTGCATTGTTGGAAGACAAAGGTTATGATGTTGTTTTCAGTGAGGAAAAAGCCTTCCTTCGACATAAAAAAATGGGTCAAACCAAGAAGATAGGGGTTTGAATTAAGAATCTCTACAAGCTGGAGGTAGATGGCTGTGCTGAAATGGTGGGCAAAGAAGAAGAAGTGGTGAGCCGGGATGAGGGCGAATTATGGCACAGGAGATTGGGCCATCTTCACCATGGTTCCTTGAAGATTTTGCAGCATATTTCTACTAGACTTCCCAAGGGTAATATTTCACAGCCAGATCAGTGCAAGGGATGTATTATGGGTAAGTTTGTGAATACCACCTTTCATGAGAAGGAGAACCGTGCTTCAGTGATATTAGAGAGAATTCACACAGACGTGTGTGGACCTTTCTCGGTTGCTTCAATAGAAAAACACAGGTATTATGTTATATTTTTTTATTACTATTCTCCTAGATGCTGGATCTTCTTCATGCATAAGAAGAGAGAAACATTCTCAAATTTCTATGAGTTCAAAGCATTGGTGGAGAAGGAGTCGGGGAAGCAAGTGAAATCTCTACGAAGCAATAATGGTGGTGAATACATCTCGGGCGAATTCAAAGACTTATGTATCAAAGAAGGAATTTGAAGAGAACTCGTAGCACCTCATAACCCACACCAGAATGGGGTCACGGAGAGGAAGAACAAAATGATTGTGGGTGTTGCACGAGCTATGCTTGAGAGGGAGCTAGACTTGCATGCAGTGAAGGAACGACTTTTTCACAAAGATGAGCCTCTAGATGTGGATCAGCCACAGGAGGAGATTCATGGAGTGGAAGATTCCACTCATGCAGAACCAAACATCAGACAAGGTAGAAAGTGTACCACAGAAGCTGAGAGACTGAAGCTTGATGCGGCACAGAATGTAGGAGTCCCTACATCACAGCGCAAATAGAGATAGTCACCTAACCGATTTACTAGATACATGGCTCTTATGAGAAAGTGTGTCATGATAGAGCCATCTTCTTTTGAAGAAGCAGTGCAGGAGCCCACATGGGTAGATGCTATGGTGGAGGATTATGACTCCATTTTCAGAAACAGTGCTTGGGAGATTGTTCCAAGGCTGGTGGGAAAATTAGTTGTAGGATCAAGATGGATCTAAAAGGTAAAGCAAGCTGCTGATGGGAGCGTCAAGAAGTATAAGGCAAGATTTTTTGCCTAGGGCTTCTCACAGATCGATGGAATTGATTATGAAGAAACATTTGCACCTATTGCACGGTATTATTCCATAAGGACCATCCTTTCTCTCTCAACGCAGATGGGTTGGCACATTCATCAGATGGATGTGAAGACTATGTTCCTTAATGGGATCATTGAGGAAGATGTGTACATTGAGCAGCCAGAAGGATTTAAGATCTGTAGCAGCGAGTCACATGTGTGCAAAATAAAAAGAGCATTGTATGGGTTGAAGCAATCACCTCGTGCTTGGTACACTCGGATCGACAGCTATTTCACTAGAATTGGCTTCACCAAGAGTGAGGTGGATGCAAACCTGTACCAAATTGTGGTGGAGGGTAAGCTTTTAATCATTGTTCTTTATGTTGATTATTTAATACTAACGGGTGATGAGCAGTTGATACACTCATGCAAGGCAGATATTGCAAACGAGCTTGAGATGAAGGATTTGGGCCTCCTTCATTATTTCCCTGGATTGGAAATATGGCAGCGGGAAGGTGAACTGTTTGTGTCTCAAGGCAAGTATTCCCGGGAGATACTGGAGAAGTTTCACATGCAAGGCTGCAAGCCTATCGAAACTCCTCTTCCAAGAAATTGGAGGAAAGAGGATGCTACATCGGCAGAGGTAGTGGATGCCACTGTTTATCAATAGTTGGTTGGTTCACTCATGTATTTAGTTAATACAAGATTGGACATATGCTATGCGGTGAACCAGCTTTCACAAGCGATGGTTAAGCCTACCAAGATCTTTTAGAAAGCAGGAATGCATTATCTGAGATATCTTAGGGGCACATCTAAGTATGGTTTATGGTACAGACAGACAGATGAGGTGAATTTTCATGGCTTCACGGATGCAGATTGGGCAGGCAGCCCAATAGACAGAAAGAGTACATCAGGAGGGATTTTCAGTATTGTATCTATGACAGTTTCTTGGTATAGTAGGAAACAAAGATCTGTGTCACTCAGTTTAGCGGAAGCAGAATACATGGCAGTAAGGCAAGCTGCATGTGAGGCTATCTGGATGAGGAAGATCCTGGTTGGTTTGTTTGGTTCACATTTAGATCCCACAGTGATACATTGTGATAATCAGAGTTGCATTAAACTCTCGATTAATCTTGTGTTTCATGATAGATCTCAACATATTGATATCTGGTATCATCATATAAGATATTGTGTGTAGCGAAAGATCATGTTGCTTCAATACATTCCTATGGAAGATCAAGATGCAGATATTCTGATGAAGGCGCTCACTCGGAGCAAATTCGAATACCATAGAGGCAGGATCAGGGTGAAAGATAATCCCTATCTTGTTAAGAGGGAGTGTTGAGATTCAACAATATGATGAGCTTAGTGAAAAGAGTTTCCTTCACTAAGTGGGCCCGCAGGCTATTTTTGGTGCAAGTCTATTTTTAGACATGGTGATCATATTTCAGAAATTACAGGATTCTATTTGTGGATGGTTGATCAAGTTGGAAAAATAGATGAAATTATATTTTTAGAATATTGGGTGAAGCCTATTTATAGATCGTCGATCTAAAAATAGAAGTGTCGATTATTATTAGCTCTTAATAATAATCTGACAATAAACAACAACTTATTCTCTTGGAGCACTTAATTTCAGTGCACAGATTTGGAAAATCAATAGGTTGAAGGAATTACCAAATTCCTAGGGTTTACTAGTGGTTCATGCATGGAGGACTCAGTTAGAACTGAAGTGGAAAAGTTATGACAGAGTTGGAAGAGTAGTTTATGGAGTTGTATTCAGTTTAACTCAGTTAGACTCAGTTGAGCTAGTTTTATCTAATCTAACTGAATGATACACTAGTGAGAGTGGAGTGAGTTAATTAGTTAATTAATTCACAAATAATAATTCAATAATCAACTGAACAATACAACAGTTAACTATAGTGCATGTCAGTTCCAGTGGAGACTTAGTGGAGAGATAGGTGAAAGGGCAAGATGGACTATCTGTTGTGACTATAGTGATGCATTGATTGCACCACACACACATTGGAGTTTCCAATGAGGATTATGCAGTCAAGGCAAGAGTAATTCGAATTCATTAAGAGCTATTCTTCAACAAGGATTACGCAGCGAAGGCAAGCTAGCAGGAGGGCAGGGATCGGTGCATGGATTTGCAGATTTCTTCTACGTTAGTGTGTGACGATTAATTTTACTCAAAGCTTGATGTAATAATATCTGTATTATATTTTTACATGATCTCCATGATACATAATATATGATAGTTGTGGTTTTCAGCTTCAGGATTTCCCGTTAAAAAATGGTGTTATGTGCGATTGTTTTTATTTATGCTTCACATGTGTTTGTAATTAATTTTCTGCAAAAGATTAACAGTGGAATGATTCTGTATTTTTCAAGAAGCTAAATATTGTGAGATCAGGGGAATCTGGATGTATGCATGTTTAGTGTATACTAATTTCTACAAAACTCACATCAAGACATACACTCTACATAGGGGAAATGGTTTACAATATAATCAAGCAAGCTAGAAGGATACATTTGGAAGGGTTGGTTGTAATTAATTGATGAAATTAATATTATTTCAACCTTACCTGTAGGTAAGAATGGCTTCGATAAGACCTATGTTTGATTATGGTGTAAGTGTGTTCATACATGTACAAATTTAAGGTGAAGGAGAGCTACATGAATATTATAAGAGCATTATGATGCTATTTTTATAAGGTATGAACAATCTCTATGGTTTTAGAAACTGATTAGTTTGGAATGGCAGATTTTTCTAATACCTCCTATTCTAATCCATCCCACGCCCACACTTGTTTTATATTTACATAAATAATAGTATTACTACTATTGTCTTGTAAGTAATTCACCATCATAAACATACACACTATTTTGAATCCATTGGAATGTTTATAGTTATGTGGCAGTTTTTACATTATTTTTATCATTGTAAAAATATGTAAGTTCAAATAAATTAATTAATTTAAAAAAAAACAATTTTTTAAATTAATTAAAATCTATAATTGATGTATATGAGTCAAAATATTCATCCTTATCTCATAGTTCCTTAGATTTCCATGTTCACATTGCTTCAAATAGAATTATCTTCAACTCTCACTTTTAGGAATGTATTCATAATGTTCTCAATGTGTTATCCCAAAAATATATTTTTTCAAGACATCCTCTATGATTTTATTTTAGAGATATATAACCCTTACCCAATGTGAGGTTCTAGGGAAAAGGAAAAGTCAATCTTTACCTTCAACCTAACATTATTCAAAAAATAATTACAAACAATACTTTTAAAATAAGAATTACATCAATAATACATTACAAAGAAAAGGATCTAAAAATCTATCGATGCAAATATTTGTTAGCTTGACATTGAATCTTACAAGTATCTATATTACATAGAGAAATTTAGGAAGTTGCCAAGGGTACATATAAATAATTGTTGTTCATTTGAAAATAAATAGGGAGCAAGAACAATTTTCATTCTCTAGTCATGCCTCAAGCTAAAGGTATCCTCTACTTCTAAACTTGATGTCTCTAATAAAAAGAATGTTAACAATGTCTTTTTGCTACCAATAATAATATTTGGTTCTCATTATTTCATATATAGAGGACTAACTATTTCAAAATTATTTTTTCCGTGGTATTTTAAGATATCCATATTCATATATATATATATCTATATATCTATATATATATATATATTTGAAATAGATTTAAATTTTGTAGTTATCATTGTTTTAGTTTTTATTAATTTATTATTATATTTTCTAATTACCTTTGATTAGATATTTGATATGTCTATCCTATATCTACACACATGAAAAATCATTTTAATTTACAAAAAATAAAAAATAAAAAAACTTGAAAACACATGAAAGCATAGTTTTCAAAACGATCGTTTAAAAAAAAAGTTGAAAGCACATGGAAGCACATTTTTAAAAATTGTCACAAACTGTAAAATAGTAATACCAAGTGAAAATATGGTTTAAGGAATGGTAATCAAAAGAATTGTTTAATATTTTAATAGGATTCTTGTGTGAAAATCTAACTTTAATTTCTTTCCCATGTTGCTTGACCCTAGGATCTTATATTCTTAAACTGATCACATTTCTTCAAAATGAACCACAATTCCTTTAATGTAAAACAATGATTGAACTTGAGTGCCATTATGTATTTATTTCTATTTTTCAATGGATTCAAAGACCACCATTTGGGTTAAGAGAGAAATTTTGACCTTGGATATCTTTGTTGCTTAGAATTCATTTGAGCCATCAAAATTCTATATAGTGAACATTGTACAAAATTGGAGAAGCATCCTTTGTCGCAAGTGACTGGAAAATTACTTCTAGCGATGGGGGATTGTATTGTACTTTTCATCGTGACATTTATGAAATGCACATGCATCCATAATGTGTGACAACACAAAATCCATTGTCTCTCAAGAGATCCACTACAGGAATATATAATAGGCCAATATGGGTTTTTGATCCAATATAAGAAACATCCACTTAGGTATGTATAGTGAATATTACTTCTCTGTTGATTTTTAAAACCTATCATTATTAAGTGGTTGTGAAGGGACTTCTAGCACTATAAGGGTAGTTGATGTTCCCTTGCATTTTTGTTGAGTGAAAACGAACTTGGTTGATTGGAAATAAAGAGTTTGTTTTAAGCAAGCTGGTTTGAGGATGGAATTTATAAGTATCAATAACTACAAAACAATCATAAACTAATATATGGGCCAAGATGATAACTAGTAAAAATGAATAAGTAGTTGTAACCATCACAAACCTGAAGCAATATTATGACTACCAAGAATGGATGGAAGACCAAGTACGAAGTGGAAGTAACCCAATACAATTTAGCTATATTACTGGTGACAACCTGGATAAAGACACACACTTTTCATAGGGGGAATGGTTTACAATGTAACCAAGCAAGCTAGAAATATACACATGGAAGGCTGGGTTGTAACCACTTGATGAAATGAATATGATTTCAACCTTACTTTTAGGAAAGAAAGGTTTGGAGAATATCTATGCTCAACTATGGCGTGAATGTGTTCATACATGTATAAATGTAATATGAAGGAAAACTACATGAATATCATAATATTATAACATCGTTATTGCTATAATTTACGTACAATCACTATGGGTTTAGAAATTCATTAGCTTGGAATGGGAGATTTTTCTAATACCTCCTATTCTACTCCATCCCAAGCCCATATGTGTTTTATATTTATATAAAGAACAAGATCACTACTATTGTATTGTAAGGCATTCAACATCATAACCATACACATTGTTCTAAATCCATCAGAAAAAGTATAGTTATGTGGAATTTTTTATGTTATTATTACAGTTGTATAAATATTTAAGTTTAAATAAATAAATTAGTTAAAAAAAATAGTTTCTTAAATTAATTAAAATCTATATTTCATGTCTATGGGCTAAAATATTCATCCATATCCAATTGTAAGTTAGATTTCCATGTTTTTTCTATTCCTACAAAACATTCTTTGGAAGCCTAGATTGTTTCAAAAATAATCATCTTAGGTTCTCACTTTAGGAATGTATTCATAATGTTCTCATTGTGCTCTCCCCAAAATATATTCTTTCAAGATATCCTCTATGTTCTTTGAGACATATTCAACCCTTACCCAATGTGAGATTCTAGGAAAAACAAAAGTCAATATTTACCTTCAAAACTAACATTATTCACAAATTAATTACAAAAAATACTTTTAATATAAAAATTACATAAATAATACATTGAAAAGAAAAGGATATAAAAATCTTTCAATGCAAATAATTGTTAGCTTGATATTGACTCTTACAAGTACATGTTTTATGTACATAAATTTGCAAGGTTGCCAAGCATATGTATAAACAATTTTTACCAAGTTTGAAAATACTTAGGGAGGAAGAACACTTGTGGTTCTATATTCATGCCCGAAGAGAAAGTCTTCCTCTACTACTAAACTTAATTTCTCTAATAAGATAAATATTAACAATGTCTTTTTGCTAGCAGGTTCTCATTATTTTATAGCTAAAGGAGACTTACTAATTTTATATATAGTTACTATATATATTATGTAGATTTTAAATAAATCTAAATTTAACAATTATCATTAATTTAGCTTTTATTAATTTATTATTATATTTTAGATTTTATACTTTACCTTTTTAAAATGAAAAAATATTAGATATTCATGATGTAAGGATTTTCTTTGGGAAGAAATCCCCTCCAAGACATTGTGTGCCTTTGTGAGCCATCAATGTTGTGTTTTAGGTGATGAAAACATTTTTGGTCGTTGGATTCGTGGAAGGTAGTTACATTCATTAGTGGGTACTATGCCTTAACTAACTTACTCATGTTTACCTTTTGATTTTTGGTTGTTTCATTCCGATAGAATCTTGTTCATTTCTCTTCTCGTAGCTCCTAGGGTACACTATGTGCCCAACCCACACAACCCCACTATTTTTTTGGTCCTTCACTTAAACCCACACATAGCCCCAATGCTCTTTTTTACCTTCGCTTAAACCCACACAACCTCATTACTGCTCTTGACATTCTCTAAGTGAGCAAAGAAATTCTTTCTACAAGAAAATTTAGGTTCACAACATAGACAATTCAACTAAATGGCAGATGTTATATAAAAGGAAATATAAAAGGGTTGAGCATGGGTCTGCCATTTATAGACCTAGGAATGCATTTTTGAAGCAAACATCAAAAGTCTATTTCTATAAAACGAATGTGTTTTCTATGGCAAGGGTATTTTTTTTCACTTTTTGTTGGATCTATTGGACTTCCTTTCAAATCTGTAATAATAGGCATTTTTATTATGTTCACGATTTTGTTTTGGGTACTCTTGAGAGCATGGACAAATTGGCTACTAGATCAAGAAGGGTTGGAATATTTCCAACCCAAATACAATAGAAAAGGGTAAATTGGTATCTTAAAACCTTATAATGGGCATATTATATTAGATTTCCTTGGTCGTGTTTCCTCAGGGTGATGCATGCAAAATAGTAGGCCCTAAAATGGTAGCGTCATACGAGAAGGAAATTTTAGCTAACATCAAGGATATGAGGGCCTTATGAGACATTTCTAATCTTGTGGGAGTTTTCAATACTCATGCAATATAAAAAAAGATGGGTTCATAAAGAATTTGTTTTGATGTTATTAACTCCTTGTACCTAGTTAGAGGGATTTTTTGTGAGGGTTGAGGTAGCCTGAGGAAACAAATAGAGGCGTATTTAGAAGGAAGGCAAAAAAATTCTAGTGCTTACATGAGATGATACCATAATTTCCATCAAGAGTAATAAAGATTAAAGTGAACAATATGTGGTATTAACACCTAATAAACTCACAACAAGGAAATCCAATGGCTATCCTAAGCCCAATCAAGGCTTTAGGTCTAAACGAAATTGAGGTCAATGTAATTATGGATATGGAGTTGGTTCAGCTTCTAGTGATGGTATTCCATCACAAAATGGGAAAAATAAATAGTATGGAGCAATGAGTAGGTAAGGAAGGAGGAATTTTCAGATAAATAATTACAATAGAAGCTACTACAATGGGAGGAATCAGAGATCTTATCCTCATCAGAATTACACTGCAAAAGGGAGCATAATTTTTCCAGGAAATGTCAATGAAGTATGCAGCCTGGGACAAACCACTATAAATGAGGAATTTAGTCAACATAGTTATGCAAATAAGGGATTCATTGGTCAATTCAATCATGGAAATAACCCACCCATAGAAACAAAATATTCTCTAAATCAAATGGATTTGAGGGATGCCAAGAACAAATCTAATGTTAGTACATTAGTCATCCTACCATCTTAAGCATGTATGTTAGCAAGAAATCTCAATTTTCGTGGAGGGAAAAGATATATTTTTTACCACCTACCTATAAAATAATTTGTTTAAAACTCCAAATTTTTTAACAACTAAAGAGTAATTAAAGTATCTACATAATAATAATAATAATAATAATAATAATAATAAATTACCAACAAGCATTTCAAAAGATAGGAATCATAAGAGGTAACAGGTTTCATATCCTTAGAAGTGAATGTTGAAGCAATTGATGTAACATTAATACATGGAATTTGGGACTCAATATGAGCCACCCAAGTGTCCCTTCTCTCAAGACAGATCCCTTCTCTTAAGAAAAATCCGTTGGTTTCTCTCAATACATTTAACATCCTCGAGACTTGTAAATAATTATATTTTTAAGCCTATTTTTCAGTAAGGACCCTTCCTAATAGGGTTTGTATTTTCCATTATTGTGATAAGGCATTGAGGTACTTATTTTTCCTTCCCTTGGTACGACTAGGTGTAGGAAACCACTACGCAATTTCACCCATTATCTCTAAATTTGAGAAGGCCTAAATATATATAGCTCATTATGGAAATTTTGAGGTCTAAAATGGGCCTCCTAAGGAAATTATAAAATAATAGTGGAAGTTGTTAGCCACCTATAAATTTTTTGTCAAGAAAATAGGTGGCTAAATATTTTTCTAAGCCTTCAAGAAATACATTTCCTCTAAAAACATATCATTCTTAAAGCCTCTGTGTGCCCTTTGACTTAGAAAATATCTTCACTGTTGTTTCCATCAAGAAATCCTCACTATCCGTGAAAAAATTATGCTCAGAAAAGCCTCCATTTGCCCCCTTGTATCCATGCAAATTTCCCCATTTTAACCTTTTTTCCCCTTCCCAAACTTCCCCTTTGACCCCCAAAAAATCCCTTCCTAGGCCTACTAAATCATACCATCCCCCCTTTAAACCTTACAAACACCCTTTCTTTGGCTTAAAAATCCATTTTTCCCTCTACTGAAAACCCTTTTTAGCCTCAAAAATCCTCTTTTTGGCTTAAAAAACATCTTTTTACCATATAACAGGCTTAGCCCCTTTTCCCCTCCATGAACCCAGGCACTAAGACCAAGCACTAAACCATATAGTGCTTATCGCATCGGAAATATTGGAGTGGAGCACATTTTCTTTGTAAATGAAAAAAAGTTTCGATGCGAGAAATTTTTTCTAACAACTCTCGCTGCGATCTTGGTCATAGATCTACACAAGATCCAATGGTCAGTGCTTTTCCCGCGCGTGCCCATCGCCCAGCCATTAACCCCTCTGATTGCATGTTGACCGTCGATCTATCAGTCTGATCTGACAGCTATCGCATAATCGGAGCACCGCCAATCGCACCAATCTCGTGTTACCGACCCCTCCTGATAGGTGAGCCCCAATTGAATCCCAGCTGTTCACCCATTTGGATCCAACGGTCCATATTTCTCCTCACTCCGCCCCGTGTTCCCTGATTGTTCGCTCCCGATCCAATCCTGACCATTGATCTTCCACCGATCCGACAGTCCATATGTAATCTCTCCTTCACACCATCGGAGTTTTGGCCCCTGCCTCCTCCGATTCTGATTGAATCGTAGCCATCCATCTTGCTTGATCCGACGGTCCTCCTTTCTCCCACTCATTTATTTGATCCTTTCACCTCCACTTCCTCTTTAAATCTCCACCGTCGATCCCAAGGATCCAACGGCCAGGATTCTCCCCACTCATTAACTAGCCCCTCCACTATTGCTCTCCCTCTCTAGATCTCAGTCGTTCATTCGTAGATCGGACGGCCTGTATTGAAACCACCTTCAGCTTGACTCCACCTTACTGACCACACACATTCCCATATCGCGCTCCTCCTCCCACTGTTATATCTCATAGCCCCAGATCCGACGGCCAGCATCCATATCGGGTAACTATGGCATCCTGACTTTAAGAGTTCAAAATCACGTGATATGGGTGGTTTTATTTTTCCACGTGTCGGGCGGCAGACCATATCGCGTGATTTCAGACGAATTTCAAAACCACTTCATTCCAACATGAAAACAACTATTTTTCTCCTGGAAACCACTTCCCCACTTTTTTTCCCGAAGGCCCATCTACAGATCTCGACCGTTGATCTGTATAGATCAACGACCCTCATTACATCTCACATTTCATTCACAATTTTCATCACGCTACCATAGAACTTCTATCGGGTCATCTCGACTATTGATCTCCTCCTGAGATCTAACGGCTCATGTTAAATCGCCCTCCACCCACGTCAGGTCCCACCATTCAAGCCCATTTCATTGCATTTTCATACATTCTCTGTGTATTTCGTTCAAAGGTCAAAACTGAATGTTTTGCATTAAACATCATTTCTTCCGCCCTAACATTATACTTTGGTGTTATGACATTAAGGTTTAATATCTCCATTTGACATTCCAAATTCACTCCGTCAGTTAATCACCGCCGTCCATTACCACCACCAGATCTAATTGGAAGCTTCAAAAGCATTCCCCCACCAAATGTTCGTCAGATCATATTTTCACCATTTCACCTCATTCCTCAGCCATTTCTCTCTGCATTCACTGCATTCATCTCTACTATGCTGACATTCTCACAGCCTTCCACTGCATCCATCCTCCCTCCCGCATGGATTATCTTAACATGTTTGTGTGTTTTGCAGGGTTACAGGCGGTGGAAACCGCCATTTCTCACAGTCACTGTCATAATGACACAGAGCGTAGAGAAGGCCATTTTCAGAGCCTAAGATTACAAAGAAATTCCTGGGAAGGTGTTGGAACGAAATATTTCATTAAATAACAATGTTTAACTCTGTAAAACCATCCAGCACCATTGAAACTTCATTTTCATAGACAGATACAGTTAATGAAGCGGAAAAGAGTATCAGTGAAGAATTAAGAGGTCTTAAGCATGTTTTTATAGATTTTAAGCTCTAATTCAATGATAAAAGGACAAATGTACTATATTGAAGACCTTGTGATTAACACAGAAGGCCTAATGATGCCTAAAGCACAGAAAAAATATTATCAGTGTCTCACATCAGCAGAAGGTTCTTTCCCATGAAAGGACAAGTTCCCATACTATTTTTGTATTCTACATCGAGCTCCGGAGAAGATCTACACCCTGACAGAAAGTTCTAAAATGTTTCCAGAGCATTTTTTATGAAGTATGGCAGACCTAAAAGTCATTTATCTGCCGTTTTCTTATCACCAGAGTACTACAGAGTACTACAGCCTAAAGTACATCAAGAACAAACCTGGAGTTAATATTAGCCTGTCGAAGACCACTCTTTCACCCAAAGAGCACTGAAAATCAATGCATGGATATTAAGACAGAATCGGCCTCGACCCCTATTCTTCTACTTCTGTTTTAATGTTTCATTTAGTATTTCATCTACCTCCTCTGCCTCCCTTTCAGCTATAAGAAATCAAGAAAAACACATTGTAAATGTTGTTGATTGGATATATGTGAATTGTAAGCTGTTTCTCTTGAGATATAGTTCCATGTGTAAAGTTGTATAATAGGCTGAGAAGATGATTTCAGACTCAATATCAAGCTGTTGGAAAATTTTGTATATGACTGGTGTTGCTCTTTAATATGACAAGCACATTTCTTTGGATCCCGATTTAAAGCAGCGGTGATGTGTTCTACCTTTGTCTCTGTTTTCCTTCTGTAATTCAATACATTTCATTTCTCTGGTAAGAATCAGAAATATGGCTTAGGATATACCCTTGCATGGTACCCTAATGCTCCTGATCTTCTTATCTTTGATTTTTTCTACTGATTGTGCTATCTGAGAACTAATTCGAGGTAATTTAACCAGTGTAGTAGATGTTATTCACTGCTAATTGATGTATGAATTTATGAATCTATTCTTAGATGTTCTTGTTGGGTTTTAATTGAAATAATTGGGATACTGGGAGTTTAGAATGTTGATTCTACCTCACTAGGGTATTTTTCAATCAATTGAACCTTCCTAAGTTCCCTTAAGTTGAATGTCGAAGCATTGAAAGTTCACAGCCTTTCTCTGATCTCAGGCCTTCTTCTTTGTGTTTAAATCTTAAATGTTTCTTGTTTTCTGAAGAGTTAAAACTTTTAGGGGGTGGATCATAGGTGTTTAATGGCATGCCTTGTCCCTAGATCTGGTTCCTAAGTGGTCACCTCAAAGGTTTCCTTGTCATTCACCTTCATTCCTTATCATTTCATGCCACACTATCATATTTAAAGATCCTCTGTTTTAGATGACTAGCCTAATTGAAAGCCTTGGATACTAAATAGCAAGTAAACCCTTTTATGAATCCATTTCCCAATGGTCTCGAGTGTTCTCTGAGTTATCCCTCCTTTGCCTAGAATCCTCTTTGCTCACCTTTGTCTTATATTGAACCCTTATTTCCCATTTCCCAAAAACCAAACAAACCAACAAAACAAAACAAACCTTGTGCCTTATAACTAGCCTAATACCTTAAACTAGAACCTCAAAGATATATACATTTTCCTTTATAGAGAGATCCCTCTCTGGACACAGGAGGGCTAGATCCTGAGGTCCCAAAGTGGTTTTGATGTTGTCTTATCTTTTGGTATTTCCAAACTTGCCAAAACATAAGAACCCCAACATAATGGCGACTCCGCTGGGGAGAAAAATTTGAGTGCCTAAATTGCTATACATGGTCTTGTGTCCCATTGTCATCTCCAAACATAATGGTGACTTCACTGGGGAAAAATTTGAGTAAAGCATACCTTTAAATATTTCTAAGAACTCAAAGAAGACCATAGTAGCGTGAGTTTGGTGGTTGATCACTGTGGTGGACAATTACCTTCCTGAAACATTCTAAACCTTCCACCTAGCAACTCCATAGTTCCTTAATGATTAAAGACTCCACTGGTGATCAGTAGGCCTACTGATTATCTTGATTTTCACAAGACTCCACTGGGAGACCAGCCTTAATTACAACATCAGCCATATTAGAAGTAACAAGTAGGATTAAGCTTCTTTGTTTGAAGACAACATACTAGCTTCAAGAACCATTCAGACAAGAGCTTATCTTAACCCAAACCCACCTGAAATAGTTGACAACCCTGAGAGAATTCTTTGGAAATCCCCCACCCCTAGAAAGACAACTATTTCCAGACACATCCATAGAGCTAACTCTACACCAAAAGACTTTACAACTCTATCAGACATTCATTTTGACCTAAACTTACCAACCAGATTACCTATAACTAGGTCATTCAATGCTTTAGATCAGTCATACCTTGAGCTCCCTGGTTCACCATCTCATAGTGGTCAACATATTAGGGATAGAGGGACCCCTCCATCTACACCTCCGGATATTCATTTCATTCAAAAATTGGGCCTCTATCACCCTAAATTAGATCAACAGAGTGTTGCTAGTCCTAGTATTCCTGTCATCCACATACCTGCTACTCAAGCCAATCCATTACCTCCACAAAACACCATTATGGCAGCATGGTCTGCTCCTTTGGTGTTACCACAGCCTCTAGTGCCTTTACCAAACGATTATCAATCAAAAATCCCATATTTAACTGCAAAAGAGTCTACCACAGCTCAACACCATGTAGATAGGATGGAAGATTCCTTTGACTATATGGAGATAGATGATGAGACAGTCAAGATGAGAATATTTTCCCATAGTTTGGGAGGAGATGTGAAGAATTGGTTTAAAGGCCTACCTACTAATAGTATTCATGACCTTCCCTCTTTATATCAATCCTTCATAAACAAATGGGAGGTCAAGACCAACCCTCTCCAAATCTTAGAAAAATACAAGAATCTTAAAAGAAATACAGGAGAGAGTGTCCATGACTATTCTACAAGGTTTAATAGTGTTCACAATGCTCTTCCTCCACACATGAAACCTCCCCAAGGTATGGCATTAGTGAAATATCCTGAAGGCGTTGATTCTGACATGGCCTACCAGCTTAGAGAGAGAGATTACAACACATTGGAAGATATGAAAAAGAGAGCAGTGAGTGTAGAAGCTAACCTAATTGAAAAAAGAGCCAGAATGAGGTCTTAGAAAAAGGTAACATATAGGGATGACTCATCAGCTTCCACATCTGATCCCAAGTATGACAGTTTAGCCAAAACCATGGAGAGACTAGGAAAAATGGTGGAAAATTTGACTGTCCAAGTCAATAATCAGAAAAGAAACCAAAATCATAACTAGAACCAGAACTTTAGGAGAAACAACCCTCCTAACAGACAGAGAGACTCTGATCAACAATTCATACCCCCATTTCAAGAGAACTTCCTTGATGAAGATGAGGGGATAATAGAAGAGTCTGAGGGAACCACAATAAACATGGTGGAAATAGACAACTCAATCCACAACTGTTACACAGAAGATAATCAGACTTCACACTCACATTGGGATGAGTAAAGGTTAGAATCCGAGGATTATAGTCTAGGGTTTGAAAATGCCATCATGCAGGTCAGAGAACAGATGAACTTAGAAGCAAGAAGATCTTAGACACTTCCAAACCAAAAGCTTTGCAGATTACCATTAAGAAAAGGCCTAAGAAGACTCCTAAAACAACTTCTCAAAGTAGCAAATTAGCGGCTGAGAGTTATGGGAAGAACAAAGAAAAAGACAGCAAAAATACTGATAAACAAAATCAACAAACCAGCAGCACTAGCACTGCAGCTAATGCTCCAGATAAAACAGCTACAAACATTGTACATAGTGAGAATCAACAATCTGATTTTTTCAATAAACTGGTGGCCAATAAAATAGAATTGAGCCTTTCAAAGAGCCTATGTCCTTTCAGTTCAGAAAGTGAGATTTCCAAGATTAAAATTTCAGTGCCTCTCACTGAGTTGGCCACCCAAGATGCATATAAAGGCCAAATTTTGAAAGCTTTAAATCTAGGTGAAAACAGTGACATTGTCAATCTAAATGATGACCAACTAGCCCTTCTTTTTGGTCCAAAGATAGAAGGGAAGTTTCAGGAAGGGGTAGTACCTCCTTTTTATATCAGCCTCAATATCCATGACAAGATCCTTCACAACGCAATGCATGACTCTGGGGCATCGCACAACCTATGCCTAAGGTAGTTATGGAGAATTTAGGCCTAGATATTACCCCACCTTATAAGGATTTGTATTCATTTGACTCTAGCAGAGTGAAGTGCCTTGGCCTAATCAAATACCTTTGTGTGAAACTGACCCAGATTCCAGCAAAATGCATGGTTATGGATGTTGTAGTGGCAGATGTGCCACCTAAGTATGGCATGCTATTGTCCAGGTCATTGGGAGCCAAGCTTCAAGGTACAATGCAGATGGATGGGTCATATGCCACAATCCCTATCTTTAACCAACTTAGGAGACTGTATAGAGAGGCGCAAATGAAGTTCATGGTTAGCAGCCCTAGAAAGCCTGAAAATTCACCTCTGTACTCTATACACATAGATCTGGACTCCTTTATCCTTTGCAACGATGAATCCATAAACGAGCCAGAGCCAGAAGACAGAGATGCAAACAATAGAGTAGAGCCCATAGATTTTAACATAATGGCCACTCTAGACTTAGAATAAAATGAAGAATAAACCTTTGGATAGTGCACTGAATCTGAAACTCAGAGTAAACAAAACCAAGACTACAAACAGTTGACTGGTCATTTTTCGGAACTACATACACATCATGAGGAACAAAACACTCCACACCATGATGCAGACCCCATATTATGACATAACAATGAAACCAAGGTTAGGGAGGAAAATGATGATAAACCTGAAAACGATCCCTTATGGAGAATGAATTTCGATGGGTCTTGCACTATAAATACTGCAGGAGCGGGAGTGTGGTTACATAACACTGAGAGTGACTATGCTGAGAGTCGTGCCTTCAATCTGAACTTCAAATGTACAAACAATGTCGCAGAGTATGAGGCTCTCATTCTAGGCTTGAATCTATTGAAAAAACTAGGAGCCTAAAGGATAGTTGTGCACGGAGAATCTAAGTTAATCATAAAACAAGCGAGCGGAGAGTATACAGCTAAACACCCTAGATTGAGAGCATACAAAAATGATGCTATGGATTTACTGAAAACCTTTGTAGAGTATGAATTGGTGTTTGTTCCTAGGAGTCAGAACATAATTGTGATGGTTTAGCCTGCATAGCTAGTTCATATCATAAGTCTTCTACTGATAAAAAAATCATCATTCAGAAAAAATACAGACCTGCAGTGCCTAATAATGAGAAATATTGGCAGTTCTTTGAGGGCAACAAGCAAATAGAGGATTTCCTGATTGGTAGGAATGAGTTTGAATTCTCTAATTCAAATTCTAAATTCGATGAAAGCTGCCTGAGTGAAGAGCTCCCCGACAAAGAAAGATCACCACATAATGTAGAAATAAACACTTTAACTGAACAACTTGGAAATCAAACCGAAGAGTATAAGAATGCAGAAAAAGAGGAAATAGAGGTGCTACAGTCAAAAGATAAGAATATACCCAGAGGACTGGCACCTTTAGAGGACCTTTTTTATTTTGATGACGTAGCGAAGAAACCCACTATAGAACACTCAGACTCTAATGTCGAGGAATGCAACATAGGCACCAAGGATAAGCCTAAGATGATTAAATTGGCTAAGTCCTTGCCCGCAGACATGAAAAAGAAATATATTGACTTATTTAAAGAGTTCATCGATGTGTTTTCCTGGAGCTACGAGGACTTAAAAGCCTACGATACGAAGATTATCCAGCACAAGATTCCTTTGAAAGAGAACCAAAAACCCTTCAGATAGAAACTTCACAGAATTAACCCGAAACAACTGCCTCCAGTGAAAAAGGAAATCAAGAAGATGTACAAGGCAGGAATTATAGTGCCTGTGAGGTTTTCTGATTGGGTCTCAAACCTTGTGGCTGTGAGAAAGAAGACAGGTGAGATAAGACTGTGCATTGATTTCAGAAACCTTAACAGAGCTTCACTTAAAGATAATTACCCTTTACCAAAGATGGAACACATCCTACAGAGGGTAGTTGGCTCAAAAATAATCTCCCTGTTAGATGGTTTTCAGGTTATAACCAAGTTTTAGTACTCCCAAAAGACCAACTCAAGATAGCTTTCACCACTCCATGGGGCACTTTTATGTACGTAAAAATGCCTTTTGGACTAATGAACGCTGGTGCGACCTTCCAAAGAGCAATGGACATAGCCTTTTCAGAGGAAATAGGGCACTTCATTTTCATCTATCTGGATGACATAATAGTCTATTCCAAGACCGATGAGGAGCACCTAAAACATCTAAGAAGAGTTTTTGAAAAATGTAGAAGGTTCGGTCTGTCTTTAAATTCCAGGAAGACTGTGTTTGGGCTTCAAGAAGGTAAGCTTCTTGGCCATATTATATTAGAGAAAGGAATTAAAATAGACCCGCAAAGAGTTGAGGGAATACTTCAGATCAGTCACCCGATAAACATAAAAGAGTTGCAGTCCTTTATTGGGAAAATTAACTTCTTAAGGAGGTTTATTCCCAACTTAGCTGAGAACCTTAGGGATATGAAAAACATGCTGAAAAAATGTGTAGGGGTTAAGTGGACTGTAGAGGCTAAAAAATATTTTGAATTAGTTAAAATTGCACTCACTTGAGAACCTATCCTAATTAGCCAAGATTTCTCAAAATATTTCCTGATATTTTCCTTTGCCTCCGAGCATACAGTGGGTGCAGTTCTGCTGCAGAAAAATCCAGAGGGAATGGAACAGCCTATTTCTTTCTTCAGAAAGGCTCTGAGGGATGCACCCTTGAAATATAACATAATGGAAAAACAGGCATATGCCTTGGTAAAGGCCTTGAAAGACTTTAGGTTGTATGTACTGCATTCTCACATCATTTCCTACGTGCCTAACATAGTGGTAAAAGACATTTTGTCCCAGGATCCTAATGGAAAGAGGGGCAAATGGATTGCTGTAATATTAGAGTATGACCTGGAAATAAAACCCACAAAACTGATCAAAGGTCAGGGCCTAGCTCAACTAATGGTTGAATCTAACTTGCAAGCCCTTGACATAAACATGGTAGATGCCCTGGATGAACATGAAGGGTTGCCTGATCCTACAGTCGAAGAACAATTTCAAAATTCTCCTTGGTATTCTCATATCCTGTATGTACTCACAAACCTCAATGCCCCTCATGATTTATCAAAGACTAAGGCTAGATTCCTAAATTTAAAATCCATAAACTATTGCATACTGAATGAATGTTTATACTAGAAAAATGCAAATGGTCTATTTCTTAAATGTTTTCCTGAAACTGAAACAGAGAGGATTAAATAGGAGTTCCATGCAGGAGAGTGTGGAGGCCATTTAAACTCGAAAGCCACTACTAACAAAATATTTAGAGCTGGCTATTACTGGCCTAAACTTTTCAATGACATCCATAAAATGATAATTGCCTGCCATAAGTGCCACATTTTTTAGGGCAAAAGAAAGCTCTTCCCTTTACCATTACAACCCATTACTATTGAGGCTCCCTTTCAACAATGAGGCCTAGATTTCATAGGAGAAATACACCCTGCTTCTTCTGCACAACACAAGTGGATCCTTACAGCCACAGACTACTTCACAAAATGGACAGAAGCCATACCTTCTAGGAATGCCACAGATTATGTTATCATTAAGTTCCTAGAAGACCACATCCTCTCTAGATTTCGCTGCCCAAGAAAGATAATCACTGATAACGCTGCTACTTTTGGATCTAAGAAAATGATTGATTTTTGTCACAGGTATCAGATAGCACTCGGTCATTCAACTTCTTATTACCCACAAGGTAATGGGTTAGCTGAATCATCAAACAAGAACTTGGTGACCATCATCAAAAAGCTGCTTGAAGAGAATAAGAAATTGTGGCATAACAAGTTAGTGCATGCTTTGTGGGCTGACAGGCTAACAACAAAGAAATCCATTGGAATGTCACCATATCAGCTTGTCTATGTAACAGAGGCAGTGTTTCCTACCAGCCTTGGGGTACCAGTGATTAAACTAGTCCAAGAGATTCAGACAGAAGAAGACAGCATGGTAAGGAGGATAAATCAAACAATACATCTCCAACAAACAAGAGAAGAAGCCTACAACAGAGCTCTGAAAGTGCAGGAAAACATAAAGAATTTGTTTGACAAAAGAACAAAAGCTTGTGACTTCAAAATTGGAGATAAGGTTCTAAAATGGGACTCTAGAAGATAAGACAAAGGAAAGCATGGAAAATTTGACATTTTGTGGCAGGGTCCTTACATCATCCAATCCACCATTGGTCCAAATGCCTTTTTTCTGCAAGAGCTAGATGGCATAGATCTGTTTGGGGGTCCTGTCAATGGCAGGATGCTCAAGCACTACTACTGTTGATTTCCAGTTTACAGTTTTCATTTCCATTGTAAATACCACTGCTATGTTTTGTTTTCAAAGAAAAGAGATAATGTTTCAAAAAAGAGAGAAATAGAGGTTAAGACATGCTCAAAACTTAAACCCCTGAAGTATTGGCTCTAACATGATCAAAACCTGAGCCAAAGGAAGTAAATAAGTTGGTTCTAATATGCCCAAAATCTAAACTAGCAGAGAAGAAAGGACAATCAACTCTAACATGCCCAAAACCAGAGCTGAAGTGAAGAAGAAAGTGACTCTAAAAAGCTCAAAACTTGAGTCACAAAGAAAAGAAGGATGCTTCAAAGTTTCAAGATTTCAAGCCTTCAAAAATTTTGTTTTCAAGTTGCTACAATTTCAGTTCATGTGCAGCTGTCTTTGTGCCATGGATCCACAGCAAACCAGACTGTCTAATCCTAGTTTGACTGTTTTTAAATTTCTGTTGTAGAATGTAGAGAAAGAAATCTGCTAGACAGTTTAATCCTAGCAGATATTAGTATAGGTAGAGAGGCTATGAGGCCAACAGTTTAATCTGGTCTCATGGAGGAATAAGGGTAGAATTAGACTAGTTTGTTTTCTACTTTTAATAATAATAAAAAATGATGAAGAAGGTCTGCAAATCGATTTTTGGTTGTTTAGTTCCGATGGAATCTTGTTCATTTCTCTTCTCGTAGCTCCTAGGGTACACTATGTGCCCAACCTGCACAACCCCACTATTTCTTTGTTCCTTCACTTAAACCCACACATAGCCCCACTGCTCTTTTTTACCTTCGCTTAAACCCACACAACCTCACTACTGCTCTTGACATTCTCTAAGTGAGCTAAGAAATTCTTTCTGCAGGAAAATTTAGGTTCACAACATAGACAATTCAACTAAATGGCACATGTTATATAAAAGGAAATGTAAAAGGGTTGAGCATGGGTCTGCCATTTATAGACCTAGGAATGCATTTTTGAAGCAAACATCAAAAGTCTATTGTTATAAAACGATTGTGTTTTATATGGCAAGGGTATCTTTTGTCACTTTTTGTTGGATCTATTAGACTTCCTTTCAAATCTGTAATAATAGGCATTTTTATTATGTTCACGATTTTTTTTTGGGTACTCTTGAGAGCATGGAAAAATTGGCTACTAGATCAAGAAGGGTTGCAATATTTCCAACCCAAATACAATAGAAAAGGGTAAATTGGTATCTTAAAACCTTATAATGGGCATATTATATTAGATTTCCTTAGTCGTGTTTCCTTAGGGTGATGCATGCAAAATAGTAGGCCTAAAATGGCAGTGTCATATGAGAAGGAACTTTTAGCTAACATCAAGGATATGAGGGCCTTATGAGACATTTCTAATCTTGTGGGAGTTTTCAATACTCGTGCAATATAAAAAAAGATGGGTTCATAAAGAATTTGTTTTGATGTTATTAACTCCTTGTACCTAGTTAGAGGGATTTTTTGTGAGGGTTGAGGTAGCCCGAGGAAACAAATAGAGGCGTATTTAGAAGGAAGGCAAAAAAATTCTAGTGCTTACACGAGATGATACCACAATTTCCATCAAGAGTAATAAAGATTAAAGTGAGCAATATGTGGTATTAACACCTAATAAACTCACAACAAGGAAATCCAATGGCTATCCTAACCCCAATCAAGGCTTTAGGTCTGAACAAAATTGAGGTCGATGTAATTATGGATATGGAGTCGGTTCAGCTTGTAGTGATGGTATTCCATCACAAAATGGGAAAAATAAATAGTATGGAGCAATGAGAAGGTAAGGAAGGAGGAATTTTCAGATAAATAATTACAATATAGGCTACTACAATGGGAGGAATCAGAGATCTTATCCTCATCAGAATTACACTGCGAAAGGGAGCATAATTTGGCCAGGAAATGTCAATGAAGTATGCAGCCTGGGACAAACCACTATAAATGAGGAATTTAGTCAACATAGTTATGCAAATAAGGGATTCATTGGTTAATTCAATCATGGAAATAACCTACCCATAGAAACAAAACATTCTCTAAATCAAATGGATTTGAGGGATGCCAAGAACATATCTAATGTTAGTACATTAGTCATCCTACCATCTTAAGAATGTATGTCAGCAAGAAATCTCAATTTTCGTGGAGGGAAAAGATATAAATTTTTTACCACCTACCTATAAAATAATTTGTTTAAAACTCCAAATTTTTTAACAACTAAAGAGTAATTAAAGTATCTACATAATAATAATAATAATAAATTACCAACAAGCATTTCAAAAGATAGGAATCATAAGAGGTAACAGGTTTCATATCCTTAGAAGTGAGTGTTGAAGAAATTGATGTAACATTAATACATGGAATTTGGGACTCAATATGAGCCACCCAAGTGTCCCTTCTCTCAAGACAGATCCCTTCTCTTAAGACAAATCCGCTGGTTTCTCTCGATACATTTGACATCCTCGAGACTTGTAAATAATTAAATTTTTAAGTCTAGTTTTCAGTAAGGACCCTTCCCAATAGGGTTTGTATTTTCCATTATTGTGATAAGGCATCGAGGTACTTATTTTTCCTTCCCTTGGTACGACTAGGTGTAGGAAACCACTACCCAATTTCACCCATTATCTCTAAATTTGAGAAGGCCTAAATATATATAGCTCATTATGGGAATTTTGAGGTCTAAAATGGGCCTCCTAAGGAAATTATAAAATAATAGTGGAAGTAATAAAATAATATTAGATTACACCATCAAATTTTAGAGGGAAAAAAGAAAAAAATACTTTTTCAACTCGTATTTTCAACTTATCTCCTTATGGGTTTACTCGAATTTCAATCGGGAGCACTCGTTAAATGCATAATTTCATTCCTCATCCAAGGAGTACCCATGTTGCATAATTTCGATGTAATATTCTACACGAAGAATGAGAAATACATGAAAAACGTGATTACAATCACGTTTGTTCGTGTATTTCTCATTTTTCATGTAACAGGGTCCATCAAAAGTATGCAACATGGGAACTCCTTGGATGAGGAATTTAAATTTGAATCCAATAAGTATTCCCGCTCTAAATTTGAGTAAAACCTTAGGGAGATAAGTTGAAAATACGAGTTTAAAAAGTAGTTTTATTATTTTATTATTATTTAATATTTTTACTTTTTTTATCCAAATATGGTGAATCATCCCGCATTGTTGACATCATCATCTTGAATCCTATTGGTTCTTATAAATTTTATTTCTGTTGTACATTTTTTGTAGGAGGCAAATTTTAGACCTCAAAATTTCTCTAATGTTCTAGGGTTTCCAATTGCTAGATTTCATTATAGGTTTCTAGGGGTACAAACGAATGAAAATTTTTAGTGACAGCTAAGGTATGTTTTTGGGCTTACTTTCAACCCTTTGGGTTGTGTCCTCCCCCCATGCCTACTTCTCATAGGTTGGAATTTCATATAGTCAAATAGGCATATCCTTATGGTATCAACACATAAATGGCCTAGAACAAGCATTTGAGTGCAAAAATAAGGAAAAGTAACATTTTTCAACACAATTGGGATGATGAAACCCAAAAGCAACCATACCAACTCCAAAGTGTGAGAATCTAGCAATAGATATTAAAACAATGTTGGTACATGTAAGGTTTGGAAAAAGTAAAAGGAAATATACCACAATGCATGGATATAGTCCCACTACTACAACTACAAAATTGAGACAACGGCCAAGCCAATATGAAAATAAAAAACCAAAAGAAAACAATCAAAGCGAAGAAAAATACTAGCAGCTAAATTATAAATATAAGAAGGCTAAAGAATTACCCAAGACACAGTGACCTCTGTGCATCAAGGGAAGTCTAGCGAGGGTCCTTACATACCAATTACATTGAGAGCAATTGAAAGGAACTGGTATGGAGCTAAAATATGGTATGAACTCCCAACATACTTCCTTATCCTTGAGCTACATAGAACTGATGCCCAATTTCCCCCTACACAACTTGCATATAGCTTCACTCTCATATCCTTTCCCTTCAGAGTTGCTCTCAAGGATGCAAAGAAATTATAATCAAATATTATTTTTTACTAGTTTCCTCCAGCTAACCTATATTTCTCCTAAAATGTAGGCCATACCTCATTTCCAAAGGCCTCAAGCTTTTTCCCTTGGATAACGCTTCTAAGACAGACTTGCCTCCCCCCTTTCCTCCTATGAATGCTACTTATCATGGTTGATTAGATGCAATATACTCACATTATTCTACATGCACGGGGGTGGCCACACCACCCCCTCCATTTAATGTAATCTCCTCTGCAAGGTGGCAGATACAACCACCAAGTCCACCAATATCCTTGATACACACCCCCATAGAGGAGCTCCCATGCACTATATTTATTAACATATTATTATATATTAATATTAATATCTAATATATGTTTAGATTAATAATATAATAATATTAGAAAATATTACAATAATAATTTTCTTACATTTATTAAGACAAGAATATTCAATAAATATGTATGTAGACCTTCATAAACTTTAGTAGAAAATTCGTTGTGCTGAGGCAAGTCCATTGTTACACAATCAGGCAGGTATCATACACCAATTTTGTGTCTAGCTTGGTTGTGACATTAAAGTTAAATTATTATTATTATTTCGCTCCAACCTCAGTTCGTAAACTCGTTGATCCCGGTTAAATTATTATTATTATTATTATTATTACGATTATTATTATTATTAAAAATAATAATAACTATATTTATTATTTATTGTGTATTTTAGATTGATAAATATGTTTATATGATATTGTGTAATTTGAATCCCAATAGATAATAATATTATTATAAATAATGGAAATATTTTATAAATAAATGATAAATTAGAATAACATACGTAATAAAATATTATATCACATTGTGATGTGTGAAAAAAAATGGATTATGAGGGTTTGGTTGACTAAAATATTAAGGAAAATTTAACACAATTTAATATGAGAAGGTGTAGGATTAGGGGGACATACTAAAGAAAACTCATAACGAGGGTGAGGGAGAGGGTGGGGGGAGACATTAGAGAAACATAATATGAGGGGATTGTGTGGGTGGGGGTAGATGTTAGGGAAAATGTAATATGGGGGAATATGGGGTTGGGGGGTGATATTAGAGAAACTCCATAATAAGGGTGAGTATGAGGATATATATTAAGAAAACCTTAATATGAGGAGGCTACTGGGAAAGGGAAAATAAATAAAATGTTTTAAGTTTTCCCTAATATATACTCCCACCCCCTAAGTTTTTCTCTAAAATATCCATCCAACTCCACACTTTTATTAGGGAAATAATATCTCCCCACCCTTCACCTAATAAGTTTTCCCTAATATGTCTCTCTCTCGCCTTTTGTTATGCTTTACCTAACATCTCCCCCCCAACTCACTCTCATAATTAATATCCACCACCGCTTCCAACATTATTATGAGGGTAATAAATTTTCACGAAAATATTTCCTACCACATATTTATTTTTCCGCAACATCTCCCCCCAAACTCACCTAATAAGTTTCCATTAATATATTTTCCAACCCTATCCTCTTAATTAATATCTACACCCATCTCCACCCTCAATATCAGTTCTCCCTAATATCTCGCCACCCATACCCTCATTATGAGGGTAATAAGTTTTCCTTAATATCTCCCCCCAATCCCACCCTCATTATGAGGGTAATAGGTTTTCCTTAATATCTCCTCCCAAACCCACACCCCATTCATATTAAGTTTTCCTTAATATCTTCCCCCAATCCCACCCTCATTATGAGGGTAATAGGTTTTCCTTAATATCTCTTCCCAAACCCACACCCCATTCATATTAAGTTTTCCTTAATATTTTCCCTCACCCCCACATACTGTGTTTTCCCTAATATCTCCCCCTATCCACACACACCACCGCCCCACCCCCCCTCCATATTAAGATTTCCCTAATATCTCCCTACTTAGTGTTGAATAAGTATTTTCAATACTAATATGAAATTTAGGGAGTAAGAAAAGACATTTTAAAATAAACAAACTCAATAAATAATCATCAATAATCTTAATAGATTTTTTATATTTCTTCTTCTAGGTAAATATTTATGAGATTTTCTTCCTATTTGGAATGTTTATAATAAAATAATTTATAAGGGTTTTTATATTTCTTCTTCTAAGGAAATATTTATGATATTTTATTCCTTATATTGGAATGTTTATATACAGGTTGAGTGGACCTAATGGTTAAGAGCATGTATTTCCTCCTAAGAGGTCACAAGTTCAAAACCAAAGACCTGGGCACAATAAAATTGAATAATAATAATGAAATTTTAAAATATTTATCATACTTGAACTAGCTATTTAAGATTTCATTATTGTAAAAAGTTTTGGTTGGATAGTAATTAAATTTTTAGAAATGTTTTGTTATTTCTTTATTGTAAAAGTTTTGAATTGATAATAATTAACTGCATCGAAATGATTTGTCATTCTTCAAATCATTTTAAAAAAAAATGTGATTAAGTATTTTATTAGCACCAATCAACTCATTAAGTAAGATTTAAATTTGAAAAAGGAATGTAGAAATAAATCTTTTAATCATCCAAATTAATCTCAATTAAAAATAAAATTCTACATATATTAATTCTTATATCAAGATAAGTTACATAAACTTCATTAAAACAATTTATCATTCAATTTTGAAAAAATTAATACTAAGTTAATAAAAAAAAAATTGCACTATTTTTTCCTTTTTCAAATAATTTTAATAAAAATTACTTTCTTCAAGTTAATATTTAATTTTATATGGGATATTAAAATTAGATATTACATTGGAAAATATAACATTCATTTTTTTGAGATAAAATTTAAGCTAAAATTTCTAATCTATATATATCACAAACTTGAAAGAAAGTTTTTTTATTAAAAAAAAAAAACAAAGTTGAAGAAAGTGTAATTTAAAGATTGGTTTAAAGAAAACTAATTTAAGAAAAATAATTAAAAGATTGGTTTAAAGGAAAGTAATTAAAAAATTGGTTTAAGATTTTAATAGCAT
Organism: Pinus albicaulis; assembly: GCA_034641835.2. Classification (NCBI taxonomy): domain Eukaryota; kingdom Viridiplantae; phylum Streptophyta; class Pinopsida; order Pinales; family Pinaceae; genus Pinus; species Pinus albicaulis. The sequence continues at coordinate 635,860,477 of CM076579.1, forward strand.
TCTTGAATAAAAAGGCTGGAATCACTTGAAAGCGTAGCGCTTTCAACAGCATAAATTACAAAACACTAATTAAAAGATTGTTTAAAGGATGGTGATTAAAAGAATTGTTTAAGGTTTTAATTAAAAGCTAACTTTGACTTTCAACTCAACGGTCCAAAACACCTAAAACTCGACCCACCGATTTCATGAGTGATTATATATACTCACGCCTCATTCTGCTCAACGAAGAATGATCGATTGAGAAGAGGTTCTGCACAGGAAATTCAGGATCACATGCACGGTAATTTTTTGTTTGTCTATCTCTTTAATTCGTTCCGTTCTACAGGGACATGGACATTTTTGTAAGCTGATAAAATGTATTTTCTGTTCATTCAACAGGTTAACCATCATCTGGCGCTGTTAGCTTTTCCTTTCTCTCTCAAGCACTGTGTCTTGTCTTATGGAGCGCTCCATAAATGTACCGTTTAGTGTTGTTGTACTGTGTAGTGTTGTTGTATGCGCTGTGCAGTGTTGTTGTATGCAATGTGCTTTGTGTAGTTTTTTTTGTTGTGTGTCTGCAAGTGTTTGTGTGTTGTCTCTGTGCTAATTGAGAGAAAGGCATGGCTGAGGAGAATATGCAGTGGGAGTTGAAGGGCCAATTTATCAACAAATAATATTTTCACAGTGAGTGAGTTGGTATTCATGTAAATATTTTCTTCAATTATTTTTTTAAAGTCATTAGCGGCCCTTTTTCTATTTACTTTTCTGATGTGTTGGAATTTTCTATATCAGGAGGTAGAGCAGCATTTTCAATGCTTTTGCAACAATGAATGAGTAGTTTCTGGCTCTTTTCAGAGAACCAGTTTCCAGAGTTTCAACTGCAAAAGAAAGATTCGTAAGAAACAAGGTTGGTTTTCTTTGTTTGATGGCCGTGTTCTGTTAGTATTCTTTGTTGATGGCTCTGTTATTCTTTAGGCAAGGTCTAAGCTCTATGAATAGTTAGTTAGTCATGTATTTTAGATTGAGGAAAACGTATATGTATAAATGACTTGTCCTATTTATTTTCTACTAAACAAATTGAACCTAGTCTACATTCAAAATTGAACATAGATCTCATGAATTTTTGAAAATTATGTATAAATGACTTGTCCTATTTATTTTCTACTAAACAAATTGAACTTAGTCTACATTCAAAACTGAACATAGATCTCATGAATTTTTGAAAATTATATCCGAGAAGTTTACTCTGCAACAAAAACACTACTACCTCTCATAGGGTAATGGAAGTCTTAGATAGAGGCACATTGATATCATCTGTTCGTTGGTGCAGTTTATGAATACCTCTTAGATATGTTCTATAGGAACAGAGCCTGTCCATTGCAGAATAGAAGAACAATACGTACATTTAAATTGAGAACAGATTATAGAATTTAATGATTTTCTTGGAACTGAATGTTGACATCCTTTGCTCTTTGCTGAGCCATGGCGTGACTGCAATATCTTTCCTTTCTCTATGTTCGTCCATTCAGAGTGCCTCTTGTTCCAAGACCATCCTCTTTTAAGAAATCTTGGCAGTTAGGAATTCACTAACAACGAAAAGTGGTTGTTAGAGCTATAAGCTGGTCTTTCATTTCTCTATTATGCCATTCTTAGCTGATGCCCTTTCTGGCCCTATTATGCCTTTCTTAGCTGATGCCCTCTCTGGCCCTTTGGCGGACCGTTGTTCACTTCCTATATTGGGTCATTTCTCTAGGGCTTTAGATGTGATAGCCGCCTCTTACTGAAGAGATAGGTGCCCATTAGGAATTACTACTCCAGCCATGCATGCGTGTGGTGATTTTCCTACAGCTAGGATCTCTGGTGCTTGTGATGTTATTTTCATAGCAGGCAACCATGGAGAGGGAAATTGTAAGAATGCGCACATGCTTTACCACTGTTAAATTAAGAAATAGGAAAAAATTTTCAAAGACTCTGCCTCTTAATCATGGTTCTAGACTTGATTATCTAACTACCAAAATCTGAACTGAACATTGATACTCGCAAAACCAGACTGACTTGGGGGTGCCATTTTCTGATGTTGTGAAGCATCCTGATCCTCTTTGCCATCTTCTACATTCCATAGGAAATGGGCATATGATCCAAGAACATTGCTGCAAAATAGAGCCAATTAGTCAGATAACAACAGCTTCAATTGCTTCAAATATTGATATCCATAGATCTAGCACACTCTTGTAACGGTTTGTCAGCATGGAAAATATACTAACCAGTCATCTGGAGCAGCTTCAACAGCTTGATCAAAGTAAGATTGTGCACGAGGTGCATCTTTGTGAACATCCCATATGAGTCTGGCATAAATTGAGAGGACGTATCCTCCCATAATCTTCCTCAACTTTTAGCATGGTCCTCCCATAATCTTCCTCAACTTTTTAATCATGCTTGACCTACATAGACACAAAACCAAGCTTGGGTAGACTTTATTTATCATAATTCATAGTAATAGTAATGAGACACGACCTTAACTAATTCATAGTAATTAGTGATTAATAAGATGAATAGTTATGTAACAGCAGTACAAAGCTCCTCAATACTCACCTCCTACAAAAACCTGGCATAATTCGGCAATAGAAGTGGATCTACCTGTAGCATTTTCTTATAGTAAGCATCCATGTCCCTCCCTACAAGCAGTGCAGAGAAGCCACCTACTCTCCCTGCTCTTCCAGAGAACCCACCTCCATCGTCCACTAACAAAACCCGTCTCAGTTTTACATCCAACAGCAGCTCCATCGCACACCAAAGCGCTACCCCATTGCCTGCAGATATAGTGCCACGCAGTCGATGATTAGCCCGACCTTGTTTCTGAGGTACCTATGTTATTTTCTCAACAAGGCTAGTTCAAGTCTCTGTCTCTCTTTCACATTACTGCATCTGGGCATTGTTGGACGGTTTTTTTGGCATTTGGGTTTCCTTGTCTTGTTGTTATTGGGGTCAATAGTGTTCCATGTTGTATGATCAAACATAGTCAGCAGCTATCGGATTTATTGATCAAACATAGTCAGCAGCTGTAGCCTGATGATGATTTTGTTCTTGAGGGCATAAGGTAAGGCCAAATGGGTATCTTCCACCTCATGCATTAAATACCCTGTGTCCATTCCACCTGATGCAAACAAATATAATTATTATGTCTATACTACTGTTCTAGAGGTATTCGTAAACCAGTAGCATTTTTGAGCTTTTAACGCAGCAACCAAGCAATTTCACTAGATTTATGTGTTGAAAACGACTCATGACATTTGCTTCATTCAAAAACTCGGCCTTGAACCTATTTGCAGTCGTCTAATTGCATCTTTTCAGGCATCAGGTAGAACCCCCCTATACATCGATCAGCCTTAAAATATTTCTACCATTATAACTAACTTGGACCTGTTGCTGGCTATAACTCTCTGATTCAATTGAAGAGAAATTATTCAAGGCATTTAATTACTCGAGATTTTGCTTGATACAAATTGCTAAAAAAATAATTTAATACTTACTTTAAAGATGGACCCAAAACCTCCCGCTCTAAGTTTCTTCTCTGCTACTTAAAAATGAGTTTTGAATTCAACTCACTAAGCCATAAGCTAATTTCCCTGTCCATCACCTGCAAACACTAGTTCAGTACCCTTAGGCAGTGCCCTAGCTCTGCCGGTGTGCCTTATTGCCTATTTACTCCTTGGGGCATTCGCAGTCGGTGTGCCTTATTGCCAATTTACTCCTTGGGGTATCCGCCATCACCGAAAAATACGACATCCCAAGACTGTGCTTCGACACCTGCGGCATGTTCTCAGAGTCCGTCCAGCAGATTGTGTGGGACGTTCTGCCTCGCAATCACCCGCGCAGCCCTTCGAGTCGATATGCTGTCCCGGGGCTTCCCAAGCTTTCCCGAGAGCGCGAGGTATCCGTTCTGGAAACGGCAGAGAGCAGGAAATAAGCGGAGCTGGAGGATCAACGAGATGGAGACGGAGTTTGTTGAGCATTTTCAGAGGGTCAACGGCACAATTGCTCCTCTGCATATTATGCATACTATGTGAATACTAAAGTTCATATAAACTTATGACTTCAAATTAAAATATAAATCAAGAAATTGGGGTTCTAGTCGCTTGAGTATTAGCTGCATTTTCGGCAGTGATCAATTCTGTTGCGATCCCTTTTCGGCAGTGATCAGTTATGCATTGTCGACACCTTTTTTGCTAAGGAACCTTTGGTTCAACAAGCTTCTTCTAAGCCTCTTTTTGGTCGCTCTTTTTTTGTTAGCCTCTTTTTTTTCCAGCTCTTCTAGGCCTCTTTTTTTTGTTAGCATCTTTTGTTCAGCGCTTCTAAGCCGCGCCTCTTCTACGTTTCTTCCAAGTCTTCCCTAGATTCTTTGTAAACTGCATAGTCTATGAAGTCAATTGATGTATAAGCCATCAGTATTCCCCCCTTACTGAGAGTTTTAGGTATCCAACCACTTTCTTTATTCATTATTTTTTATGTGATTAACTGGTTGAGACTAAGTGTTTCAAGTGAAATGCATAGATTAACTTCTTAAAAACTTGACAATATCTCTGCCTTTTCAAAACAAAACTTATAAATATATTATGAATTTAGTTATTATTTACATGCTACTTCCTCTAGAACATGGCACTCTTACCTCTATTTTCACTAATAAAATTATTTAATTATCATTTCAAAGATTCTTATGCTCAAACCACTTTCAAATGGTTAAACAAGTATTATTCAACCCATCTTCCTTTCTCTATTCAATTTAATTGTCATTATATTAAATTTGTAAATTAGATCATATTTCTATAGTTTTGGATAATTATATTGTATGGAGGTTTTTTTCTTAATATTTGTAATGTTTTTTGTATTTTTTATTATATATATATATATTCTAAAAAAATAAATTATGAATTGTGCATTTAATTTTTTTACAAGTTTTTATGAAGTGTTTGTATCCTAACAATCTCATGTTAATGTTGTGTGTTGCAGAAAATTATCAATACCAAGTTGTTCATGAGCTGAAGACATTATCAATTTTTATGTTTTTGTAATGTTGTAATTAGAAATATTTATATTATTTTTGTTTAGATGGGCCCATCAAAGGATGTACATGAACACAAAATGTCATTAATAAAAGGAGTAGGCTTTTTATTTTTTTTGGAGGGGAATTCAACCCCTCCAAAAGACTCTTAGGAGAAGGTTAAATTGTAACTCTCCTTTGAGTTGTGTTCCTTGTGCTCATGGTTTTCATGATCTTTAGCTTATAATAACTCCAATGCACGAACTCAAGTACATTCTTTTATTATAATAATGATTTATAAACATGTTTTAAACATCTTCCCAACATACACACAAATGGGAAAATCACTCTTATTCACATAAATTATTTAACATTTTTTCAATGTTTTCAACATCTTAACATACACACAAATGGAAAAACCACTCCTATTCACATAAAATATTTAACATTTTTTCAATGTTTTAAACATATTCCTCACATACACACAAATGACAAGATCACTCTTATTCACATAAATTATATAAAAATTATAACATATATTTAAAATTATTTCTAATTTTTTTTTTTTTTTTTTAACTTTTATTTTGATTTTTTTAAGTTTTTGTTTTGATTTTAATTTTTGATTTTATTTATTTATTTATTTATATATTTTTATTAAAAATCTAAATAATTTAATAGATTATAAATATTACATATCTAAATAAATATAATTTAATATTTACATAAATATAATTTAATATTTACATAAATATAATTTAATATTTACATTGATATTTTTATACATTTAAATTAAATACTAATATATTATTTAGAGTGTTTGTAAATATTTAAATATTTGTATTATTTCTTTGTATAAATTTATTATATATAAATGTTTGTGCTCTGCATTATTTATTTTGTATGTATATAAATGTATTATTTTGAGAATTGAAATAGTGTTTTTATTTTAGGGGTTTTTAGTTTGATATGCATTAATGAATAGGATATCTACTTTTATATGATGTGTGTGAATGTAATGAATATGATATCTACTTCCATATGATGTGTGTGAATGTATTTCTGAGGGTGCTTGCATTACTTGTATGTACTTGTTTGGAGTGTTTATTCTTCCATGTTTATGAATGTCTCATTTTGAATGCTTTTGATTATTTTTTCATTGTTTATTTGTATGTGTATGAGTGTATTCTTTGACTATTTTTTGAGTGTTAGAGTGGTTCTTTGTTTGTTTGTGTATATATAAATGTTTTTTTTTAAATAGTTACTTGTATTCCTTCCTTCATTATTTGCTTGTGTCTTGTATTTTTTGAGTATTATTATGTATGGATATTGTTTACTTGTATGTGTATGAATGTATTATTTGTTGTATTTGTATGTGTATTATTTACTTGCATTTTAGATATGTGTATGAATGTATTCTTTGCCATACTTGTGTGTATATTATTTTCTTGTATTCTTTATATGTGTATGAATCTTTGTATGTGTCTTCTTTGCTTGTACTCTTTATATATGTATGAATCTATTCTTTAACTATGTATGAATCTATTATTTTCTACATGTGTATGTTGTTTGTTTACTAGTATCCTTTGTATGTGTATGAATATATTCTTTGTTACATTTGTATGTGTCTTCTTTACTTGTATTCTTTGTTTGTGTATGATTGTATTCTTTAGGTGTGTATGAATCTATTATTTGCTACATTTGTATGTCTTGTGTACTTGTATATTTTGCATGTGTATGAATGTATTCCTTGATTTACTTGTATTTTAATGTATTCTTTGGTTTACTTGTATTCTATGTATGTGTATGAATGTGTTCTTTGAATGTGTATGATTTTTTTTTATTTTTTTTAATGTGTGCATGAACCTTTGTTTTACATTTGCATAAGTATTATTTACTTGTAGATATATATGAGTGTAATTTGTGTGAATATATGTTTTTAAATATTTATTTATATGATTATAAATATACTATTAGTATTTCTATATATTAATTTATCAATATTAACTTGTAAATACATTGGTTTAAATAGTTATGAAATTATCATTTTTATTATTGCATTTTTTCTTTTCTTTTCTTTTTCTTTTATTTATTTTTTAATAATTTTTTTTTCCATGGAAATTTTAAATATTGATAATATTAATTTATCGTTTTAAAATAAAAAATAATATGCATTACAATAACATTAAAAAAACCATAATATTAGCACATGGGTATAAAACTCAATTAATGATTATTATATTATAAAATTTTATGCAAACCATGAGACTCAAAGTTCAAATCCCTTTAAAAAAAATAATAATAGTATAATATTTATAACAGCTTTAATTTGTAATGACACATATAAATAAATTATTTAATAATAAAATCAATTTAATAAATAAATTCAATTATTTTTATTTAAAAATTTTAATTAATTTTAATAATTTAGAATTTTCCTTTTCAGAAATTATAGATATTAATCTAAAATTTTGTTAATGATAATCATTATTTTAAATATAATAAAGAAAATAAATATATATTATTTTTAATAGCATACTAATTAACTTATAAAATAAATGTAATTATCATCATCATAAAATTTGTACTCATTCTTAATCACATGCATAAAATAATGTGAATTCTAAAGTTCATAGTAAGTGTGATGTGTGTGAACATGTCAACTTGTGAGTCAATGTGTAATGTTTGTGGGTATGTGTATGGTTGTGTGCACCCTATGTTTGTTGTGTGCATGTATGCATGTGAGTGATTATGCCTCATTGGCAATGGATTGTATGGGTGCGCGTCAGTGGTTAGTCCCATGCCAATGATGGACCGTTTTTGGGGTCATATAAGCTCTCACCTTCACGTGGTTGACCCTGTTAGTAGAGATTTTACATCTCCAAGCCAAGAGGAGCTTTTCTATTTAATTTTTTGTCGTTTCTTTTAAACATGATATTAATTTCAAAATAGTAAAATGGTTTTTAAATAATATTTAAATAAAAATTTTATTACCTTAAAAACATATAAATATATCATCTTAATAAAAATTATAATATAATTAGTTAGTTGACTTTACAAGATTTTTTCAATTATATTAATTATAAAAAACTAGTATATTTTATATATATTTATATATTACTACATTTATTATTCACATTTAATTACTAAACGATAATAATAAAATAAAATAAATTTAAATATTTATTAATTTGAAATACATAAAATGTATTTAAAAAAATAGTTACGAAATATTATTTAAAAAATAAAATAAAATATAAATATATTTGAAGGTAATTTGGAAAGAGAATAAAAATGAAAATAATAATAATATATTATTATATTTATTATTCACATTTAATTATTATATCATAATGACAAAATAAAATAAATTTGAATATTTATTATTATTATTATTATTATTTTAATTTAAAATATATAAAACTTTATTTGAAAAAATGAAAATTAAATTATTAAATACTATTAAAAAAAAATGGAAATCTTTCCAATTTAGTATGGTATAATGTCTTGAAAAAATAATTAAATTAAATAATGTTATGTAAACATTAAATAATTAATTAAATAAAAACAATTAAATTATATGAAAATATTATTGTAATGTATGAAAAGATGAATGTTATTTAAAAATTAAATAATTCAATTAAATGAAAAGATTAATGTAATGTAAAACTTTTAACCAAGTGAAAATAAAATAAAAAATGAATAAAAATAATGAAATAAAAATAAATAATAAAAATTTTCAAGAATCTATGGTATTCATGTGGAATATAGCTCATTTAAAAGGTGAAATTAAACCATCTTATCTCTAGAGCTAATCCATCTTATCTCTAGAACTATTATCTCTAGAACTACTCTTAAAGAGGTTTTCAAATCTTTTGTTAAAAATGAAATATGAAATCTAAATTGGTTGTATTAGTTTCTTATTTATTTATTTTTTCATACATTTTACAATTCAACAAAATTATAAAATATATATTTAATAAAAGATATAAATATATATAACTCATTATAAAACACCTATGGTATTCATGTGGAATATAGCTCATTTAAAAGGTGAAATTAAACCATCTTATCTCTAGAGCTAATATATATAATAATAATAATAATAATAATAATAATTTTATATTATTTTATTTAAAAATTGCTATTGTAAAACATAATTTTAATATTAAAATATGCATAAGAAAAATGTTTTAATAATTTATGAATAATAAATAGTCTTATAAAATTGTAATTGAATAAAATTATAATAAAATATTTATTTTATTAAAAGTTCAAATATATAAAATGTATATGGTCACATTCAAGACCAAGAGAAATATGAGGGTGAGCTACTAAATCAAATTTCTAATACCACTATCATCTTTTTCTCATCTAGATCTTTCCCACGATATAAATTTCATCTCAACCAATTTAAGCTCTTAGCACAGTCTCTGAACTTTCACCCCTTTAAAGACTCACTTCATCATTTATATAGCCACATCGAATCTCCTAGCCACGTATCTCCCCCACATGGGTCCAAGTTTGTTGGTTTCTTACTTTATTGGAGTTTTTCCATATTGGTGATTTCAGAAGTTGTGCATTATCTAAACCTTGAGCATTTTGATATGTTGATATACTGATGAATCAACTTAAAGATATGTTAATATGCCCATAACCTTCCAATATGCTAATGTTACATACATCGAATGATATATCATTACTCCAAAATGGCTCATCAGAGATTTGACAAAAAATGTATAATTGTAAATCCTCACAAAACATTCACCCCCTTAACGGCCCACTTCATAATTTATATAGCAACGTGGAAAATCGTAGCCACATACCTCCCCCTCATGCGTTCAAGTTTGTTGGTTTCTTATTGGTGATTTCACAAGTTATGCATTCTCCAAACCTTGAGCATTTTGATATGTCGATATATTGATGAATGCACTTAAGATATGTGAATATGTGCATAACCTTCTAATACACTAATGTTACATACATCAAATGTTGATATAGCACTACTAGAAAATAGCTCATTGGAGATTTGACAAAAAATGTATGTGTAAATCGTCCCAAAACATTAATAAGTCAATAGGACTGAAGCAGTTATAATTAAATATTTTTAAAACATTATATCTTTAAATATTAAAAAAAAAAAATTTAAATAATAATAATCATTAATTATTTTATTTAAAAATCATTATTATAAAATATAATTTTAATATTAAAATATTCATAAGTAAAATGTTTTAATAATTTATGAGCAATAGACATGTAATTTAATAAAATTATAATAAAATATTTATTTTATTAAAATTTGAAATATATATAATGTATATGGTTGACATTTTGAGTTAGCAAGTGTGCCACATCTTGAAGAAAAAAATGAGGGTGAGCCAATAAATCGCATTCCTGATACCACTATCATCTTTTTCTCATCTAGAGCTTTCTCACGATATAAATTTCATTTCAATTTAAGATGTTAGCATAGTCTCTAAACTTTCACCCCTTTAAAGTCCCACTTCATCATTTATATAGCAATATGGAAACTCCTACGCATGTATCTCCCCCACATGGGTCAAAATTTTTTGGTTTATTACTATATTAGATCTTTTCCATATTGGTGATTTCACAAGTTGTGCATTCTCCAAACCATGGGAATTTTGATATGTCGATATACTGATGAATCAACTTAAAGATATGTTAATATCCGCATAACCTTCCAATACACTAATGTTACATACATCGAATGTTGACAAAAAATGTATAACTATAAATCCCCACAAAACATTAATAATTCAATATGACTGAGGTGACCTTGACACACCACCTCATAACTTTGTCACCTAATCATAGCAGCTTGCCACATGAAAATGGTTGAAAATTTTGACATATGGCATGTTTAACATGTATATCAGGTTATTGAGGTAACAATGATTTACAGGATGCAATCATCCTAAAATTCTAATATGTTGATATGTCTATATGATATTTTGGTATGCCACATCAATCTGGATGAAAAATCACCACTTAACACATTGGATAAGATGACATATCCCCTTCCATGAGGCATTATTAATGTGTTCCAAGTCACTGATATTTGCAAGGTTGGCATGTCAAAAGTACCAAATCCAAGTGACACATGACATACACATGGAATCACCATGTCATAAAATCATGACATCACCCCTTGGTTCTGCTAATACTTGATACTTTGATTAGTCTAATGTTTTGAGGTTCCAAATTTTTAGCGCCATCGCTTCATGCTCCTTGTTAATAGATCAAATTCTTCCAAGTCACACTTCTTTTATTAGGTCATGCCATAAAAGGGTTTTTAATAATGATTCACTTCAATTTCCTTGAGGGCTTGACGTGTTTATATTTCGACTTCCCCCTTATAGCCATCTCCTGCACCTCGATCTCATCAATCTATCTGACTAATGGTAAGGATGGGGCTAGTGAAGCCCCAAATATCCAATACTCCACCATATCAAGAGATAATACCATCTTGATTTTTCCAAAGTGTTTCATTTAAGGTGCTTAGTCCCAAAATTATCTTAATAGCTTGAGTTATAGGGGTCAAACCATAATTTTTTTTTTTTGGACAAAACTTAATCCAGGTGGGTCTAGAGACACACACAAGACGAAGAGGGCTTATGAAGCTCAAAAATAAAAATGATGGAAATGTGGGAAACTTAGTTTCAAGTTGAATATCTCGTCGTCCTGATTGCAACGACGCAAACGGTTCATCAAATAGAGTCTATATGGAGAAGTTAGAGCCAATCAAAGTTCTATGGTTGACCGGGTGACTTGGCAGGTTAAGGAAGGCACAAATTCGCCAAAATATAGCCACCGAATTCTAGCCAGCTCTAGCCAAATTCCGGGCAAAATTGTGGCCTGGTTAAAAATACTCCTACGACCTATTTTCAACCCCGCCACCCTATCCCAACCATATAACAAACATTATGTTTAAAAGGGTCGGCAGCCATGACCCCACTGCACCCCATGACATTCCAACATAACTATTGGTAAAACTCCAAATGGGTCGGGTCGGGGCCGTGTGTTGCGAACCCCACCCGCCCAACAAAACTACCATAAAATATAAGTGGCAGAAAACTGGTGGGCGGGCCACCCAATGTGGGCCTGACCCACCAATATTAAAACATTTTTTTTTAATTAAAAAAATACCAGCTTATTATGGGACGAGGAAGGGTTTGACCACCGGACCTCCTCCCCCCCAAAGCGGATCCATAACCATTCCGCCAACTCGCCATGTTGAAACATCCACCCACGTTTTTATACTTAAACTCGTCTTTTCCCTAGTGCGTTGAGGGCCAAGGAAGCCATGTGCGGGAATGAAGTTTGAGGCAGAGACAGAGGCAGAATGGTGGCACAATTTTTGAGACAGAGAATGTCCTTTTGATGCCATGAAGATTCCTTTGAAGGTCATTTTCATATTTTCAAAATGTATTGAAATTTATATGCATTTTAACCAAACTTTTGTAGGGAGCATGATAGTGTGCCTAGATTCGCCTTTTCAACATCGATTTTGCAAATTCCCTGTTGAGGAGAATCTTTAGGAATCTTGAGGGAATATTTCAGATTCCTTGAAGGTCAAAATCTTCAAGTGTCAGAATGAGGTCAACTTTAAACTCATTCTTCTCAGAATTTAGCAAGGATGTTGATGGTGCAGGAAGAATTTTGATCTGAGCAGCGGTTCAAAAGATTCTCTTTAGAATATGAGGATTAGGAATCTTGAGGGAATCTAAAAGATTCATGTATCCCCAAAATTTCACTTTGTCAGAATTCAGAAATTTTCGAGTCAATTTTTCACTATTCGACGCCACGAATCTGATGGTGTATTCAAATTTTCCATTTGACCATTCCATTTTTGGGGCACTTTTCAAAGTGGAGTTGCAGGTGTCAACATTCAATGAGTGAGCAGTCATTTTCAGGATATTCGATGCCACGAGATTGATGGTATAGCCAAATCCAACCGTTTATCATCCTTTTCTTCAGATAACTCCAAGATGTGAGGTATATGCCATGTGATCATGTACTTCTTTGTCTCTTTGCTATGAGATGCATTGTGCTATATAGATCCCCACTTGATGTTTGATGCAGGGTCTTGTTCTTGTTCTTGATGTGAGATGTAATTTATATCATGGATTTTTTTTATTTATGTTTGAGATCCCTTTGATTCCTTGTTGGCGGGATACTTATTGCCACCATGCAAGTTTGATTTAAATATTTTTGTTTCCATGTTGGCGGGATACTCATAGTCGTCATGAGTGAGATTGTCATGCTGATAGGAGTCCTTTTTGTGAGTGAGAGTTCTTGTAGCGGAACATCCTGTGGAGAGGTCCAACCACACATGCGTGAGGGATTTTTCCTTGTATGACAAAGAAAATACCATACATTTACATCATCACTATTTCCAACACTTAATGCAACAGCCTAAACCATCTGGACACTGAGGCCCAGAGACGTAGTCCATCATGGACAAACTTTGTTATCAATATCTTATGTTGCGAATGGTTGCTATGTTCCTCTTCCTTACAACATGCATATATTTTTTTTGTGTTCATTAATGTTGTGATGAAATTCTAACACATCAGAGAAAGTAAAAGGTCTTAGTTTAAAGAGTATCAAAAATTTACCCGGATCAAGTGGTATCAGAGCAGGTATTCTTGTTGATTTGGATTACAAGCATGAACCATTGTTGCACGTTCACTGAGTTGAGAAATGAAGGATGTCAGAGACATGTATGAGACCATGCTCAGGGTGTCCAAGAAAGCGGACATGTTTTATGAAGCTTATGAGAAACAAGTAGCAGATAATGTTGTGTTGAAATCGCTTCTACAATAGGAGAAGGAGGTCAAACATCGATTGCAACTTCAGTTGAAAGCTGCGACAAAGGCATTGGAAGAATTGAAGTGCAACGATGAAAATCTTCAAGAAGATCATGATGCATTAAAGGCACTTCTACAAGAAGAGAAGGAAGATAAGTAGCGATTGCAGCTTCAATTACAAGTTGAAACAGAGGCCTTGGAGGAAGTGAAGTGCAACGAAGGCTCAAAGAAGCCCTCTTCACATGTTTCAATCGACAACTGTAGTAAATAGTGTTGATTTTTCTTCAGTTTCATCTTCACATGCAATTATTTCTGTTGGAAATGTGGAGATCCCCATTACTAGAAATCTCGTCATCCTGGTCGTAACGATGTGAATGATTTGTCAAACCGAGTCCGTATGGAGAAGTTAGAGCTGGTCAAAGTTCTAGGGTTGACCGGGTGACTTGGCGCGTTAAGGAAGACACAATTTCACCAAAATCCAGCCACCAGATTCTGGTTGGCTCCATCCAAATTCTTGGAGAAATTGTGGCCTTGTTAAAAAGACTCCTACAGCTTGTTTTTAGAGATTTAAAAAATGTGAATTTTTTTTAATCAAACAAAAGAAAAATATAAAATTGGAGGTGGCAGGCCACCACCTCCACCACCCCACCCCAACCATATAACAAAATTTATGTTTAAAAGGGTTGGTGGCCATGACCTTACCGAACCCCATGACATTCCAATGTAACCGATGGTAAAACTCTAAATGGGTCAGTTAGGGGCTATGGGTTGCAGACCCTGCCAGCCCAACACAACTACCATAAAATATAAGTGGCGAAGAACTCCTGGGTGGGCCTCCCGATACAGGCTTGACCCGCCAATATTAAAACATTTGTTTTTTAATTAAAACAATACCAGCCTATTACAGGAGGGGGGGGGGGTTGTTTGACCACCCAACCTCCTCCCCCTCAAAGTGGTTTCATAACCATTCCGCCCACTGCCCATGTTGAAACATCTACCCACATTTTTCTACTTAAAATCATCCTTTCACCATTGAGCTGAGGACCAAGGTAGCCATGTGCGGGAAAACAGTTTGAGGCAGAGACAGAGGTTGAATGGTGACATGATTTTCGAGACAGAGAATGTCCTTTTGATGCCATGAAGATTCCTTTGAAGGTAATTTTCATATTGTCAGAATTTGTTCAACTTTATATGCATTTTAACCAGAATTTTGCAGGGAGCATTGATGGTGCACCCAGAATCGCCTTTTCAGCAGTGGTTTTACATATTCCCTATGGAGGAGAATCTTCAAGAATCTTGAGGGAATCTTTCAGATTCCTTAGAGACTAAAATTCGCTAGTGTCATAATGAGGTCAAATTTATACTCATTCTTATTAGAATTTCACAAGGATGTTGATTGTGCAAATAGAATTTTGATATGAGCAGTGGTTCGGAATATTCTCTTCAGAATATGAGAATCAGGACTCTTGGGGGAATCTAAAAGATGCATGTAGCCCCATAATTTTACATTGTCAAAATTCAGAAATTTTATAGTCGATTTCACACTATTCAACACCACAAATCTGATGGTGTATTCAGATTTTCCATTTAACCATTCCATTTTTTAGACAATTTTCAAAGTGGAGTTGCAGGTGTCAGTATTCAATGTGTGAGTAGTCATTTTCAAGAAATTTTACGCCATGAGATTGATGGTACAACCAGATCCAAAAATTTATCATCCTTTTCTTGAGATAGCTCCAGGATGTGAGGTATATGCCATGTGATCATGTACTTTATTTTCACTTTGCTATGATATGAATTGTGTTGTATAGATCCATGCTTGATGTTTGATATGGGGTCTTGTTTTTGTTCTTGATGTGATATGTAATTTCTATCATGGATTTGTTTTATTTCTGTTTGAGATCCTTTTGATGCCTTGTTAGTGGGACACTCATTATCACCATGTATGTTTGATTGAGATCCTTTTTTTTCCATGTTGGTGGGGTACTCATAGTCATCATGAGTGAGATTGTCATGCTGATAGGAGTCATTTTTTTGAATGAGAGTTCCTGTAGTGGAACATCTCGTGGAGAGGTCCAGCCACTCTTTTGTGAGGTCATTTTCCTTGCATAACAGAGAAAATACCATCCATGTACATCATCACTATTTCCAACACTCAATACAGCGACCTACACCATCTGGACACTGAGGCCCGAAGACGTAGTCCCTCCTAGGTGAACTCCGATATCAATATCTTATGTTGCTAATGTTTGTTATGTTCCTCTTCTTTACAACATTCAGATATGTTCTTTTATGTTCATTAATTCTTTGATGAAATTCTAACACATCAATTGAAGTAAAAGGTCTTGGTTTAAAGGGTATAATAAATTTACCCGGATCAAAACTAAGACTTAAACTAGAGATCCATGAACAAATTAAGTTCTTACATAGGATTTAATTTAGCTTAATATTTATTTTGTGAACTCTTCCAAACTAAACATTAGATGTTATTTGATCTTAAATCTCTCCTTCCTCATTATGGCTTCTACTCTTGCTTTTGGGTGCCTTCCTTAACAAAACCTTTCAATCCTCGCAACAAGAAAAAGACTCCTTTGGCCTATAGAGGGAATCCTAAGTTTTTTTATTCACCTAAAGCAAAATAATAACTAATACCACCAACCTATCAGTCCTTCTCCTTTGGAAACATACCATACATCACAAAATGTCATAACTGATTACAAACATGCATGTAAATATAACATAGTCAAACACATCCAAGAATAACCTATGAATTCATGAACAATAACCACAATATGATCTCATTTATCATGGATGAAAGGATCCCATCTCACACAACATTAATATTTATAAAAGCATGTATTTCAACGTTCAGGCCAATTATGTTAACTACTTAACACACTAATCATGTATCATGTATATTCATTACAACATACAACTCTCAACCTACCATTGCACACATACACAATGAATCCAAAATAATTTTTAAATATGAAATATAGAGGAAAATTTACAATTCATTCACAAGAAAGGAATACACTTAAAATCCTAGGAAAAACTACACTAAAAATTTCTTACAACTAGCCACCCCTAACCATATATGATGTTTAATGGATGCTTCACTTAGTGAATAACAACAAAGAGTTTATTTTAGTGTATAGAGTATGAATGAAAATTTCTTTCATTGCCTAGGAAATAGGGATGCCACTATGCAAGCACTAGGTTTGGGCTCATCAAAGAACAAATATAACCACTGAGGGTCTTCACAACATAGAAGGAAATCCATTCCCACTTTCTATTATCTCTAAGATTCTCTTTCTTCTAGTGATTCATGTGGAGAAATACAACTAAATGGTTTAGTTCTTTTCTGTCTACCTTATTCAAAAATAGGTATCTCTCTTTGGTATCCTTATCTAACACATTTCAATATTGGACTTTGTTTGTCTAGCTTTGAATCTCAGGTTTACAAGTATTTGTCTTACTATCATTTTTCATTTACAACAATAAATTTAATTTATTTATTTTTATCTAATGTCTCTAGTCATTATAATACTCCAAACTCAACAACCTGGAATCACAAAACTAACTTCCTTCTCCTCATGAGCACTACTTCATGAATGAGAGGTTTACGGTCCCTTTCTCAGTTTTAAGAGTCAACAAGGAATTCATTGTAAGGCGCATAGCCCATGTTTGGGTAGTTTAGTACCTCCTCTCCCCATTCCTCTCATAAGTGTTTATTATTTGGTAATGTTTGTGCAATTTTATCATTCCTGGATTAAATAAACCACAATCATTAATTATCAACCAAGGTGGGTATTTTTATTTCAAATACGTCCGCACTATCTATGTCGATACATGTAACAACCAGGTACAATAGAAAAAAAAAATAAAAAATCGTTGAACACACTTGCAGAAATTATAGCACTCTTGCAGAATGGAAATAAAAACTTCCAGGAATTAAAATTCACAATGAAGGAATGAAACACACTTGGCAAGGAAGAATCTGCATTTCATAATAACTTCATAATAAATAGAGCCACACCATATACTATCAACTAAACATGTAACAACAATTAAATAGCATAGAATCAATTAACCTGTGTAACAACACGCAATAAATATAAAATTAGAACTGTATCTATTCAAAAATAAAACGTGTTCAATAGTCGTAAGAAATCCACACTAACACATAAAAAAAAATATCCTATTAGCATTGTGATCCCTGCTAAAGAGGAGGGTTGTTCCTCTCTAGCAAGGTGCAAGAGTAAAATGAAAACTATTTAAGAATTAAACACAGAAATAGTTGTAACATCACTAGATACATGATTGTATTAAAATAGTTGAAGAGTACAAGATCATAATGTCGATATTATCTCTGTTGTCCATCCCCATCCCCTCATGAGACTAATCTCTTTTTATAAATTCTTTACAAAGCCCCAAATTATTGAAACGAATCAGTCAAAAGAATCTGGCGATTCTCATGTTGATTAAGCTAACAGAAATAATAAAAAGATAGAAATTGTTACAAACTACTTTTAATAAAGTTTTTTTATGTTTGCACCACTCTTGTTTAGACGAAATTGTAACTACTTACATATTCTTCACTGTCTTCATCGAAATACTTCATGTTGCTCTTGACAGCTATCTTTGAAAATGGTGACTCCAGTCTTGACAACTCGCATTGTAACGATAACTTCGTGGTGTAACAACAAAAAATAGAAAACCTAGGGTGTAACAATGAGTAACATCAACTCACATTGTGTAACAACAACAATTTTTCACCCATGGCTCTCAGTAATTATGGAAACACCTGAAAGAAAAAATTCAAAAGAACTCTTCCAAAGATACCCTAGTTAGTCATCTCAAAGAAAGAATTGTTTCTTTCAAGGCTTATCAGAAAATATCATTATAATACGTCAAAGAAAAAGGTTGCTTCTTAATCAGAGGGAGTGACATTGTACTGGGGAAATTGCAGTTTTTATGAGGGAAATTTTCCAAAATTAGGGAAAATTATGCCTGAAATATCCTCAAATATTGCACCCAACACCTCCCCCCAACTGAAGCCACTGCATTTCCTCATGCAGATTCTTCAGAATGTTCAGGGTCCTTATCCATTATGAAACTGACATGTAGTTTTTTTAAATCATAGAATCTGCAGTATCTTCATCTTCTTTCCTATACCCCTGGGTTGATATGAGTCGATGTGCCCATGAACGTTCGCCATGCTTGATTAGGTGGAAGTAAGGTTGGTATTTCTCAACTGGGAGCCAGATCAGAGGAAACTTGAATTTGAGCCCTATCTCGGAATCTCCCATTATTTTGACAATTCACACATACTCAAGGACTCAAGTAACAATTATTACAAAATTGGGGCACCCAAAGGGATCCTTTGCTAACAGTGTTGCACCGCAAATTTCCCATCGTTTCATACTTCCAACTAATGCTTTACTTTTCAGTTTTTCATAAATATTAAGGTAAAATCCAACAATCCTTCTCCTATAGAGGGAGATTTTTTCTACCATTTCAGGTTTAGTGAGAAAATTTTTGAATTACGCCTCATAGCAGTGGTTATACCAAGTTTTGGTTTTATGTTCAGGGTTTCCATTTCTGCATTCATAATCGATGACTTTATGGCGAGGTGTCAATAAATTTGATTTCTCATGAAAGATATAAAGGCTCGTAGAAGCAAATATCCAACATAACTGAAAAGGTATGCATTCATTTGCAAACTAGCATGCTCACCAACTATATCACTAAGGAAGAGATTGCATAACATACTCTGCTCATAGAAATCACATGAGTGAAATACATCTAGAAACATTCTGGTGGAAATGCTCCTGTAGGGTCTGTTTTCTTGGATAGCTTTCAACTGGAAAAGAAAAAATTTCTCCCATAAGAATATTGTGTAGGACGGAGATGGTGGCGTGTAACCTAAAATATTTTGGGCTAACTCATACATTTTACCTTTCTCTTCAGTTAGTTCCTTGACCTCTTGTTGTAGTTTTTGTATTTGTTCTTCCTTTTCCATCTCATCTTTCCTCGTTCCCAACTTTCTCAGCTCTTTCATCAAAAATTCCTCGCCCTACTTATATTCAAGGTTATGAATGTCCTTCTAATGTTCGTCCAAAGAAATCACTCCCTTTTCAGGGAAACTTCCATTTGATTCTAATTCTCCAATTTTTATATCAACAACAGTCTTTCTGAATGCCACTGTGCTTTGGGTTCCAATGTTGTTTCATGTTCAACAATAGTAGAGGGTGTAACAACATCTCATGCTTTGAGTTTCTCTACCTCAACTGTCGGTTCTTGTGTATCAGCATCTTCATTCATAGGTTCTTGTGGAACAACTCTCAATTTTTCTTCCTTAGAAACCTCTGTCTCAATTTTTGGTTCTTGTGTATCAGCGACATAATTGGTAGGTTCTTGTGTATTAGTTTCTAGGTTAAAATCCATGGGGTGCTTTGTTGCAACTTTTGGTTCTTATGTATCAACAACATCGTCAATGGCTTCTTTTGTGTCAACCTACCATGGCTTTGTTCGGGTTTCTTCTGAGATGGTGTCTGCAATGCAAATTGTGTATCCTTTTGTTGTCAAACCCTCAACACATGCTATACATAAAGGTCCATGTGTGGTTTTTGATCTCGTCTTATCAACAACCTCAATCAATGTATTGAGGCCCGAAACCTTTTTTTAAACTTTCCTACCTCCTAATTGCTACTTTAATTCCTTATTTTATGCATCTAGTTTTTTAATTTTAAGAAAAAAAGTTTAGGTTTCATCCTTACCTGATGCATAAGTGTCTTCCTACCTAGTTTGTTTCCTCTTCTTCTGCTTATTTTTCTCTGATTGCTTTCTCTTATGTTCTTTTTGCTTGGTTTCCTCTTAAATGGTTTTCTCTTCTTGCTTCCTCTTAAAAGATAAAATAAAATAAAAATATATTTGAAGGCAATTTGGAGAAAAAATACAAATAAAAATAATAATAATATGTTATTATATTTATTATTCACATTTAATTATTACATCCTAATAAGAAAATAAAGTAAATTTGAATATTTATTATTATTTGTTTTTAAAATTTAAAATATATAAAAAATTATTTGAAAAAATGAAAATTAAATTATTAAAAATAATATTTCCAACTTAAAAAACAATTAAATTAAAAAAACAATTAAATTAAATGAAGAGATTAATGTAATGTAAGCATTAACCAATTACATTAAATGAAAGCAATTAAATTAAATTAAATGAAAAAATGAATGTAACGTATGAAAAGATTAATGTTATGTAAATATTAAATAATTCAATTAAATGAAAATATTAATGTAATGTAAACATTTTAACCGAGTCAAAATAAAATAAAATCTGAAAATAAAAATAATGAAATAAAAATAACTTAGAAAAATAAAATAATAAAAATCTTGGAGAACGTATTCATGTGGAATATAGCTATTTAGAAAAATAAAATAAGAAATTTTTTTGGAGAACCTATGGTATTCATGTGGAATATAGCTTATTTAAAAGGTGAAATTAAACCAGCCTAGATCCATCTTATCTTAGAACTACTCTTAAAGAGGTTTTCAAATCTTTTGTTAAAGATGAAATATGAAATCTAAAATTGTTGTATTAGTTTCTTATTTTATTTTTCATACATTTTACAATTATAAAATAAATTGATATAATTTCTACAAAATTATAAAATATCTATTTAATAAAGCATATAAATATATACAACTCATTACAAAACACATTTAATTATTTTATTTAAAAATCATTATTATAAAACATAATTTTAATATTAAAATATTGGTAAGTAAAATGTTTTAGTATTTTATGAATAATAAATAGTCTTATAAAATTGTAATTGAATAAAATTATAATAAAATTTAAAAATTTTATTTTATTAAAATTTGAAATGTAGAAAATGTATATGGTTGACATTTTGAGTTAGCAAGTGTTGCTCATATTCAAGAACAAGACAAATATGCCACATTTATAATACCATTATCATCTTTTTCTCATCTAGAGTTTTCCCACGATATAAATATCATCTCAACCAATTTAAGCTCTTAGCACAGTTTCTGAATGTTTGCCCCTTTAAAGACCCACTTCATCATTTATACCGCCACATTCCACGTGGAATCTCCTAGCCACGTATCTCCCCCACGTGGGTCCAAGTTTGTTGGTTTCTTGTTGTATTAGAGTTTTTCCATATTGGTGATTTCACAAGTTGTGCATTATCCAAAACTTTAGCATTTTGATATGTCCATATTTTGATGAATCAACTTAAAGATATGTTAATATTCCCATAACCTTCTAATACGCTAATGTTACATACATCGAATGTTGATATAACATTACTCCAAAATGTCTCATCAAAGATTTGACAAAAAATGTATAACTGTAAATCTTCACAAAACATTCACCCTTTTAAACGCCCACTTCATCATTTATATAGCCATGTGGAAACTCCTAGCCATGTATCTCCCTCACATGGGTCCAAGTTTGTTGGTTTCTTACTATATTAGAGTTTTTCCATATTGGTGATTTGACAAGTTGTGCATTCTCCAAACCTTGAGCATTTTGATATGCTGATATACTCATGAATGTGCTTAAAGATATGTGAATATGTGTTTAACCTTCTAATACACTAATGTTACATACATCGAATGTTGACATAGCATTACTCCGAAATGGCTCATCAGAGATTTGACAAAATATGTATGATTGTAAATCCTCACAAAACATTAATAAGTCAATAGGACTAAGGCCAGCTGAAATTTTGAATATATATATATATATATATATATATATATATATATACATACATATACATACATACATACATATATATGTGTGTGTGTGTGTGTGTGTGTGTGTGTGTGTGAGAAGTTGGGTTACACTTTTTTCCCTTTTCTGAGAAAAAAAATATCATTTTTTTCTGTTCTTCAATTTTCTGCAAGCAAAACAATTTTTTTGTTTAGAATTTCATTTTGCGATAAAAATAAAAGTTGTTAGAAATTTTATTAGCTTTCTATTACTTATTTTTTGGAATTTTTTTATAGATATTTGACATGTCAACTTAGCGTTTCTTTGAGTGTGTGTTCTTTAACAATCAAAGGATTCATAAAAAGTCATGTTCAAACGCATTGGTGTATTCTTTGAAAACTTTGTGTTTTTATGAGAAACAAATGTGTTACAACAGTCTAGACAGAGTCTACTTCGTTTTCTTTATATTTACGAAACCAACTGATGCATATCATAATTACTAGAATTTTTTGAAATGATTCAATATGAAAAAACTACATATTTTGAATATGTTTCAGCTCGCACAAAATTTCTCAACATATAAGTTATAAACTAAAAATCTAAAATCTATCCATTACAGATGACGGACCAATGTAATGCACCATAATTTTTTCAATTTTGTTACAGTGTGTTTTGGAGGATACAAAATATTTATTTCACTGAATCATAACGACCTTAAGAAATTGTTTGCACACATTTTATTACAAAATTAATTAAAATTAGTAAATATTTATGAAATTCCATAAAAGTCATATTTCCTGAAAGTAGATTGAATTCTGCAATGTTTATCTTAGTTTCGACAATTAATTCACAAAGTTTCATGGAGTTTAATCAGTCCAAAGTTGAAGAAATATGTTCAGAGCTTGGATCTGCGTAATTGCAGATGTGTTAGTTTGACCGAACTTTTAAAAAAAAGTTTGGCCGAATTGTATTTTTTTCCCAACGGGCTCGTCAAGTCTAATGACACAAAAGTTCAACCGAAGTTTTTACAAAATTTCGGCCGATATTTTTAATTGACTTTACGTCAGTTGGAAAATTCAACCAAGCCCCTCCAAAAAAAAAATTCGCAACAATATAAATATACGTATATGGATTCATTATTTTCGCATAATTTCACACATTTCTTCATTTGGTTTGATTTTGCAAAGGATTTTTTTTGGGCTTAAGGACTCTTTTTGGCTTAACATTCAAAGGACATTTTTTGAAGGTATGTGATATTTTTTTGGATGATTTTTGGGCTTAATTTTCAAATGACATTTTTTTGAAGGTATTTTGTTTTTAGAGGTGTTGGGGCTTAGTTTTCAAAGGACATTTCTTTGGAGGTATTTTGTTTTTAGAGGTTTTTGGGCTTAATTTCCAAAAGACATTTTTTGGACATTTTTTGGACTTTTTTTGGGCTTAATTTCGAAATGAATCTTTTTAGGCTTAATATTCAAAGGACATTTTTTGGAGGTATTTTTTTAAGTGATATTTTTTTAGAGGTTTTTGGGCTTAATTTTCAAAGGACTTT
The DNA here is from genome assembly GCA_034641835.2 of Pinus albicaulis. Lineage (NCBI taxonomy): Eukaryota > Viridiplantae > Streptophyta > Pinopsida > Pinales > Pinaceae > Pinus > Pinus albicaulis. The sequence continues at coordinate 635,884,640 of CM076579.1, forward strand.
TTTTGGAAGTATTTTTTAAAGTGACATTTTTTAGGAAGTTGGGCTTAATTTTCAATGGAAATTTTTTGAGGTATGTTTTGAGGTGACATTTTTTTAGAGTACATGTTTTTTGTTGAAGTAAATCTTTTATAATGATTTTTTAAAATTAGTTTTTGTCTAACTTTTTAAATGAATTTTTTTTGCAGGACTTGGAAGGAAATATTTTGAGCTTCATTTCATTTTTAGAAGACATTTTTTTCTCAGATTTTTAAAATATGTGTTTTGGATTGAAGTATGTATTTTTTGAAAAAATTTTAAAATGAATTTTTTTTTTCAATTAAATCTTTTGTGATGATTTTTTTAATTGAGTTTTTGTCTAAATTTCGAAGGAAATTTTTTTGAACTTCATACTCAATTATAATGGGAAATCAAAGGAATTGTAAGAGAAAATATGATCGAACAAGAGACCCTCAGGAATGTAGAGAACATAGGAGAGAATATCGCAAAAAAAATAGAGAAGAACACTCAAATATTGAAAGGGAAAATCAACCTCAACTAGAAGTTGAAGCAGGTATGTAAATGTAAATATTATAAATTTGATATTTAAAATATTTCTAGAGTAAATTGTGAAGCTTAATTTTTATTTGATGAACTAATTTGAAAAATATTTTGCAATGTAAACAGAGAGAGATATTCCTCAAAACATTGATGATGAGATACAAAATTTTGAAAGAGAAAGTGGAAGAGATATTGAACTAATGATTGAAGATGGTGAAAATGTTGAAATAAATTCAAGTGAAGAAATTGAATCACCAGGTATATATATATATCTGTTGAACACATCACGTATTATTAAATTATACATATTTATTAATTTATTTATTTATTGAATATGTACAGATGAAATCAATATTGATGATGAGATGTTAGAAAATGTTGACAGTCACACATATTGAGATAAAAAAGCTGGCCATGTTATACGATATCTTGTTAATTGCATTTTTTATTCATACTTCATAAAGGAAAATGTGGCAGTTCATGCCCAATTGTTGAAAGGTCTCCTAACATTAAGGAAATTAAAAGAAGCTATGACTTTATTGGGTATTCGAAAATCAACTAAAGATAAAAAAAATGAAGGAAAATGTGATACAAAATATAAATAGTGCTATAAATTCAATTAGAAGATCTAGACAGAAAAATGTTTCAAATGCACATAGAGCAATACATATGGAAGTGGTTTCATCAAGTACTAAAGAGAATCACTTGGTAAAATCTACGGCATGAGCATTAGGAACCTCACGAAAAACATTGCAAAAACATCAAAAATTTCAGTTGCAAATAGATGTAAATGATGAACTCCCTTGTTGGACAACTATTTGTAGGCAACCATACAAAGATAGACTTGGAGAAAATGTTAAAAAACAATATATGAATATTGGATGAAAAATTTACGTGTTTTGCCAAATGAAAGGGATGTGATGCGAAGAAGCATAACACGAAATCACAAGAACATCCAAAACATTTCTTGGACACCACTCAGATAGAGTTTTTCAACAAGTTCAAAGAAGAGAATCGTGAAATTGTTGTCTAATCAGTGCTTTTGTGCAACAAAAACCATGGTATGTAAAACCTATCACTATACATGACAATTGTTATTGTCATTATCATGTGAAATTTCAGTTATATTATGACACATTCCTTAATTTTGGTAGAAAGTTTTGGAAAGACTCATCTCCTCCTTCCACTATCCATGATTTCATATCTCAAATTCTATGTGGAAGTGGAAGCCATGAATTATTTTACCAAAAGAAATGTGTTGGTGGTAAAAAATGCGATGATTGTGGAAATTTGACTAAATTTCAAAACAAATATCATACTGACATATATTATCAATCATTTTCCAACATGAAAGTGAAATGGAAGAAATATGAATATATCCATACATCGATTCAAGGTTCAAGTACTAAAAGAATTGATTTACAAGAAGAAGAAAGTGATAGATTTTTTGGGAAATTTTGAAGCATAAGTTTATAAATACACCAAGAATTCCCATAGAGCTCGATGGCAAGACTTGCAATTCAAAAAATCTCGTGAAGATTTTCCACCATGGACCATTTTGTCAGTAATTGATTTTACAGAAAACTACACATTTGTTCCATAAAAAGAAATTCAGAGTGAATACTATAATTCAGACCAAGTTTTCATGCCTGTCCATATTCTATATAGACATGCTAAACAAAATGTTGATCATATAGAAATCACCAGTGAAAAACGGCATGTTATTAAAGAATATCACTTTTATATCAGTCATGATCGTACATATGATACATATCTTCTACAACACTATTTTGGAAATATTTATGACTCCATGAAAATTCATGGAATAAATTCAATGAACATTGGATATGGTCAGATGGATGTGTAGGTCAATTCAGATTTTCACGATCATTCTTTTGGTTGCGTCGTCTTCATATGAAAACTTGCATTAAACATTCTTGGAATTTCTTTAAGACTGGTCATGGAAAAGGAGAACATGACGGTGTAGGGGCATAGATGTAATGAGAACTTTGAAAATATCAAATGGACCCCTCTGCAAATTGACTTTTCTCAGCTAAAGAAGTTGTTCAATGGTGCATCGTTGCACTAAGCCATGAGACTAACTGATCAAGGGAAGTTCGAAGGTACATTCAATTTAATTTTTATTGGATTTCTAATTTTAAACAGTGTACATTTATCACAATGATTATCTTTGATGGTATTTTGATATCATATTTATATTCTTCTTTGAATTTTCCATATAGTTTTTTTTGGCATATTGGGGTCAAAGATGTAGATAGATCGATTGGAAATGATGTTGAAACAATAAAAGGGAGTCAAAAATTGCATTCAATTAAAACAAAGTTGTCCACAAATGTGTTTGCATTGGATAAAAGAAAATATTCTTGTTTTTGTCATGTTTACATAGACAACACAGAATCCAATGATGTTTGTGAAAACAAAATGTATGTAAAAGATTGAAAACATACAAAGCTAAATACAAAGGGGAAAATGTCCATTGCAATGTTTGAAGAAATGCAATCAGAGGAGACTACAATATGATATGATGGTGATAGAGTTTCTGAACTTGTTAGAGAAGTTAACATTTCAATTACTTCCAAATGATAGAGATCTAGAAATAAATAATAAAATCAAGTACATTTATGTTAATTTTAAAGCTAATTTTTCATGTTAATTATGATCTAAATTTCAATACATAAGTTTGTTTTATTATGCAGGAGATGTTTTTGCTGTAATTTCACCGACTATCAACGATGAAAATGTGAATTATTATTTGATGCGTCACACTAAACGAAATATGAAATTATTAGAAAAATATAATGATCACGGATTTACATATGACAGAGGGTCTATTATAATGAAAGGTTATTTTTTCAGACAAACTAATCAAAGTGGGGATTTTGTTTACTTTGAAGACTATGAACCTGATGTCATAAGTTGTCAATATAGTCACTTGGTGTGTGCAGCACACATAAATTTAAAATTCAATCAAAGAAAAAAATGAAAATTAAGAAATGGAAAATGTCAAAAACCGATCATGAACGAATCATTGAAGATGGAATTCCATTGCAATTTTTTTTATTGAACTGCCCAATAATTTATTCTCTTTGGATTCATGTTTTAGAACTTCCAGAACTCAACTAAAAATTGAACTGCTTTGTTATGTTATCTGTGCAAGTGTTTGCACATGTACATTGTTTTGGTACATGCACACTAGTAATTTATACACATGTACATATACACATGTCAAGATTATCTGGTCTAAATGATTTCATACATTCTCTGGTACAATTTTTCAGAATGTCATTATTGCAAAATGTACATATTTGTGTATCTAGCATAGTTGATATAATTCAAATTTGAAGTTGCACGATTTTGTTTTAGATGTGTATGTCTATTAAAAGTAAATTATAATATTCATTCTTGAATTCAAAATGTGTTGTACATGTTTTGTAATTTCCAGTTTACTATCAACTAAAAGTAGCTTTTCTATGTGCATTGATGAAAATTATTGCACATGCTCAATATATATGTTCTAGAATGCAATTTTAGAAATTTATGATTGTTTGACACAGGCAAGGAAGGTACCCTTTAGGGTATTAAAGCCCCTGACACCAAGGTTCAGGCCATGTCCACCCAAATTACACTAGCCCCCAAGGTGATCAATACTCGGGGCCCCATCAAGATCCAAGCCCATCCAGTCGAGACCAAAGGCCATGCCCCCTACAAGTTAGGTCATCTATCAAGTCTGAGATGCCCCTCAAGAAGGTCACCATCATCGAGTATCTTAACTGCTGATAGGCAATGCCCTCAATTTAGGTCACTGTTTATTTGACCCCAGCCCTCAGGAGGTAAGATATGGCCCCAAAGTACACTAGTCCCATCAAGATCCGAGACCAAAGCTCCCATCCAGTAAAGGTCAGGTGCCCCTCAATTCAGGTCAGCTCCCAAGTCTGAGATGCCACTCAAGAGGTCACCATCATATGGTGATGTCGCATACCCAATTCCCTCAAGTTAGGTAACTGGTTTAACGTCCCAGGCCTCAGGAAGTCAGCCCTGATCCTCTAGTACACTGATAACTCACCAGTAAAGGTATACCCTTTAGGGCATTAAAAGGTCCTTCACAGTGTCAGTGCCATATCAAGTCATGGTGTCCCTAGGTTTGACGCCATCTCAAGGATTAAATTGTCTATACTTGTATGCAGCCTACTCATGTAGCTTAATACTGAGCCACAAGAAATAATGAGCGCGTAAGGCAACGGGTTCAAATAATAGTACGACACGCCTTTAAAAAGGGGTATGTTAAGGATAAGGGCTTATCTGAATACACTTATGACTTGCTCTGGTCACAACCAGTCAAGGTGTAGGCCCGGGTTGCGATGCCTCAGTGATGAAACCACTGCAAATGTTTATATACTTAGTGCGCTTACACCAATTCTGTTCAACTACGTCCACCCTCCATGTGCCACCCCATGCTACTACCTATGTTCCATCCTAGGGTGTGTTTTAGGATGCACCCTTATTCAAGGATCGAAGGTTCAAGGAAGGTTGGGCTTGCCTAATATAAGGGATTCCACCTAAGGATCGAAAGGATCCAATGAGGAAGGTCAGGTTAAAGGTTGAAGGCTGAAGGCAGTCTTTGATCTACTTTGATCGAATAATATGGTGATCTAAGGTTGCCTTCAACCTTCAACCTTTAACCTGACCTTCCTCATTGGATCATTTGGATCCTTAGGTGGAACCCCTTATATTAGGCAAGCCCAACCTTCCTTGAACCTTCGATCCTTGAAAAATGGTGCATCATAAAACACACCCTAGGGTGGCACATAGGTAGCAGCATGGGGTGGCACATGGAGGGTGGACGTAGTTGAACAACCTTGGTGTAAGCACACTGTGTATAAACACCTACATGGTTTCGTCACTAAAGCATCACAACCCGGGCCTACACCTTGAGTGGCTATGACTAGAGCAAGTCATAAGGGTATTCAAATAAGCCCTTATACTTAACATACCCCTTTTTAAAGGTGTGTCATACTATTATTCTAACCCGTTGCCTTACGCACTCATTATTGCTTGTGGCTCAGTATTACGCTACATGAGTATGTCGTATACAAGTATAGACAATTTAATCCTTGAGATGGCATCAAAACCAGGGACACCATGACTTGATATGGCACAGACATTGTGAAGGACCTTTTAATGCCCTAAAGGGTAGACCTTTACTAGTGAGCTATCAGTGTACCAGAGGATCGGGCTGACCTCCTAGGGGTTGGGACATTAAACCAGTTACCTAACTTAAGGGCATCGGGTCTGTGACATCACCATATGATGGTGACCTCCTGAGGGGCATCTCAGACTTGAGAGCAAACCTGACTTGAGGGGCACCCAACCTTTACTAGATGGGAGCTTTGGTCTCGGATCTTGATGGGACCAGTGTACTTTGGGGCCATACCTTACCTCCTGAGGGTTGGGGTCAAATAACCAGTGACTTAACTTGAGGGTATCGCTGAGTAGCGGTCAAGATACTCAATGAGGGTGACCTTCCTGAGGGGCATCTCAGACTTGAGAGATGACCTAACTTGTATGGGGACATGGCCTTTAGTCTCAACTAGATGGGCTCAGATCTTGATGGGGCCCCGAGCATTGGTCACCTTAGGGGCCAGTGTACTTTGGGTGGACATGGCCTGAACCTTGCTTTAATACCCTAAAGGGTACCTTCCTGAAGATGGATCCCCGTTGGGATTAAAAACGTTGACAAATGTTCCAAAATACTGTGGATAATCCGGGAAGCTCTTCAATAATTGAAAACCACAGGAGCTTGAAAACCAAATTCTTATGATTGTTTATATATATATGTGTGTGTGTGTGTGTATTTTACTTCAATCATTTTAACATATATTCAAACATGTATTTAAATCATTTCTATGTACATATATTCATGTGATTTTTTTTTTGTGAAATGACAACTTGAATTTTAAAAACAAAACACTATATCACAATCGCATGCCAAATGTAGTTCAACCATCCAAAAATTGAATTTTATAAACAAAACATTATATCACAACATTACTTCAAATCCCAAATGTAGTTCAACTATCCAATAAAAACAAAAAATATATCACAATCACATGCTAAATGTAGTTCAACCATCCAAAACTTGAGTTAAAAAAAAAATAGTATATCACAGCATTACTTCACATGAAAAATGTAGTTCAACTATCCAATAAAAACAAAACATTATATCACAATCACATACCAAATGTAGTTCAACTGTCCAAAACTTGAGTTTTAAAAACAAAACATTATATATCACAACATTACTTCACATGCCAAATGTAGTTCAACCATCCAAAACTTGAGTTTTAAAAACAAAACATTATATCGTAAAACAAAACATGTGATCACATGCCAAATGTAACTATCCAAAATTTAAAATCCTTCTTGACAAGAGTAAATGTAGTTTAAAACTATATATATATATATATATATATATATATAGTTTAATGTATAACGTTACAAGTATCAAGTTATATAGAAAAGTAAATATATGACTGCATCTGGATAAGACTATATATAAAAAAATTGAATTTAAGACTAAATCTATCAAATATAATGTTGCACTTGCATGTGCATCATCCATCAAATACATATGGATGTGGTGTCCCTCCCAATAAAGGCACGATCCTCGAGCTATCCTGTGAAGCATGGGGAACCTGTACACAATGTGTACAAACATTAAATTTAATGTTTTAAAATTGAATGAGAATATAGAACTTCATGTAAAAAAAAAAATGAAATAAAAAATCATGCAATACCTCATGAGGTTCTCTCTCCATTTGTTGCTCGTCTATTAAAACTTCCTCCACAGGAACATCTTCCAGAGTAAACTGTGTGTGTGTGTGTGTATTAAAAATTTTCAAATGAAAATGCATATATAAACTAATTTTCAATAATATTAACAAAAAAGTTAGACAACTTGTTCAAATAGTTCAAATGGTGTGGATGTTCCTATATCTATCATACACTCCATCGCTAGAGTTCGTGGAGAAAATAAATCATCTCCAGGAACCTAAAATTCAAAAATTTTAAAAGTATAAAATAACCCCAGATCTAGAATCTCAATTTATAATTAAAAAATTTGAACTTCAATTTATAAATTATAACCTAAACATATATTTAAGTGAAAAATTGAATACCTGTGATGGTGGATCTGACACATTTCCTAAGACTGTCTCCCAAAGAAAATCTCCAAAAGCCTAAAATTCAAAAAATTTAAAATAACTCAAGATCTAGAGATCTCATTTTTTAATAGAACTTTTGAGCTGGAATATATAACTTAAAAACATATTTAAAAGTGAAAAATTGTTCATACTTGTGATGGTGGATTTGGCACATCTCACAAGGAAGAAGAAGGTACCACCATCCCAAAAACATCGGATGGAATCAGAATCTATTAATATTTTATTATATATAAATGTACATGTGTGCACAATAGAAAAAAATATATATAAAAAAATAATTGTACATCATAATTTTCACTTTAAAAACACTAAAATTTTCCAACATATCTTGATGGTGAGAACCATCTTGATTGTGTGATTGATGGTGAGACCTATCTTGATTGTTTGAACCGGAGGCTCCGACCATGATATTAACATCATCTTCGTTCATCAAGCGTGACAACTGCAAATGGTGTTAACATATAATGATACATTTTTGTTAGATTAATGTGTGTGTATATATATATATATATATATATTGCAAATTGTACATGTGTTAAAATAATCACCCTAACCATTAACACATATCGTTCCCATGCCCTTTTGCTCATGAATAATTAGGTCCTTCCAACCATTGCGAGAATTTTTTGCATATGTTCTGACATCTTCAACACTCATGTTGTCTATCTCTTCATCTTTATAATACACAAAATTAGCGCATGAATTCTCACATGCTTTTTTTCGATTCAGAAAAACATCAACTCCACCCAATACACTCTGAAAATTTTCAATGATGGCATCCCTTGCTTCTCGGCTAATTTGAGAAGTGGCATCCATCTCTGACCGCAAATTTTCGACACGAATAGGTCACCTAACCAATGGTGGCTCAAGGTGAGGCAACTCAGCATCACTCCTAGCACCCCTATGGTCACACAATCGACCTTTCCCAGGACCAAAAAATTCATAGGGAAGGTCATTATAATTGGGTTTCATTCCCAAAAATAATTCTATATAAAATAAATTTGAAAAATAAAGCGGATTATCATTGTTCCATGGGATTCTTCCATAGGCAGCAAGGTGCCTATCATACAAATAGCCAGCTATATCAGGGTGCTTAAAACATTGCACCCTTAGCATATTTTTTTCAACCATTCTTTGAAATTAAACATAGACTTGGCCATTTATGTTGTAACTCTTTGTTTAACAATCTCCCATGTATCGGGACCCATCACTATTTCTTTTCTTTTTCTCATCACTTCTACAAAAGTATCAGTGGTTTCCCAAGCTTTAGGTACACATCTATTAGTTTGCTTAAAGAGTGAGTAATTATTTCCAAGCTTTGTCGACTCTCAGCAGGGAGAGTCAAGACACGAAATCTCTCTCCAACTTTGAATGAATATTTTGACAACTTTGTAAGGTGCATTGCTTCATGTTTGATTCTCAAGGTATATCGGAAATTTCAAATAGATAAATCATGGTTGTTGTACAACCTTCTTCTTGAATGACGCGTTGTCCTATGTCTTTTTTGAGCAACATTTGGAGCTACATTTTCACCCTCTCCATCAATATATAAAATTTTGTATATTAAACAAACATGTAAACAAATTTGTACAAATTGAATGAAAATAATATTCAGATTGATGGCCACCTCGATATGGTTGGCTAGCAGGTTGGCTAGCATCTTGCCCACCCTAAGATTGTTGAGAACCAAAACGACCACCGATTGGTTGAGAACCAACACGACTATCCATTGATTGGACTCTGGGGGAATACATATCACCACCATCATGCAATTCGCCACCACCTTTTGATGGCCCTCCAAGGGAATGTGTACCACCACCAACCTCACGAGACAAGAGTTAAGCTTCATAAAAAAAATGAAATTATAATCAATTCAAAAATGCATTCATACATGTAAATACATGTACATATTCACTGATTAAATTGCGTGAACCATACCACGATTGCATGAACCATGGCCATGATCCATTGATGGAGTAGACACCCTTGTCCTCTTACCTCCTAAAAAATAAAAAATGAAACTTATTAACAACTAGTTTAAGTCACAAAATTAATAAAAAAATCAATTATGTATGTACATACATGTATATATGGAGATAATATTATATTTAAATACCATGAACATCCTTCGATCCATGATCCCCCTCTCTCGTAGAGATATGGGATTCTATTGATCTTCGCCCTTCATCCTCCATGATATATATGGATATATTTACTGTGGACATTTACAATTATTTTTAAATTACTATTTAAAATAAATTCAAAAGAAATTTCAAAAAATTAATGTAATTTAGTGTACACAAATTATGTAAAACACAAGTTTGAAAGCACTAATTGATGTGTGAAACTCAATTCAAGAAATTTTTTTATAAAAATGTTAAGTTCACCAAATTGTGCTTTACATGGTGGGACCACACTTGGTATATAATTGAAAAAAACACATGGTCATTAAAAAAGACGCGTGAAACTCCATTTAAACAAAAATTTGTTAAAGTCCTCACATTTTAATTTTATAAAAATGTGAAGTTCACCAAGTTGCAAATGTGAAGTTCACCAAGTTACAAATGTTAAGTTCACCAAGTTGTAAATATGAAGTTCACCAAATTGTGCTTTACATGGTGGGAGCACACCTGGTATATAATTGAAAAAAAAAAACATGGTCATTAAAAAAGATGCGTGAAATTCCATTTAAACAAAAAATTGTTGAAGTCCTCACATTGTAATTTTATAAAATGTGAATTTCACCAACTTGCAAATGTGAAGTTCACCAAACTGCAAATGTGAAGTTCACTAAGTTACAAATGTGAAGTTCACCAATTGCAAATGTGAAGTTCACCCAATTGCGCTTTACATGGTGGGAGCACACTTGGCATATAATTGAAAAAACACATGGTCATTAAAAAAGACGCTTGAAACTCCATTTAAACAAAAAATTGTTGAAGTCCTCACATTTTAATTTTATAAAAATGTGAAGTTCGCCAAGTTGCAAATGTGAAGTTCACCAAGTTGCAAATATGAAGTTCACCAAGTTCCACTTTACATGGTGGGAGCACACTTGGTATATAATTGAAACGAATGTGTGGTCATTAAAAAAGACACATTTATAAGTAAAAAACACACACATATCAAAAATATGTTACAATGTCCATCAACATTTTTTGAAGGAGAGCATCTCAACAATAATTCATCTTTGAGAGATGAATCTTGAATTTTTTAAGAAGAGCATCTCAACACTAATTCATCTTTGAGAGATGAATATTTGATTGGCATTTCTCCACATAATAAATCAGTAGACATCTTATCAACATTTGTACAATGTCTTATACTAAAAAATTGAAATTGACTAATAATATTATTTGCTTTTCCATGCAGTTGTTTTAGCCTCTCCTTCTTAACTTGGTACATGTCTTTCATCTGGTTGCACACAAGTTTAGAATTGGTGAAAACTACAATTCCATTTGATCCATATTCCATAGTTTTTCCCAAGCCTTCAATCAATGCAATATAATATGCCTTGTTGTTTGTTGTTCTTCTTGGTTTATTCATTTTCATTTTGAGGACCTTGCTAGTTGCAATATTGAAAATCACATATGTAATCACTACTTTCCTTAGATTGGAATAACAAGAAACATCTATGCATAATGTCCATTTTTCAACCATATTTAGTGGAGTTTTTTTATCCCCGAAAAAAACAATTTCAATAAAATATATTAAATACACATTTATTGCAAATGCATGGGAGACATGACATGTGCATGAGATAAATGACATGTGCATGGTTTTCCTTAACGTTTATGGGAGAAATAACATATATAAATGATATGCCTTGAAGATTTCCTTGCATAGAGTTTAAGGGAGAAATGACATGTGCATGGTTCCAAAAACATTAGCAAATTATGCCTTAAAGTTTATCGAAGAGATGACATGTACATGGTTATCCTTAAAGTTTGCCTTGAGTTTATGGGAGAAATGGGAGAAGTGAAATGTATGTACATGGTTATCCTTAAAGTTTGGTTTAAAATTTATGGGTGAAATGACATAGAAATGACATGTTCATGGTTATCCTTAAATTTTGCTTTAAAATTTATGGGAGAAATGAGATAGAAATGACATGTAGATGGTTATCTTTAAATCTTTTTTTAAAATTTATGGGCGAAATGACATAGAAATGACATGTACATGGTTATCCTTAAAGTTTTCTTTAAAATTTATGGGAGAAATGACATAGAAATGACATGTACATGGTTATCCTTAATTTTTCTTTAAAATTTATGAGAGAAATGACATAGAAATGACATGTATGTACATGGTTATCCTTAAAGTTTGCCTTGAGTTTATGGGAGAAATGGGAGAAATGACATGTATGTACATGGTTATCCTTAAATTTTTCCTTAAATTTTATGGGAGAAATGGCATATAAATGACACCTGTACATGGTTCGAAAAACACTAGCAAATTCCTTAAAGTTTATGGGAGAAATGGCATGTACAGAAATGGATATTAAAATGAAGAAATTCAATTTAGATCTGTTACAGATATTGACTGTAGGGGCATTTACTGGATATGTCACCTTTAAGAAAGGATGAGATTCAGAGGCTACCTGGCCCTTTCCAGACTCTACCTCTAGAACTTGTAGAAGTTAACACTCAACAAACAAACTATAATCCTATGGAAGTTCAGCCACTTTAGGTTCAGTTTTTAGGCCTTAAATTTTGCCTTGAATTAATGGGAGAAAGCCTTGAGTTTGGGGGATCCTATGGAATTTCAACTGCTTTAGGTTCGATTTTTAGGCCTTAAAGTTTTCCTTGAATTAATGGGAGAAATGACATACATCCATGATTTTACTTAAAGTTTTCCTTAAATTTTATGGGAGAAATCAGATCTAGAAATGACATGCCTTAAAGTTTGCATACCTTAAATTTTTCCTTAAGGTGTGTGGGAGAAATTACATCTAGAAATGACATGCCTTAAAATTTTCCTTGCCTAAAGTTTAAGAGAGAAATGACATGTACATGGTTTGCCTTAAAGTTTGACTTATAGTTTAAAGGAGAAATGACATTGCCTTATAGTTTATGGGAGAAATGACATAGAAATGCCAGAGAAATGACATAGAAATTCCAGAAGCCTTAAAGTTTTCCTTGCCTAGAGTTTAAGAGAGAAATGACATGTACATGGTTTGTCGTAAATTTTTCCTAATAGTTTATTGGAGAAATGACATTTCCTTATAGTTTATGGGAGAAATTACATTTCCTTAGATTTTATGGGAGAAATGGCATATAAATTCTAGAGAAATGACATAGAAATGACATAGAAATGGCACAAGCCTTAAAGTTTGTCTTGCCTAGAGTTTAAGAGATAAATGACATGTACATGGTTTTCCTTAGAGTTTTCCTTATAGTTTATGGGAGAAATGGCATTGCTTTATAGTTTATGGGAGAAATGACATATAGAAATGATAGAGAAATGACATATAGAAATGACGTGTTTTGCCTTAAAGTTTTCCTTAGAGTGTGTGGGAGAAATGTCATGTACATGGTTTGCAAAATTATTTTATGCACTTACTAAAATTTATGGGAGAAATGGGAGAAATGACATTTATGTACAGGGTTTGCCTTAAATTTTATGGGAGAAATGACATAGAAATTACATGTACATGGTTCCAAAAACACGAGAAAATGTCACCTTAAAGTTTATGGGAGAAATGGCATGTACAAAAATGGATATTAGAATGAAGAACTTTTATTTAGATCTATTATAAATTATGGCATGCCTTAAATTTTTCCTAAAATTTTATCGGAGAAATGACACATGTATGGTAGAAATGACACATGCACATAGTTTTCCTTAAAGTTTTCCTTAAAGTGTGTGGGAGAAATGAAATGTACATGGTTTGAAAAATTATTTTATGCACTTACTAAAATTTATGGGAGAAATGAGAGAAATGACATGTATATACATAGTTTGTATTAAATTTTGCCTTAAAGTATATGGGAGAAATGACATAGAAATGACATGTACATGGTTCCAAAAATACTAGCAAATACCTTAAAGTTTATGGGAGAAATGGTATGTACATAAATGGATATTACAATGAAGAGCTTCTATTTAGATCTATTCCAGAGATTGACTGTAGGGGAATTTACTGGATATGTCACCTTTGAGAAAAGATGAGATCCAGAGGCTACCTGACCCTTTACAAAATTTTCCTTTAGAAATTGTAGAAGTTAACACTCAACAGACAGACTAAAATCCTATGAAAGTTCCAAATCCTATGGAAGTTCAACCACTTTAGGTTCAGTTTTTAGGCCTTAAAGTTTGCCTTGAATTAATGGGAGAAAGCCTTTATTTTGTGGGAGAAATGGCATGTGCATGGTTTGCCTTAAGTTTTGAGGAATCACATCTAGAAATGACATGCCTTAAAGTTTTCCTTGCCTAGAGTTTAAGAGAGAAATGGCATGTACATGGTTTGCCTTAAAGTTTGCCTTATAGTATATGGGAGAAATGACATAGAAATGACACATGCCTTAAATTTTTCCTAAACGTTTATGGGAGAAATGACACATGTATAGGATAAATTAAACATGTATATGGTTTGCCTTGAAGTGGTAGTGGTTTTCACTTACTTAAACAACTAGTGGTAGTGGTTGATTAAGTTATGTCAAAAGTCACACCTTGATGAGTTTGTGGGAGAAATAACATGTACATCGTTTTCAAAAGTATTTTATGAACTTACTAAAACAACTAGTGGTAGTGGTCAAGATGAAGTTATGTCAAAAATCACACCTTGATAAGTTTGTGGGAGAAATGATATGTACATGGTTTGCAAAAAAAATTTATGTAAGTTTAATAAAACAACTAGTGGTAGTGGTTGATGAAGTTATGTCAAAAGTCACACTTTGATGAGCTTATGGGAGTGTTAGTATCCTATAATAATAGGATTCATAATTTTTTAATTGACTTTGATTAATTTTGTAATATGTATATACTTTGATTTTTGCAAATTGTTTTCCCATATCAGAAAAATAAAATAAAAAAAAGTAAAGAGGGTAAAATCCCTAAAAGAAAAATCAAAGGACTTGAAAGAGAAAAGATAAAAAAGAATATAAAATGGAACCCAAAGAAAAAAGAGATAAAAATAAAACATGAAAGTGATGCAAATCCAAATGCCACTACTATTTACTTTTTCTACAAAATAAAAGATTATGTGCAACTTGTTCAAAATGCTATAATCCATGATAAGTCAAATAGCTTAATCTTGACTTTTTCATGCTTTAAATTTCATGTTATTAGATAGAGAATAAATATCTAGCCAAACAAATTAATCTTGGTAGATCAGTAGTTAGGTAGAGAATAAATAAGGACCTCAACAGCTTAATCTGAGCCCTTGGAAGAAATAAGGATAGAATTAGTTAGTTTGTTGTTTTAAAAGAAAAATGAGCAAGGGTTTGCAAGCTCAAATGCACCTAGGTAAATGAAGAAAAAATGTTAGGCAGCATAAGGGTAGGCAGAAGCAGTTTTTACAATCATGGATAAGCATAAATTGGTCAATTCATTCACCAACTTCCTTCAAAAAATTCATTCCCTTGTAAAATACTTTATCCCCACCATTTTCATTATTTTCCCCTTCATTCTTCCTTTTACCATCATCATTTAGTTTCACTTGCAAAAATCCCTTTTTCCTAAGTATAAAACTCATTTTACGTAAGGAAAATAAATCCCTTTAATTAATTTCCCTTTTACCCAAAAAACCCAAAAAATACTATATCCTAAGTGTAAAAACTTTAAGAAGGGACCCACAACAATGAAATTCATTCCTATATTATGTTTTCTATGAAGATTAGTATATTTTCCCTCATCGCACTTCATTTTTACAAAAATATTAAATTTATATATTAGCTCATTATTTACCCTTAAAGCCTGTATTATATTAAACCCTTTTAATATTATTCCCACCCATATTTTAAGTTTTAGCCCATGTTTTATTCCCCACGTGATTATTATTCCCACTACCATAGGTTAAACTAATACTATTATGTAAATACCCCGCCTATAGTAACTTTACACTTATGTTTGTTGCATTGGTTAATAAAACACTATACCTGCCTATCATATTCCATATAAGAACTATATATTAAAACCTGATATTTTAATACATTTTACATTCCCTCCACATATATATCTTGGGCCCCATGCCTCTCAACCCTGCAGATTCATCGTAAGATCGCAACCGTTCGATCCTCTCCTCCAGATCTAACAGTGTAGATCCCTTATCACATAGTTCTCAGCACGATTGTTAAACAAATCAAAACTTGTGATAAAATATATTTTAACGCTTTCTCTCTCCTCCACACACCCGGATTCTATTGGATCACATCGATTCATCTAATCCCACTTACCGCCTTTTGACCATGCAAAAACCACATGGCGGTTATACCCTCCCCTGCGCCTAACCAAACTTTATTTTTGAATTGACCTGTGTTTAATGCATTCACTATTCACATAAATTGCTTATAAAACACCCGAAATACATTCATTTAAACCTTCTGTTGATGTTTTCTACGTACAAAACATTCCTAAACCAAGAAAAATACGTTGTCGCCTCTATTTTAACTCAAAAACAAATAGAATTCATTGAAATCAACTGCTACAATCACTGCGAAGCCACTAGATTGCATATAAAGGCCAGAAGAATCTTTTGAAAGCTTTCCAACCCCAAAAAACCCTTCTTCACAGCAAATTTATGAATTTCAAAAGTATTCTTAAGAGAAAGAGACTCATTCCTTAATCTAAAATAATTATTCTATTAATTGAAGCCTTTATAATCCTGTATGCCTAAGGAACAACCATATTGCCTCATAAAATCATTATTTCTGGAAACCCTGAGCATTACTTATAGTTTCTAAAGCTGTGACCTCTTTTAGAGAAAATTTGAAGTGAGCTTAGCCATCTGTAGACTTAAAAATCCCTTTGAGACACCAAAGCCTTTTCTACACTACTCAGAAGCCCTTTTTGCACAAAATTTGATGTTTTAGGATTGTTTCATTACAAAAATTTCACTATAAACCCTTAATATCATTTGATGAGGCTATAAAGGTCAGGAAATTGGTTTTTTTTTACAGAATTGACATTTTTGAGTCAGAGTGATCAGAATTATCCTTTTGCAGTCCAAGATAGAACCTATGTTATATCTAAAGTCCTTCTATAAAATGTTTAAACTTACGTAAGTGTTTCACAGGTCTAAAATCAGAGTTTTAAAGGTCAAGAGTGTTTAAAATTGATAAATCAAACCTATTAATGGCATCCAAAAGCACTATTGTGATCAACCCTATACAACCCCTTGTTGTAGATGTAGAACATACTCCCTTGGCAGATGTAGATTTTAAAATTACAGATCCTGTGACAGAGTTTAACCTTCTTGAGCTCCACTATTGGAGCCAAGATAAATCATTAGATCAAGGAGATGATGTGTTTAGCTGGGAATCAAATTTTCCTAAGTATGTTGTTCCTCACACTCATAAATTTCCAGAAGCTATTATATTATGCCAATATTACTATTCTCCAGATCAAAGAGCCATTAGGAATTCAGAAAAAGAAGTGTTGTTTACCATTACAGTTGAATCTATTAACCAGATGCTTCAACTACAGCCTGAGCCTAATGCAGTTCCTTTATCTATTGAAGCACTCACTAAATTCTATTTGGATTTAGATTTTCCCAAAATATTTCAATTTTTTCAAACTTTCATCCCATCCTATGTGGAAATTCCCAAGCTCAACCCTCCATACTCCTCTTCTAAATTCTCAAAAAGAAGCAGACACATTATTTCCATGCTATCTTTTATCCTTGTATATTTCACAAATGAACATGATGATGCATTAGTACTTGGTTTCTTTTCCATTTTTGTACCTAGCCAGCCCCTTGCAGTTATCTTCAATTTTTCCCAGTATATTGCTGATAGCATCCATGAACAACTAGTCAAATTACCTACTAAAGTTGTCTTTAGGTATACTTCATTTATTTTCCACATGTTCCTTTATTCTCAGTAATAAAAGTTTCCTATAACTCTTTAAAAGCTTGATGTAGAAGAAATCTATAATCTGTTGTATTCTAGACTTCCTTGATCAGGAAGGAGTCAGATGAGTTTACAGATTCTTTTATCCATCCATTGATAAATCTGCTAAACAACAATGTTCAGCCTAGGATCAGCAATGAAATCAAGAAATTTTTATAGTTGTATGAACAAAGCAGGACAGGTGATTGGTATTTATACCAAAATCACACTGAAATAAGAGTCTATGTGTCAAATATGATTCCCTATAAATTTCCAAAATACCTCCCCATGAGGTTGTTTGCTCTAGAGTATATAAGACATACTCAGATGGTGTAAATTTCTTGGCTGCAAAGAAGAAAACCCAGTTTAAACTGAAGAACCAAGTTGGTCCATTCATATGTAATAACAGAAAAGTAGGTTCAGAGGCAAAAAAAAAGTTGTTAGAGTACAAATTCAGCACTATTTTTCTTTGATATTATGATCCCTTTGGTATAATAAAAAAATGAGAGTTAAAAGTAAATTAACTCCATACATTCATGCAAAGAAGCCTGACATTGAGAAATTCTCAAACCAAACATAATGGTTAGAGAATACACTGGTAGAAGCTAATAAGCAAAGTGATACTAGTCACATTTTGCAGACCCCAGCTCAAGAAGAGAGAAGCATGAAAAGAAACAGGGAAGAAGGTGTTCAACAGGTAAATCCCCTCTGCGGATAGAGGCAATACCTCTAGCCCAAGAGTGGGTCTAGAAACAAAGGGACATGCTAGAGTGTAGGTTCCTAATTACTGAATGAAAAGAGAACATGGTAGATCGACCTACCTGGAGTCCAATGCTGTCATCCTGGATGTAGTGGTGGTGGCCTCTCACTCCTGGCTCGGCAATTCACAATCTTTCTGCAGTCATGCTTGGATACTTACATATAGATCAGTAAAAAAGAACAACATATGACATAATAACTTCATTCATAACTACTAGCCAGTCAAAGAGGGATAAGCATATTGCATTAAAAAAATGACATAATGCAAAATGGGAACCAAACAATAGTCATGTATATGTATTGATAGAAGGAAGAGATACAACCAAAGCTTTGATGTCGCAGTCTCCTCTAGTGGGTTTTAGCCAAAGCGCATCTCAGATACTCGTCAGGGGATTCAGACAGGATGAGGGTGTGGACTTAAGCTCTCTCAATGAAGTTCCTTCTTGTTCTATCTCTTCAACAATTCAACTATAGTGTACTAAGTTCTCCATGTTCAGCTAGCTTATGCAAGGAGAGATAGCTTCTTTTTATAGAGGAAAAGGAGGAGGTTAGGATCCCTACAAAGGTGGAAGGGAGGCCTATCCTTTAGGAGGTTCCCACAAGAGGTGGAAACCATAAAATAAAGGAGGATTTCCATGGTTATTCAATCCAACCACTCCCAATGAATCATCCTCAAAGTTTTTAGAGTAGAATATCCGCCTATATTTTAAAAAAAAAAATTCATAAACAGATCAGCACGGGTGGCTAACTGGTACATAGTGCCAACTGGCGTGGGTACCAGTGTTAATCTTCCTCATTGGTGCGAGGGTATAACTAGCTACTCACGCCAAGGCAAAAACAGGGGTTTTTGAAGCTCTGCTCAGGGAATTTTCAAGAGAAGGAATATTACTCTCATGTAAAGGGATGCAATGATGGTATTTGCAAGGCATGACACTTTTGATTTGTCACATAAATGACCCTCCAATGTGCGAGATGGGGATTGTAGGGACAGTGACAAAATGTTGTGTAATAGATTTCGCCTAAAGCATAAGGTCTGAGGGAGAGGGAGGAGCGAAATTCTTTACGAGAACGCGTTCGAACTAAACATCGATGTTGAAAAAACTGCAATTACAAATACACCTGATATATCTGATACATGAACATGTGGTATGGGCGCAGCCATCCATAATAGAGTACATAAAAAACAGAGATCCGAGGTATGGACGCAGCCATCCAGTGGTAAGGATCAACAAATAGACTCAGGTATGGTTGCAGCCATCCAATCAAAAGAGTCATGAAATAAGTCATGATAATCCACAAGAATCTATAGCTTGGATTTTATCAGACAAAACCCAGGGTCTTATGCTCCATCTCGACCTGAAAAGTACAAATTCAAGCATGCGAATATATGAGCTGAAGTCGAACATGCAAGAAAATCATCTGATTACCAGCCAATGATTAAAGTTGTTAGCAAACGCGAGAGAAACCACCAATAATGACAATGGCCCTCAAGTTATGAGAGGTACAATCCACGGAATGTGAACAGTGATCTAACGTTGAACACTCACAGAATCACTTGAACGAAGGCCAATGATGTGGACCTTGTGTCGAATGCGAAGAACTTGCCATTGAGGCATGCAGGCTCCAAGGTACCGGAAGGGAGTCTCTAGATCAAATTCCTAGATAATGAGATGAAGTCGACAGGAAGTTACCTGGTTGAAGGAGGGCCATAATGTTTCCCACATTGTCTACATGAGACAGAGGAAAATAATGATAGCGAATCAAGGCCAACAGAGAATCAGAGGGAGGTTGAAAAATGCAGAGGCAAACTTCTCTTGAACATATCAGTGACACGCCACTGGATTTGGCAGTATTTGACATCAAGAGATCTGAGGTCATGATGACATGGTCAAGAGAAAATGAGAGGTAAAAACAGATTACACAAACCCATGGAGGAAAAAATGACGAAATGATATGTCCCCAACCCGACACGAATGCAGACAAGTTCCATGTTAAAGAGCGACAAACTGCCAATATAACTAAAAAATGGTTCCATTTCCCCCACCATTTCTGGCGAGTACCCCAATTATTTTTTAAAACAATATTGAATGGGGTAGCATGTGCTTGTAATGTAAGTTTTTCCTTCGGACACATCCAACTTAATACATTTTACGAGCCCTAGTAAGGAGGAACTCGGTTAATGTCATGGTGATGATGTCCAATGTCATCATGGTTTAACGAGTCTGACAAAGGGAGAACTCGACATATTTTCATGTTTAGAGAGTTTGAAAAGAAGGCGAAAAAAAAAACTCCAGCATAGCCCTTTTCATAAATATTCTCCCAGATCCAAAAATTTAGGAAATAATATATGAAAGAACCTCTTAATCGCGATAGGCTAAGGTATTCCTTTTTCGTAAATAATTCATCCCATCCTGAAGAAGGGGTAGACGTATACTAGGTAGATATCATTTTGCAGCCATTTAATGATTTTAAAACAACAAGAATCTCAGAAATATTTTCAATTTTATAGAGTCAGAAAAGAGCTGAAATATGACTCCAGTAGTGACTTTTTCGTGTTTTTACCGAGTCCGAAAAAGTATAAAATACAACTCGTTACTTAATCACTATTGTGCGAAAACCTGTCACTACACAAGAGATACTTGTAAAACCCATTTCTCGAAATAATATAATAAAATAATCAAAAAATATATCTTAAAACCTAATTAGGGTTGTGAAAAGTTATAAAATGCCAAAAATGATAAAAATAATTACTTTTCACTTTTTACCTCTTATGGAGCAATAGTTACCCATTTTATACTGTGATCTTGCTACAACGATAGCAAATGATCTAGAAAACCAATCTCAAATCCATCAGTTCCAGGTAAGAGCCGACATCATTCCCTTCAATTTAAGTCCTCTTTTATTGTCTACAACCCTTAATTTTGATTTCTGAGGAGGAAAATGCAAATTTTAGGGCACGGTGGTTGGCGTGAGTTTTAAGCACAGACTCGCGCCAATCACCCATTTTTCTAAACTGGGGCGGGCCCATTGGTGTGATTGTTTTAGAAACAGTCGTGCCAACCACACAAACCATGTTTGCTTAAAAGTGCAAGTTAAGGGCCAATTTTTTCACAAATTCAAGCTTCTAAATCAGCTAATACCGTCCATATGAACATTTTTGCAGGTATAAAGTGGCAGAATGGTGATCGAATGGAAAGAATGGGAACACAGCAAATAAGATGAGCTTGCCATGGAAAATGAGAGATGCATGGAAGCTCTCAGAGACTGTTCACTAAAAATGTTCTTCTTAACATCATGTCTCCGAGCTCAACTGGAGTTGTTACAATATTTGATCAGCATATGGAATGAGGATCAGGAAAATTTTATCCTTCAAGATCAGAAACTCGAAATTGATGTTTATGATGTCTACTTCATAATAGGACTATCGCAGAGGGGAGCAACACCAATCCTAACCGACACCTGACCTTGCATGGAGAACATGTCCATGGTGATTGACAGGGTATGTCCAGGGGCACGAAAGGGATCAGGAAGTGGGAAAGTCGATATCCATACTATCCCAAACATGGCACTAAACGTAGTGCTACATACCATCACACGAGCTGCGGGATTTCAAACATCGCACGAAGCAAAAAAGATATAGCTACTTCTTGTTGTGGACTACGTGACACCGACCATCTACAACTGGTCAGAGGCCGTGACAATCAATATGAAACGCCAGCTGACAAAGTGCAAGAAGACCAAATTGAAGCAATTTGGTTATGGATCTATCTTGGTATCATTCTTCTAGGAATGACTACTAATATTTTAGCGTCAGAAGGTCATAATCTCGACACCACCAAGGAGGGAACCACCGATGGCCCAATGGGCAGCTCTAATGCCAAGGGAAGGGGGTGACCAACAGATGTCCTGGAGACCATAGTTCTTTGATTAGTGTCTGCTCAACTTAGTGTTCCTAAATTGATGTCATAAATTGTCAACCAGGGCTAGTAAACTGTTGAAGTGAAGTGCACTATATGTGCCTAGGTATCTTCTTCCTACTTCGTTGTGTTTAGTGTTTTTCTAGTGTTTTTGGTTTTGTGTTTTTGTGCTAAGAGGAAAAGAGCTAAATTGTTGGCAAAGAGAAGTTATTGGTCACACTAAAACAGAGCAAAATCTACTCTAAACTATGTATGGCACCTAAGAACAGGAAATGCTAATTCACCAATTGCAAAGCTTGACAAGGAAAGTAACTCATAACATTAACTCAGTCCAATTCATTTCATTAGAGGTATGTTGGAACAACTTGAGAAAAGGATAAGTTTGATGCAATGAGGTTCTTTTAAGTAAACAACAACTTACAATATCACAGAGAAAATCTCATCCATAGTTAGAAATTTGTTGGAACACGTTGAGAAAATATTATTTGTAACATAGTAAGGAACTCTATGCTAATTTAACTTATGACACTAAAATCAACCCATTCTGCAACTCAAAATGTTACTATTAAGCCTCATTCAAGGGTTAGAGATATCTTAGAATAGCTTTGGAAAAAGGTTGTTTGTAAAAGTGTGAGAAATTGCAAAACAGTCAAGCCCTCAAAATGATATTACTAATTCTTTTCCATATGATAATAATGTGTTAAAAGAGACTAAGAACAAGAGCATTTTATAAATAATGAAGGCCTTTAAGTCAAATTTAACAGAACTAGAATACAACTAGCTAATAAAACTTGAAATGCAATGAACAAAACTGAACTAATACTCAATTAGCCTTCGAAATACTACAACTCTATCTCATTCAGTGTTAGTGATATTTTGGAACAATTCATGAGAACAATATTGACTGCACTATTCAATGTAAGTAAGCATAAAACATGAAGTTCAAAAAACTGCTTAAATTAAGAACGAAACAGAGCTAAAGTTACTTATCTAAAAAAAATATGCACAAAGCCTTTCGGGCAGTAGGGGCCCTCTACTACCGGATTGGCACACGAATATCCTCAAGATTGCTTCAGATCATGCATTAAAGTTGTACTTCTTTCATTAAAGGAAAACACTTCAAAACAGAGTATTACAGTCTTGGACAACTTAACAACAAAACATCAACTAGCTAACTGTCTCTCGGTTCCCCAAGTTATTTTTATAAACAAAATACATAACTGTCATTGAGAAGAAATAGGGATATGTGTCTTTTTCAATAAAAATTGAATTAGAACTCTTGTTGAGGCCTCGTACTTTGCTGAAGACACCTGCAGAGTCTTTGTCCTGGTAGAAGTCTACTTCTTAGTTTTGGTTTCCTCCACGTGCATAACCATTTGCAGATTTTTTCTCAGACTTCGTAGAGGGAAAGGAATGATGTAGGTGATTTCTGGAATTCAACCATATGCGTTTTTCCTTTAAGTGACACCTGTAACCTGTGTGAACATAAAGATAGCTGCGGAATATGCAACTAGCTACAGAATAGCTACATTCTGTAGCTAAGTCTAGTCAAAAATCACTACAATAACAAGACCACAAAAGTTTAATAAGTCAGTTATTGTATGCATTCTTAAAGTGACTTTAATCAATCCTATTGATCTTTTAAGCCTATAATTGATAAAGGACAGAGGAAATGAAGTGAAATTTGGTGAAAGAAAAGGACATCTTTGGGGCTCAACATACCCCCACTGCAAAGCTTTTGCATGTCCTCATGCAATTAATCCATGTATTATGAAACTTCTGCTAGGACATCTAACTTCCTTTTTCTGCTTTGCTTGATTTTCAGTGGCATCCTAGGCTTCCTTATGATCAATTTGAACCTCAGGTTTATAAGTGCCCTGCTTAACTTTTTATTTTTCTTCTTCATCTTCTCACTAGCCTTGTACAATTTTTCCATTTGCAGAGAGAGAGTTGTATTCATGTTACTCTTCAGCTTGACTTGTTCCCTTAAGATTTCATTTTCATTTTTTATGTGCCTATTAAGTAATTCCAGTTCATATTTATCCCTTCTCAGCACTTCAATGGAAGACTCTTGTGGGCTAGGAGTTCTTCCTCTGTTTTCTGAGGCTCTCTTTTCCAATGACTCAACATAATTATAGATTTTTTGTTGTGTTGGGTCTACCTCCGGAGTTCCTCTATCAAGATCCTCTTCGTACTGGTACTCAGGAGATCTATCAGTTGGTGTCTCTTCATCCTCAATATCTATGATTCCCATTTGTTTAACACTTGTTTTCTTTAATTTACCTCTAAGCCTATGGCTTCGTCTTAATTTAGATGGTCCCTCACCTCTCTCCTTGGCATACTTTCTTATTATATTCTCCTTTTTAAGTTGTTTATTAATTTCATCCAATTTTTCAGAGATAATCTCCTCACTGTCTTCTTGTATGGATTTACCAGTTTTAATTTCAACAGATTTGGAAATTTTTCCTCTCCTATTTCTTCTTGCAATTTTGTCTTCAGATGGAGTTTCTTTAGGTTCTTCAAAGTGATTCCTCAAGAGGAATTCATCCGAATTGTCTCCCACCTTTCTCAAATGATGCTCAATTAGGATTTTAACTAGGCCATGGTGATACAAGGTGGTTTCTAAGAATTGAACCCTTTTTTTTATATTAGAAGCCATCTTCTTTAGGCTATGGAGTAAGAAAAAGGGTAAATTGATTTCTTCATCTAGGAAATGCATCATAAGCCGAATATGATAAACATATAGGGTGCCAAACCTTCCTTCACAAGTTATAAACTTTTGCAGAATTAACAACATATTTCACCACTTATTCTTTAAGGCTGAACTAGGAATGCCTTTCTTTAAAACTGAGATATCCATACCTGGTGTTTTGAGCATCTGCCTCCATGTCTCATTGTGAAATTCCTTGTTTTTGAACCATCATTCACCTTGCCTTGGTAATTCTGCTGCTTCTGCAATGAAGTATTCTATGATAGTGAATTTGACATCACCTATTTCAACTTCTGACCCATTGAAGGATCGGGTAAATGTCTTGGTCACCTCCTTATGGAATCCATTGAACTTTTCCAAAAACTGTAGCCACCCCACCTGCTGTAACATTTATCTAATCTGTGGGTAACCCTCTAGGTATTTTGTTTCGACCGGTTCGGATCTTACAATGAGTCCCATGGTTTCTTTTCTCAATCTTCAATTTACTGCTCCGTAATTGCTCTCCTATTCACAGTAAAAATGGCTGTAGAAGGTTGTTTTCACCCCAAAGATGACTTCTCTGTTTTGCAGACATAAATTGGCTACAGAAAAATGACATGAAGTGGTTATGGAATGAGTGAAATACGGTGAGGGTAAATTGCACGAATAAATGAGTTTGAGAGCTGTCATGGAGTGAAAGACCACAGAAAAAAAATCTCGTGAGAATTTCAAAATCATCACTGAATACTTCGGGTTAGTGGCGTGACCTAATAGGTCACTTCAAGTACTAACCATTGATTTTTAATAAATGATGATTTGATATGGCGGAATGGAAGGGATTTGTCCATGAATTTTACGATAGGCTTAATAGGCTTGATCAATACGAATAATAAAAATAACTTTATGAAACATACATATAACTTAATCATATTATAACTTTCATAATCTGTTATCATAATAACTTCACAAGTTACCTTAGCCCTTCTTTTGATTTTTGTGGTTTTTAATATGCTTTGTCTTCCTTTGAAAATCATTGATCTTTCAGTCTTCATAATCCCTTTTATTTTTCTTGTTGACATAGGTGTGCAGGATCAATTTGCTGCTGAAAAAGTGGTTGCTGGATAGTTGCCTGCAGGATATCTGGCTGCAAAATGTCTGGCTGGCTGCAGAATGTCTAGCTGCAAAATATACCGTAGAATCTTTGAAACATGAAATGAAATGATTTGAAACATGGATGGAGTGTAGTATGAAATGAAATAAACTGGATCATGAAATATGGTGGAATGGAGCATGAGTGAAGTGAAATATAATGGAATGAAATGGATCATAGATGTAAAGTGGAATGAAATATGAAAAGTGGCCTACAACTTATGATTTGTAATACTCAATTGCAAAAAGAAATCAAATTTAAAAATCTGAAATGAAAATGAGGTGGACCATGGAATGGAGTGAATAAAGTATGGATGAATGGAGTGAATGAAATATGAATGAAGTGAGACATGATGGAGGGAAATGGATCATAAGTGGAATGGGCCTACACTTATAATTTTATGATAGTTTATTGCAGGAAAAGAACAAATTTGAAAAGATAAAGTGTCAGAAGGATTCTAATTTTCACTTTATCTTTTCTGTATAAACATGCTAATCAGTGATTAGTTTTCATGTTTATACTTTATTTATTTATTTATTTTTATGCATCTACATTCAGAAAATTCAATTAAGTTGATGAAGAAGAAGGATTCTTCTTCATTAACTTCACATCACTGTTCTCCTGGAATCTCTTGACAAATTCTTCTCTTGAAAGTGGCTTATGATACAACTTCAATCTATGACCATTTATAAGAAAAGTGACCTTCTCTTCATCTATTTTCCTGATTTTTATTGCTCCATTGTCAAAAAATTTCACAATTTCATATGGCCCAAGCCAATGTGTTTGGAATTTACCTTGAAAATATTTGAACTTTGAATCAAACAAGAGGGCCCAGTCACCTTCTTTGAATTTATTTTCCTTAATGTACTTATCATGCCATCTAGTCCTTTGCTGTTGGACTATATTTGTTCTCTGGACTGCATCTTGTCTGATCTCATCCAATTCATTAATCTTCTCCAATATATGCTTTTGTGCTTCTGTTAGATCAAGTCCTAACTGGACTGCCATTTTGAAAGTTTGAATCTGAAACTCTATGGGAAACAAGACTTGTTTTCCATAAAAAATTTCATAAGGAGTATGACCTGTTGTGCTTCTCCATGTAGTTCTATAGGCCCACAAGGCTTCAGGAAGCCTGTCTGCCCAATCTCTTCTATGTAAATGAACAGTCTTTGTTAGGATCCCTTCAATGACCTTATTAGTATATTCCACTTGACCATTTGCTTGTGGATGATAGGGAGTAGATTTTCTGTGTCTGATTTTGTACCTCTCCATCATTTGTTCCACTAGCCTTGATGTGAATTGAGCTCCTTGATCTGTAAAAATTTCCCTTGGGACACCAAAACAAGTAAAAATATCCTCAAAAATAAAATTAACTATAGATGCTTCAGTAGCAGAAAGTAATGGCTTGGCCTCTACCCATTTGGTAACATAATCAGTGCAAACTAATATATATTTCTTTTGTCTTGATGGAGGACTAATAGGTCCTACAAAATCTAAAGCCCATTTCTCAAAAGGTTCAATATGTACTTGAGGCTACAATGGCATCTCACCTGAAGGAGAAGGTTTCCCTACCCTTTGGCAGCTGTCACACCTTTTGACATACTCTTTAGCATCTTTAAAGAGGGATGGCCAATAGTATCCTAAATGAAGGATCTTATAAGTTGTCCTTTTATCAGCAAAGTGTCCACCACAAGGTTCATCATGACATGCCTTGAGGATCTCAGGCATCTCATCTTCTTGAACACATCTCCTAATGATAAAGTCTGGACCTGTTTTGTATAACTCATTAGCAACCCATGAATATTTTGCACTGTCATAAATGATCTTTCTTTTGTCTCTTGCATTCATTATTGAAGGAAATTTCCCTGAAACTAAATAATTAGCAATGTCAACAAACCAAGGAGTTTGAGTAGAAATTGCAAAAAGATATTCATCAGGAAATTGATCTTCAACTGGAGTGTCATCTTTGATGTTTTGGAGTCTAGACAGGAAATCAGCTACTGTGTTTTGTTTTCCAGGCCTATCTAGAATGGTAATGTTGAATTCTTGTAAAAGCAATAACCATCTTATGACTCTGCCATTAGTAATTGATTTTTTCATTAGATATCTAATTGCAGAGTGATCTATGTGAACAAAAGTTTCATAGCCTGTTATATAGTGTCTGAATTTGTTTATGGCATGAACAACAGCTAAAAACTCTTTTTCAGTTACAATATAATTTAACTCTGAAGGAGTCAAATTTTTACTTGTATAGTAGATGGCATAAGGAATCAGGTCTTTTTGTCCCAATACTGCTCCTAAAGTTGTATCTGAGGCATCTGTTGAAATATTAAAAGGTAACTTCCAGTTAGGTCCCCTTAAAATAGGTGCTTCAGAGATTTTTTTTTCAGGGTCTCAAAGGCTAACTCGCAATCAGGATTCCACTTGAATTCACAGTCCTTGGTAAGTAATTTGAAAAGTGGAGATGCTATCTTGGTGAAGTTTTCTATAAACCTTCGATAATATCCTGTAAATCCTAGAAAACTCCTAACATATTTTTGATAGCTTGGAATAGATAAGTTAGAGATGACTTCAAATTTTGACTTATCAACTCTAATCCCATCCCCTGAAATGTGATGCCCCAAAACAATTCCTTCAGTAAACATCATAAAACACTTCTCATGACTTATTGAAATATTCGCTTCTTTACATCTCTTTAAAACTTTTTCCAAGTTTACTAAGGCTTCTTCAAATGTGTTTCCATAGACTGTGAAATCATCCATATATACCTGTACACAATCATGTATTAAATCTGAAAATATTCCTAGTACTGCCCTTTGAAATGTTGTAGGTGCATTTCATAGTCCAAATGGCAATACTCGGTAAGCATAGGTACCCCAAGGACAGGTAAATATGGTTTTATATTGATCTTCAAGTGCTACTTGAATTTGGTTATAACCACTAAACCCATCTAAAAATGAGAAGTACTTTTTGCCAGCTAATGTATCTAACACCTGATCTATGAAATGTAGGAGAAAATGATCTTTAAGAGTAGCTTTGTTTAATTCCCGGTAGTCAATACACACCCTCCATTTACTATTTTTCTTTGGCACAATTACCAAAGGAGAAACCCACTGACTATCTGAAATGGGATAGATAAAGTTGACATTTAACAATTTCTGCAATTCTTCTTTAACAATCTCCCTAACATTTGGATTCATCCGTCTCTGAGATTGTCAGATTGGTTTACAATTTTCCTCTATATAGATGTGATGAGTGCAAGTCTTAGGACTTATCCCTTTCATATCAGTGTACTCCCATGCATATGGAGAAGAATGTCTCTGTAATCTCTTGACTAGCTTTTCTTGTTGAGATTTCTCTAGGTTCTTGTTTATGTTTAAAGTTTTACCTGGAAATATCTCAATTGTAGAGCTGTCAAATTTATCCATGGAATAAGGAGACATTTGTCTTGATGATAAAAAATCAGTGTTGGATTCTTCTTGAAATTTTTCATGTTTATATTCTAAAGAGAATTCAAAATTTTCTAAGGTATTCAGAATCTAGCTATTTTCACTCATTTTTGAAATTTTGAAGAGAGGTTGTATGTCTTCTTCATCCTCAATCCATTGAGTATCATCTAATTCTGTAATTGTTTTTGCTGGAGGACACAAGGTAAATTTCTTGGTTGAACTACCATCAGAGATGTACATATCACCGGATCTACAACTAATGAAGGCATCAGTTGTAGCTAACCAAGGTCTTCCTAATATAATAGGATTTCCTCCTAGATTATTCTTAGGAGTTAGGATCATAAAATCCACAAGATACTCCCAAGAATCTAGGGACACTGGAATGTCTTCTATTACCCCATCGGGTTTAATCACAGATCTGTCTGCTAATTGTAATAATGTGGGTGTAAAAAGAAGATTAGGAAGCTTTAATTTATCCATGATTTGACTACTCATGATATTGATTGCTGCTCCTAAATCAATAAGTGTGTTTTGGATCTCAATTCCATTGATGTGTATTTTAACAATTGGATTTCCTGGGTCTAGATACTTTGGAATGGCAATCTTACCCATCATGATATCTGCTATTTTTCCTGCCAGTTGAATTTTCTTTATCTCTTTGATTCTTTTTCCTGTTTTTTTCATGCTCAACTCCTTTATTGTTTTTGCTAAGATTGGAATTTCCTTGATAGCTTGTAATAATGGGATCTTAATACAAACATTCCTTAGCTCATCTAGGAAATCATAATTAGGCACCATAATTTGTTTTTCTATACCCCTATCAATTTGTAATCTTTCTGGAAAGGGAGGTGTAGAGGTGGATGTTGATGGCTGCTCTAATATAGGAGTTGAAATTATTGGTTCTTTTTGTTTTAATTTTTCAATGTTTGGGGCTTGAAAAGATGTGTTCTCTTCAAGAATTTTATTTACCCGTAGAGAATCTTCCACAGAGTTTTTTTTCTCTTGTATGATTACAGAAGGTTTCTTCTTTTCAAGTATTCTTCCAGACCTAAGTTGAACATCATTAAGGTCTAAAGGAGTAATCAAATAGGTTGGAAACTGTTGGCCTTCTATCATGTATGTGTTCTGAGGATTTTTATTGTTGGGGTTTGGTATGGGTTGGGTAGGTAACTGATTTGTTTTCTAAGGAAATGGTAATGGAAGTGGTGGATTTTGATGTTGTGGATTTTGAGAATTTTGTTGAAAATTCTGTTGAGGAGGGAAATTTGGATATGGTGGATATTAATAGTACTGAGAGTATCTTCCATAGGGATTTTATGCTCCTTGTGCCCAAGTTTGAGATTGATTTTGAAATTGGGGCCAAGGTTGCTGCCAAGAATTCCAATTTGGTGGGGGTTGATTATACATCTGATCATGGAATCCTTGTGTTTGAGGTCCTTGTCAAGGCCTTCTAGAGACAAAATTGAGAGATTTTGTGGAATTTGTAGAGGTTTCTTCTTGAAAGACAGCTTTAAGACCAAGAAGTGAAGGACAACTCTTGGTCTCATGTTTTTCTGAACAAATTACACAGGTCTCTACTACTTTTGCATCCAAAGGGCACTCTCTCAAGGCATGCTTCTTTCTACATTTGGGACAAAAGATTGCTAAGGCATCAGATTCAGCTTTTTTCTTGTTTTGTAACTTAAGGGTGTCCATTTTCTCACTAAGACTCCCTAAAATGTCAGATTTGAATTCATCAAGCATATGTCTTATTTCTGCCCTACTTACTGTCCCAGAAGCAGACTTACTTACCCTTGCAAGAGCAGGGTCTCTTGGTCCTTTTACAGTTTTATATTTCCCTCTTGAAAGGTTGATACATAATTCAGCTATTTCAGGTAATGTGAGCTGAGATATATCCCCTTTTCCCATCATATTAAGGATATCTAACCATTCATCCCTAATTGTCTTCAACAAGAGAGCTTTCAAAGTATCTTGGTCTAAGTTTTCCATTTTTGCCCTCTTGATGTTATAGTTAAACCTCTCCAACAAATCTTCCAAATTTTCATCCTCTTTTTGTAACATTTTAAACACTTCCTCCTTATGGTTGACTGGCATACAGTAATCCAAATACCTCTCTAGAAATGCCTATTTCATGTCTTCCCATGTCCTAATAGAACTGTTGATCAAACTCATAAACCATTTTAATGCTGCTCCTTTCAATGTTGAAGGGAATAGTTTAAGTTTTTGGGCATCTTGTAAGTAATCATAGGTTCTACATAGGACTTCAAATTCAAATAGGAAGGTTTCGGGATCTTCACTTTTGAGTCCATAAAAGTTTGGAAGGACAGAGGGTGAAATGTTTTTCATAGTTGCATTGGTTTCTTCATCTACTATAGGAAACCCAAAAGAGCTTCCCATTTCCTTTCTACCTCTTCCTCTGCCTCCTTCTTCACCTCTACCTCCTTCTCCTTCTGCACCTCTACCTCCTTCTCCTCTACCTCTACCTCTACCCCCTCCAAATAGTGTATGTTCTCCATTAAAGACTCCTCCTCCCCCTTCTTCTGCCATGGTTGATTCTCCTGTGGAAGTGGAAAAGTTTATGTCTCTAGCAGGGATTCTTGAATCTTCTTCTAGGACAGATTCAGTGGATGAAGTGGAAGGTCTCTCTGATGGAATATCTGATCTTAAGCCTTCTAGAAGTCTGTGATCAGTATAGGATGGGATGTGGGTTTGAGTTGGAGGTGTGCTGCCTCTTGGTCTTGGTGGAACAAGTGGTGTTCTAGGAATCAAGCTTCTGCTTCTTATGAATCTACCCCTTGAGTATCTTTCTCTACACATATCATTGTTTTTGGGAGGTAAGAAACAAGGCTACCTATTTGCACTTCCCTGGCAACGACACCAAAATTTCTGCTCAACTTAGTGTTCCTAAATTGATGTCATAAATTGTCAACCAGGGCTAGTAAATTGTTGAAGTGGAGTGCACTATATGTGCCTAGGTATCTTCTTCCTACTTCGTTGTGTTTTGTGTTTTTCTAGTGTTTTTGGTTTTGCGTTTTGTGTTAAGAGGAAAAGAGCTAAATTGTTGGCAAAGATAAGTTATTGGTCACACTGAAACAAAGCAAAATCTACTCTAAACTATGTATGGAACCTAAGAACAGGAAATGCTAATTCACCAATTGCAAAGCTTGACAAGGAAAGTAACTCATAACATTAACGCAGTCCAATTCATTTCATTAGAGGTATGTTGGAACAACTTGAGAAAAGGATAAGTTTGATGCAATGAGGTTCTTTTAAGTAAACAACAACTTACAATATCACAGAGAAAATCTCATCCATACTTAGAAATTTGTTGGAACATGTTGATAAAAGATTATCTGTAACATAGTAAGGAACTCTATGCTAATTTAACTTATGACACTAAAATCAACCCATTCTGCAACTCAAAATGTTACTATTAAGCCTCATTCAAGGGTTAGAGATCTCTTGGAATAGCTTTGGAAAAAGGCTTTTAGTAAAATTATGAGAAATTGCAAAATAGTCAAGCCCTCAAAATGATATTACTAATTCTTGTCCATATGATAATAATGTGTTAGAAGAGACTAAGAACAAGAGAAGTTTGTAAATAATGAAGGCCTTTAAGTTGAATTTAACAGAACTAGAATACAACTAGCTAATAAAACTTGAAATGCAATGAACAAAACTGAACTAATACGCAATTAGCCTTCGAAATACTACAACTCTATCTCATTCAGTGTTAGTGATATTTTGGAACAATTCATGAGAACAAGATTCACTGCACTATTCGATGTAAGTAAGCATAAAACATGAAGTTCAGAAAACTGCTTAAATTAAGAACGAAACAGAGCTAAAGTTACTTATCTAAAAAAAAATTGCACAAAGCCTTTCAGACAGTAGGGGCCCTCTACCACCGGATTGGCACACGGATCTCCTCAAGATTGCTTCAGATCATGCATTAAAGTTTTACTTCTTTCATTAAGGGAAAACGCTTCGAAACATAGTATTACAGTCTTGAACAACTTAACAACAAAACATCAACTAGCTAACTGTCTCTCGGTTCCCCAAGTTATTTTTATAAACAAAATACATAATTGTCATTGAGAATAAATAGGGATAGGTGTCTTTTTCAATCAAAATAAAATTAGAACTCTTGTTGAGGCCTCGTACTTTGCTGAAGACACCTGCAGAGTCCTTGTCATGGTAGAATTCTACTTCTTAGTTTTGGTTTCCTCCACGTGCATAACCACTTGCAGATTTTTTCTCAGACTTCGTAGAGGGCAAGGAATGATGTAGGTGATTTTTGGAATTCAACCATATGCGTTTTTCCTTTAAGTGACACTTGTAACCTATGTGAACATAAAGATAGATGTGGAATATGTGACTAGCTATAGAATAGATGCATTCTGTAGCTAAGCCTAGTCAAAAACCACTACAACAACAAGACCACAAAATTTTAGTAAGTCAGTTATTGTATGCATTCTAAAAGTGACTTTAATCAATCCTATTGATCTTTTAAGCCTATAATTGATAAAGGACAGAGGAAATGAAGTGAAATTTGGTGAAAGAAAAGGACATCTTTGGGGCTCAACAATTAGCTCCACTGACAGTTGATTGTCATAGAGGACTGGCCCTACTCTGGTACAGATTTTACTCATGATTTGTACCTCTCGCTCCAAGAGGGAGAGGATTGGGATGAAGATTTGGGTAAGAATCATTTTTAATTTTCATGAGTATTATGATTTTTTTAAAAAATTATGTATGTTTTGACGTTAAACCCATGCGCCTATAGATGTTTGCCCAGAGAGACCCCCAGGCATGTCTTCGATATCAAGGTGTATCCCTCGCGATTTTGATCCTCATGGTGAGGGAGGCGAGGAGGAAGAGATTGTGCGCAACTTGGAGGGAATCACACGCGGAGTCCTGGACTATGTAGGATTCAACAATGGTCCCCATGCCTACCAGAGACATACCGTAGGGGTTCCAAACCGAATTCACCGCTTGCTAAGGTAGCTCGTACAGGAAGTGACATGCTACCATTAGCATCATGCCGATTAGACACCTAGGTTTTATATCTGTATATTTTCAGAGACATGATGTTTCATGATGTAACAGAAACACACATATTTTTTGAATTTATGATGCACACTGACGCAAACATATGATATATATATACAAATATTTTCCTACATGGATCTTTTACGTATGATGATGATTTTATAAATTACACAAATGTCTATCTAATATAATGTTAGCCACTGTATCTGTTAATGTATTCATTCGCCTAGGAATATGTTGATATGTAATAAAATAAAAATGTATTTCTAGCAAACAAACAAGTAAATAAAATCTCAAAATGCACGGGTTTCTGACCGAATAATGACCATTGATCTGAAGAATGAGAAGTTGTGAATCCAAATTTACAAGAAATGCACGTATGCTGAGGTTGATTGCCTCAGTTAATATTTCAAGGACAACACTATATTCAGCGACATTGTTTGTAATCCATCCTAACAAAATACCTTTCAGATCTATCAACTCACCAGCGGGATCATAAATTACCTAGGCTGCTGAAGACAAATTCCTGGTACTGCGGGAAGCACCATTCACGAAACCGACATAAGGGGTAATAGACATCCGCAAAATAAGCAAGACCCAATAAGCAGGAAAAATGATCACAAAACACACCAAACCAAAACATGTACCAAAATAAAAACAACTCATATGTACATTAGCCATGCATGAATGACTCATGCATAATATTTTTTGAGATACAACTCATTTCTGGGCTGTTCTAGAGGATGACCTTCGTAATCAATGATCTCATAGGCCCCATTATGCACAAACGATTAATAATGTAGGGCCCATGCCACATGGGTTGAAATTTGCCTTCCCCTAGCTTGTCATGAGCTTGGTCGTACAGGAGGACGAGGTCTCCTTCAACGAACAAACGAGGGGAAACTAATTGGTCAAAATGAGCTTTAACCTGCTTCTTCTGTGCTTCGATAGCCAGAGAATCAAAGTGGTGAGTTTTGTCCAGCCTTTCTAAGTACAGGAGACGCTCTTCTTCTGGCAAAGTATTCGGTAGTAATTCAATAGCCAACTTGAGGGAAGGTATTTCACACTCAATCAAAAGAGTAGCTTCTAGACCATAAACCAATTGAAAACGAGTGAATCCAGTTGCTTTCTTAACTAAAGTTCAGTATGCCGAAAGAGCCGAAAATAATATGAGATACCAATTGGATTTGTGGATCCCAATCATACGTTGAAGCATGGTGACAAGAACTTTGTTTACAGCTTCAACCTAGCCATTGCCTTGAGGATAATACGGTGTTGAGTTGTCATGACGTAGACCCAACTTAGAAGTCAACTCCGCCACCATATAATGTCAAAAATGGGAACCATGATCGGTAACGATGGCTTGAGGGACACCAAACCTGGCAATGATGTGATTGAATATGAATTGAGTAGTTTTCTTACCGTCAGAGGCAAGTGTAGGCATTGCTTCAGCCCATTTGGTGAAGTATTCAATGGCTACGACAATATAAGCATGCCCCCCAGGCGAGGGAGGGTTAAATGTCATAAAATCAATGCCCCACTTCGCAAAGGGACCAATAGTAATGATAGGATGGAGAGGTACAGGTGGCGCACGCATCTTGTTCTGATAGATCTGGCAATAATGACATTTACGAACCGTAACAATGCAGTCCTTGAAGATAGAAGGCCAGAAATAAGCAGCACGAATAATTTATGTGCAGTGGCATAACCAAACATGTGACCGCCATAAGCACCACTGTGACAATCATTCAAGACTTTCTCGGCTTCCTCGAGAGTCAAAAATCGGTGGAGTATGGAATCCACTCTAACGTGATAGAGTGTATCTCCGACTATACGATAAGGTTGCGATTGATGCCAGATGCATAGGTAGGCATCCTTCGTCAACTCAGATATGAAAATAGAAGTCTGGAGATAGACGATGATATCACCGTACCAGGGATCGAGGGTGCTAATAAAGAAAAATTTATCATCTGGAATGTATTCCTCAAAACGAGAGGGAGCAGATTCTGAAGGAAGGGAACAAATCAAATCAGCAAAGACTAATGATTTCTTCGACTTGGCAGCAGTGAATTCCAAATCGAACTCTTGGAGTATGACAATCCACTTCGAGTATTTTCCCCCCAACAATTTTCGAGATAATATATAGGTCATAGGGTTGCAATCAGAAATCATGGTTACAGTACGTAAAAGAATATAATGAAGAAAATGTTGAACTGCCTGAACCGCAGCTAATGCTAACTTCTCGACATGTGCATATCGTGTCTCAGGATTGAGAAGGTTATGTGATAATTAATAGATAACATGCTCATTACCATCATCATCATCTTGTACCAAAACCATGGCAATCGTACTGAAAGCAGTGGCTAAATAGAGGGAAAAATCACGATGATAGTTTGGAGGACGCAATAGAGGAGCGTTGACAAGAAATGTCTTCAGCGCGTCAAAGGATTTCTGAGCAATCTCATCCCAACAAAATGGGACACCTTGCTTCAATAATCGTGTGAATCCTTTAGCCACTTCTACATAGTTAGGTATGAAACGACGTAGAAAATTAGCCTTCCCTTGCAAAATCTGCAACTGATGCATTGAAGAGGGAGAGGGGAGATTGATGATAGCCTCAACCTTGAGTAGATTGAGGAGAATTCCATCTTTGGACACGATAAACTCCAAGATTCTACTGGAATCAATGCAGAAGATGCACTTGTGCGAATTAAGCCGAATGTTATAGCGTCGACAACAAAGAAAAATCTGATGAAGATGGTCAAGATGGTCCATACGCTTAGTTGAATGATCCGGAAGGTCATCCAAATAAGGCTGAACGATGTGATGAATATCGTGAAAAGCATACAACCTCACCCGCTAAAATGTGGCCCCAGCATTCTTTAAGCCAAAGGGAGCTTCTTATATGCGAAAGTACCCCAAGGATAGATGAAGGAAGTCTTATGTTGATTAGTGGGGAGAATATTAATCTGATTATAACCAGAAAAATCATCCACGAGGGAAAAAATTTCACTCCCAGCACAATCGTCAATGATTTGATCGATAAAAGGAGTAGGATAATTATCCTTGGGACAAGCTCGATTAATATCATGATAATCAATGCAGACCCGAATGCTTCCCTACTTCTTATCTATAGGGACAATATTAGAGACCCATTCTGTCAAGGGAATCAGATAAATGAAACCAGCTTAGAGAATCCTTTCAACTTCACCTTTAATGGCAGTAGCTTTTCTAGGGTGCACAGGACGAAGACGCTGGCGAACAGGTTTTGAACCCGGGTAAGTAGGAATTTCGTGCGCCACTATACTTGGATCAATGCATGGAAATTCTTCATAGAACCATGCAAAGAAATCATGGAACTCATGGAAAAGGATATTGTAAACTTTTACTTCATCAGAAGAACAAGTGACCCCGATATGGATGT
Source organism: Pinus albicaulis (assembly GCA_034641835.2). Classification (NCBI taxonomy): domain Eukaryota; kingdom Viridiplantae; phylum Streptophyta; class Pinopsida; order Pinales; family Pinaceae; genus Pinus; species Pinus albicaulis. The sequence continues at coordinate 635,922,907 of CM076579.1, forward strand.
TCTCGACAATTCCCAGTTTCACGGAAATGTCAATAGGCATCGTGTTTGTAATATTACTGAAATTACCTTCTGCAAAAATTTCATGTGTCAGAACAGGAACTTGAAGCAAAGGAGAAGGAAACTGAGATGCAATTTGCTCAAGACACATAAACATGGCCCTGAGGCTAGGCATGAACGAGGAACTATGATGACCATCGTCCCACAGCAGGTCTTCGAGAGACATAGTTTCCATGATGGCTTCATTGGAGGGAAACATTTCTTTCAAAGGATCAGACGAATCTGGATTGCCAAGCCAGGGGAATTGAGAATAAATATGAAGAGACATGCTCAAAGGAGCATGATCAGAGGACAGAGTTTCCAAATCCGCAACAGGTTCACAATAATCAATCTCAATCAGACTCAACGGCATTGAATATTTGAAAGAATCGATCTGTTCAGGCGAAGGAATAATCCATGGGTCATCAGACCAAGAGATCATATTGATCTGAACAGTGTTTGGTGGAGGAAGAGGAAAAATACTCATGAGGGCAGGATCCTTGAAAAGGCCTGACCCCACGCTCTCGTAGGGAGTAGGAATTTGATCCACATATGGAACGTTGTTCTTGGAAGAAGAGGTGAAGAAGTAAAATTGATCAACAGTAACAATATTTCCTTTGTGCGGAAATTTTAGAACATGAAAGAGAGTGTATGGAACGCACAACATGACGTGAGTCTAACTGCGACTAAGGAGAAGATTATAATTGAGTTTGGCATCAACTACCTCTACCTCGACATTGATTGTCTTCCCTTTCAAAGTAATTGGTAAACTAGTGAGAACACCTAAAGGCTTGATTCCCTTCCATCAAATGCTTCAAGGGCATTTGGCGATGAATTCAGGGCTGGAGAACCAATATCTTTCCAACAAGAAGATGACATGACATAGGTTGATGTACCCTCGTCTAGCACTGCTCGATGAATGTCAAGACCGTTAATAACAACTTGAATAATCAGCGCAATTTGATGCAGAAGTCGTGGAACAAAATTCTCTAAATTGAAACCGAGAAGGCTAGTATCAACAGGGTCAATCCTGCCAATTGCAGAAAAAAAAAGCCTTTCGTTGGGATGGAAAACTCTGAAGTACTTCTATTGCAGACATCGTAGATGGTGCCTGAGCCAAATCCTCAACAATACTATAATGGTGAGCGGCATGGGCGTCGGGATTGTAAGAAGACTTGCAGAGTACACCTTTGGAAGGTGGCCGTACAATGGATTCAGCAGTGGGCCTTTGAATCTCAAGAGGGCCAGAAACAGGCAGAGGAGGAGGACCATTAGCGATCTCCTTCCCTGTTACCTGACGTGATCGAGTATAATCTTTCGATCGAGTAGCAGTAGAAAAAGCTGTAGAACCGTTCATCATGAACACCTGAGAGCCAAATGGTGCAGAGGACTCAGGTTTCTCTACCATCTGGGTCTGCTGAGATGGGAAAGATTCTTTACGAACAACCATAGTTGCCTGAGTTCCTTTGAGCAATTGGCTCACTTCATACCATCGAGGACAATCCTTGGTGAAGTGCTCTTCATCACAAATCAAACAAGCGTACTTCGGCTTGCGTTGAGAACCATCACCAGCACGAAGTTTCTGAGAATCCTATTTTGGGGTATCGGCTTTGGCCTTACCTTTACCCTTCCTTTTACCTTTAGAAGCATTAGTTGAGGGATTGGCCTGAATGACATTAACTTCTACGGGCTTACCAGAATTCGAGGTGGACTGAGAAGAAACATTGTTGGAAGAAATAGACTTCGGCTTCCCATAGTTTGAAGAAGAAGACTTCTGAGAAGTCTGAGATACGAAACCAATAATACGATCGACGGATGGATTCGTTGATGGTTTAGAAGTTCCAGGTCGAGGAGCATCAGGCAAGATATCATACAATGCACCAGATTGAGAGTACACAAGATCAAGGTACTGGGCATAAGCAATGGCCTATTCCTCGGTTACATATGCCCCCATAGCTATGTCTTTCGCAATATGATTGACAAAGGCGGTGGTGAACTAATAACTCAAAAGCTGATCAGAAATGTCAAATTTCATCATGCGACGATGATGTCACCACTCATGAATATCATCCGAGATATGAGTAGCTCGGTCTTGTTTTAATGAATTGATAAGGTGCGTCCCGGTCTTGTAGCAGACTGGCAACTAAAAATCCACAAGGAATGCCATGCCTAAAGAATTGAAGTCTTGGAAGGTGACACGAGATAACTCAATGTACCACTTTGTAACAACACCAGTAAGAGTTTGCTGGAAAAGACAGAGTCGGATAGAATCGTAAACCAAAAATTTAGAGGAACACCACAAGTGGTAAGTCATAACATGCATTTGCGGATCTTTGCGAGACTTGCCCTCAAATTTAGGACAATCACAAGGAATCTTGGTGGGCACCAGAGGCCAATATGGGTTATGAAGAATGGGATTGTTTGTTAACTTTGACACATCTGGTAATTCAAAATTAGCAAGAAATGGTAATTGAGTCATTGGAGGTCTCTGATAAGGACCCGTGTTCACATTCCACCCAATCCGAGAGGAATTTTTCCCCCATATATTTTGTCCTGGAGGATTCTAACTGTAGGGATTAGAAGTAGGATAATTTTGTTGATACTAGGATTGAGGATCAGGATACTGAGTCTGGGTAGACCATTGAGGTCCCTGCTGAGCAACGGATGGACTTTGTTGCAGAATGTAAGCATGGCTTTGAGGTTTCTTAGACACCAATGAAGGTTTATTTTGAAGGTAAAAAACTTGGGGCCCACTATATACAAGCTGATATTGACCTTGAGGGTAATAAGCACCTTGCAATTGAGTAGTCTGCAGACAAATCCAACCTAGTACATTTTACGAGCCCTAGGAAGGAGGAACTCAGTTAATTTCATGGTGACGATGTCTGATGTCATCAAGGTTTAACAAGTCTGACAAAGGGAGAACTCCACATCTTTTCATGTTTAGAGAGTTTGAAAAGAAGACAAAAAAAAAACTCCAGCATGGCCCTTTTCGTAAATAGTCTCTCAGATCCGAAAAGCTAGGAAATAATATCTAAAAGAACCTCTTAATTGTGATAGGCTAAGGTATTCCTTTTTCGTAAATAATTCATCCCAGCCCGAAAAAGGGGTAAACATATACTGGGTAGATATCATTTCACAGCCATTTAACGAGTTCAAAACGACAAAATTCTTGGCAATATTTTCAATTTTCGAGAGTCAGAATAGAGCTGAAATATGACTCCAGTAGTGACTTTTTCATGTTTTTACCGAGTCCAAAAAAGTATAAAATACAACTCGTTACTTCATCGCTATTGTGCGAAAACCTGTCAGTGCACAAGAGATACTTGTAAAACCCATTTCTTGAAATAATATAATAAAATAATTGAAAAATATATCTTAAAACCTAATTAGGGTTTTGAAAAGTTATAAAATGCCAAAAATTGATAAAAATAATTACTTTTCACTTTTTACCTCTTGTGGAGCAATAGTTACCCATTTTATACTGTGATCTTACTGCGACGATAGCGGACGATCCGGCAAACCAATCTCGAATCCGTCAGTTCCTAGTAATAGCCGACATCCTTCCCTTTAATTTAAGTCCTATTTTATTGTCTACAACCCTTAATTTTGATTTTTGAGGAGAAAAATTCAAGTTTTAGGGCACGACAGTTGGTGCGAGTTTCGGGCATGGACTCGCGCCAATCGCCCATTTTTCTGAACTGGGGCGCGCCCATTGGCGCGACTGTTTTAGAAACAGTCACGCTAACCACGTAGACCATGTTTGCATAAACATCCAAGTTAAGGGCCAATTTTTTCACAAATTCAAGCTTCAAAATTAGCTAATACCATCCATATGAACATGTTTGCACGTATAAAGCGGCAGAATGGTGATCGAATGGAAAGGACGGGAACACAACGAAGAAGATGATCTTGCCATGGAAAATGAGAGATGCATGGAAGCTCTCAAAGACTGTTCACTGAAAAATTTATTCTTAATACCATGTCTCCGAGCTCAACTGGAGCTGTTGTTGTAGTGTACCTAGAGGGGATAATATAGGGTACAGAGGGAGATACCCAAGGGAATAATATGATGTATTAATATAAGAATGATAAATAAATGGGCCATAGTTAATAAATAAAGTGGTTAACCCACATTATGTAATAAATAAAGCATCCAGAAGTTTTCTTTCAAATTGCATTGTGTTTTGTTAAATAACATGAATTTTATTTAACATTCTGGCATTCGCTGCATACTATTTGTTCGAGATAAACATTCAGAATATAAGAAGGATTAAGTAGATATATGCAGTAATTTTGATGGATGCATGTGATCTGGATTGAGCAATGAAAAAAGGCATTAAGAAAACTGTGGAAAGAGGCAAGATATATGAATATATTTACCTTCTCAAGTAAACTCTAGGCCACCTGAAGCTTTGATGAAATCCATGCAGCGATTGTTTTGAAGTAGATCCAGGACACTCAGCCTTCCATCTTTCCATTCTCTGACTAGTCTTTCCTTGTGCAAACCCTTGAACCGGGGTTCGAATTGAGTATTTTCAATGCATAAAACTGTGGGCAGTAAGGAACCGGGGATGGGACGAGCTATTCTATACTATACAATAAATAAAATATACTCCAGACATAATAAATTATATAAGTCGCTAATATAGAAATTGTTTGAAATATTCCTAGCAGAGTATTTCACGGCTTTTCTAGACTTATATCTGTTTAGTTGATTTTCATCTTCAGTATATGTGATTGTAAAGTTTCAATTTGCCAGAACATCTGCTCTATGGATTTTTCTCTATCCTTGGATTCTATCCCTCTTAAATGATCCTTGAAATGATTTTCCTCTAACCTGTCGTTACTCACATTAACTGTAATTGTTTTCATGTTGTTAGAATCATCATCAATTGAAACTCCATCCGCTTCCAATCTTTTCTTCTTCTCATATAAAGAAAACAAGGGATGACGAGAGATATCAAAAGACAACCCCACTGCATTTTCAACTTTCTTTCTTCGCTTGCACTGCAAAATCTGGTGCCTGTGAGTTTTATCTATTAAAGGGGAAGATCTCGTTGTAAATGCCTTCACAGCTTGTTGCTCATCCTTCCATGGCTTTCTTGCTTAAAAAATTCAAGTAAGTGGTCGTATTTGGAAGCTCGACATAAAATTTCTCTAATCTGCAATTCAATCCCTTGTCACCATCATTCAATATGGTGTCTAATATTTCCACTCAAGTGTCTATGCCTCTTCCTCTTCATTAATCCACTTGCATCAACTGTTGCAAAAGTGGCAGATCCATTACCATTACACAACTCTAATTCTACTTCAGCGGTATCACAAATTCCAGAGCATGGACCATCATTTTCACTGTCAAATTCTGTTTCTCAAAATGAACTTGAACATTCAGTGGCCTGCTCAACAAGATTGAATCTTATTTCATCTCTAGCGCATTTTAAAATTTCCACCATTGACTCATCTGTTTGAACTTGTAGATTAGCCTCAGAAATACTATCTAATATAGTCTCAGTGTTTGATCTGTTCTCCTCCAGTTCTTCAACATAGACCATATTTTGTGTGCATGGCAAAGTAGAACCACAAAAATATTGGAGGCTTTCATCTTCAAGGTGACCACTGGTGTCAGTGGTTATCAATAGGTTGATAAGCTTCTGATCATGAAGATTATATATTTCACAGGTAATACAGCTTTGGTAATTTCTCTTTTTTTTTTAGAAACTGCACTCTGCATCTTGATAAAGCATTTACAATGGCGATTGCTAAAAGAATCAAGATAACAGGTGCTTTTACCATCCTTAGTTTCATTTGGGAGGCCAAAACACATTTCTGCTCTATCTGCAAACTGTTCAAGATATTTTCTTCCCGGATATAATAAAGTATGTGCAACATTCCAAATGCTAGAGCCTCTCTCTTTATCATTCATCCCACAGCTGCAGATGTCCTCAAAGTCATCCACAAATGATCTCCATATCTTGTAGTCCTTGGAATGGATTTTATGACGCATATAAGGAAAGCAGATTGATTTTCTAGGTCTCTTCAAATGATCTGGCCCAAATGAATCTTCCAACAGATTGGAGAAAAATCCATTCTCATCCAGACTTACAAGCCCTTCCAGGATATCTATCAAATGTATTCCATAACATGCAGATAAGCCACTTTTTTGTAGCTCCTGCTCCGACAACCTTCCTTTATTATTTCTGAGACTGAAGCCTTGATCTCTTGGATCACTGCCAGTACAAACCTTATGAAACACATGCTCTCTCTGTCCACCATTCGGCTCTTCACTGGTTGGCTTCTCTGGCCTCTCCAAGATAGAAGGAAGAAAACCTGCGCCAACAACACCTTCTTTTACACCTTGACGGTTGAAAGCAGACATGTGAAATGAATAAATCTCATGCACATTGTCATTTTCACAAACAAGGGATTCTTTTCCTGTTTCGGTGTTAACAAAAATGCATGTTCCAAGACCTGCTACGCTTGCTCCAATGGCCTTATTTAAATGCCATATCTTTGATGTGATGTCCTCCTTGTCTACACTGCAAGAGGATTTATCCATTTTAGAGTTTAACTCTGTTACATCAGCCACTTTTCCACTGCTTGTAGGTAAAGAGTCCATGCCAACCAAGCAGTTACATGTTTCAGAAGTATCTTTTGCCCTTAATTTTTTTTGCACAAAAACTGGACTCTCATTTGTCCTCATGAAGGACTAGGAGAATGTGAAGCATCTTTGACATACACAGAATCAATAGTCAAAGGTTGTCTGCCGAACAAATCTGCGACACATATAGCCTTTCCACTACCTGAAAGTTGTGGAGTCATGTCTACCAAATTTCTCCCACTGGCTACCCTCAAAATCTTCTGCGCTAATATAGGGTATCGATTTGACACTGTATCCTCAAATTTTGCATGTAATTTTCCTGCAAAACCCCCATCTTGCACGGATTTTCTCAGTAAAATCTCCACTTCACAACATTTTTTTTAAGAAAAAATTGGTCTTAATTTAATTGCGAGGAGGAATCCAATTCCATCGCACCTGAGATATGTACCTGAGATATATGAGACATGCAAAGAGCCCTGGCCGCAAGTTTCAAGAGTGAATCCATTAATAAGGCAGGATCTCGAATAAATTTGAGTTTCAAACCCTGTGTTGGACCTTTGGCGCCAATAGGAAGGCAATGGACTAGTCAATTAACATCAGATGGAAACGGTGTTGGCTGACACATTCAGGACTCTTAAATTGGAGAAGCTCCCAATACTATCAGGGATGTTTCCCTTCAGCATATTGAAGCTGAGGTCTAGAAAATCCAAATTGATGCAGTTCACAAGCTCCGGGGTAAATTCCCATGCAAAAACATTATGAGAGAGATCTAATTTCTCTAACTTCACCTGAAATCCCAGCAAGGAAGGGATTGAAGCAGTGAATTGATTGTGTGTCAAATTGAGCACTCTAGGGTATGTCAAACTCTGAATTTGTGGGCCAAAGTCATTTCCTAATTTATTGTAAGAGACATCTAGGTACTGCAGCTTGTGCATCCATGCAAGCGAAGGAAGGGAGCCTGGCATAAAATTGGAGCTAATGTTAAGCGAAACCAAGCTTGTGCAAGCCTTGATATCATTATCAGATGGGGTTGACAGCGCATTGCTGGAGACATCAAGGACTTGAAGGGCTGGAAGCTGGCATACAGTCTGCCAAGCGTTTCCCTTCAGCCCAAAGCCAGACATATGAAGCTTGGTGACATTATTTGTAGTGCAATTCACACCGCTCCAATTGCATGGTTCACCAGAACTTGCATTCTTCGACGGGGAAGACGAGTTAAACAGGGATTCCAAGACCCATGTTTGTTGGGTATCGAGAAAAATTCCAGAATCCAAACATGAAAGAATTAGCAGGAGACTGAGAAAGGGAGAACATCTCCAACAATACCTCATTTTTCATAGAAAATAAATGAAGAATGCGTGCAGTCCCCGCTTCAGCCTATTTGTTGGGCATCTGTCTCCTACACTGATTTCGTCTCAGGCTTCCTCCCCAGGCCCTATATCTACCTTTAGAAGGTGGGATCTCAAAGAAATACGAGTTTCAAACCCTGTGCTAGCCTTTGGCGCCAATAGGGAGGCAATGGACCAGTCAATTAACATCAGATGGAAACGGCCCTCCATCAATGATCTCTAAAGTGCAAAGATATCCAAAGTATAGAAGATAATTTTGAAAAACTATCATTATGAAAACTCAAATATAGATATTACATAAATATTGATATTAATCTCTATCTATATTTCAAAAAAAATGTTTGAAAAGATTTTAGTGTATTAATATGACATGGTACTGTTATTGATTTTTTTTATGTTTTAGTTTCATTTACGTTAATTTTAATTTTATTTGAAAATTGATTTTCAAGGATATGCATTGAATTTTTATCTAGAATCGTTTATTTTTAAAGTTGTTTTTATGTTTTGGCATTGTTTCTTTAACTTAAGTTAATTTAGGAAATTTTATCTTCGTGAGATTCATTTTAGAAAATCATTTAGGGGTAATTGCAAGTTTAGTAAAGATGAAAGATAACCAGTCTCGCGGTGAATCACTGTGTAAAGTTGATTAAATGTCAAAAAAATTAAGCACTTCACCAAGTCATGATTAAACAAAGTAGTACGAAAGTTATTTCCCAATATTTTAACCGAAAATTTCAAACATTCTTACATATGGAAATGGGGTCCCATAAAACATATTTGCTCCATTAACAAGACGTATATAGATATCCACACTTATACACATATGAAACTCAATTTTGAACACTTAGAACAATTTTTCAATATGGTTTGGAATGGAACATGAGTGTCCCCACGTCCCTAAATTTTTTCAGTCTATGGAAAAATCTCTAAATTCATGGGTATAACTTTATAAATTTCATGGAAATAAACACAATAGTCTATATTTTTGTTCTTCTTACATACATGTGCTACTGTCACACAAGTGATATGAATCGTTCCTCTTCCTTCAAAATGATGACCATGCATTTCCCTAGGATAGAGAAAAGGTGCCAAATTAGGCTTCAAATAAAGACCATGCATTTCCCCGGGAGGATGAAGAGATTCATGGATCTGAGTCATCTCTTTCAATCTCAATCCACTGAACCGACAATGCTTTCCCATCCGTCCCTATACAAAAAATGGATTGTACTACTGAGTTTCTTATTTTCCATATCAATTTCTGGCCATTAGGCTTCAAATTAGGATTTCTCAATCTCATCTGTTGTGACGAATTCATTCTCGACTGCCTTTGTCCACTTCTTCACTTCCATGCCCACCTTCAACTCCTTCGCCACCAGTATCGAGTAGGCAAATAGGTCTGAATTTTTTGGCCAAGCCATCATGTGAACACCCATGTTGATGCTCTCCAAAGTCGAATTCCACATGCAGTGCATTAAGAAACTACTAGTAAGCCCTTGAGCCAATTCCTGGATTTGTTGGCATGATAGAGAACACATTGTACTAAAAGAAACATAAAAAATTGAAGTTGGAGCTTGGTCGTTCAGTCATCTCAAGCAACTTCCAGCTTTTTAATTACCCTTATTAGTCGTCCAAATTGATTGAGGAAGAAGACGACCAATGGGAAATAGAGGATAATCACGTAATGTTCTCGGTGTATTTTTTGTCATCCATGAATTGAGATTCCAGGCTGCAAAAATTTTTTCATGAGATGTCTTGTCATCAGTGCTAGACTTTCTGCTTTGCATCTAGGTATGGAAGTAATAAATCTATCCGAGAAGCACCAGTTGTATGATACAATGCATTCCAAAATTCGAGTCCCCTTCACCCATATCGATGAGAAATAGGCGTTGACGCAACTGAAATTGTAGGTAGGGACTTGATGTTTTGTCGCCAGTTTGAACCCGCCCCAGCAACTAGTCATGCACTATCAAAATCCTATTGGAATTTGAGAAGTAGAGGTTATGTATCAGACGATCGAAAATATCTCAGAGATCTTCCCTTGGACAGAGAAAACCAGATCGCTGAAGTCATTTATGGAAATATGGTAGTCGTGAGATCTTGCATGTGGTAAAAAATTTGATTCAAGGGAGGAGGATGAAAACTGAAGTATTCGATTGGCCAAATCTACTTAGACAAAGCTCGTAGAGGAACACCTTCGGTGTAATGTCAAGGACCTCTGAAAGAATAAGACTTAAAAAAAAAACAATGGCATGGGAATGCCAAAAGATACAGACCATTGAACAAGTTGGTTTTAATTATGAAATGAAATGAAAATTTAATGTCCACGAGATTAAAAATAGTCTATGGGATCAATAGTTCCTTGTTTTTGGCCTTTTTCAATTCAATCTTTTTCTTATTCAAATTGATGATGAGCTGACCCAACCTTCCAACAATCTCCTAGCTGAAAAAGACAATGCCAAGAAACTGATGCTAACATATTTTCATAACTTTCTTTGATGTCTTTGAATGCATCACATTCCAAATTTGTAAGACATTCACCTAAGGAGCCTCTCAATCACCCAATCAATCCTCCAACATGGCTCCCACGGACTGCAAAGTCATGATCCAATCCGATCAAACACTTTGATCTAACAAACCTCCACAAAACGTTGTTGTCGACACTAATAGTTTGTTGCTCCTGCAATTTTGGTTAGGGCACAATGCAATCCTTAACCCTCCACTCTGGCAGCAACCTAAACTCTTCAAGGGTTGTGGTCCTCCAAGGATAAACTTCAAACTCTTTGGAGATTTAGAGTTAAAGAAAAAATTGTGGTGATGTTTGGATGGGTGCTAATTTGTAGGGTTTTCCATTTTTATAATTTTCTTTGTTGTGCTTTCTACCATGCTACCTAGTTGCTTTCCTGTTGCCCTAGCATTTTAACTTTTTCGATGTCTATCTCTCTATTGTTTCTTGCCCCATTTGAAATTTCATCCTTATTTTGTAGGTGTTTTCTTCAATATAGTGTCAATATTTTTCCATCACACAGCTTCTGTGGGGTTTGTCTACGCAAATAGCTTGTAAGGCCCATTCATCAGGGTATTTGATGAAATGAAATGATTATAGATGATCACCAACTAATGGTACCTATAGATATTTACTCTAAAAATATTACACAACATTTTAACCTCATGAACTAGTCTCCTCTGTTCTCTTAGCTGATGCTATAAGCACTTATTGTTGTTGTCAAAGCTTTTACTCTCTAGTCCCATTGAGCTATTTCAATTATTTGTGGACATTGATCTATTTTCATTTCATTTCTTCAATTTTTCAGACCGTTATGCGTTACCTTTGGCCAGTGCCTTCTTTCTTACCTATGCTTTTTCTGCTTAAGCATTCCAACCAGCCAGAGTAGCAGGGGTAGCACGAGCCACACAGTCTAGCCAGAGCCCAGTAGGGGCAGCACAGAGGTAGCAAGAGTCACGCAGGGCTGACGCAGGCCCAGTCAAGGCAGTGCAGGGGCAGTGTAAGCCCTTCAGGTGTGACGTAGGCCCTTACTGAGCAGCGTAGAGGCCGACGCAGGCCAGTCAGGCTGATGTAGAGGGCTTCATAGCAGCGTATTACTGTTGTTTTTATTTCTCTGTTGGGTGAACCAGTTTTGGTGCCCAAGATTGCTATACTTAGATTTTACATAATAATGAAAACCCTCCAGAGCTAGCTGCATCAATTTTCCCACATTGGGTTTTTTTCGAGGACATTTGTCCAGAAAATCTGTGTCTCACTTTGTCTATAAGCATGTTATTCAGTATTTGATATGTATGTGGAGGTTACTAGTTGTATTTACTATTTACTTCTCTAATTTATTGAATATTTCAGAAATTAACTTGTAACTTAATTTAAGTAGGAGAAGTAAATCAAGATATTGCAGTAGGGTTTCTTAGATTAAGAAATTTTCACATTCCCTAGGTCTAGCCCCATTAGGTCACCTAGGGCAACAATTTCCCGGGAATCTAGCTAGAGGAAAACTTCTATCTCTTACAGGTAGTTGTGTTGTTGGGTGCCCTCACTCTCCTCAGAACTTGGGCCAATTCTGACGGTGGAATATTTGGATACCTCAAGGCCTAGCCCTAGGATCAAGTTTTTCCTAGGTCTTCCCAAGGATAAAACATAGTAGGATCAATTTGACCTATCAAAGTAAAAACTCTTGTCTGATCCTTTCCCCTCACCTTGTCCAGGATAGGAACATCATTGGTTGCTAAATTCCATCCACGAACATAGGCTAGGTCCACTTGGCCCCATGTGGTCCCGTTTGGTGTCAAAGGCCTTTCATCAAGGACCATTTGGGAATCCAAGTTCCCAAAGGATTTTATCTCTCCCTAGAAGATAAATTCCCTTGCTTAAAAAGAAAGAAAGTCCCACCCTTTATTTCATCTTAGGGAAAGGGTTTCGAGGGTCACTTCCCACCTATTCATTGGCCTATACTCTACAAGTGACTTCCTAAACTTTCGGGACTCCACCCATCGGTGAAAGTCCGTGAAGAGCAAGGAGCCTTAGATGTGGTGACAATGGGCTAAGCCTCCATTGTTTCCCTTGTCCTAGCAGTTGCCCTCTTAGGAACGCCTTTTAGGTCCACTACTAGTTTGAGTGGTAGAAAGTTGTTCACAATTCCATTGTGAACAACTCTTTGGCATGCCCACTTTTTCCATACTACAGCTCCAAGATGAGAAGTCCAGGGCTATGGAGGCTGCCCTTCTTCTCACTGGATCAATCCTCTACAATATAGTGAACTAGGGCTAGTTGGTTGGCCCACTTGACTGTTACTTTAGTCCTTCAAAGTTTGCACATCCTTAGGCCCTATACACCTTCCCTTCTACCAATTTTTGTTGTCCTTCACCAGAACAAGAGTCAGGGCTCTTCTTTGACAGTAACCTAACAACCCTCCAACTGTACTTGGACTACCATCAACCTGCCCAACCATAGTCAGTTCCTTTTACTGATCTAGGGCCCACAATATTGTCTTCATCTAGGGCTCTTCAAATCTGCCACCTAACAATGGTTTGAGTCCTCTCAAGATCACTTTTCTTGTGTATCGACAATTTGATCTTTGTTGTCCAATCTATGAACAAATATGAATTAATCCTCTTATCATACTTCTAAAAATCTGTAGATGACTTAACTAGGGTCACAAATCAGCCACTAATAGTCCATTTACTATTTTTTTATAGGTTTCTTCAGATCTTTGTCTAAAACTTGATGGAAAGTCCACCAAAATCAACTCTTCTGCATGTCAATCCATTCTTCATATGTCGCATTTCTTCTGCATGCTCAATCTTCTACTCAGGTTCCACCCTCCTTTGGATCTGTTGTCCCCACACATACTGAATCTACAAACCATATTCCATATCTACGGTCTATATTGCAAAAATAAACCTCACTCTAAGGGTCACAACCTGTCTTCTTCTACGCAAATTTGTCATAGTCTTAAGGGCATACCTTATGAACTAAACATGCTAGGAAATTGTCCTATTTAGGGCATTATACTTATGTACTTCTAATTGTTGTAGAACAAACCCTATCCACAGATAGAAAAAATAGGACTCTTGCCTCCATAAGAGACTCGACCTAGCTCATATGGATCCATAGATTCTGGGCATTTTTTTGACTAAATCTTGACATGAACTTCAAATCTCAATGTCGACCCTAAAACTAGGGTTAACTTAGTCAATATTACGCCTGCGTTGACTTCTATTATGGCTCTAAATTACAGTGCAATCCCTCCTCCATTTATGTTGGTCTTTATCACAAATCGTGCGGCCTACTAATCACCACAAGGCAAGATGGTATCAACCCTCTCTTCTATTTCATGTAGAAAATCTAACCAACGGGATTCAATCTGATCTTGTAATGTACTAAAACAAGATACTGAATCCTTCCTACAATTTGTGGAAACAAAACACGATCGCACAATCACATATAAGTAAGAGAAAGAAATTATCAATCAAACAACACAAGATGTATCTGGGGAAGCAACTACTCAAAACCCTCTATTTCTATTTTGTATTAAGTCAAGGAATCATGAAACAATACAATGCTTAGTCTCTCTTGAGATTTCCGGCACTCTACCAATTGTCTCATGCTGATCTAGGCAAAATCGGTCTAGTACTTAGCCAATTCTCAACCTTCCTTCATCCTACCTTGCTCATGCAATTCCTATGGAATTATCTCCATATTAATTAGGAAAATCAACCTTCCTTGATTGCACAATCCATCATGGCATCCCAATGACTTTATAATTGCACATGGGAAATTTTCTATAAATACAACTGATAGTTATGTTCCTCTGAATTGTGTTACAATAAGGATCAAGGGCCTTTTTATTATTTAAAATAAGAGAAAACCCTAAACAACCAAAACCCTAACCCGAGGAGATGTAACACCAAGAGTTTATAGGCCTCGTTGGGGTTAGTTGGGTAGCCAACTTCCCGGGGTTGTAACTTGGTCATGTGATATTCGTTTGATGCACATGATACCTCGTTAGAAATATCTCTCCGAGGACTACAATTAGTAATGTGATTTCTATGAAATCGCCAAACTTTTCATGCCCAAAAACCATCGTTTTTGGCCTCAAAATGGCTCCGAAAGTTCAGGACCTGAAAAACTGACAAAAATAGTAAATTTTGCTATAATTAAGGAAACTGAAAAACTGAAAGAGACAATGGCGAGGGCCCAAGTGGAATAGGCGGGTGGCCACCAATATCCACCTCGACCACCTTAACTAGAATTTCTTGAGCTAACTCTGTCATTATGACTTAGTTAACTAACACAAGTTTTTATGAGATGAAATTACAATTTCTTGTCCAATTTATTTAAGGGAAAAATAAATTAAACGCCTCACATTCCTCACTCCTGGTACATCAAAATTCCTCACTGGTGTGGGTGCATTTTTTTTGTCCTTTCTAGTTGCCAATTTCACTGTTTCTTGTTGCAAATTTCAACACTCCCTCTCAACAATAAAGGAATTAAATCTATCCCCAACTGGTACCTTTGGAATGTTTTGCATGCTACACTTCTCTAGTGTTGTTTGCACCTGCAAATATTGAAAATGAATAGCCTCCGAACAACTGAATCAGTATAATGCATTTGTCATGGGAGTCTTCTGACTATTGTTAGCTACTGCACCTGTCTAGTATTGGATTCTCTACGTTGCTGCTAACATTTGCATCCATGCCCTTTGAACTGTTGCTAACTCTGATTTGTGCTCCAGTATTTGACATCTGTCACTCTGATTTATGTCTTGTTGACATCTGACTACATCAATCTAACTGATCCTTCCTACTATTGTTGTACTGTGGGCTCCTCGATGCCAAGTTCGATCCATGAGACACGCCATCTCAATGTACCTTGCCCAAATTTTTTATCTTGGGATTATGTCTGCACATCACCCCACCTTACACCTCGAGGTATGGCTGCTCCCTCTTCCCATCTAGATCAAAATTTCCCCCTCATGGAGGTCTCTGCTTGAGTGTACGCTTCCACTCGGTCTCCCCTCTACTTCTCCAATTGTGGCAGCTACTCCACAACCTTCTGAGACTGCTTCTCATGAGGCTGCATGTTGAGAGGTAATTTATGCTCCCTCTAAACCACCAAGTCTCTAAATTCTTCCTTTCTCCTCAGAGCTTTGCATGCATATGGTACCTCAAGTTTATATAGGTTCTTGACTCGAGCATAGTGTAATTGTCCCGACGTTACAAAAAGTTTCTAAAAAAGAGTTGATTTTAAATTGATGATATCTCCCTCATCCGAGCTCCGATTCGACCGATTTTATTTATTTTTCCATTTGGATAGTTTTTCGCAAGGAATCAAAATATTCTATTTTTTTTGAAAATTTTACACCAAAATCTTCAAATATTCTCTGTGAACTTGCCACCCAAAAAATTCCTTCTCTGGTACCATGTAGAAAATCTAACCAATGAGATTACATCTGATCTTGTAATCTACTAAAACAAGATATTGAATCCTTCCTATAATTTGCGGAAACAAAACACGATCGCACAATCACATATAAGTAAGAGAAATAAATTATCAATCGCATAACAACATGACGTATTTGGGGAAAGCAACTGCTCAAAACCCCTCAATCTCTATTGTGTATTAAGTCAAGGAATCATGAAACAATACAATGCTCAATCTCTCATGATATTCTCCAACACTTTGTCAATTGTCTCCCGTTGATCAAGGCAAAATTGGTTTTTTACTTAGCCAATTCTCATCCCTACTTCAGCCTGCCTTGCTCATGAAATTTCTAGGGAATTAACTTATTATTAATTAGGAAAATCAGTCTTCCTTGATTGCACAATCCATCATGGCATCCCAATGACTTTATAATTGCACATGGGAAATTTTCTCTGAATACAACCGATAGTTATGTTCCCTTTAACCTCTGATGTCTCAACTGGGTATTCCTCGAAACTGACATGCATGCAACTATTAATAGTGAATTATCAATTATCTGATTGATCACTCATTGTGAATTAAATATAATTTAATTCATTAGACCTCTCACTAGCTCATCACTCAGTTAAAACTAGTTTAACTGATTTTAACTCATTTAATTGAGTTAATTACACTTTCACCCCACTAATGCATCAACTTCAACTGGACCCCAAAAATATTAGAATCCCTCTAGATGCCTCATCTTAGACCCTCAACTCAAATTTCTTGAGCTAACTTGGTCATCATGACTTAATTAATTGACACAAGTTGTTATGAGATGAAATTACAATTTATTGTCCAATTTATTTAAGGGAAAAATAATTTAGACGCCCCACATTCCTCACTCCTGGTGCATCAAAATTCCTCACCAGTGTGGGTGCATTTTTTTTTGTCCTTTTTGGTTTCCAATCTCACGGTTTCTTGTTGCAAATTTCAACATTTCAGAATTCGATGCGGCCTTCACACAAAGAAACCATTGAAATCACATGCCCAAATTCTCATGAGCAACCTCTCATAAGCTCAATCTGCCAGAAGAGAACCAACAATATGCCATCCTACTTCCTCGTGCAAACCGGCCATTAAGGTATGCAACATTCTTCTGAACCCTCACATGATGATCTTCCTCTTGGAGGATGATCATGACCTCCCTTTAGCAACCCTTACTTGGCCCTCGTACTCAACCTACTTTAGGAATACATCTCTCTTCACCCCCTTGATGTGCCAGATAGTGGGAATACATGTCAAACATGCTAAGATGTGCCAAGTGGTAAGGCATGCCAAGATGTGCAAGGGTGTGTCAATGCGTGTCAAGGACTTTCAAGACAACAAAAGGGAGAAAAAAGTTAAACTACAAGGAAATGAACACATAAGAGGGTTAATAAGTCATCAGTTTACCTTTTCCAAGAAGGGCATGCTAGGCACACCAACACTAGACAGAAATAGGTGTCAAGTGCAAAGTCTTAGTGCATTCTAAGTGCCAAGTATTCCTTTGTTGCTTCTCATCTACTTTCCAACAATTGATCATCACAAATAGATTTAATATTAAACCATTCCAAATCATACCAAGGCATCTCAACGTATTCCATACATGTTAATACTTTCCAAGCGCCAACACGTGCCAAGTGCCAATATGTGTCAGGGAGTGTTATGCATGTTATGAAGTGGAAGGGAATGTTGAAGACTGATAAGGTGTGCTAGAGAGCGATAATGCATGTTGATTAGTGTTAAGGAGTACTAGGAAAAAACATTAAGGGAGCACTAGGTAAAAATTCATGGAATTTAATGAATATGAGGAACTTGTGCCAGAGACTAGTGTTAATGACTATCAGTTGTCATGCCAAGGAGGAAGTGACAAGGTATTTTAAGCATTGGTAAGGCATGTTAGGGAATATCAAGGCATGTCAACAATTCCCAAAGTGTTCTTGGGAGTTCCAGGGTGTGCTAATTATATCATGTGCCAATTAATGGTGCCAAGATATGCCAATACATGCTAGGTGCTAAGGATGTGACGCAAGGTGCCAGGGTATGTCAATATGTGTCAAGGCAACAAAAAGAAGAACCAATAAGAGGGTTAATAAGTCAGGACTTTATCTTTTTGAAAAGGGGCATGCTAGGCACACTAATAATAGGTCGCAATACATGCCAAGTGCTAATGTATGTCAACGCATTCAACCAAGGTGTTCCAGGGCGTGCTAGGGACTACATGCAGCATGCCAACACATGCTAGGAGAGTTCCATGTTGTGCTAGTGCATGCCATCATGTGCTTGGGAATCAGTGTCATCACAAGATGTTCTAGGTACAAAGATGTTCCAAGACATGTAGGGTGCTAAGAAATGTTAGTGTGTGCCAAAGCATCAATTTAAGGTGTGCCCAGATTGTTGAGGAGTGTTAGGTCTTTCTTATTAATAGAATTGTCAGAGCTTGATTATGTATTAAATAATATATTTCCTACACACAATAATGGAACTTTATCTAAAGGGAATTGCTAGATAATAAACTTAATAGATATGAATCATGTGTTGACTCATAGGAAATCTCTATTCGACTAGTCATTACTTGAGGGAAATGATACACACTAATTACTTCTTAAAAAATTGACTGACTCTAACCACTATGGCCTTGGACATATTATAAAAAATACTCCATAATAATGGTCTTAAATCGTTATCTTTTGACAAAAAATATATTAACAGGCACATAGTGTCATCAAAAACTCATTGGAATGATCAATGATGACGGAAATTTTTTTACCGTCACCAAAAGTAACAAAAAGAGCATTAGTGAGGGTTATTAAAAGTTCGTCACTAGAAGTGTCGCCAAAGAGAGAATTAGTGATGGGCCTTTAACGACCCTCACCAAAAGTGTCATTGAAAATGGCTTTGGTGACGGACCATAAAGGACCATCACCATATACACTTACAGTGACAACTTTTTAAGGACCATCACCATATGTGACATTGGTGACGGACCTTAGAGGTCCGTCACAAGCATGACCCTCACCAATGTGATTTTTTCTTGTAGTGTGAAGATCCTGTAGTGATTCAGTGATAAGAAGCTTTGTTGGAATTGGGGATTCCGATTTGAGTGATTCACAGTTTGTAGCTCCTCTCTATATTGTTTAATACAAATGTTCATTTCACATATCTCCACATTTCTTATATCTATGCTCTGGAATGCGAGTGCTCCTATGTTTAAATGTGAATTTATCATTACTGATACTCATGTTTACTCAACTATAGCGCTTTAAATATAGCTCAGGCAGGATATTTTGTTTCATTTTCCATCTCTTCCATCGTTCCTCTAATATTAACTACAATGGATCCTTGTCTTTGGAATTGTTCACATATATGGATTCTTATCTTTGCATAGGCCCAGTACATATGGATTACTGTCTTTGGATAAGCCCTGTTATGGTTAATATTTTACTACATTCTCTTCGGTAGTCATCGCCTACATGTTAATTGATATCTGTGAGTCATTTTAGAAGTCGGCCCCCTCTACAACATTTTGTCTTAAAGTTGTCGGATGCATTTATGTATTGAAGTTTATACTCGGTTTCCACAGTTTCATTGTTATTGTGTTTAACTTTGGGGTCTTGGTTCCACTCTTATTAAAACCATTCATCCAAGAGATTATAGCATGAGAGCCTAGCCTTGTCAACTCCTATCAGTTGAGTCATATGCTCCTTGCAGTTAAGATGTCCTAGGCACTGGTCTTTATACAACTCAAGACTGTATTCCTTGATTGCACAATCCATCATGGCATCCCAATGACTTTATAATTGCACATGGGAAATTTTCTCTGAATACAACCGATAGTTATGTTCCCTTTAACCTCTGATGTCTCAACTGGGTATTCCTCGAAACTGACATGCATGCAACTATTAATAGTGAATTATCAATTATCTGATTGATCACTCATTGTGAATTAAATATAATTTAATTCATTAGACCTCTCACTAGCTCATCACTCAGTTAGAACTACTTAAACTGATTTTAACTCATTTAATTGAGTTAATTACAATTTCACCCCACTAATGCATCAACTTCAACTGGACCCCAAAAATATTAGAATCCCTCTAGATGCCTCATCTTAGACCCTCAACTCAAATTTCTTGAGCTAACTCGGTCATCATGACTTAATTAATTGACACAAGTTGTTATGAGATGAAATTACAATTCACTGTCCAATTTATTTAAGGGAAAAATAAATTAGACGCCCCACATTCCTCACTCCTGGTGCATCAAAATTCCTCACCAGTGTGGGTGCATTTTTTTTTGTCCTTTTTGGTTTCCAATCTCACGGTTTCTTGTCACAAATTTCAACGTTTCAGAATTCGATGCGGCCTTCACACAAAGACACCATTGAAATCACATGCCCAGATTCTCATGAGCAACCTCTCTTAAGCTCAATCTGCCAGAAGAGAACCAACAATATGCCAGCCTACTTCCTAGTGCAAACCGACCATTAAGGTATGCAACATTCTTCTGAACCCTCACATGATGATCTTCCTCTTGGAGGATGATCATGACCTCCCTTTAGCAACCCTTACTTGGCCCTCGTACTCAACCTACTTTAGGACTACATCTCTCTTCGCCCCCTTGATGTGCCAAATAGTGGGAATACATGCCAAACATGCTAAGATGTGCCAAGTGATAAGACATGCCAAGATGTGCAAGGGTGTGTCAATGCGTGTCAAGGACTTTCAAGACAACAAAAGGGAGAAAAAAGTTAAACTACAAGGAAATGAACACATAAGAGGGTTAATAAGTCATCAATTTACCTTTTCCAAGAGGGACATGCTAGGCACACCAACACTAGGCGGCAATAGGTGCCTAGTGCAAAGTCTTAGTGCATTCTAAGTGCCAAGTATTCCTTTGTTGCTTCTCATCTACTTTCCAACAATTGATCATCAAAAATAAATTTAATATTGAACCATTCCAAATCATACCAAGGAATCTCAACGTATTCCATACATGTTAAGACTTTCCAAGCACCAACACGTGCCAAGTGCTAATATGTGTCAGGGAGTGTTATGCATGTTATGAAGTGGAAGGAAATGTTGAAGACTGCTAAGGTGTGCTAGAGAGTGATAATGCATGTTGATTAGTGTTAAGGAGTACTAGGAAAAAACATTAAGGGAGCACTAGGTAAAAATTCATGGAAGTTAATGAATATGAGGAACTTGTGCCAAAGACTAGTGTTAATGAGTGTTAGTTGTCATGCCAAGGAGGGAGTGACAAGGTATGCTAAGCATTGGTAAGGCATGCTAGGGAATATCAAGGCATGTCAAGAATTCCCAAAGTGTGCTTGGGAGTTCCAGGGTGTGCTAATTATATCATGTGCCAATTAATAGTGCCAAGATATGCCAATACATGCTAGGTGCTAAGAATATTGTGGTGCAGGGTGCCAGGGTATGTCAATATGTGTCGAGGCAACAAAAGGAAGAACCAATATTAAGAGGGTTAATAAGTCAGGACTTTATCTTTTTGAAAAGGGGCATGCTAGGCACACTAATAATAGGTCCCAATACATGCCAAGTGGCATTGTGTGCCAAATGCTAATGTATGTCAATGCATTCAACCAAGGTGTTCCAGGGCATGCTAGGGACTACATGCAGCATGCCAACACATGCTAGGAGAGTTCCATGTTGTGCTAGCACATGCCATCATGTGCTTGGGCGTCAGTGTCATCACAAGATGTTCTAGGTACAAAGATGTTCCCAGACATGCGGGGTGCTAAGAAATGTTAGTGTGTGCCAAAGCATCAATTTAAGGTGTGCCCAGATTGTTGAGGAGTGTTAGGTCTTTCTCATTAATAGAATTGTCAGAGCTTGATTATGTATTAAATAATATATTTCCTACACACAATAATGAAACTTTATCTAAAGGGAATTTGCTAGATAATAAACTTAATAGATATGAATCATGTGTTGACTCATAGGAAATCTCTATTCGACTAGTCATTACTTGAGGGAAATGATACACACTAATTACTTCTTAAAAAATTGACTGACTCTAACCACTATGGCCTTGGACATATTATAAAAAATACTCCATAATAATGGTCTTAAATCGTTATCTTTTGACAAAAAATATATTAACAGGCACATAGCGTCATCAAAAACTCATTGGAATGATCAATGATGACGGAAATTTTTTTACCGTCACCAAAAGTAACAAAAAGAGCATTGGTGAGGGTCATTAAAAGTTCGTCACTAGAAGTGTCACCAAAGAGAGAATTAGTGATGGGCCTTTAAACGACCCTCACCAAAAGTGTCATTGAAAATGGCTTTGGTGACGGACCATAAAGGACCATCACCATATACACTTACAGTGACAGCGTTTTAAGGACCATCACCATATGTGACATTGGTGACGGACCTTAAAGGCTTGTCACAAGCATGACCCTCACCAATGTGATTTTTTCTTGTAGTGGCTCCTAATTTTATTGTAAAAATGATTCTAAAATGAAACAAAGAAAATTCAAACTTTTATTTACCCAACTTTTATAATAAACAATGCAAATGAGGTCTTTCTATGTTTTCTAGTTTTATACACTAAAGATAAATTTATGTATTATTTATTGTATCAAACCCAATTTAATATATCCTTACAATTTAAACATAAATTTCTGTATTATTTATTGTATCATATCTAATTTTATATATACTTACAATACAAACATAAAACATATAAAACATAAATGAATGGAAAATAATTTACTCTATCTAAATTGTTACCCCACCATTTCTTCATATGAAAACATCTGCAAAAATAATCCCTGAAACCATAATTTATACAACATAGTATATCCTCATTGAAAATATTAAATAATGAATAAAAATACATACAAGTTCCCAGGAATGAGAAATAATACATAAATCCACACAACTAAATTACAATCGATACCAAAATATTGGGTATTCAATTGCCATTAACGAAAGGAAATCAAGTATTGCAATTTCGACCACCCTTATAGCTTCCTTTGTTGGTTCGATCCCCTGCTAATTCAAACAGAGATTTCATAACTATGAGATGGGAAATTCTGGGTGCGAATTGCACGAGCTATGAGGGGAATGGGGCAATTGGGAAGAAAGGCAGCAGACAAAACTTTCATAATTTGAATGGCTCCATCTCGCTCTGGATGCAACTTTGTGTGAACTGGATATTTTTATATGCCAACCAGGAGGGCTGTGAGGATAATGGGGAAATTGCGAAGAAGGGTGGGCTGTGGGAGAAGGAAAGTTAATTGAGAATTTTAAACTGAGTCTCGAGTCCAGAGCCCCTCCATCATAAGCATACAGGCTGTGCAAAGTATAATGAAATGATAGGCAAAGTTTCCGATTTTAGCAGCGTGTCAGTGTGTCTCTCTGTCTATGCAAGCCGAGACGGTAACCGAGACAAAAGGGACATGCTGGCCATCGGTTAACATTATTTTCCCGGCTATAGGTTATTAAATATTGGTGGACATTTAAATATAATGGTAGGCATACATTACAAAATAACATTTAATAACCTTATAACTTATAATTGCCCTTCCAAGCTCAAACAAGTTTCTCCTTCTGTCTGTAGTTGCTGCCTTTTACTCGTAGAGCAGTACAATGTAGGAAGCAGTATACTGGTCTTTTAAAATGTAAGGCCATAGAACAACAGGGTATTACGCTAGCTGTTGTGTTGCATTGATCAATGAATAGCAATTAAAACATATCTTGCACACCATAAAAGGCTAGCTGCTAAATAGATTTGGGGCTTTTATGGCTTAGCACAATAGACACACAAATTCATCATTTCAAGCGAAGCCTACTGCTTGCAAGGTGATAGTCATTTTCCTGTTCCTATTTCCTTGAATCACCATTGTCTCTTTTGGTTTCAGAGCAACCATGAACTGAGATGTGAAATTATGCCACATCCACTGAAAAAACAGGCTTTGCTTAAATAATTATCGATTTTCCATAAACCTTGGAGATGTAGAATACCGAGAGGCCTATTACACCATGTTTTGGTCCCCTATTTCTATTTTTCATCCAATCTCAACCAATTTGGCTTGGCTTGTGGGATGTATAAAACACGAAGCCAGCTCCAATAGGTTGAACTTTTTTACTTGGACATTAGAAAGAGTTGGGCACTAGTATGGTATGTAAAAGGATAAAGTATCTTGCTAATGTCCATTTAAACCAATTCAGCATGTTGGATATGCTAAAGCTCTTTGAAACAGAGGGAAACCAACTCCAAGAGGTTGGGTTGACACATAGGAATAGAAATTTGCAAATCCATGTGCATGGATGTCTGGAATGAATATTTTTCATCTGCAGTGTAAGAAGCAAGACCCAACAAAAGTTTACAGGAGATAGATGAATCTTTTAAAAAAAATATGTTGAAAATAAATCTTCTCAAGAAAAACTTGGAAAAGTATATGAATGCCATAGTGATTCATTTTAACATGTGTTAAATTATATCAACTTTTAAAAACATAGTAATGTTGCTTCATTTTGACTGCTTGCCTAGTATCCTCTACATGTTTAAAAAAATGACATATTAAATACTACTGTAGTTGTGCATCAAACCTCTATACCAAATATGATCAATGTTGAACTATGATATACTAGATTATGTTTGGATATGCAACAGCTATGGAGAAAGGTGCACAAGATAAGTCAGGAGATGGTTTTTGTGGAAGATAAGCTCTCTAGTCTCAACTTTCTCAAAGCATTTACTAAAAAGATGTGGTAGCTTTGCTTGCGCAAGAAGCTATTGAAAGCTGTGAGTCGCATTCAAGGTGTTTGCTTTCTAGCTTATTGGTTTCCAGATGAATGCAAAAACTTATGACAACGAACCAGACATTTTTTATTTAGATATGCAACAGCTATGGAGAAAGATGCACAAGATAAGTCAGACAATGGTTTTTGTCGAAGATAAGCTCTCAAGTCTCAACTTTCTCAAACCATTTACTAAAAAGATGTGGTAGCTTTGCTTGAGCAAGAAGCTATTGAAAGTTGTGAGTCCAACACTAGAGAAAAGACAAATGTGGATGAACAATTACCAGATCAAGAACTTGAGCATGTAAGCAAGCACAATCACAACCGTAGGAAATAAGGCTAATCTGTTCAAATTCTTGAAGTTGAATATATATATATATATATATATTAAATAATTATTATAGAAATTTCCCTATCCTCTAAATTAATCTCTGGAAGAAGGGAGTTTCAGGTTCACTCTATCTCCTCTAGACCATTTTGGCTTTAAAAGGGGAGATTAAGATGGATCCATTATAAAGACACAATTTAGGTCATCATTTTTAAATTGAAAGAGGCACCACAGATGTTTTGGTGGTTGTCCCCACTTGAATTGCTTAAATCGGTCATATTTTATTTCTTCCTTAACACAATAATATTATAAATCATGGTCACATAAAACTTAAAAGAGCATTGCGGTCATCATAAAAAAATCAAATTATCTTATCATCATCAAAATTCCCTCACTTACACAAGTCAAGGTCATCATAAATTAACTTATTTTTCTACAAATTCTAACCATGACATACATCATCACAATGATGCCAAGGTCACAGACTAAGACAAAAAAGTTAAAACCATTAAGTTGGAACCATCGTATATTCATCTCCAACTTCTCAAGCCTGCAAAATTATTACATCATTGAGTTGTTTCTGCATCCATAGCACCAAATCCTAGATTTAACTATATAGTCAGAAAAGCATTTCCACAAATAATGAGCTTATAATTTATCTATTTCCATAACCACACAGTGTTGGTTGAAACTGAATGGTTTTCAATTATATATAATATTGCTTTAATATTATAGAGTTTGGCAAATTATTAAGAGTGGATAAAGAAAAAAAATCATGTATCTAATCATTGAAACGTAATAAAAACCAAATGAGGAAACAAGAAAGCTCAAACTTGCAGTATACAAAGCTATGGTCCCTAGTCCCACTATATCTCTACTAAGCAAAAAGCATAAGCATTGCTTTCTACTTATAAATAAATTATGCAGATGGAAATTACCTTGCTGCAGTGAGACAGAGGAAGCTCTACTTACACACAAGTAGAATATCTCTTATTGTCATTTTTAAAAGAAGAGTAGGACACAAACCTCCTTGGTCTCTTTCCGATGTTGCATTTCCTAGGCCCTCTCCATTTAGGGGAACATCAAGGTGAATTGTTTTTATGTTTCAGCAGTGACATTTCTTGTTTTGAAGACATTCACTCAAAGGGGGATCTACAAACATACCCTTACTCTGAGAATCCCATAATGTCTGGTTCTCCATATTTTTACAATGAAAACCACTTATCCTATAAATCAACTCAATCCAATTCTCATACAGGATGAGGAATTTTGTCAAATAATTGAGCTCATATTGGACAGTTATTATCTTCATAGAATGAGGTATGCCCAGAAATTTATAAATTGCTAAATGGCATCAAAAACCTATCCAAAAAGTGTTTTTCAATTCCTTTGTAGAAAATGTGAAGTCTCCAACTTCGACATTCCAAATTCGACTCTGTTCTGGGCATTTATGGACAACTCTGAGAAAAGAAGCATTGTTTTCACTTATCAAAGTCCTTGGACATTCTTCATAATTTCAGTGACCTAGTAGTGATACTCTCAGTTTTCTCTAGAATGCTCCCAAGCTCCAATCTGCACACGCCTTCTCCCAAAACAATTTGCCTTGCTCTAAAAAATGTTCTTTTCTTCCTGTTTTTTCAGGTCTGAATCCCAAGTATTAGTGTTGGATCCTATTGTTAAGTATCTCAGGAGGGTTCTACATCATTCATGTTCCCCTTGTGTCTACTCCATGCTTTTCTCTTCACCTTTCCAGCAAAATAAAATAATAATAATCATAATAATGGCTCATAGGGCTAAAATCTATTTTTCATCATGTACCCATGGTCTTCCTCCTTTTGCATTTGTTGTTGTTTGTGGCATCAAAACAATATTTAAGATCCTTTCCTATTCTCTCTGCAACATTTCCTCATCAATCCATCCACCAACTCCTCTAAAAACGATAGGTGAGGATCTAAGTCACCTAACACGGGGACACGGGATTCGATGGGCACGTAGATTTGAGTATTGGATTCGGGACACGGTGACCCCCGGAACAAGACACGTCCGGACACGTTATATATATATATATATATATATATATATATATATTAAAAATTAGATATTTCTTACACAAATTCATACAAATTCATTGATTCAAACATAGATTTAAGATACTCATACATGATACATTGATACATCATACAATCATACATATTAAAAAATTTACAAAGTATTAGTAATAGGCATATTCATCAATGATCCAATAGGAGAAACTCATAAAGACAAGATACTATAGTTTTCTCATTAAGTCATCAAAATCAAAATGTGTTACATAAGTACTAGCCTCTAGGATCTAGGTAGTACACTGCCAATGGTAAATAGAAATAGAAAATACAAAACAACTATAGCCTACAAGTCTACAAGACTACAAGCCTCAATGAGTCATCAATCCTCATCATCATAATCAGCATCACTGTCCTCACCTTGATCATCATGCTCACCACTGCTCTCCTCTGCTGCATCCTCCTCCTCTATCATCTCTGCATCTACTGGTGTGGAGGATGACGCCTCTACTGTATCGCCATCATCAAATGTGACAGGTTTAGCACTGGCGCATTGAGATCCAAGTTGGCCAATGCCAACTCAACACTGTTGTCTAGACCCATATCATCAGGAAAGACATCCCACATCTTTGTCTTTCCCTTCAACCAATCCTTCCTCTGCTTGTACATGAGACAAAATCTGGTGTGCACATACACCATTGTCTCCGAGTCATTACCGAGTCATTACCGAGTCCTGGTAGCTGACCGATTCCGTTTTTTAAAACATTGGGACTCTCTGCCTTAGATTGCTCAAGCTTGCTCTTCTTCACACTATACAAATTCCCATATATGCTCCAATTCCTCTTGCAACAAGAGGATGAAGTCACCTGAGAGAGGAGCCTCATGGCTAACTGCTATAGAGGAGGGCTTGTTGCCCCATGAGTTGCCCACTAAGAATAGAGCTTCTTAGCCCCCCTGTCTCGAATCACATCATAACCTGCAAATCGCCCAGTGCTAGTGGAAAACTCTTGAAAGGCATCCTACACCTCATCAAGGGATGCCCTATCCTGAAAAATCCTCCTGAATGCATCTTTCCTCCCCTGTGAGATTTCACCATCCATGTGATGAGGGAATCTGCAGGAAGGTCCACCATTTAGCCACCCATGGCTTTAGTATTTTGGATTCAAAGAGTGAGCCAAAAAATGTAAAGGTGTGGAATTCTTGTCCCATCTACTGACAAGAATATCCTGAATGTTGGTGAAGAAGGCCTCTGGTGATGTCTCATACTCTGGGCACTAACTTTGTAAAACAATGGTCCTCACAGACTCAATCATGGAATCCCATCTCTCATAAACCTCTCCTAGGATGGGTTGGTCTGTATCTGCAAATCGAAGCAAGGAAATGATAGGCTCCATGATCTAAATAAGTAGATCTACCTTCTCCCACCAGACATCATCCAACACTGTGTCCTTCACTTTCTTTGAGGCTGCTTGATCTGTTTTTCTCCAAAAATACCAAAACTCTGAAATAACCATGGCCCCAAGAGCGGTCTTGACCTCCCTCAACCTTTTCAACATGATGAATGAAGAGGTAAACTGTGTATCCTCAATCTTCAACAATGATAGATTGGTGTATTCCTTGTAGATAGTGAGGGCATTTGTATGGTTTTGTACAAAGTTGCGGATATGTCGTGCATCCTCAATAATGCCTCCAATCCAAAGCACATCAGAGGAAATAGATTTCAGTGCTAAGTTCAATGAATGGACAATGCAAGGTGTCCAAAATATTTGTGGATATTTTGCTTCCACAATCATGCCGACAGCCTTGTAAACAGGTGCATTATCTGTAATAATTTGCACACAAGAATCGACACCT
Source organism: Pinus albicaulis (assembly GCA_034641835.2). Taxonomy (NCBI): domain Eukaryota; kingdom Viridiplantae; phylum Streptophyta; class Pinopsida; order Pinales; family Pinaceae; genus Pinus; species Pinus albicaulis. Next base: position 635,951,845 of record CM076579.1, read on the forward strand.
ACATCTTCATTAATTTTAATAAATAAATCACCCATATATTGTGCATCCTTGTATTGTCCAAGTGCATCCACTGATTTCAAGAAAACTGGACCATTCAAGGATGACACCATGAAGTTGATGAGTGGGTGGCATGCTAGATCTGTCCATCCATCAGAAACAATGCTAACCCAAAATGTTGGCCATGCTGATTTAATAGGCTCAAGCATTTTGTCCACCTCTTTCTTTGCCTTTGACAACAATGTGGTTCTAAGCTTCTTTGTCCCAGGAGGCACATACCCTAACAGAGCACCATGACTAAGAGCTCGGCACATCTCAATAAATAGAGGTGACCATGCAACATTAAAGGATATGAAGTTCGGATAGAAAAAAAATGCAATGGTGAGATCAAGCTCTTCCCTCTTCTCTTTTTGGAAAATCTTGTCCATTGGACCAAGTGCAATTGCCTTTCTTCTTGCTGATTGTCCCCCACTAAAAGTCTCAAAAGGGAACTTGTTGCTGCTTTTCCTTAAGAATGGAAGGGGGTCATCATTCTTGTTTTGTTTTGATTTTGATGCCACAATTGCCACACCAAAAAATGCCTCTTTATCCAATTCCTTCCTCTGTGGTGATTCAATTACTGTACAAGCTGAAATGCGACAACTTGGCAAAGCCAACAAATGTGCTTTCACATGGTAATATGTGCTCATGAAATGGCCGTGGCAAAAATTGCATTTCCATGCAACATTGCCTCATCCCTTTGCCTTGCTACCTGGCCCTGCCTCTCTTGTCACATATTTCCACAATGGGTATTTGGGGTCTTGAGTTTGTTTTCTTTGAACATTTGAAGCTGTTGTTGGAGCCCCACTTCCAATAGATGGAATACTTGCAGACCCTAATGAAATAGGGACAGGAGGGGCATCTCCAATGGGGACACTCTTCCCCTTTCTTTGCCCTTGCCTTTTTGCCCTTGATTGAGCCATGAATACTGTAAAAAATAAATAGAAAAGACCAAATATATAAACATATGCACATGCAAACACTAACAGCAAACTAAATGAAAAAACATAGAGAGACAATGCACTTATCGGATGCTCGAATCTCTTTGAAAACACTCCCTTTCTCCTTGCTAATCCTTGCTCCTTGCTAACCCTTTCTCTATGGTCACTTCACAAACAAACAACGGTGAGAAAGAATGAGAGAAACCCGACTTATATAACTTCAGCAACGCACTTTTTGCTTTTCGTGTTCGACTATACAGGATTCGATCCTGTCCGTGCAGGACACGATTGGGATTCAATGTGTCTTGTACGGACACGATCGAATCTGGAAAAATGGATTTTAATTCGTACATGTCGTGTCAGACACGTGGGCCCATAGGGAAGAATCCGGTTTCTTTGATGAGGATGCAAAACAAATTATTTTTCACACACACCATGGCAAATTGGTTTTTCTGAATTTAATGGTGATCAAAACAAACATGGAGATCCTTTCCATTCTTTTTGGGACATTTCCTAAGAATCCAATGAGTATGATGCTCCAAAAATGGTTTACAATGGAATAAAACATATTTTTTATCATTTAAATGAAGGAACCTTGAATTTTGAGGATGCACACAACATTAAAGTCAAAATCCCATATCAAAGATTCCCATGACCCCCCTCTGGGATGATGAATGTTGAGGATGCACGCATCATCAAAGTCAAAAACCCAGATCAAATATTCCAATGACACCCTTTCAAAACTAAGATCACACATAGGACATTGAAGAGTCATGTCTGGTGATATGACATCCATGAAGCCTTGGCATGGTCATGAAACTACCAAGGAATTTATGCCTTAGTCTGAAGATATCAAGATTGTTAGTCGATGCATTGATGCAATTGCTTGTAAAAAGTGTTTAAGGCCATCAAAGGTGGATTGATATTATACTTATACAAGAAAACTTCAAGAAAAAGAGGAAGAACATCCCAGAGTTCTGCAAACCTAACATGGGATGGAATTCAAAACCAACAATATCATATTAATCCTAAAGATTGGTAAGTTTATGAAATTGGTGAAATGGAAATCAAGGTTTAGTGGAGGGTAATGGTAGTTATTATTCTCCAGTAAAGATTACCACAATGTCATGGGAGAAGCACTACAAGTGTATTCCTTTCTCTGGTTTGCAAACATGTCCAAAGATCCTCACCCCTTGGTAAAATAGATTCTTAAGCATTGTTGGAAGATTTCTTCTCATTTGACCATTACTCACTGCCATTCCAATATTTCAAAGCTCCATCATCTCAAATCTAAGTATATTTCTTCCTATGTTAATGCCCATGAATAACCAATAAAAGTAGATTTATGGTTAGCTCAGAAGTTCAACACACTACTCTTCTTACATCTTGTCCTATGGGTCACCCCAAATTCCTAATCTAAACACTGAGCTGTGAGCTGGAAATGCCATAGATGGAACATTAATCGAAAGAAGTGGAGGAGTGGGTTGGGGTCCCTCTCATGTCGTCAACATCTAGAGAAACCTTGTTCTCGTGTCAAAAATAAAAAGAAAAAAGATGAGAGGGATCTATCGTAACGCTCGCAAGCTTTCACCATCTAGAGTTGGAGGGGACGTTCATCGAGAGAATCGTAGGGGCGAACTCCCAAAAGTTGACAATATCATGGGTTCTCAAGGTGGACATTCTTTCAAAGACACAAATCAGAATGCTTCAACCACATTCCCTTCTTCCTTCCAAGTGCAAGAGTCTCCTACGATTACTATCCCCCTGGGGCTTGAAGTTGATGACGAATCTGAATTTTGAAGCACTTTGCAGCCTTGATCTGGTTTGTTGTTTCAATGGACTTTGGCCCTGATTAGTTGATCTCCATGGTTGGATCTCGCCTTTTGGATTCTAGTGATGCGAAAGGAAGTTTTCATTTGCCCATATGCAAAGGGTTCTTTTATCATTGAATGTTCCACTGCTGAAGATAGGGATATAATTCTCAATTTTGGGCCATGGTTTTGGGGCAACTCAAGTCTATACATGAAGCTTTCGTATTCCTTTTTCAATCCTTTGATTCTTTCTTCAACTCCTATTTGGGTGTGACTCCCAAATTTTCTCTTGCATTTTTGGGTCCATCCTCCCTTAAAGTCATTGCATCTGCTCTCGGAAAATTCCATTTTGCTTCCTGTGAAACCAAAAGACATAGCATTTCAACTTATGCCTGTATGTGCGTGGAAATGGATTTTAATAAAGGGTTTTCAATAAAAAACTTTTTGACGAGTAAAACTATTCCCAGCCCTAGAAGCTGGACTATGTGAGAGTTTTATTGCAATACAAATCCTATTTTGAAACATGACACGTTGCAACTCATTGCCCTAGAGGGTTTAGGAAGAACTGGAAGTGCCAACGTAAATCAACCTGGTGGGTTGGCTTTTCGAAGGATCACAAGATAATCTCAGATGTCAATGGTTCGCCTCCACCTATAAATCCTTCAATTTGAGTGAAACACATACCTCATGAAACTCGGCAAGATCTTAAAATCTAAAATCCAAAGATTGAGGAAGTTATCCCTCCTGATTTGAGGCAAGAAAATAAAATTCATTCAGGTACCCAGTCTATGTCAAATTGGGTAGATATGGTCAAAGAAGATAAGGCTAAAAAACAAGTAGACCCCTAAAATCAAGTTAACTGACAAAGATAACAAGGACTTTGCGAAATAGAAAAGAAGCTTGGATGTCGAAAATAGCACAGAGTCTAGCAAAGGAAAAAGTAGTGAAGAAGAAATCCCCAACAACATCTCAACCAATGGTAGCAAGAAGCCAAGCTCATAAACTAGCTTAATTGTGTGTTGTTTTTGTTTCTTGTTATGTAACCAATTTGTGTGAATTTACTCATGTCAGCAATTTTGGAATGTAGTTCCACTGGGTATTTGGCAATGTAAAGGGTGGGTAGACATTATCAATCACAATTATAAAATGAAGTTGCTAAAGCAATCCTATTAATACAGTTCGACTATGGCTTTTTATTAATACAAATATAACCGTTTTTACGATGAACTGTAATAAAAAGCCATAGTGGAGACATTACTGAGTAGAGCAAGGAGAGATCTTTCTTGTTGTGTTGTGTGAGGTAATGGAACAGAGTGCCAGAGCTGTTTGATCATTGACGGCCAGATGAGAATCGAGATTCCTAGAGTGCTATATAAGGAGCAAATTGGCTGAGCATGAAAGCAAATGGGTTGGGTTGAGAAAGATTGCTGTCTATAGCTCAATTCTCTCGTCCTAGTGCTCTCATAGCCTGGCTCGAGAGTGGCAATTACATTAGAGAACTACAGTTGGGTGAAAAATTCTCATATGCAGTCACGAAGCAATTCCTATTAAAAGATAAGTGCTCTATTGTTGTTTAAGAATACGCAAAATCAATGATACTTTGTGTTATGGAACTCTATGTATTTTGCATACTGTGTGAGAATATGTTTAAAACTGATCATGTGGGAGATTTATTTAGGTGGTTTTAGTGGGGATATGACCTCGACAGAACAGAATTTAAACCCTATCCTGGCTATCGTGGCTACCTGTCCTGTGGATGGAAGCACTGGGGAGGGATGCCCCAAAATCATGGAGCAATAAATCGTTTTGAATTAATATAATGGTAGTTTTGAATTAAACCATTTAAGCAATGGCTCGCAAGCATCCACGGTTTTTGCACACAGTTCAAAGTACGTTACAGATCAAAGCATCCAAGTGACTAATGTACAATAGTTTCTGTTGGTACTCTCTCCTCGGTGTGTTGTGTTTTACTCATTGGAGAAGCAAATTCAGTTGTACCATATAATTCTAATAATGCATATTCAGTGGGACTCCCCAGCCATCACAGTATTCGCGCTCTAGCCCGAGAGCCAATGGTATACGCTAAGTAGAAATGATAAAGGTACAACAATGCTAACCATGAAACGGTAAACCCTACTCTAAAATTCTCAGCAAGTCTCCGTCAGAAACAAACCCTGTTTAAAATGGAGAAACTTTGGAGATCAAATCATAACGCTCTCAGGCCTTGACCACCTGGAGCTGGAAATGTTACAGGCGCGACGTTCAAACCCTACTCTAAAATTCTCAGCAAGTCTCCATCAGAAACAAACCCTGTTTAAAATGGAGAAATTTTGGCGGCGCGACGTTCAAAATTTTGACGGCGCGACGTTCAAACCCTACTCTAAAATTCTCAGCAAGTCTCCGTCAGAAACAAACCCTGTTTAAAATGGAGAAATTTTGGCGATCAAATCATAAAATGAGGGGATCCGTCAGAACGCTCTCAGGCCTTCACCACCTGGAGCTAGAAATGTCACAGGCAGGACGTTCATCGAGAGACGGATAGGAGTGGGACTCCCATCCATCACAGTTCATCTTTCTCAGCAAGTCTCCGTCAGAAACAAACCCTGTTTAAAATGGAGAAATTTTGGCGATCAAATCATAAAATGAAGGGATCCGTCAGAACGCTCTCAGGCCTTCACCACCTGGAGCTAGAAATGTCACAGGCAGGACGTTCATCGAGAGACGGATAGGAGTGGGACTCCCAACCATCACAGTATTCGCGCTCTGGCCCGAGAGCCATAGTTCATCTTCCGGATTTTTGTGCTTGTCTGTATAGAAACCTACGCAGACTTTGACGTACAACCTATAGAACAGATCCTGTTCAAGTAAGGTCGTGCTTTAAACATGTCTACTACTCTCTTTATATACCACATTCTCATTCGTTTCAGAAGCCATGTGGGAGATCAGTAGAGCGCCATTTCTACAGCTATCATTATTATTACTACTAAATTATTTTTTAAATTAAATTAGCCTAGCCTACTTCTGTGCAATACAAATTAGTGATATCAAAATTAGTGAAATTTATTATTTATAGTTATAATTACTTTCTATATATAATTTTAATTGTGAAGCTTCTAAAAGAATAACATATTAATTTTAAACTATTATGATTACTTTATGATGAAGGGTAATCTTGCTCGAAAAAAATTAGTGTATATATGGTTGACTTAGGGGGTTTATTGTTTGATAAAGAATTTAATTTATTAATAGGAAATTTGTATATTTTAAATGATTTGATTGAGAAATAGGTGTGAGGTTTTTAATGTAAATATTCTCAAATATGTGAGAATATGAGAGAAATTAGACTAGTGAAGATCTCGTAAAGATCTTAGGGATTAGGAAATCCTAGAATAGGGATTTAGTTGAGTCAAAAGTGGATTTAGAGGATTTTTAGGATATGGTTAAGTAGATTGTGGATCTGAACCAGAATTGGTTGCATAATACTTTTGTATATATTTGTAAGCCTCAAAGGCATTAGGGGAGGCCAATTGAAATAAAGAAAACCAGGCCAAAGAGATTGCAAGGGTGAGAAAAAAACCAGGACTCGCTCTGCCCATAGATTGTATATCAAACAATTTATATTTGAATATGATTATCATAGTGTGCATTTGATAAAACATGGACTAGTGTATTTATCGATTTGGCTCGATTCTATGTGTTTAAATTGTTAAGTGAGTATCCTGGTTCGAATATCAAATAAAGAGTATAATTCCTATGTGAGTGTGAACTTGTGTTGAGATTGCAGAGATCCATGGATTGAACCGTAGTTACAGGTTTGGAGCATTGGAAGAAGCTCGACTGTCAAGCATAGAATAAATCGACAGTAAGCCACTATAGCGTTTTGTGCAGAGGGTTTGAATCTGTCCTCATAATGCGTGGAGGAAACAAAGTCTGGCAAAATCATTGTATATCTCTACATACCTGAGAATTGCTTAAGTATGAACCTGTTCGAAGGAGAATCAAAATCATCCTGAGAGCAACAGTAGATAAGTACAACGAAGTTGCGGGAAAGAACAAATCTGAATTAATTTCTAGTCTTCGTTTTTGTTGTTAAGAGTTGAATTCTAGAATAGCATTGAATTAGTTTCTCTATGTTGATACGCTGTCAATTTCATAGATTATCCCAAATTTGGAGTAGAATTGATCTTTCGTTGTAAAGATTTGTTTAATTATTACATTATGTTGTAATTACGAGCGCAAGTGTGATTTGAATATTGTTTGATGTTGATTGCGTGGTTATTAATTGATTTTGATGAAGTCCTGTGTGAAGAAGATTAGAACCTCATTGGAAGAAATCGAATGATGAATTCGATGTCAAGGAGAAGAGTTGAATTATTTAAATGAAGCAGAAGTCAAATTTGCTTTCATCAATTGACAAAGTTGCCTCAAATCTGTGAGATCATTGATTGGTAGTGTTGATCAAATTTGAATTCAAATTCAGGAGGGCTTCTGTGTGGAAGAGAGGTAGAACACCCATAAGGCAGTATTTGCAATTTCAAAGTTGTGTTAAGAAGTGGTTGCAAGCTTGGAGAGACAAGTGTATCTGCATTAATGTAGAGTTGAACAATGTTGTAAGGGTAGCACGATCGTGGCAAGCGGATGGTGTGGTAAATGAAGGGTGTTTTGTTCCTGAAACAACAGTTTTGTCCCTGTTCATAGAGTTATGTTCCTGTTCCAGAAGTTTAGTTCTTGTTTCCGTTCCAACAGTTGGGTTATGGTTCTCAACTCCAACATACTCACACATTCAGCTATATTGAAGGTAAATGAACACATGGGTTTTGAGCATAAAGAATTGACATGATTATATAAATCACACTTAATTCTTCCATATGCGCAAAACTCTGAAACTAATCCTTCCATGTTTATGTATAACTGATTTTAAGGCAGTTTTTATGAAATGAATAGAGATGGAAGGGTTAAGGTCTCTTTCTTTAGACTTGTAGCGTAGCCTTAGTGTTTAAGGATGCTGGTTTAGGAGGCATAGACCTGGTAGGTCATCAGTTTTTTGGTATCAGAGCGAGTTAAAGCTCTTTGAGAGAAAATTAAAGCAGAGTTGTGTTATTGAAGTTGTATAAGCCTACTCTAACAGATGGTAGTATAAGCCTACTCTAAAATTCTCAGCAAGTCTCTCCGTTTTGGTGATCAAATCATAAAATGAGGGGATCCGTCAGAACGCTCTCAGGCCTTCACCACCTGGAGCTGGAAATGTCATAGGGAGGACGTTCATCGAGAGACCGGTAGGAGTGGGACTCCCCAACCATCATAGTATTCGCGCTCTAGCCCGAGAGCCAATGGTATACGCTAAGTAGAAATGATAAAGGTACAACAATGCTAACCATGAAACGGTAAACCCTACTCTAAAATTCTCAACAAGTCTCCGTCATAAACAAACCCTGTTTAAAATGGAGAAACTTTGGAGATCAAATCATTATGCTCTCAGGCCTTGACCACCTGGAGTTGGAAATGTTACAGGCGCGACATTCAAACCCTACTCTAAAATTCTCAGCAAGTCTTCGTCAGAAATGGAGAAATTTTGGCGATCAAATCATAAAATGGAGGGGATCTGTTAGAACGCTCTCAGGCCTTCACCACCTGAAGCTAGAAATATCCCCAATTAAGAACATCGACGGATGAGTGGGACTCCCAACCATCACGATGATCGCTTTCTGTTTGAAAACCATAGTTCATCTTCGGATTTTTGTGTTTGTCTATGTAGAAACCTCTGCCAGAACTTTGACGTACAACCTATAGAACGAGATCCACCCATGAAGTAAGGTCATACTTTAAATATGTCTACTATACTCTTTGTATACCATTCTCATTCGTTTGAAGCCATGTGGGAGATCGATGAAACGCCATTTCTACAACTATCGGTATTATTACTACTAAATTATTTTTCTAAATTAAGTGCTTTAGCCTCTACATGCCAATACAAATTAGTGATATCAAAATTAGTGAAATTTATTATTTATAGTTATAATTACTTTCTATATATAATTTAATTTTAATTGTGAAGCTTCTAAAAGAATAACATATTAATTCTAAACTATTATGATTACTTTATGATGCAGGAGAATCTTGCTCGAAAAAAATTAGTGTATATATGGTTGATTTAGGGGGTTTATTGTTTGATAAAGAATTTAATTTATTAATAGGAAATTTGTATATTTTACATGATTTGATTGAGAAATAGGTGTGAGGTTTTTAATGTAAATATTCTCAAATATGTGAGAATATGAGAGAAATTAGACTAGTGAAGATCTCGTAAAGATCTTAGGGATTAGGAAGTCCAAGAATAGGGATTTAGTTGAGTCAAAAGTGGATTTAGAGGATTTTTAGGATATGGTTAAGTAGATTGTGGATCTGAACCAGAATTGGTTGCATAATACTTTTGTATATATTTGTAAGCCTCAAAGGCATTAGGGGAGGCCAATTGAAATAAAGAAAACCAGGCCAAAGAGAGTGCATGGGTGAGAAAAATACCAGGACTCGCTCTGCCCACAGATTGTATATCAAACAATTTATATTTGAATATGATTATCATAGTGTGCATTAGTGTATTTATCGATTTGGCTCGATTCTATGTGTTTTAATTGTTAAGTGAGTATCCTGGTTCGAATATCGATTAAAGAGTATAATTCCTATGTGAGTGTGAACTTGTGTTGAGATTGCAGAGATCCAAGGATTGAACCGTAGTTACAAGTTTGGAGCGTTGGAAGAAGCTCGACCGTCAAGCATAGAATAAATCGACAGTAAGCCACTATAATGTTTTGTGCAGAGGGTTTGAATTTGTCCTCATAATGCGTGGAGGAAACAAAGTCTGGCAAAATCGTTGTATATCTCTACATACCTGAGAATTGCATAAGTATGAACCTGTTCGAAGGAGAATCAAAATCATCCTAAGAGCAACAGTAGATAAGCACAACGAAGTTGCGGGAAAGAAAAAATCTGAATTAATTTCTAGTCTTCGTTTTTGTTGTTAAGCATTGAATTCTGGAATAGCATTGAATTAGTTTCTCTATGTTGATACGCTGTCAATTTCATAGATTATCCCAAATTTGGAGTAGAATTGATCTTTCATTGTAAAGAATTGTTTAATTATTACATTATGTTGTAATTACGAGCGCAAGTGTGATTTGAATATTTTTTTATGTTGATTGCATGGTTATTAATTGATTTTGATGAAGTCCTGTGTGAAGAAGATTAGAACCTCATTGGAAGAAATCGAATGATGAATTCGATGTCAAGGAGAAGAGTTGAATTATTTAAATGAAGTAGAAGTCAAATCTACTTTCATCAATTGACAAAGTCGCCTCAAATCCGTGAGATCATTGATTGGTAGTGTTGATCAAATTTGAATTCAACTTCAGGAGGGCTTCTGTGTGGAAGAGAAGTAGAGCACCCATAAGGCAATATTTGCAATTTCAAAGTTGTGTTAAGAAGTGGTTGCAAGCTTGGAAAGACAAGTGTATTTACATTAATTTAGAGTTGAACAATGTTGTAAGGGTAGCACGATCGTGGCAAGCGGATGGTGTGGTAAATGAAGGGTGTTTTGTTCCTGAAACAACAGTTTTGTCCCTGTTCACAGAGTTATGTTCCTATTCCAGAAGTTTAGTTCTTGTTTCCGTTCCAACAGTTGGGTCATGGTTCTCAACTCCAACGTACTCACACATTCAGCTATATTGAAGGTAAATGAACACATGGGTTTTGAGCATCAAAGAATTGACATGATTATATAAATCACACTTAGTTCTTCCATATGCGCAAAACTCTGAAACTAATCCTTCCATGTTTATGTATAACTGATTTTAAGGCAGTTTTTATGAAATGAATAGAGATGGAAGGGTTAAGGTCTCTTTCTTTAGACTTGTAGCGTAGCCTTAGTGTTTAAGGATGCTGGTTTAGGAGGCATAGACCTAGTAGGTCATCATTTTTTTGGTATCAGAGCAAGTTAAAGCTCTTTGAGAGAACATTAAAGCAGAGTTGTGTTATTGAAGTTGTATATCCAAAATACAATTGTGATTGTGGGAAGAAAGGATCATATTTTAAATCTGACAGGCAGCAGACACATAGAGATAAAGTGTGGCAAAATATGGAGAGTAATTGATACTCTTAAGGAGAATTTGCAGAGTCAAATGAACATGGAATAGTCCATTCAAAGTGCAGATGAATGGTGGAACAAGATCATGCAGATATCTTGAAGGTGATTTGGTATGTTTTTAACTCGGGTTTTGAGGATTGTGTTTGCAGATTTCAGGTTGCAGACAAAGAGGGAATATCTCAACAAAAGAACAAAAAAAAGAGTTGTAAGAAGAAGAACCAATTGCGTTCTTGAAGACAAAGTAAGTGGATTCTCTGAAGGAAAGTGTTTAAGGTTGTGCTTTAAGCATGTCTACTACTCTCCTTATATACCACATTCTCATTCGTTTCGGAAGCCATGTGGGAGATCAATAGGGCGCCATTTCTATAGCTATCATTATTACTACTACTAAATTATTAAATTAAATTAGCCTACTTCTCTGCAATACAAATTAGTGATATCGAAATTCACAATCGTTATAATTTTTCTAAATGAAATTTATTATTTTTAGTTATAATCATTTTCTATATATAATTTTAATTTTTAAGCTTTTAAGAATAACATATTAATTTCAAACTATTAGGATTACTTTCATATTAATTTCAAACTATTATGATTACTTTCAAACCATGAAGTTAGTATATGTTTTGTTAATGCATGCATCCAAACCAGTTTGCTTAGCTAATTTGACTATAAGAACCTAAATCATCTTCATATTAAAAAAATAATTATAGTTAATAAATTATAACAATTTCACATAAATTGGCACTCACATTTATAGACGAAATTGAAAATTTCATTTCTCTCTATACATGAAGACAATATGTGTTCCATCTTCTCATATTATTTGCCTCCAAATAATACTAAAAACATTCACAATTCAATATTACATTATCTTTTACCAAGGATACAGTGGCTCGTTTATACCCAAGTAAATATTTTCAAAATCTCATGTTATCAATTAAGTTAGGGTCTTGAGTATCTAAAGGCATTTCTATCTCCTATATATATATATATATATATATATAAGAAACAACTATGGATTTGTATTAAAATATCCTGGTTTGAAGGTTAGAACCTTATACCTCTTTAACCAAAACTTCTTCTATTGAGATCAAAAAGTTCCAAAAAAGATTGATATGTTTATCACCCTAACTACATTCAACTAATCTAAACTGGCTTTCCTTACACTACTTCCAAAAAACTCCTAAAATTACTATGTATTTTCATAACATTAAGGAAACTAAACAAAGTAAAACTAGGCTTCTATATTCTCCTCGGAAGCATAATTAACTTTTAATTCATGAGGTTCGTGTTTTGGCTGAGAAGGTGATGAGATCGAGCCTGCAATTACTTCAACAGTAGTCGCTTCGTGCAAATCTAGAGTCTCCTCCTGTTGCACCATAAATTCCTCGGACTCGTCGTTGTGAACACCAATTTCCCTTGCGTCTCACATAGAGACTAAATTATCCATCCCAAATTTCAACATTTATGTTGCCAACTACAGTCTCTCCATTTTTGTTTCCATCAGACTAAGCTTCTTAGCTAAGAGCTCAAAATGGACTCGACACTCTGTCAAAAGAATTTCCCCATTCTTGGAAATCAGAGTTACGGTAAAATCCATAGAAAACATCATTCAAGCTAAATGGAAATTCTTATCCTCATCATCAACGCTGCAACTTCTCTCCATTGGGAATTCCACACATCGAGCCTTATTTCTTTATTGGATGAATTTGAATCTAATTGGTAACCTTATGATAGTGATACCACAAAATAAAATGGTATGCAATGGAAATTAAAATTATGGGTTCTTTACATTGAGAGGGATGGCTCACCTAACACAATTTGTGGCCAAGTTTTGGAACCTTTGCAATATTTTCTCATCAATTCTCTTGTTTCATCTAAAGTTTTGAACCACCTTTGTAAACATGATCCACCACCAGAAAGCAAAACTGATGGAAACTTTTAACCAATCCAGCTACATCATGGCGGGCCGCACCATCCATCAAGTAACTTGCAGCAGAACTTCCAACTACTAGCTTCACTTCCTAAATAGTGAATCCTGGGCATACACATCACATAAAACAATGGTTCTGCCACCACATAGCTGGTGTTAACGTTCCATGCCACCCCATCCTTATGGTCACACTAATTTAGTATGAATTCAAATCCTTCCATGCACATCACTTTTCATCTGAGCTTCATTTTTCTTACAGGAATTGATGACTAGACTAGCCATTCTCTCTGCCATAGTATCTTTATGTATTTTGTGGTCCCATGAAGGAGGTGTCCCTATACCTGCGCAGCACTATTTAAACTATGCATTGTTATGTGCACCCATCTGCTATGTGCAGTGGTTAGGTTGCATCGTAACCCCCTTTCACCGCACAATGCAACTCTTAGATGCAGTTTCACCCACATGGGTTTACTTCTTAACAACATTCGTAATGTTGGTGGTTCTAGCTTCTTCCCCCTTTATAACTACCCGAGAGCCTTCGTGTCCTCCTTGGGAGCAGCTTCTTGTGGCCTCTCTGCGTATTCAAAAATTCCTCTATATCGAGTTGGAACGAGCTCAGAAAATGGGGATGGTAGTGATGAGCATCATTATTACAATAAGAATGCTGCAACTCCCAAGACTACCAACTTAAATTAACAACCTGGGGTTCGTACAAACTTAATAGTTGTCGGTACTATATTTGCAGCATTCAATGTGTCCTTCTTTCATTGATATGATGCAATGGAGCAAATATCATTAATTGCAGAAATGGAAATGCTTGAAATGGAAACCTTAACCTATAAAAGACAAGGAAAGCAAACCTATTATAATTTCATAAAGTAAAGAACTTGAACCATCTCTAAATACTAATTAACTGCAATTTTAGGAAGGTAAAAGATTGTAGTAAATGCAGAGATGAAGTATACTAACCTACTTGCAAATGTAAATCAAGATTCTACCTACGAAATGTAAATCATTACTCGATTTGCAGAATGTGAAAAATTGCTTGAAAAAGGAAACTTGATCTAAAGTGTATGACTAAAAAGTATAAGAATATAAATTCAAAATCTAGGTCTAATCTACTTGCATTTAAGAGTTTCCCTTCTTATCATTGAGTTCAAGATAATTTAGCTTTAGTAGCATAGTCCTTGCACATTACATAAAAGAACAATCTATGTGATGCAAATGTTGAAATTTTAATTGTTGTTATGTATTTGCACTAAAGGAAGGATGAGTCTAAAGTGGTCCTTGGTCCTCCCCAACAATGGATTCAGAGCCTAAGGGTCATTATTCAAAGTTAAGTGACAAAAATCAAGCTTTTGGAGAAAATCTGGCCAAGTTCACATGGTGCTACAGGATGCTACATGACTGGCTTGTTTTGCTATAGGATTGGATCTGTGAGCATTTTGAGGATGGAAAAGGTGCTCTAAAGATGGGAAATGGTAGTGAAAGGTAGGATAAGGTTATATGTTTCCCTTTCCAATCTTAGTAGCCTTCAGGAGCCCATATTGCACAAGGAGAAATGCACACAATGGCCTTCAACAAACTAGAAATGTACTCTCAGTGAACAACTTTTTGGAAGGGTTGTTGAGGTAGAAAGAAGGATATGGTGGTATATTAAGGAGTTTAAATGACAATGCTAACCCTGAAAATCAACAACAACACCTGCACACCACAAAAATATTATGATTTTTATACTTGAAAATACTAAATACCTAGTCTCCAAGCTAGTTTGTCCTTTGAGTTATCTCACCAATGACCAAGCAAATCAAATGAAAATTAGATGGTGTAAATTTTTTCATTAAGTAGGATTTCTTAGGACTCCAATCCAAGTGAAATCTCTCAAAAATACCCTTTTTAACATGTGCTAAAAATAGTAGAAAATTACTACTCCAAAAGCTATAAATTCAAGAATTAGTGATCTAGTTAACTTACTGAATGCCTAACATAATCAAGTGAAAATTCTATGGGATAAATTTTTTTATTAACTTGAACTATTTTAGGAATTAATCCAAGTGGAATCAACTCACAATAACCTTGTTAACATGTGTTAAAAAATATCAGAAAATTACTACTGTTTTGCTATAAGAGACTTGCAAAAATTATAGATTTGTGAACTAGTAAACCAATCCAAGTAGCTTAATGATGAATATGACTTTTCAAAGTTGTTTTAAGGATGAATCATGCTTGTGGCTCTGTAAATAACTTGTAAAACAACTCACTTCAATAATTTACTCAATATCACCTACAACAAAAGAAACATGAAAAGTAAATGCCAAAATAAGAGATGCAAGTGAAAAAGACATTCGAAATAAATAAATAAATTGTACAAGGGGGCTCTGAGGCTATTAGGATGGACAAGCCCAAGGACACTCAAATTCCTATGGAGGAAAACAATTTTTAGAAGCTAAAAATGGCACCAAACTCATTATTTGAATCTACCAAGCATGTCTCTGATAGAAATGAAAGTGGAACTGCTAAATAACAAGTTTTCTCTACAAGAAGACTAAGAAATGCATGCCCCCTAAGATAAATTTGAATTCGTATTTATACAAATAGATAGGAAAGTATCCTCCTTGAAAGGAGGTAAATTTCCCCTCCAAAATCCGTCAAAAAGTGGATCTAGTTCCCAACAGTGGGAATCTTCATTTAATGACAAAGAACACATACTGGACAACAATCATCAACAACAAGCTATACGACATTGTTGTAAACACATAGAAACACTATTATACATAACCAAAAAAAAATAAAAATTGCACCTTAAACAAATCAGAGCTGATGAAAAATAAACACATATGACACTTAGATGCAATATATATATTATCATTAACTGTAGCATAAATTTACATATTAAGCTGGCCTCCCTAATATGGTAGCAAGGAGGCTATGTTCCCTCCACACATTCGTATGAAGCTCACAAAAACCCTCTCTCCAAATTCCAATGAGAGAACAACCAAGATGAAACCATTTACAGTTGAATCCTCCTTTTAGAAACTCCTAACCCTAAACCTAAGAGGCCATACTTTAATATTTTCAAAAAAATATATCTAACAACTTTTCCATCCATCATGAATGTATATTTCGGTTTCGTTTCATTTCATTTCCTTTACACTTTCATTTAGGTTTCACATTTTAATTTACATCAAATTTTCCAAATTAACCCAAAGTTATACAGTGGGCTCCAACACCTCCTAGGATTGGTTTTTGATGCTCCATCAAAGAAAGGGAAATTTCTCCTTATTTCTCCTCTAGTTCTGAAATTCATCAAGTTCCATTCTAATGAGAAGCGAATTGTTAATAGAAACCTTGAAATTGAAGTTGTCAGCCAGATTGGAGATTTGATCAAGTGTGAAAATCCCTTTCATTTGGCGAATTTTTTTTGAGCTCCTCTAGATCATATCCTCGAGCAGAGATTGTCTCAAAAAACATCTATAAAGATTTTGAGGTGAAGGAAACTACATTAGGTTAGATGTTCTTGAATATTGCTTGATTTTGTGTGATCCAATTGCATAAATAGGTACTTTGGAAGGGCCATCCAACTTGTAATTACAACTAAATCCAGTTTCCGCTACCAAGGAATCTCTTGCTTCTATTAGTCAAACATTTCTTTCTAGCTCCGTGGAATGTTTGATAATGTCTAAACCTTTTCCAAGGCCATATTCCATATCTCCAATGTAAAAGGGCACTGTTGAAAGAGTTGTGGGATATCTTCTTCTGCTTTTTCTAATAGGATACATTGAGAAGGCCCTTGTATGCTTATTTTTTTAAGGTTTTCTATTTTCTGTTACTTTCATACCAAAATCTACTGAGTAAGTTTTATTTTTACTGCCTGTCCATATCCATCGATCTAATCTTGTTGTAACAATTGGAGAAAATCCCTTTAGAGCTTTGATCAAGGGTTCCCATTGATGTTGAAGATTTAGGGGAATCTTTGGAAAATACCATCCAATCCACTAAGCTTTATGATCCCACTGTGAAATATCTACAGTCTTTTTATATCACTTTACCTCCATCCAATTTGTCAGGTCCTTAATTCCTTAATTTTCATTTACCAGATCTGATTGTTTGAATTTGATCCTTCCAAAGATGGATACAAACTCCATTTCTAGTTTTCCATTCCAATATATCAATGATGATAGGATTTATAACTTTACATAACTTCCATATCTTAGACTCTTGCGTTGGCCGTATCCCCTTTTCTAGTTTTATAGATAAAGGCCATATTCAACCATTCCTTAGAATCTGATAGAAGGCGCCATACAACCTTGGCATCCATTATAATATACTCGTAATCTAAAGAATGACACTGAGTCTATCCCCCCACGTGAGATAAATTCTAAAGGAAAACCATTTTATAGGTATACCTCCACGTAGATATTTTCCCACGCAAGTTGGGAACCCTTAGGCTCATCTCTATCCAGAAATTTACCTACAACATTTCTTATTGCTCTCAAGCAATCACCAGTCCAACAAGAGAGCAGAAGCCAAGGTAGTTTAACCCATACTGGAATCACATTTGGGATATATTCATTTGGGTTAAAATCTCAGGACCATTTTTTTAAATACACACCTCTAGATCTGAAAAAATAAGGGCCATTTATGAAAACTACATCTCTGCCTTCCTTGAGCTAAATAAAAAAAACAAAGAATCCATTTCCACATGCATAAATCCTAATGTTACATTTCATATTGGATTTCCGTGTTTGATCAATCCATGCATCCATTGATCGAGGGGATGGCCACATCTGCATGAACTTTCCCACAAGGGTTCGCTCATAGAAGGCTAATGCCATTCTCTGCACTCCCACAGGAAGGGCCATCAAGGGTATTGATTCAAATTTCTTAACAAACTTAATATGTGCCACTTTATTTCTAGGTATGTTCGCAAGAGCAACAACTAAAGCTTGAAAGTTTGTAACCTTGTCAAGGGAAGGAGTTTGGCGATGCCATCACAGATCGAGCAAAGCGATTAGGGTTTTAGCAGAGCAAAGAACCTTTTGGAACATAGTATAACAATTTGAATTAAGTTATTAGTTACATAGTTTTATAATATTATTCGTAATGCTCGCAAGCTTTCACCATCTAGAGTTGGAGGGGACGTTCATCGAGAGAATCGTAGGGGAAACACCCAAAAGTTGACAATATCATGGGTTCTCAAGGTGGACATTCTTTCAAAGACACAAATCAGAATGCTTCAACCACATTCCCTTCTTCCTTCCAAGTGCAAGAGTCTCCTACGATTACTATCCCCCTGGGGCTTGAAGTTGATGACGAATCTGAACTTTGAAGCACTTTGCAGCCTTGATCTAGTTTGCTGTTTCAATGGACTTTGGTCCTGATTAGTTGATCTCCATGGATGGATCTCGCACTTTTGGATTCTAGTGATAAGAAAGGAAGTTTTCATCTACCCATATGCAAAGGGTTCTTTTATCATTGAATGTTCCACTGCTGAAGATAGGGATATAATTCTCAAATTTGGGCCGTGGTTTTGGGGCAACTCAAGTCTATACATGAAGCTTTCGTATTCCTTTTTCAATCCTTTGATTCTTTCTTCAACTCCTATTTGGGTGTGACTCCCAAATTTTCTCTTGCATTTTTGGGTCCATCCTCCCTTAAATTCATTGCATCTGCTCTTGGAAAATTCCATTTTGCTTCCTGTGAAACCAAAAGACATAGCATTTCAACTTATGCCTGTATGTGCGTGGAAATGGATTCTACTAAAGGGTTTCCAATAAAAAGCTTTTTGACAAGTAAAACTATTCCCAGCCCTAGAAGCTGGACTATGTGAGAGTTTTATTGAAATACAAATCCTGTTTTGAAACATGACACGTTGCAACTCATTGCCCTAGCGGGTTTAGGAAGAACTGGAAGTGCCAACGTAAATCACCCTGGTGGGTTGGCTCTTCAAAGGATCACAAGATAGTCTCAGATGTCAATGGTTCACCTCCACCTATAAATCCTTCAATTTTAGTGAAACACATACCTCATGAAACTCGACAAGATCTTAAAATCTAAAATCCAAAGATTGAGGAAGTTATCCCTCATGATTTGAGGCAAGAAAATAAAATTCATTCAGGTACCCAGTCTATGTCAAATTGGGTAGATATGGTCAAAGAAGCTAAGGCTAAAAAACAAGTAGACCCCTCAAATCAAGTTAACTGACAAAAATAACAAGGACTTTGCGAAATAGAAAATAAGTTTGGATGTAGGAAATAGCGCAGAGTCTAGCAAAGGAAGAAGTAGTGAAGAAGAAATCCCCAACAACATCTCAACCAATGGTAGCAAGAAGCCAAGCTCATAAACTAGCATAATTGTGTGTTGTTTTTGTTTCTTCTTATGTAACCAATTTGTGTGAATTTACTCATGTCGGAAATTTTGGAATGTAGTTCCACTGGGTATTTGGCAATGTAAAGGGTGGGTAAACATTATCAATCACAATTATAAAATGAAGTTGCTAAAGCAATCCTATTAATACAGTTCGACTATGGCTTTTTATTAATGCAAATATAACCGTTTTTATGATGAACTGTAATAAAAAGCCATAGTGGAGACATTACTGAGTAGAGCAAGGAGAGATCTTTCTTGTTGTGTTGTGTGAGGTAATGGAACAGAGTGCCAGAGCTGTTTGATCATTGACGGCCAGATGAGAATCGAGATTCCTAGAGTGCTATATAAGGAGCAAATTGGCTTAGCATGAAAGAAAATGGGTTGGGTTGACAAAGATTGCTGTCTATAGCTCAATTCTCTCGTCCTAGTGCTCTCATAGCCTGGCTCGAGAGTGGCAGTTACATTAGAGAACTACAGTTGGGTCAAAAATTCTCATATGCAGTCACGAAGCAATTCCTATTAAAAGATAAGTGCTCTATTGTTGTTTAAGAATACGCAAAATCAATGATACTTTGTGTTATGGAACTCTATGTATTTTGCATACTGTGTGAGAATATGTTTAAAACTGATCATGTGCATTTGGTTGCCGTGAACTTCTGTTTAAATTTGATCATGACCATTTGATTGTCACAGATTTCTGTTAAACCCATCACTGTTTAATAACACTACATTTTCATCATTGCACCTGTGCATGTAATTTCATTTTATTATGGTCATCCCGGGGAGATGTATTTAGGTGGTTTTAGTGGGGATATGACCTCGACAGAACAGAATTTAAACCTGTATCGTGGCTACCTGTCCTGTGGATGGAAGCACTGGGGAGGGATGCCCCAAAATCATGGAGCAATAAATCGTTTTGAATTAATATAATGGTAGTTTTGAATTAAACCATTTAAGAAATGGTTCGTAAGCATCCACGGTTTTTGCACACAGTTCAAAGTACGTTACAGATCAAAGCATCCAAGTGACTAATGTGACTAGAATGGAGAAATTTTGGAGATCAAATTAGAGGATTAGGAAGTCCTAGAATAGGGATTAGACTAGTGAAGATCTCGTAAAGATCTTAGGGATTAGGAAGTCCTAGAATAGGGATTTAGTTGAGTCAAAAGTGGATTTAGAGGATTTTTAGGATATGGTTAAGTAGATTGTGGATCTGAACCAGAATTGGTTGCATAATACTTTTGTATATATTTGTAAGCCTCAAAGGCATTAGGGGAGGCCAATTGAAATAAAGAAAAATAGGCCAAAGAGATTGCAAGGGTGAGAAAATGACCAGGACTCACTCTGCCCACAGATTGTATATCAAACAATTTATATTTGAATATGATTATCATAGTGTGCATTTGATAAAACATGGACTAGTGTATTTATCGATTTGGCTTGATTCTATGTGTTTAAATTGTTAAGTGAGTATCCTAGTTCGAATATCGATTAAAGAGTATAATTCCTATGTGAGTGTGAACTTGTGTTGAGATTGCAGAGATCCAGGGATTGAACCGTAGTTACAGGTTTGGAGCATTGGAAGAAGCTCGACCGTCAAGCATAGAATAAATCGACAAGAGTTTCACTATAACATTTTGTACAGGCTGGAACTGTCCTCATAATGCATGGAAGAAACAGAAGTCCATACAAAAAAGTTGTAGAAGCATTCTTACATACCCGAGAATTGCATAAGTATGAACCTGCTCGAAGGAGAATCAAAATCATCCCGAGAGCAACAGTAGGATAAGTACAACGAAGTTGCGGGAAGAACAAATCACTAATTTCTAGTCTTTGTTTTTGTTGTTAAGCATTGAATTCTAGAATAGCATTGAATTAGTTTCTCTATGTTGATACGCTGTCAATTTCATAGATTATCCCAAATTTGGAGTAGAATTGATCTTTCGTTGTAAGGATTTGTTTAATTATTACATTATGTTGTAATTACGAGCGCAAGTGTGATTTGAATATTGTTTGATGTTTATTGCGTGGTTATTAATTGATTTTGATGAAGTCCTGTGTGAAGAAGATTAGAACCTCATTGGAAGATCTCGAATGACGAATTCGATGTCAAGGAGAAGAGTTGAATTATTTAAATGAAGCAGAAGTCAAATCTGCTTTCATCAATTGACAAAGTCGCCTCAAATCTGTGAGATCATTGATTGGTAGTGTTGACCAAATTTGAATTCAACTTCAGGAGGGCTTCTGTGTGGAAGAGAGGTAGAGCACCCATAAGGCAGTATTTGCAATTTCAAAGTTGTGTTAAGAATTGGTTGAAAGCTTGGAAAGACAAGTGTATCTGCATTAATGTAGATTTGAACAATGTTGTAAGGGTAGCACGATCGTGGCAAGCGGATGGTGTGGTAAATGAAGGGTGTTTTGTTCCTGAAACAACAGTTTTGTCCCTGTTCACAGAGTTATGTTCCTATTCCAGAAGTTTAGTTCTTGTTTCTGTTCCAACAGTTGGGTTATGGTTCTCAACTCCAACGTACTCACACATTCAACTATATTGAAGGTAAATGAACACATGGGTTTTAAGCATCAAAGATTTGACATGATTATATAAATCACACTTAGTTCTTCCATATGCACAAAACTCTGAAACTAATCCTTCCATGTTTATGTATAACTGATTTTAAGGCAGTTTTTATGAAATGAATAGAGATGGAAGGGTTAAGGTCTCTTTCTTTAGACTTGTACCGTAGCCTTAGTGTTTAAGGATGCTGGTTTAGGAGGCATAGACCTGGTAGGTCATCAGTTTTTTGGTATCAGAGGGAGTTAAAGCTCTTTGAGAGAAAATTAAAGTAGAGTTGTGTTATTGAAGTTGTATATCCAAAATACAATTGTGATTGTGGGAAGAAAGGATCATATTTTAAATCTCACAGGCAGCAGGCACACAGAGATAAAAGTGTGGCAGAATATGGAGAGTAATTGACACTCTTAAGGAGAATTTACAAAGTCAAATGGACACGGAATAGTCCATTCAAAGTGCAGATGAATGGTGGAACAAGATCATGCAGAGATCTTGAAGGTGATATGGTATGTTTTTAACTCGGGTTTTGAGGATTGTGTTTGCAGATTTCAGGTTGCAGACAAGGAGGGAATATCTCAGCTAAAGAGCAACAAGAAGAGTTGTAAGAAGAAGAACCAATTGCGTTCTTGAAGACAAAGTAAGTGGATACTCTGAAGGAAAGTGTTTAAGGTTGTGCTTTAAACATGTCTACTACTCTCCTTATATACCACATTCTCATTCGTTTCGGAAGCCATGTGGGAGATCAGTAGGGCGCCATTTCTATAGCTATCATTATTATTACTACTAAATTATTAAATTAAATTAGCCTACTTCTCTGCAATACAAATTAGTGATATCAAAATTCACAATCGTTATAATTTTTCTAAATGAAATTTATTATTTTTATTTATAATCATTTGCTATATATAATTTTAATTTTTAAGCTTTTAAGAATAACATATTAATTTCAAACTATTAGGATTACTTTCATATTGATTTCAGACTATTATGATTACTTTCAAACCATGAAGTTAGTTTATGTTTTGTTAATGCATGCATCCAAACCAGTTTGCTTAGCTAATTTGACTATAAGAACCTAAATCATCTTCATATTAAAAAAACAATTATAGTTAATAAATTATAACAATTTCACATAAATTGGCACTCACATTTATAGACGAAATTGAAAATTTCATTGCTCTCTATACATGAAGACAATATGAGTTCCATATTCTCATATTATTTGCCTCCAAATAATACTAAAAACATTCACAATTCAATCTTACATTATATTTTACCAAGGATACAATGGCTCGTTTATACCCAAGTAAATATTTTCAAAATCTCATTTTATCAATTAAGTTAGGGTCTCGAGTATCTAAAGGAATTTCTATCTCCTATATATATATATATATATATATATATATATATATATATATATATATATATATATATATATATATATATATATATATATATATATATTTTTTTAAGAAACAACTATGGATTTGTATTAAAATATCCTGGTTTGAAGGTTAGAACCTTATACCTCTTTAACCAAAACTTCTTCTATTGAGATCAAAAAGTTCCAAAAAATATTGATATGTTTATCACCCTAACTACATTCAACTAATCTAAACTGGCTTTCCTTATACTACTTCCAAAAAACTCCTAAAATTACTATGTATTTTCATAACATTAAGGAAACTAAACAAAGTAAAACTAGGCTTCTATATTCTCCTCGAAAGCATAATTAACTTTTAATTCATGAGGTTCATGTTTTGACTGAGAAGGTGATGAGACTGAGCCTGAAATTACTTCAATAGTAGTCGCTTTGTGCGAATGTAGAGTCTCCTCCCGTTGCACCATAAATTCCTTGGACTCGTCGTTGTGAACCCCAATTTCCCTTGCGTCAACCATAGAAACTAAATTATCCATCCCAAATTTCAACATTTATGTTGCCAACTATAGTCTCTCCATTTTTGTTTCCATCAGACTAAGCTTCTTAGCCAAGAGCTAAAAATGGACTCGACACTCTGTCAAAATCATTTCCCCATGCTTGGAAATCAGAGTTACGATAAAATCCATAGAAAACATCATTCAAGCTAAATGGAAATTCTTATCCTCATCATTGACGCTGCAACTTCTCTCCATTGGGGATTCCACACATCGAGCCTTCTTTCTTTATTGGATGAATTTGAATCTAATTGGTAACCTTATGATAGTGATACCACAAAATAAAATGGTATGCAATGGAAATTAAAATTATGGGTTCTTTACATTGAGAGGGATGACTCACCCAACACAATTTGTGGCCATGTTTTGGAACCTTTGCAATATTTGCTCATCAATTCTCTTGCTTCATCTAAATTTTTGAACCACCTTTGTAAACATGATCCACCACCAGAAAGCAAAACTGATGGAAAATTTTAACCAATCCAGCTACATCATGGCGGGCCGCACCATCCATCAAGTAACTTGCAGCAGAACTTCCAACTACTAGCTTCACTTCCTAAATAGTGAATCCTAGGCATACACATCACATAAAACAATGGTTCTACCACCACATAGCTGGTGTTAACGTTCCATGCCACCCCATCCTCATGGTCACACTGATTTAGTATGAATTCAAATCCTTCCATGCACATCATTTTTCATCTGAGCTTCATTTTTATTACAGGAATTGATGACTAGACTAGCCATTCTCTCTGCCATAGTCTCTTTATGTATTTTGCGGTCCCATGAAGGAGGTGTCCCTCTACCTGCGCAACACTATTTAAACTATGCATTGTTATGTGCACCCATCTGCTATGTGTAGTGGTTAGGTTGCATCGTAACCCCCTTTCATTGCACAATGCAACTCTTAGATGCAGTTTCACCCGCAGGGGTTTACTTCTTAACAACATCCGTAGTGTTGGTGGTTCTAGCTTCTTCCCCCTTTATAACTACCCGAGAGCCTTCGTTTCCTCCTTGGGAGCAGCTTCTCGTGGCCTCTCCACGTATTCCAAAATTCCTCTATATCGAGTTGGAACAAGCTCAGAAAATGGGGATGGTAGTGATGAGCATCATTATTACAATAAGAATGCTGCAACTCCCAAGACTACCAACTTAAATTATCAACCTGGGGTTCGTACAAACTTAATAGTTGTCGGTACTATATTTGCAGCATTCAATGTGTCCTTCTTTCATTGATATGATGCAATGGAGTGAATATCATGAATTGCAGAAATGCAAATGCTTGAAATGGAAACCTTAACCTATAAAAGACAAGGAAAGCAAACCTATTATAATTGCATAAATTAAAGAACTTGAACCATCTCTAAATACTAATTAACTGCAATTTTAGGAAGGTCAAATATTGTAGTAAATGCAGAGATGAAGTATACTAACCTACTTGCAAATTTAAATCAAGATTCTACCTACGAAATGTAAATCATTACTCGATTTGCAGAATGTGAAAAATTGCTTGAAAAAGGAAACTTGATCTAAAGTGTATAACTGAAAAATATAAGAATATAAATTCAAAATATAGGTCTAATCTACTTGCATTTTAAGTGTTTCCCTTCTTATCATTGAGTTCAAGATAATTTAGCTTTAGTAACATAGTCCTTGCACATTACATAAAAGAACAATCTATGTGATGCAAATGTTGAAATTTTAATTGTTGTTATGTATTTGCACTAAAGGAAGGATGAGTCTAAAGTGGTCATTGGTCCTCCCCAACGATGGATTCAGAGCCTAAGGGTCATTATTCAAATTTAAGTGACAAAAATCAAGTTTTTGGAGCAAATCTGGCCAAGTTCACACGGTGCTACATGATGCTACATGACTGGCTTGTTTTGCTACAGGATTGGATCTGTGAGCATTTTGAGGGTGGAAAAGGTGCTCTAAAGATGGGAAAGGGTAGTGAAAGGTAGGAGAAGGTTATATGTTTCCCTTTCCAAGCTTAGTAGCCTTCAGGAGCCCATATTGCACAAGTAGCAATGCACACAATGGCCTTCAACAAACTAGAAATGTACTCTCAGTGAAATTTTTTTTGGAAGGGTTGTTGAGGTAGAAAGAAGGATATGGTGGTAGATTAAGGAGTTTAAATGAAAATTATAACCCTGCAAATCAACAACAACACCTACACACCACAAAAATATTATGATTTTTATACTTGAAAATACTAAATACCTAGTCTCCAAGCTAGTTTGTCCTTTGAGTTATCTCACCAATGACCAAGAAAATCAAATGAAAATTAGATGGTGTAAATTTTTTCATTAAGTAGGATGTCTTAGGACTCCAATCCAAGTTAAATCTCTCAAAAATACCCTTTTTAACATGTGCTAAAAAATAGTAGAAAATTACTACTCCAAAAGCTATAAATTCAAGAATTAGTGATCTAGTTAACTTACCGAATGCCTAACATAATCAAGTGAAAATGCAATGGGATAAATTTTTTTATTAACTTGAATTATTTTAGGAATTAATCCAAGTGGAATCAACTCACAATAACCTTGTTAACATGTGTTAAAAAATATCAGAAAATTACTACTGTTTTGCTATAAGAGACTTGTAAAAATTATAGATTTGTGAACTAGTAAACCAATCCAAGTAGCTTAATGATGAATATGAATTTTCAAAGTTGTTTTAAGGATGAATCATGCTTACGGATCTATAAATAACCTGCAAAACAACTCACTTCAATAATTTACCCAATATCACCTACAACAAAAGAAACATGAAAAGTAAATGCCCAAATAAGAGATGCAAGTGAAAAATACATTCGAAATAAATAAAGAAATTGTACAAGGGGGATCTGAGGCTATTGGGATGGACAAGCCCAAGGATACTCAAAGTCCTATGGAGGAAAACAAGTTTTAGAAGCTAAAAATGGCACCAAACATTATTATTTGAATCTACCAAGCATGTCTCTGATAGAAATGAAAGTGGAACTGCTAAAGAACAAGTTTTCTCTACAAGAAGACTAAGAAATGCATGCCCACTAAGATGAATTTGAATTCGTACTGATACAAATAGATAGGAAAGGATCCTCCTTGAAAGGAGACGAATTTCCCCTCCAAAATCCGTCAAAAAGTGGATCTAGTTCCCAATAGTGGGAATCTTCATTTAATGACAAATAACACATGATGGACAACAATCATCAACAAAAAGCTATACAACATTGTTGTAAACACATAGAAACACTATTATACATAACAAAAAAAAAAAATTGTTGCACCTTAAACAAATCAGAGCTGATGAAAAATAAACACATATGACACTTAGATGCAATATATATATTATCATTAACTGAAGCATAAATTTACATATTAAGCTGGCCTCCCTAATATGGTATCAAGGAGGCTATGTTGCCTCCAAAAATTCGTATGAAGCTCACAAAAACCCTCTCTCCAAATTACAATGAGATAACAACCAAGATGAAACCATTTACAGTTGAATCCTCCTTTTAAAAACTCCTAACCCTAAACCTAAGAGGCGATACTTTAATATTTTCACAAAAATATCTATAACAACTTTTCCATCCATCATGAATGTATATTTTGGTTTCGTTTCATTTCATTTCCTTTACGCTTTCATTTAGGTTTTACATTTTAATTTACATCAAATTTTCCAAATTAACCCAAAGTTATACAATGGGCTCCAACACCTCCTAGGATTGGTTTTTGATGCTCCATCAAAGAAAGGGAAATTTCTCCTTATTTCTCCTCTAGTTCTGAAATTCATCAAGTTCCATTCTAATGAGAAGCGAATTGTTAATAGTAACCTTGAAATTGAAGTTGTCAGCCAGATTTGAGATTTGATCAAGTGTGAAAATCCCTTTCATTTGGCGAATTTTTTTTGAGCTCCTCTAGATCATATCCTTGAGCAGAGATTGTCTCAAAAAACATCTATAAATATTTTGAGGTGAAGCAAACTACATTAGGTTATATGTCCTTGAATATTTCTTGATTTTGTGTGATCCAATTGCATAAATAGGTACTTTGGAAGGGCCATCCAACTTGTAATTACAACTAAATCCAGTTTCTGCTACCAAGGAATCTCTTGCTTCTATTGGTCAAACATTTCTTTCTAGCTCCATGGAATGTTTGATAATGTCTAAACCTTTTCCAAGGCCATATTCCATATCTCCAATGTAAAAGGGCACTGTTGAAAGAGTTGTGGGATATCTTCTTCTGCTTTTTCTCATAGGATACATCGAGAAGGCCCTTGTATGCTTATTTTTTTAAGGTTTTCTATTGTTTGTTACTTTCATACCAAAATATACTGAGTAAGATTTATTTTTACTGCCCATCCATATCCATTGATCTAATCTTGTTGTAACAATTGGAGAAAATCCCTTTAGAGCTTTGATCAAGGGTTCCCATTGATGTTGAAGATTTAGGGGAATATTTGGAAAATACCATCCAATCCACTAACCTTTATGATCCCACTGTGAAATATCTACAGTATTTTTATATCACTTTACCTCCATCCAATTTGTCAGGTCCTTAATTCCTTAATTTTCATTTACCAGCTCTGATTGTTTGAATTTGATCCTTCCAAAGATGGATACAAACTCCATTTCTAGTTTTCCATTCCAATATATCAATGATGATAGGAGTTATAACTTTACATAACTTCCATATCTTAGACTCTTGCGCTGGCCGTATCCCCTTTTCTAGTTTTATAGATAAAGGCCATATTCCACCATTCCTTAGAATCTGATAGAAGGCACCATACAACCTTGGCATCCATTACAATATACTCGTAAAATAAAGTATGACACTGAGTCTGTCCCCCCACGTGAGATAAATTCTAAAGGAAAACCATTTTATAGGTATACCTCCACGTAGATATTTGTCCACGCAAGTTGGGAACCCTTAGGCTCATCTCTATCCAGAAATTTACCTACAACATTTCTTATTTCTCTCAAGCAATCACCACTCCAGCAAGAGAGCGGAAGCCAAGGTAGTTTAACCCATACTGGAATCACATTTGGGATATATTCATTTGGTTTAAAATCTCGGGACCATTTTTTTAAATGCACACCTCTAGATCTAAAAAAATAAGGGCCATTTATGAAAACTACATCTCTTCCTTCCTTGAGCTAAATAAAAAAAAACAAAGAATCCATTTCCACATGCATAAATCCTAATGTTACATTTCATATTGGATTTCCATGTTTGATCAATCCATGCATCCATTTATCGAGGGGATGGCCACATCTGCACGAACTTTCCCACAAGGGCTCACTCAAAGAAGGCCAATGTCATTCTCTGCACTCCCACAGGAAGGGCCATCAAGGGTATTGATTCAAATTTCTTAACAAACTTAATATGTGCCACTTTATTTCTAGGTATGTTCGCAAGAGCAACAACTAAAGCTTGGAAGTTTGTAACCTTTTCAGGGGAAGGATTTTGGTGATGCCATCACAGATTGAGCAAAGTGATTAGGGTTTTAGCAGAGCAAAGAACCTTTTGGAACATAGTATAAAAATTTGAATTAAGTTATTAGTTACATAGTTTTATAATATTATCAAGTGGAATGAGACCTCTCATATTTGTAAAACCACATGATGTGATTTCAATGGATTTTGAATAAAGTGTTTGTAGAGTTAGGTGGAGAATTGGGTGAGATTTAAACATAGTGTCTTGAAATGGGAGGTACAATATAGATGTACATCATAATACATGATCTACTCGTCATCTCACTACAAAGTCTCATGTATCACCGCTTATGACCTTGACTGTGTGCTAGATGTTATTTTATATCACCACTTATCACTCTTTGGAATCAAATTGTTATCATCAACGTGTATTAAATATTTTTACATGTTTGTTACACACAGTGGGGGTTTGCCAATGTCTGCATAATTTCAAGTCTTATTTTTGTGACCTTATATTTAACAACAAGTACCAAATTTTAAGATTATGTGCCCCAACTCAATTATCTATTGCAATGACATATACTTATTGAATTTTTACAATTTGATGTGATTTCACCTTGAAAGTTTTCGTAGGTTAAAATGCAAAGGAAATTATTTATAAACTATTATTCCATTTGAATATGTATTGACAATGTTTACGAAAGTGTTTGCATGTTCTCAATTATTGAGTACTTTAACTTGACTATTTTTATTCTAGTGTTCATATAGGTAATAGGAAACTTACAACCTTTGTTGTTTTATGTTTTAAGACAACAAAAATTGAATGATAATATGCAAAAGTGTATAGATGGAAGTATTTTTTATAATTAGGACAAACTAAAATGGAGTAGAGTTTAGAATGCTCTTAATTTTCTCGAAATTCTCCTTTTCCAAGTGCGTTCAAATAATTTAAGCACATTTGTTAATGTTGTTATTCAAGGGTTCCAAAATTTTTAATGAAATCTGAAATAAATTCCCTAATGAAATTGGTATTGCCAATGAAAAAGAATAAATTTCTTTGTGTTCGAAATATGAATTTGATATATGGATTTTACCTTTTTCAAGATCACTTAAATTCCAATATTAGTGATAATTGCTAACCTAGTAATCCTAAAGTTCTACAAGTTTAAATAAATAATTTTAGAAATTTTATTAATCTAGATTACGTTTTAAATCGAAGATTTAGTTTGATATGTAAAAGACAACTATCATACTCATGTGAATGGTTGTTCTCCTAGAGTTGGGTTATATAAGTGAGCTCATTTGATGGGAGTTAGTTTGAATTAAGGGCCTCTGTTATTGTTGTAACTCTTTTTTACTTACTAATAAAATTGCTTGTATGAGGACACTTCTTCAACATTGGTATCAATGTCTTGTTGAAAAGCATTGGAGGAGATTGGTTATGGATTGAGGATGAGAGGAAGACTGCACAACATCAAACCTAGATCTCTTCAAGATCAAGTACAAGGATACTGAGGTAACTGATTTTTGTCTCCACAAGGAAAAATTAATTTTTTAATTGTAGAACATGTCATGTATCAATTTATTGAATTTGTTTCAATTCTAATCCTGATTGAATGGTTGATTAGAATCATAGATATATTTTCATTTTTTATATTTCTAGATCTACAATTACTTATATTTAAATTAGTAATTAAGCTTGTAAATTGAAAAAATCATCATAGATCCATTATAAATATGCATATTTTTTATGACATTAAAATTCATTTTTGCTTTCCAATTGATTAAGAGGGATCATGTTGTAAAATTGCTTCATGTCTATAAATAAATCTAACAATTAAATGTAACAACCCCATGTTATAATTCCATGTAAAAAGGAAAAAATCAACCAAGGTCATGGGACACGTATTCCAATTTGAATGGGGCGGGACATCACAATGTGAGTCACTTGACGTTAATTAACGGCTATGGAAATTAGCATTGGCATTGGCAAAAATAAAAGGGGAATAAATGGAAATTAATTCAAGAAATAAAGGAAAATAAGAGAAAAGGATGATGAAGAGACAAGAATATGCATGGAAGGGAAATTCAAGAGAAAAAAAGGAAAATGAAAGAAAAGAGGATAGGAAAAGGAAGAAACACGATACATCAAGGATTAAAAGTTGTTGAGAAAAAATTGACAGCTTTTGATCAGTTTTCAGCTTTGACAACTTTAGTTTTTCTAAGGAAGAAATCAAACTCCAAGAGAGAGAACAAGCAAGGGAGAAAGCAAGCAATGAAAGCAAGAGAGCACAAGAGGAAGTTTGGGCAAGAACAAGCAAGGTCATAAAATAGTTGTGGATTTGCAGGTAACAATGTGCATGTGTGATTTAGCATGTTTGGATTTGATGCATGGCCTATGCATTGGTTTATTGTTTTGTTTTCATTGACATGGGATTTTCCTGGAGTGATAGTGGTGTACAACCTTGCCTTTGCCATTTTCTAGATAGCCATGATGTAGTGGGTTTCCTGTTTTGGTTAAGCTTTCGATTATCCGTAGATTTTAGATCCTAGTTGAGGTGGTCTCCGGGAAATTCCCTAGGGTTGAGGGTGGAGATGGTTTTCTCCTGGAACTATTGACAGGTCGATGAAGACAAAAAAATCCTCTAGGTATGGTGAAGAATGTCTGAAGCATCCAAGCTTGTTTGGTTTTGGTGATTTCTGTATTGTTTTAGGTGAAATAATTTTGTTTGAGGGTTGAGGTGTTTTAACCTCTGGAGTTGGCCTGAAAACTAGCCCTAAAATCTAGAACAGGGCTTCTAGCTACACCCTCTTAATTTGAGAATTTTGGCTATAGGTGCATGGAGGGAAGCTTGTGAGTGCAATCAGAGCCCTATGGTTAGATGCACTATCATGCATGAGTGCATATGGGAGGTAGAGTGGGTGAAAATGGTGGTTCCAGATTAGGGAATGGTCACTAGTGAGGTTTGTCTAATGTATGGGTGATCATGTGTCTTTGGAAGGTGGCAGTAAGTTTTGGGATAGTAGACTCCACTTCCATGACTAGAATTGGATTTCAAGTCATGTATAATAACTCTCAGCTCATGTTTACCCTAGTGAGCTTATAAAAACAGGTAAATGTGGGGTGGGGTGGGGTGGGGTGTTACAGAGTGGTATCAAAGTGAGGTTCCAAACTTGGACCTTTGGGTAAAAGTAGTTTGGCATGCAGGCTTATATGTTTGGCATGCATGCATGATGGTTAATTGTTGTTATATGCATTGCTGTCACTTGTATGTCAGTCATTTTATTTCTATCATGGTTACGTGCATGATAGTTGCTAGTTAATTATTGTGTTCATATGCACACACATCAATTATTTATGCATGATAGTTAATTTATTGTTATATGAATTGTGGCCATATGCATGTTGAGTATTGTCATTATGGTTTCTCGCATGATAGTTAAGTTCTTGATATTATTATGTGTCATGGTAATCTGGACTGAATTGTGCAGATGTGATAGCCTCCCCTGAGATACATTGAGGTATGATTTTGATTACGTATATATGTGTATATGTGTGTGTGTGTGTGTGTGTGTGTGTGTGTGTGTGTGTGTATTTATTTTTTTATTTTTTTATATCTAACATGGCATGTTTTCAGAAAAATAGAAGACTAGGGATGAAGAGAAGAATAGTTGAAAACATTTCATATGACTCTCCATACCGATTGGAAGAGACATTGGTGGGATGGGACATATTAGTTGAAAGAAAGGAGAAGGAGACTCTCCTGATTTAGCAAATACATTGAGAATACTGAAGGAAAAGATAGTAAGTTGCAAGGAAGATAATGAGAGGTTGACTGAAGCATAGAAAAGGCTTGCAAGAGCTCAAGAAAAGAAAGTTGAGATTAATGCAGTCATCCTCCAAAATCTTTTATATTTGCAGAACCAGGGACAACTAGGAATCAATCATGGGGACAGACATGAAGAAAATACTAATGGTGCAGATAGAAGCAGGTCACAGAAAAGGCACACGTTTGACAGGGATGATATGGTAAAGAGTGGAAGAATCTTGGATACACCTGAGAAGAGGGATATCACTCATGGATTTTATTCTAGTTCTCCTTCTGGGATACATCATCACCATCACCACCAACATCCTTATAGGAGGAGTAAGAAGGGGTACTTTCCAAAGGAGTTCATAAAATCCAAGCCTCATACTTTTTATGGCGAGTTGACTAAGTCAGAAGATGTAGAAGCATGGTTGCTTAGGATAAGTAAATTCTTCAAAATTCATGATTACTCTGAGAATATGAAAGCCAAGATAACTACCTTCATTCTATGTGTGCAGTAAACCCTTGATCTATGTGTGCTACTTGATTAACAAAATTAAAATTAAAGGATGACAAAGTTCTTGCTTTACTTCATTGTTTTACAATTCAACATTTGTCTATGTATATTGAGAATTTGACATATGTTTGGTTTTCTTACAATGAACTTCTTAAACTTCTAATATTTCTCCCACATGCCAACAAGTTTATTTATAGATGAAGTTTCTTAGGAAAATATTAGCTAGAGGTGATGATGTACCAAAGTATATTTCAAGGATTAAAAATATGCATTATGACATCATCGAAGGAGGGTTTCCAAAAGTTGAAGAAGGTTATTTGGTCTTTATATTGATAAATGATTTGTCTCCATCTTATAAGCACTTTATTGAAATTTCACAAATAACTAATAAATTATAACCTAAAAATTTTGAGACATTGAATGAAATTTTTTCTCACACATTAAAACATTTGGTAAAAAAAAAATCTAGTGAGGATCTTCTCTTCTCCATTTCAAATAGAGTTGAAAGCTTTAGAAGACATGGTAATAGAAATTTTTGGACTAATTAGAATTAGTCTTCTAATCATGTCCATGTGACATGTCATAATCAAGGTAGAGGACATAGTGATTAACATAATTTTCAAAGTAATCAGAATCCTCCCAATGCACAACCACCAGGAAAAAAGAAAAATAATAATAATAATAAAATAAAAATAAAAAATAAAAAATAAAAAAATAAAAATAAAATAAAATAAAATAAAAATAAAAAAATAAAAAATCAAGTCAAGTAAAGATAAAAATATGTTAACCAAAACGACATTATGCATCAAATTGATTTACAAATAATAATTAGTTGCCAAATTTTAATCGAAATTCAACTATATATCAAATTTGAAGTCTACATCGCCAATGCAATATAGAGAGAATCATGATTAAGATGAACATTCAATATGAGTATGCTTTTAATGTAACACATGGTAAAATATTAACAACAAAGAATCTTCAAAAAAGAGTAATGGTTGGCTCCATACATTGTCCTTTATGTCTGAGACGAGAAGAAACAATTTCTCATCTGTTTCTCAGTTGTTCATTTTTTAGTGAAGTCTGGGAATTCACGCTTGCTCCTCTCTTCTCTAGCATTCGATGGTCTGATTAGCCTCCCTCCCTTTTCTCTTATTGGGAGGGTTGCTACCTTGGAAAATTCAAAGGAAAGAGCTCTTTGAAGCAAATCTGGTTGGAGTTCCCAATATTTGTCTATTGGAAGGTTTGGATAGCTCGGAATGATAATTTTTTAATGAGAAGTTATATCACCCTCACTCTGCAGTCTTAAGAGGTCAAGTACTGTGTGTTGAATATTGGAAGAATTCTACCCCCCCTTTTGATATGGGAAATGTGAATTCCTAATAAAGGTGTAGAAATTATACAAACAATATGTATATCAATGGATTCAATCCGATCATGCGATCTACTAAAGCAAGATACTGAATCTTTCTATAAATCAATTGCGGAAAATAAACATGATCGCCAATCACAAGAATTAAAGAAAGAAGCAAATAAAACCACAACACATATATTTTCCCAGGGAAAGCTTACTGCTCAAAACCCCTCTATCTTATATTGTATATTCACTAAGGAATCATGAAACAATTACAATGCACTCTTCTCACAATAGTATCCTGCACTCTCACAACTGTCTCACACTGACCCAAACAAAATCGACCAACAATTAGCCAATTTCCCGCCTCTAATTAGCCTGCCTTTATTGTGCAATTCATGTGGAATGCAATCCCTATTCTTTAGGAAATTCAGCCTTCCAAAACTGCACAATTCTCATGGGAAATCCTATGGTTCTCTTACTGCATGCGGGCAGCCTACTAATGATACTACTGATAGTTAACATCCCTTTAACCTTTGTATCATATAGGTCTCCACTGAAACTGATATGCATGCAGCTATTAATAGTAAATCATCAGTTGCATGGCATATCACTGCCTGTGAGTTAAATTTGATTTAACTAACTTGATCTCTTCACTAGTGCAACAAACAGTTACAACTAGTTTAACTAACTTTAACTCAATTAATTGAGTTAACTTATTTCTCATGCATTAAACTAATGCACTAACTGAAATTTGAACTCCATAACTAATAGAATCACTCTGCATGCCTCGCCAACCACCCTCAACTCGAAATTCATGAGATAACTTAGTTTATCACACTCAGTTAACTATTACAAGTGATTATGAGATAACATTACATTTTATTGTCCAATTTAATTAAGGGAAAATTAAATTAGAACACATTTCTTATTGACTTTTAAACACTCCCTCTCAACAAGAAAGGGATTATCAGCTACCTCGATCTTACCTCTATGGTATTTGAATTTTCTCCTGGTGAGCTCCTTCTTCAGAATATTTGCATAATGATCTTCTTGGGAATGTACTGAAGTAACATAATGCACCTCTGAACACAATCTCTAAGATGGTGGTACCGAATTTCTATGTGCTTGGACCTATCATGGAATACCAGATTAATCGAGAGTTTAATGCAACTCTGGTTATCACAATGTATCACCTTCGGATCCATTTGAGAACCAAACAAACCAACTAGAGTCTTCCTCATCCATAGGGCCTCACATGCAGCCTGACTTGCTGTCATGTACTCTGCCTCAGCTGAACTAAGTGCCACTAATCACTGCTTCCTGTTGTACCAAGAAACTGCAGTCGATCCTATGCTAAAGATGGCTCTTGATGTGCTCTTTCTGTTTGATAGACGGCTTGCCCAATCTACATCGGTGAAGCCTTGAAGTTTCACTCCCTCTATCCTTCTGTAGCATAATCCATACTATGTAGTGCCTCTGAGATATCTCAAGACATGCTTTCCCGCCTTCCAAAAGAGCTTGGTCGGCTTAACCATAGCTTGGCTCAGTTGGTTAACTGCATAGAAAATGTTTGGTCTGGTGTTCACCAAATACATGAGTGAACCCACTAAATTCCTGTAGACAGTAGCGTCCACTACCTCACCTGAAGTAGCATCCTCCTTCCTCCATTTTCCTGGAAGAGGAGTCTCCATGGGTTTACAACTCTCCATGTGAAACTTACTCAGAATCTCTTTGGCATACTTTCCTTGAGAAACAAATAGCTCACCATCTCGTTGCCATATTTCCAAACCAAGGAAATAGTGAAGGAGTCCCATGTCCTTCATTTTGAACTCCCTTGCAAGATCCTCTTTGCAATAATTTATCAGTTGCTCATCACCTGTCAAAATTAGATCATCAACATAAAGTACGATAATCAAGTGCTTACCATCAACCAAAATTTGGTACAAGTTCGCATCCGCTTCACTTTTGGTGAAGCCCAACCCGGTGAAATAGCTGTCAATATTGGTGTACCAAGCATGAGGTGCTTTCTTAAGCCCATACAGTGCCCTCTTGAGTCGGCACACATGCGACTCACTGTCAAAGATCTCAAAACCTTCTAGCTACTCTATGTACACTTCCTCCTCAATAACTCCATTGGGAAACACATTTTTCACATCCATATGATGTATTTTCCACCCCATCTACGCTGAGAGTGCAAGGATAGATCTAATCGATGAGTATCTTGAAACCAATGTGAAAGTCTCCTCATAGTCAATCCCCTCAACTTGTGAGAATCCCCAGGCTACAATTCTAGCCTTGTACTTCTCCACACTCCCATCTGCTTCCTTCTTCACCTTATAGATCCATTTAGATCCAACCATTGATTTTCTGACTGGTCTTGGGACAACTTCCCATGCATTTTTCTTGACGATGGAGTCATACTCCTCAACCATGGCATCAACCCAAATTTGCTGCTACACTGCTTCCTCAAAGGAGGATGGTTATGTCACAATACACTTTCTCATCAAAGCCATGTATCTAGCAAACATGTCTGGAGACTGTCTCTGTCTGTGCAGTGAAGTAGGTACTCCTACATGTTCTTCCACATCAAGTCTCAATCTATCAGCTTCTGTGGTGCGCCTTTTACCATTTCTGGTGGATGGCTCTACATGAGTGTTTTTTTCCACTCCATGATCCTCTGCATGTAGTTTCTCCACTTATTTAGTTTCATTCTTTGGAACCAAGAGTTCCTCCTCTGCATGCAAATCCAACTCTGTCTCAAAGGAAAATCACATGACTTTCTCCTCATCAAATTTTATATCACGTCTCACAATAATCAATGTCCTGTTGTTTGGAAAATACATCCGATAGTTGTGAGGAGTATCAGTGTACCCCACAAATATCCCAATCTCAGTTGTTGGTTCGAGCTTCTTCCTAAAATATTTGGTCACATGGAAATAGATAGATGAGCCAAAATTTTAAAAATATGAAACATCAGGTTTCTTACCAGAAAAAGCCTCCTCTTGTGTACTCATGCCAAGTATCCGATGAGGACTAGGGATTTGCACAAATACCGTTGTGTTGCATGCCTCCACCCACAGATACAATGGTAGGCCTTGATCATGCAACATCACTCGTGCTGCACCCACAATTGTTCTATTATTTATTTCTGCGACTGATTTGAAAGGACTGTATTAGTTTGTTGTGCTAAGTGTCTTTTTAGTTAAATAACATGTAAAAATTTGTCTCCATTTTTTTTCTTAAGGAACGAGTAATTTAACCATGAAACATAGATGAATTTTTGAGTTTTAAGCATGTAATTAAGCCTAAATAACACTGAACAACAATGTATAACATAGAAATAACATCACACATAAGTTTTACACATCATGCATGATGAAGCAGTTCACCCCTCCTAGGCTACATCTACTGGTCTAGCTCTCAATGGCATGTCCCTCTTTGTCATTATTCTAAAAATTGCAAATACATGTGTTTACAAGCCTCCAATGGTTGTTTTCTCTGAACCAGTGGCTCTAGAATACTCCAACTAGTCTAGTTAGATTCTTGTTTCACCCAAATTGGTTGAAAATTGACCTCCCTAGCTATTTTCCCAATTATAGCTACAAAACCTCCACTAATTGTGGAGAACGGTAGTTATCCACAAATAATTTGGCAACAAACCCAAAATTTTAGGGCGCTCTTAAATTTCCGCCAACGACTAACCGCTCACATTAAAATTGATGGTTAGGGGCAGGGTGGTCACATGCCGACCCCCTTAAACCCCATGGTTAAAGTTAAAATTATGCATACGTTTTGGAGCGGAACTCAGAGTGAAGTCGGAGTTCCGAACCATCGCAGTAACATACAACGAAAACCGTTCTGTGTGATATGGTTGTAGCCACCAGGGTTAAGGTTGTTAAAGCTGCCAGTTTTAACATTTGATGTCATGGTATATAACACATCTGACCATACACGTTGGGGCCGTCGACGGGTTGGGACCACCGACGGTTCCCACCCCCCAAACTTGCCAACCATTAAAATATAAAAATATGCAGAGTGCTAACTATGGTAAGCAACACTTGTAGCGGAGTTGTTCAGAGACTTGTGCAGGCACACCGGAGGTCACGGGGTCGAACCCCCTGGATCCAAACATAATTTTGATTCGTCGTACAGGGGACACGTGGTAGCCTCCGGGCTGACCACGTGTCACCCATCCAATGGCCCACAAAAAATTGTACAATCCAAATCAACGACCCAAAATATGCCACTTGGTGAAACTTGGTTGGATTGAGAAAATGGAATATTCTCAAGAATATTTCACCTTTTGCTGACTGTACCTGCATGCTGACTGGGCATCCCAGTCACTCTTGTCACAAAAATTTAGCTATTTGGGAAAACGATTAGAACACGATATATCCCTAATAAGACATCGATTTTTCGAACTGTTCGTGGTGCCAAAATCAAAATGAAGAGATCTACCCAATCGCTTAGGTTTGGTACAGTTTCGAGCACTTTCAATTTTGAGAAAAATTCATTATCTCATGATCACACCTCCCCATTAGGAAGCTTTTGGACCCCAAAATACTTTGATTACATGTTCAGTAGATGAGGGTACAACTCCCTCACCTTTCCAACTTCCATCCACTTTTCCTTACTTTGATTACTGCCTTTGAGCCCAACTCAAAGTAGTCGACACGTCCCCTCTTAGATGCTCTTTTCCTCCTATCAAGGATGGTATCCTCATTGAGCTCATCCAGAAATTCTGGAGATAAATATTCAATAGAAGGCAACTAAACATCACTCCCTTAATCATCAATCAAAGGGGGCTCATAAAAAGGTAAATTTTCAACATTGACAACTGAATACATTTGCATATATGAAGGAAATTCAAGTTGAAATGCATTATTACCAACTTTCTTGATGATCTTGAATGGACCATAGCGAATGGGCTTGAGTTTTTTACCTTCTCCTTGCATCCTTTCTTTGCTTATGTGCAACCATACCTCATCTCCTTCTTGAAACTTGTGATAAACTCTATGTTTGTCATGCCTCTTCTTGTATTTGATTTGAATCCTCTCAAGTTGTTCTTGAACTT
This sequence comes from Pinus albicaulis, assembly GCA_034641835.2. NCBI lineage: Eukaryota > Viridiplantae > Streptophyta > Pinopsida > Pinales > Pinaceae > Pinus > Pinus albicaulis. Next base: position 635,991,758 of record CM076579.1, read on the forward strand.
GTTGATGAATAATATGAATTTTCTCAATGAACTTTCGAGCCTTGTCAATATCACTATGTCCATCAATTGCAACATCCTTCTCAAAGATGAAGTTTAATGGTGATTTTGGAAAATACCCAGAGCATGCTTCAAAAGGTGAAGTATTTGTAGAAGAGTGCTTGGGCCAGTTGTAAGCATGATGGATGTAATGCAGTTGCTCATCCCACAACTTGGGATGTTTGTTGCAATATCCTCTCAATAAATATACAACGGTTCTGTTCACCACCTCAGTTTTTCCATCAGTTTGCGGATGAAAAGAAATACTCTTTTTCAACTTTGTGTCCATCATCTTCCAAAGATTGGACCAAAAATTCCCAATGAACCTGGAATCCCTGTCACTAACAATAGAATTTGGCAATCCATAATGAACCCATACATGTTGAAAATAAATTTCAGCAGTTTTTTCAACAGTAATGGTTTTCTTACATGGCATAAGTATACACATTTTACTGAATCTATCCACAATTACGTAAAGATAATCATGTTTTTTCTTGACATAGGTAGAAATCCAACAAATTCCATGGAGACACTCTCCCATGGCCTTGATGGTACTGGTAGTGGCGTGTACAACCCAAGCTTCCTATTGCTAGGCTTGCTTGTTGCACACATATAACAACCTCTTATAAACCGTGACACACTATCTATCATGTGAGGCCAATAGCAATACCTCTGTAGATGCGCCACTATTTTTCTTACCCTAAAGTGTCCAACAATAATAGATGAATGAGCCTCTCTCCTTGTGGTATACGTAGCTTTCCCAATGAAACAACAAATTTTTATGCATGTGATAATCATTTTCCTCAACTTCATTTCCTTCACTCAAACTAGCATACACATCTTGAAAATCAGCATCATGTGCATATTGTTCTATGTAACTCTCATGTAAAATAGAATCATTTTTAAGTAAAGTAGAAGCACTTATAATTTTCCTTGAAAGCATATTAGAAAATTTATTGAAAATACCTTTCTTGTACCTTATAACCAAGTGAAAATGTTGAAGAAATCCCATCCACCTGAAATGTCGTGATTGCTGCAATTTTGTTTGCGATTGCAAGTACTGTAATGGTTGGTGATCGGTATGTATAATCGTCTCTTTACCCATCAATTAGTGTTTCCACTTCTTGACGTTTTGTACCAAAACATACAACTCTTTGTCATATTTAGGATAATTAGTTACAACACCATTTAATTTTTTAGAATGAAAAGCGATAGGCTTACCATGCTGCAAAAGTATTGCGCCCATGGCATAATCACTAGCATCAGTTTGTATCTTGAATGGTTGTCTCAAACTCGGTAATGCAAGGATGGGAGATGAAATGATCTTGTATTTTAAAGCTTCAAAAGCTTGCTGCTATTTTCCTCCCCATTGGAAGCCTTTCTTTACACTTGTCACTGCATGCATAGGAGCTGTTATGACAGAAAAGTTAGCAATAAAATTTATCCAATACTGAGCTTCACCTAAGAAACTTCTTAGCTCGGTTAGTTTTTTGGGAGTGGGACAATTCACAATGGCTTCCACTTTAGAAGGATCAATTCTTAACTCGCCTCCTCCTACAATGTGTCCCAAATAAACCAGAGAATTATTTCCGAACTCACACTTTGACATCTTAAGAAATAATTTCTCTTTCTTCAAAAAATCAAGCACTCTTTTCACATGCAAGACATGTTCTTCTCTTGTTTTGATGAAAATAAGTATATCATCTAAATATACAATAAAAAATTCATCAATAAATGGTCGCAAAAAATTATCCATAACACACATGAAATTTTCTACTGCATTACACAAACCAAATGGCATAACCAACCACTCAAAGAGTCCTTGTTTGGTTTTGAATGCAGTCTTTCATATATCACTTTTTGCAATTCTTACTCGATTATATCCAATTTTTAAATCTAACTTAGTGAAAAAAATTTCTTCTTTCAGCTGATCAAGCAAATCATCTATCCTTGGGAGTGGGTATCGATTCTTTACCGTTATCTTGTTCAAAGCTCTGAAGTCTACACACATGCGCTAAGTCCCATCTTTCTTCAGAATCAAGACTATAGGTGAACCGCATGGCGAAGTGCTTGGCATTATGAGTTCCTTGTGCAACATATCCTTGATTTTCCTCTTTATTTCAACATTATCCATTATTGACATGAGATACATGCTAATGTTTGGAAGAGGAAAATCTTGTTGCAACTGAATCTCATGTTGAATCTCCCTTTTTGGAGGCAATCTTGTTGGCTCCTGAAACATCTCATGATGTGCATCAACTACATCATATAAATATGATTTCAACTTAGGATCATAATCCTCAAACGATTCATGTTTAAAATTATCTTTAGGCTTAATCATTAGAAGAACAAAATTATTACTTGAATTCACTAGCCTATTTACCTGTCCAACATTTACCATTGCAATATTTGTCTTCTTGCGATGTGCTCTAACAATGTACTCCTTTCCATATTTGAATAAATGGTATTTGTTCTCATGGTGATGGAAGATCTCTTTCCTATCATACAAGTAAGGACTTCCCAACAAAATACCTGTAATATGAAGCAGAACCACATCTAATTCAACTGTGTCAACAAAATGTGCAGTTATTGCAAACTGCAATATGCACTTCTTTGAAACCTATAAATTTGCATCCTTACAAATCCATCCAAGTGGATATGGTTTTGGATGTGGAATGGTCTCAAGATTAAGTTTCTTGACCAAGTCTTCAGAGATTAAGTTTTCTTGTGACCCACTGTCAAATGACGTGTCAATCTTGGTATGTTTGGATATGACCCTCACATGAAACAGTTCAATTCTCTCTTCTTAATTTGGAGCTTGTATGTGATAGTTTGATTTACTAGTACTGCGTTTTGTTTCAATTTCTTCCCCTTCATGTTCTTCAATCCCGTGGCTGTAATTTTAGATTCATCACCTGAATCCTCTCCTAAATCATGTTGACTTGTAGTTGAATTTTTCTATTTCCCTTTGTTGTTATGATGTTTGGGCCTCTTTTCAGGATGTAATTTCCAACAATTTTTCTCTTCATGGCCTTCTCTTGAACAATGTTTACAGTCCACTTTTTCTCCCTCTTTGTTGACAGATGCATTCTTTTTTCCCTTTCCTTTTGAGGTCTTCTCTTTTTTTTTTCCCCTTAAAAGGTTTCTTCCTACCCTCATCAGTAATGTTTTCCCCTCTAGCTTCTAGATGTGTGGCCTGAAAAAAAACTTCATCTAGACTTGTAGGGTTAAACATGAGGATAATATGTTTTAGGTAGTTATGTAAGCCTCCTATGTACTTGAGCAAAGTATATTGGCTCTGCAAATCTACCCCTAATAAGAGAGCTCTTCTCCTAAATTCTTGGGTGTATTCTTGCACATTTTGCCCTTTCAATTGTCTAAAATTTTGCGAGTTCATTATGGCTTTCTGCATATGATCTAATGGATAAAAATATTGTTTTATTGCAGTAATGAAATCAATCCATGATAGGATAATCTTACCATGCTTCTTGATCTTCTCCTTTGACTTGGATTCCCACCAAATAAGTGTTGCACCTTCCATTCTCAATGAAGCTAGTTGGATTTTGGTATCATCATCATGAAGGTTCAGAATTCTCAAATAGACCTCCAATTTCCTAATCCAATTATCAAGATTTTCTACATTGCTTCACCATTAAACATTGGAAATTCAAACTTAACATCAAGTTTTAGAAAAGGAATTTTACTAGTGTTCTTTGAATTGTGTGGCTGATGTACTGAAGATGAAGTGGAGGATGATGATGATGATGATGAGGGTGATGATGGTGACTTTCCACTATCTCCATTTCCTCCATTTCCCTTCTTTGTTTTATCTTCATCATTGTGACCTCCTGATGATCCATGTCCTTCCTTGTGAAGTTTGGATCCTTCTCCTTCTAGTCTCTCATTCCTTTCTTGATAGAGGACTCTCACCATATTAGTCATGTCAAGGAATGCTTTCCTGAACACTCTTTATTCTTCTTTGGGATCCACCTCTTCATGGATTTTTCCTTCTCCTGGAGGCATGATTAATGTTTCTTCTGCTTCTTTTGGAGGTGAACTAGGTGGTGGAGAATGTGGCAATCTTTCCCTCCTTTTCTCTGGCTCACTTTGAGAACCTTTTTCTTCCACCAATTTTCCTTCTCCTCTCTTAAGCTTGAGCCTAGTAAGCATGTAAAAACTTGCAAATAGTTAAACAAATATTTGCGCACAAAAAAACCAAAGAATAAACTATAGCTCTGTTACCAACCTGATCTGAAAGGATTTTATTAGTTTGTTGTGCTAAGTGTCTTTCCAGTTATATAACATGTACAAATTTGTCTCCATTTGTTTGCTTAAGGAATGAGAAATTTAACCATGAAACATAGATGAATTTGTGAGTTTTAAGCATGTAATTAAGACTAAATAACATTGAACAACAATGTATAATAGAGAAATAAAATCACACATAAGTTTTACACAACAGACATGATAAAACAGTTCACCCCTCCTGGGCTACATCTGTTGGTCCAACTCCCAATGAAATGTCCCTCTTTGTCTTTATGCTCAAAATTGCAAATACATGTGTTTAAAATCCTCCAATAATTGTTTTCTCTGCACCAGTGGCTCAATAATTCTCCAATTAGTCTAGGTAGACTCTCGTTTCACCCAAATTGGTCGAAATTTGACCTCCCTAGCCATTTTCCCAATGACAGCTACAAAACCTCCACTAATTGTGGAGAACTGCAGTTATCCGCAGCTAATTTGGCAACAAACCCGAAATTTTATGGTGCTCTTAAATTTCTGCCAATGACTAACTGCTGGCATTAAAATTTATGGTTAGGGGCAGGGGTGGCGACACGCCGACCCCCTTAAAAACTCCGCATACGTTTTGGAGCGGAACCTGGAGTGAAGTCAGAGTTTCGAAACCGTCATAGTAACATACAACGCAAACTGCCCTATGTGATATGATTGTAGCCACATTCAAATGAACTTTGTCGACGCGTTTCAAACCAACCAGTGTGATTCATCATCAAGACTAGGTGATGATGAACGACAATGTTTGGTTCGAAATGCGTCGACCAAGTTCATTTGAATGTGATTATCACCGAAATAATTCTATGCAATTTTACGATGGATCACAGAATCCAAAATTCGAAAAATGGTTGTAGCCGCCAGGGTTAAGCTTGTTGAAGCCGCCAGTTTTAACATTTGATGTCACGATATATAACACATGTGACCATACACGTTGGGTCCGCCGGTGGTCCCCCCCCCCCAACTTTCCAAGCATTACAATATAGAAATATGTGGAGTGCTAAATATGGTAAGCAACACTTGTAGCGGAGTTGGTCAGAGAATTGTGCAGGCGTGCCAGAGGTCACAGGGTCAAACACCTCGGACCCGAACATAATTTTGATCCATCATATAGGGGACATGTGGTAGCCTCTAGGCTGGCCACATGTCACCCATCCAATGGCCCATAAAAATTCGTACAATCCAAATCAATGACCCAAAATATAGCACTTGGAGAAACCTGGTTGGATTGAGAAAACATAATATTCTTAGGAATATTCTTGGGAAGGCTTAGAAGAGTTAGGCTCACCAAGTCATCATCCGCGACAGTAATTTTGATGCTCCCAAGATCATATCGACATTGGACAAACTTGGTTAAATATTTCGGAATAGTGTCGCCTTTCTCCATTTTGATTTTCCTGAGTTTGTCCTTCAGTGCCAATTTTTTATGATCACTGTTGCTCTGAAAATAGATTTTTCAAATCCTTCCACATTGCATATGGAGTCAATTTTCCATGGATACTTGAGACAATGTGGTCTCTTACTCCCTCCAGTAAGATCCTCCTTGCCTTTGCAACCTTCTTTTTCCAAGCATCGAGAAGAGTGACATATGTTGCAGTGGATTTGGGAATATGACCAAGGCCTTCAAAAGTTTCTATGGGGCGAAGCTGCAAACACTGTTGTGTATGTTCAAAATAGATGCCCGCATTTGGATCTAGACTCCAAAACTCCCGAAGAAGTCTTATGTGGAAAGAAACCTGATGTTTCTCATTTTAGAGTTTTTGGTTGTTGTGTTTACTTTCATGTGCCAAAAGAAGCAAGATGGATGCTTCTGGAAAGAAGGGAATGTTTGTGGGCTACAATGAAACTTCTAAGGCATATAGAATCTATGTGCATGGTCAAAGAGAAGTGGAGATATGCCACGATGTCACCTTTTATGAATATGCTACCCTCAAGAAAGTGAGAAATATTCCTAGCTCAAAGGAAGACAAAGAAGATGAAGAAGTAGGGAAGCTGAAAGAGTTGAAGGATGACCTCATGCCTGATGTTGAAGGACCTATGGATCCCATTGATCCACCTCCTTCAAATAAGAGAAGACCCTCATGGCTTAGGGATACTATCGAAGATGCCAAGAGACATATTTCCCCAAGGGGGAAATTTCATGAAAGCGAGAATCCGAAGAGATACCAAGGGTATCTAGTAGCCATGAGTACAATAATACAATCTAAGCTTGGATCATTTTTTGAAGCCGTAAAGCATCAAGTTTGGAAGGATGCTATGCATGAAGAATATGAGTCCATTATGAATAATGATGTCTGGGAAGTGGTCCGGAGGCTGGAGGACAAATCTGTTGTCACCTAGAAATGACTCCATAAGATCAAGCATGGATCTGATGGAAGTGCTGAAAAGTACAAGGCAAGGTTTGTTGCCCGAGGCTTACTCAAAAGGAAGGCATAGATTATGATGATATATTTGCACTTGTGGCCTACAATACCACCATTCGATCTATTATTTCCCTTGTTGCAATGGAGTCTCCATCAGGTGGATTTGAAGACCACTTTTCTGCATGGTTCTATAAATCTAGAGGTGTATGCAGAGCAACCTCTGGGGTTAAAAGTATGAGATAGAGACACCTATGTATGTAGGTTGAAGAAAGCCCTCTATGGGTTGAAGCAAGCCCCAAAGGCTTAGTAAAAGAGAATAGATAGCTACTTGATGAAGTTGGGATTCACTTGAAGTAATGTTGATCCAAACCTTTATTTTAAGGTTGATAGAGAAGGCCTCTCTTTTCGGTTCTATATGTGGACGATCTCTTCCTGAAAGGTGTTCACCCTCCCATTCATCAGTGTAAGAGGGAGCTAGCTTCTGAGTTTGAGATGAAAGACCTAGGACTAATGCACTACTTACTAGGCTTGGAGGTCTGGCAGAGCCAGTCGAGATTTTCCTTTCTCAAGGAAAATATGTCATCAAGCTGCTGGAGAGATTTGGTATGGTCGACTGTAAGTCTGTGTCAACACTGATGGAACTAAAATTTAAGAAGTTGAGTGGAAACGTTGTTGGGCCCATGCTAGAAAATACTACTGAGTATCGATAACTCATGGGGGCCTTGATATTCTTAGTGAACTCCCATTCGGACGTATGATTTGCAGTGAACACTTTGAGTCAACATATGGTTGATCCTCATCACATTCACTGGATTGGTGCCAAGAATATATTGAGATATCAAGTTCGGGGAAAAATCAACCATGGGATGAGATACACTATCGGGAGTTTGAGACTCCATGGATATATTAATGCCGATTGGGCTGGTAGTGTGGTGGATTGCAAGAGCACATCTGGATGTTGATTCACCTTGGGTTCTGCTTCGATATCTTGGATGAGATCGACGGCTTTGTGCACCACTGAGGCTGAATACATTGCAATGAGTATGGAATTTTGTGAATCTATTTGGTTGCGAAAGCTCTTTAGTGAGCTATTTGGGCATGTGCTAGATACCATCGTTATCCTTTGTGATAACCAGAGTGGGATTCGTCTTTCTGAGAATCTTGCGTTCAACGATCGATCCAAGCATATTGATATCAAGTACCACTTTATCTGGGATATGGTACATCGAGGCGTCGTAAGGCTCGATCATATAGGAACTGATGAGCAGGTAGTGGATATTCTCATGAACCCCCTGGGGAAGGTCAAGTTCCTAACCTTCCATGAGAAGCTTGGAATCGTGGAAAGACCCTATTCTGAGGGTCCTGCTTGAGTTGGAATATGAGCTCTGGGAGCTCCAGGAGGGCTTGGGGATAACTTCTTGGAGCTATAAGCACACATGGGGCTAGGATTTCTGAACCTTGTTGTGCTTCTGCCCCACCGTTATGATATTGAGTTGGTTCACCTCTCTCTAATTTGTGCCCCGCACACATCCTACCCATGGAGTTTCAGACTCATGGGAAGTACGTCTCATTTGGAAAATGAGGTGGGAAATCTGGATAGAGACCATAGCAAGATCGATGGACGCATCAAATATTTCCGTACTCTCTATGTCTAGATGTCTAGGGTGGAATGTGTCCAACACCTTGATCTGGGGTCAAGTATGATGAGGTTTTATCCTCTAAACTGAATTGGGGTCAGTAAACTAACTTCAGGTTAGTATGAGACTCTTTTGAGTTCGAGAGAGGTTTTTACCTCTAAAGCTGACTTTGGGTCAAATGTGTGTGATGTCTTTGTGACTCAAATTTTGTTATGAAATAAAGAGCCAGCAAAGCAAGTTATAGCGAGATGACGCACGATGTTTGGTTTGGCACTTCTGGACAGATGGAGTTCTCCCTAGTTGAGAGGGAGTGTTAATTTTGGGAAACTAGGTCCAAACTCCTTGTTGCACTACTCATATGATGTTGGTCATATTTTTTTTGGATTCCTATTTCAGAGAGGTGCAGGATTGATCTAAATATTATCTTGATCGGATAAGTAAAAAATTGATTTTGAATTTATTTTCCACATGTACAAGGTCGGCCAGATTTATCCTACATGCTTAAGAGACGTGTCCCACACCCTCATTAATGAATATAATTGGAGAGACTTGGAGGTAATTTTCTCAACATCTCATCACACATTCTCTCATTCTGATCTATTTGTTTTGATAGCCTTTGGAGGCCTTTTTTTCCCTCACACGTGTGGAGTGAAGTTGTTGTTTTCTATGTTGATCTGTTTAGGGCTTTCTATTTTCTGCGTTGATCTGCTTAGGGATTTTCTACTGCAGCATTGACCATGTTCAACCCTTGGTCGTTTGACCTCAATCTTTTTCAAAAATTTCAATTTTAGGAGGCCGTACATCTGGGCACTTAAATCAAGGAATTTTAAGTTGTTTGACCAAAGCTCTAGTTTGTTGCGTTGAATTTTCTAAAGATGCCTACGTTCACTTTTTTGTGTTGTCCCTGGTTTGAATTGTGTTAACTTATGATGAGATGTCTTTGAGGGCTGTGGGTGTGACACATGAAAGTGCTAACTGACCAAGAAATAATTTTCTGGTTGAAACATTGTGTTGATCGTCGAAACGTCACAATATCTCATATCTTTGTTGGACAAAAGGAATTGTAAATTTGATCTATATTTGGCTTTTCTTCTATTGATCTATTATTGTGTTCTATCAACATTTTAATTTCAATTTTACATGAGTTCTATTTTGTATTGGGCATAAGAAAGATTGAAGTAAAAGTGCATCAAGCACAGAACACCATGGTTATCTAAATTTAGCAACTTTTCAACAAAAAATAATGGATTCTCAACCTCCTTCCTAGTTTGCCAAGGAGTGAGAAAACTCACTCAAGACCTGTAGAATGGTGGAAGCTGAGGCTACATCAAAATGAAATGAAGGAATAGAGGATATCTCATACTTCCTTTTTGTTGATTTTTGATGATGCTTTAAAGCATAATCCAGGTGTGGCAGGAGTGGGAGGGGTTATTCTCAACCTCGATGGAAAATTTGAAATTGAGTGCAGTCGAGGGTTAGGAAATTGCACAAATAATGCGACAGAGGCATATGGATTACTACAAGGAATCCTTCTGGACAAAGAAGAAAACATAAAATATTTGGTGGAGTTGGGAGATTCACAGCTTGTTATCCATCACCTTGTTCGTGGATCGTTATTTAAGGATAGAAAATTGTGAAGAATTATTGATTTAAGTAGGAATAATTAACTAAGGCTTCTCTACTATTAGATTATTTCATGTGTTGAGAATGAAAAATTATTCTATAGACGATCTTGCCAATAATGGTGTAAACTTGGACGCAAGATTGCTAATGAGAAATGGTATTCCTTCCCTCACAACAATTCCTTAACAATTTGTCTACTATGCAATTTAAATTTTGTTTGTATCTAAAGTATTTTGGAGAATAGACACCTCATCTAAAAGTATTTTGGAGAATAGACACCTCCAAAGACCTTTTTTCCTTTAGTATTGTAAGATGAATAATATACTTTGAGAAGAAAGATCATCATAAGTTTACAGGTATAGCTGTCCTCAAAGGGTTTTCATTGTACTCAATTTTTGTACATGTTGTGATACATACACATACTTTGAATTAATGACTTTTAGAGGCTACAAGGTACCCAAAATTTTATTTTTTATTTTACTAACTTGATAATAAGCTTTGATATCAAATTTTTGCACACCCCTACTGAATTTATCTTAACCACACTTGTAAAAACTTGATTTCATCTCTCATACATTTTGTCAAACACTTTACATGTTAACTTTTTTTCAAATACTTTGTATACAACCAATTTAGTAGTATTTTTCTTGTAGGCATTTTGTCAAACATTTTGTATGAAATCAAATAAAAAACATTGCTCTAATTCCAATTGTAACATACTAATTTAAATATGTTACTTTTGATTTACGTCTTTGAGATATTTTATCAAATGGTTTGTATGCAAATTGTAATAAAAAACCTTTAACACATTTCTTCAAATGATTTGCATGAAAATAGGTATAGATTAGTTACAATATTACTATCATACAACAACGTTATATATAAATATTATCTATGTCCACAAAACAACATTTTTGTTGGGGAATTTCATCAAACAATTTATATGCAATAAATAACCCTTATTTCTAATAAATATCCCGAAATTACGCTAAATTAAATCTGAACTCTCCACCAAATAACTAGAATAAACCACAAAGGATTTTGCCAATGGTTGACCCTCCACAAACTCGAGTTCCCTGTTGCTGGTACGAAATGGAATTAGTATTACTCCCTCCTTGGTTGGGCACTCGAATTCCACCAAAGCAAGGGTTGGGGTTCCGACTGAAAAACACTCGTGTGTTGAAAAACACTTGTAGACTTGGATTCATCTCATGCGTGCTATGTGAAAGAAAATTTTTCAAATCATGAATGAACCAAATGAGTGTCTCTTGCTATTTTTGTTAAAGAGTCTCCATAATTCCCATGTTGGCCCAACTCGACTTTTCCCCCACCAACTTCACTCCAATGAGAGCATACTTCCTCATGTGGGTCATAATTCTCCATGGGTGGCCCCCACGCTCCACTAAGGCCACAATATTTCCCTCCAAATCTAATTTTTGGGCTTACTTAACATCAAAAATACATGTGGAACCTCCAAACCCACATTCTATAATTTCAAACATGAATTAAGACAAAATTTGCCAAAATTGATATTTCACTTAGCAATAATGCTAAGTGGGAATATCACATGGTCATGAAATTACCAAGGAATTTATGCCTTGGTCTAAAGATATCAATATTTTTTGTTCATGCATTGATGCAATTTCTTGTAAAAAAGTGTTTAGGCCATCAAAGGTGGATTGACAATATACTTATACTAGAAAACTTCAAGAAAAAGAGGAAGAATGTCCCAAAATTCTGCAAACCTAACATGGGATGGAATTCAAAACCAACAATATCATATCAATCCTAAATATTGGTAAATATGTGAAATTGCTAAGATGGAAATCAAGGTTTAGTGGAGAGTAATGGTAGATATTATTCTTCGGGAAATATATTTCACAATGTCATGGGAGAAGCACTACAAATGTATTCCTTTCTCTCGTTTGCAGAAATGTCCAAAGAGCTTCACCCCCTGGTAAAATAGATTCCCATTAGGGGAATTTTGAGGTCTAAAATGGGCCTCCTAAGGAAATTATAAAATAATATTGGAAATAATAAAAAAGATTTGATTACATCATCAAATTTTAGAGGGAAAAAAGAAAAAACTACTTTTTCAATTCGTATTTTCAACTTATCTCCCAAAGTTTTCAATTTCGAGTGGGAGTACTCATTGGATGAAAAAATTAATTCATCATCTAAGGCATACTCATGTTGCATACTTTCTATGGACCCTGCTACATGAAAAATGAGAAATACATGAAAAACGTGATTACAATTATGTTTTTTTCATGTATTTATTTTTTTTCTTATAGCAGGGTCCATCAAAAGTATGGAACATGGGCACTCCTTGGATGATGAATCAAATTTTGCATCCAATGAGTACTCCTGCTCAAAATTTGAGTAAAAAATTTGGGAGATAAGTTGAAAAAGTAGTTTTATTATTTTATTATTTTTTAATATTTTTAACCTTTTACTTAAAAAATGGTGAATCATCCCCCATGTTTGACATCATCATCTTGAATCCTATTGGTTCTTATAAATTTTATTTTCCTTGTACATTTTTCTTAGGAAGCCCATTTTAGACCTCAAAATTCCCGTAATGTCAGCATTTTTGGAAGATTTCTTCTCATTTGACCATTACTCACTGCCATTCCAATATTTCAAAGCTCCATCATCTCAACTCTAAGTATATTTCTTCCTAGTATGTTTATGCCCATGAATAACTAATAAATGTAGATTGATGGTTAGCTCAGAATTTCAACACAATATTGTTCTTACATATTGTCCCATGGGTCACCCCATATTCCCAATCTAAATACTAAGTTGTGATATGGAAATTCCATAGATGGAACATTAATCAAAAGAAGTGTAGGAGTGGGTTGGGGTCCTTCTCGTGCTTTTAGCATCTAGCGAAACCTTGTTCTCATGTCAAAAATACAAAAATAAAAATATGAGAGGGATATATCATAACGCTCATAGGATTTCACCATTTAGACTTGTATGGGACATTCATCGAGAGAATCGTGGGGGCGAACTCCCAAAATTTTACAATATCATTGGTTCTCAAGGTGGATATTCTTTCAAAGACATGGATCAGAATGCCTCAACCACATTCCCTCCTTCCTTCCAAGTTAAAGAGTCTCCTACGATTACTATACCCCCTGGGGCTTGAATTTGATGACTAATATGAACTTTGAAGCACTTTGCGGCCTTGGTTTGGTTTGTTGTTTCAATGGTTTTTGGCCTTGATTAGCTGATTTCCATGGTTGGATCTTGCACTTTTTCATTCTAGTGATGCAAATAGAAATTTTCAGCTACCTATATGCGAAGGTTTCCTTTATCATTGAATGTTACATTCAGTGTAGCACGGCTCTTACAAGACCCACGAGTACCCGCGGGTCTTGACGGGTTTTAGAGCGAGATAGGTCACTCACGTAGAACTTGTTGTTTCTACTCATACTCATTAAAACCCATATAAAACTGGGCTACCCACATTTAACCCGTGAAGAACCACATATGACCCACATAGGACTTGCAGAAGACCCATGGAAACCCTCAAAATTTAAATTTTTTTATTTTTTATTTGGAGATCATGTGGAGGGAAAGGGAAAATGGAGGAAAATTTTTGTTGAGTCTTATATGAGCCTTATATGGGTCATTCTTGATTTTTATATGAGTCACCGATTCAATAGCCAGAGGAGTCTTATATGAGTACGAGTCGTGCAACATTGGTTCCAATGCTGAAGATAGGGATCCAACTCTAAATTTTGGGACGTGGTTTTGGGGTAACTCAAGTCTATGCATTAAGCTTTCGTTTAGTGTTGCACAACTCATACTCGTATAAGAATCATCTGCATATTGACTTGGCGACCTGTATAAGACTCCAGAATGACCCATATAAGACTCGTAGGGTCGCCACAGGTCTTATGCGATGGGTCTATGCCAGTCATATGCGGTCACGGATTCAATTGTAACACCCTCCTCCCACATCTACCCAAGTAACCAGCCAACCGGGGTAAACATGCGATGAGATGCTACTATGATCTTATTCAACCTCCTAGGTGACCTTAAGGAAGTTGTATCGATAGAAACACATCACACATACCTTCCACATCAGCAACAAAACTCCTAGGATCCATCCCAACCACTCAGGTAACCAACCCTTGGGTGCCACTGAGGTTTTATACCATTAAACCTCTGGAAAATCCCTTGATATGGGAAATGGTGCGTCAGGGAGGCTCTGGATGCTCCCACAGCATGGGCGTGCATGCATCCAGGGAATTTTTCCCTCAAACCTGTGCTAGCTTCTAATGAGAACCGTCATTAGGTACATTTTAAGGGGTTAATTGTCACATTTTTATCCTTATTAGTCTCTCTTTATCACATTTAATTGCATTATGGTCATATGTTGCTTAGTGTAGATGGTGTATTAAGGGTTTCATACTTCGAAGGAATAATGTGGTTTAAATGCAAGAAAATCAAGAGAATATGTCATTTTTGCTGAATATTGCACAATGAAGGCTCTGAGTAAACAAAAATGAGTGATTGTATGGGTTTTACCACCTCCTTAACTCCTAAAGGTAGCCAAGGGATCCTCTAGATTCTCCTCCAACAACTAGAAATCAAAGGCAACCAAACAAGTGGAGCGAAGCTCCACTTCTCTCGAGTTCCAAGGAGACAAATCACCTACCTTTTAGGGAGTTGTTGGTAGCTACCCTTTAGGATAAATATGGCAGAGAAAGAGCTCATTAGGATTTGATTTTTGGAGATCGCTAGAACACTCTTAGCTCTTGTAATAGACATTTGTGACTTTCATATGCTATTTAACAAGATTGGTTATGAAATAAAATGAGTATTCAGTTTCTTCTTCACTTAGTTAGTTTCAGGGAGCTAAGCTTGTGAGTTAGGGCCCAATCCGTTGGCCTCGATCTCTCTTATGTATTTGTGTTTACCTTTCATGCTACTATAGTTAGTTTTCTTACATTCCATATTGTTGTAGTTATTTTGTTTACATTTCATGTTTTTGAAGTTAGTTTTCTTACATTACATGTTGCAGTAGTTAGTCTCTTTGCATTTCCTGATTGTTGTAGTTAATCTCTTTCAGTTCATGTTTCGGTAGCATATAAAACTCCAAAACTGTGTGTTAACGCCTCTCTCTCTCTCAACTCTTCCACTGGAGCTTGAGGAAGGTAGATCTTCACCACAAACCCAAACTTGATTTCATTTTATGATTTACTGGAAAATTTAGATAGGTTGCATTGTTTACCATGAATATGTTGTAGATTCAGAGTTAGTTTTCTGTTTCAAGTGCATAGGTAGGTTTTATTAAATTCAACTCATCTTTTCTACCATTTTCATGATATATTTGTCAACCATGAATTCATGAACATGTAGTTTTCTTCTAGGTTTCAATCGAGCAGTAGAGGAGGACTCTACCAACACCTTTAGCTTTAGTTTCCACCCCTCAACAAGCAACTTCCAAGCAAACTACCTTCAGCCCTGTTTTTGGAAATCTTCACCACAACATCGAGAGCCACCTTGGAGGCGCAAGACAGGCTTTGATAGAAGTTATGGGCTTGGAAAAAGGGTTGGAAACCTTCCATCCACCTATATCCACATTCATTCCACCTCTCCTACCCATTTCCTTGCCATTTCTGGCCTCAAACTACCCTTTTCATGTTTCCTAAAGCATTTCAGGACATCCAGTAGCACTACAGGAAATCCTGTAGCAGATCCTATAGTAGCGTCAGTCAGTCACTTCTTCAGCCCAAAACTTCCCTTTCACCTCATCTAGACCTGGCACAACCTCCAAGACACCTTCAAATCTAAAACCATGAGTCCAAGACCCTCTTAGGTCACCTTACCGCCTAAATATTTTGCTGCAAAACAGAGTTATTTACAAGAATATTTAGCTCATTGATAGGTGCATTATCAAGCATAGCAGTCAAGCATGAGATAGATATATTTCAATCAGACATTTGGTTCAACATGTGTGCCTAGATGATTTTTCCCTTTATGCAAGTTCAATTCGGCAATTTAAATCATGAATACCACTTATTTTAACTTTATTTCTTCCATTAGATTAAGTGTGGATTTCCTTTCTTGTAGTTATCTAGATAAATGATTATGATCTAAATAGTTTCTTTTCTTGCTGATAGAGTAATGGTAATGAGTTATTTTCAGTCTTAGTTTTCATTCAGAAGTGTGACAGACTACATTCTTTCTTTTCTTGCTGATAGAGTAATGGTCATGAGTTATTTTCAGTCTTAATTTTCATTCAGGAGTGTAATAGACTACATTCCCTAGAAGTAACCCTAGTAGTAACACCTCATCGTAGAACTAAGAAGAGGACGACATGACTAGAATACATATTCTTTGTATATAACACTATCACCTCCAAGTTTGTATGAACCCCAGGTTGATAAAGTAAAGTAAAGTAGCCTCTAGGAAGTTGTAGCACTCTTGGTGCAATACTAGGGATCACCACTTTTTGGCGTTGTTTCCAGGGAGGTATCTATGTAGATGATTTGATTCCTTTTTAGCATTATTTTCTGATTTTATTTTGCATTCAGTTCCAAAATATTGAAAAATACAAAAACAATTTTATTTTCGTTCCTCGTAGGAGTAGGGATAACCAAGCATTTTTACCAAAAAACCCAACACCCCCATACAGTCACCCTTCACTCTTCTTTAGTGACTGTGAGGTTGAACACACCATAAGTAAGTCACTTGAAAACTTTGAAGAATCTATTGGAGAAGAAGATGAACTTGCTTCACCTGAGGAGCCTGCTTCACCTATACAAGCCATGGCTGAGACCGGGACCCAAGGAGTCTTTCTCATTAGAGAAATAGATAGGGAAACAAGAATGAAGAACATCAGTCCCTTAACCCTTCCAAATTTCCATGGAATTACTTCTGAGGATCCTGACACATTCATGTTCTAATTTTTTTTTGTCTGCAGAACCTATGACTATGCCTCAGATGACCAAAAGCTAAAACTATTTCCATCCACCCTCAAGGATGCAACCTTGTGATGGTTCATGGGTTTTCCTAGGAACATAATCATTACCTAGGCACAGATGCAAGATTCCTTTTAAAAAAAATACAAAGACCACTGTAGATCCAAATATATCAAAGAGTAAATATTTATGATGACTCTTGGACCTGACGAATCCGTAGAAGATAATGAAGAAAAATTCTAGCTGAACTATAAGAGAGCTTACTGCACCCTTGATCCCGGATCACTTAAACTGGTAATTCTTCGAGGGATCATGGAAGAGGTGATATAAACCCTTAATATGCTATCAGGAGGAGATATCTACCATATGCCTTATGTGGACATCAAAATTGTCTTTAGAAATCACTCTAGGATGACATCTAGGAAGAAAGGTAGAGCTAGCCAAAGCATGACCAACACCCCTTCCTCTACCACCTCAATCAAGCATGAGATTGGAAATATGTTGGAAGACTTAAAAATTGAGATGTTACACACCTTTGCTTTGCAAATGGATACAATGTATATCAAGAGGAAGCAAGAGGAAGCATAAAGGGTCTTGGCTATCTTCTGCCCTAGATGTAGTAGAAAACACCCTTCACATGAATTTCCGCTAAATTTCATAGAGGTTTTCTTAGTCTGTGAAGAGAATCATGCCATGGATAAGTGTATCTCCTTACTTGGTCTCAAAGCTATATATCAAGGTGGGGAAGGAGGACCCGAGCAACTCTTTTTCATAAATCAGAGGATGCCTCAAGGGCCTTGGTCATATCAGCAAGGTATGTAAAGTGCACCTTACTCCTATTATCATACAAATCAGAATGCACCTATGTAGTCTTGGTACACATCCACTCCTCCATCATGGCCTACACCTCCTACTTGGCCTTACAACCCTCCATATCACCCTCAGCCTGTGAACCAACCATTCTAGTAATATGTTCCTCAACCACCTCAGTGGAGTAGTCCATCACAAGGGTGGAGGCCCCAACACAATCAACCACCTTCTTTACTACCTCCACCCCAACCTCAACCTCATCTCACCCATTATGCTCCACCTAAGTTGCCTCAGATGCCTTCCCAGCCCAATCCAATCCCGAACAACAAGCATGCACAACAGGTTTACAGTGGGGAAACATCATATCCATCTTATGTTGTGGAGATGCATGAGATCAATCTTAGGTTAGGAAGAGTCATCCCGAACAATCATCCTCCATATCCACCTGAAGAGGTTGAGGAGGAAAATAAATAAAGAAACAATCAGATCCAACAACCTCCTTTTCCTAAGCGCTTGATCCACCCTAGTAAGCACACCCAGAAGAGACTGAACTTCTATGAGAACTGAAAAATTTGTGTGTGAAAATACCAGTTCTCCAGGCCATTAAGGATGTTCCTATTTACAATAGGCTCATCAAAGAAAAGTGCTTTAAGAAACCTGGGAGAAAGAATAAAGACACCCCCACCATCAATGTAGTGGGACAAATGTTTGACTTAATGTTGGGAAGGGTGATCTTCCCCAAGTAACTGGACCCTAGAAGTCTAGCAGTAGATGTACACATCGATGGTGTCATAGCCCCCAATATTTTTATTGATCTCAGGGCTGCCATCATTGTGATCATCAAGGAAACTATGCTTAAACTCAACCTCCAAGGAGCTTTGAGAAATACCACCACTGTTCTGCAACTTGCAGACAAGTCCAAAGTAGCTTCAGAAGGAATTATTGAGGATTTTATGGCCTCAATCAACTCTTGGGAGTATCCTACAGATTTCTTGGTCCTCCAGCCAAAAACCAAGTTTAATGGATATCCTCTCATTTTAGGAAGACCTTGGTTAGCCACTGTCGATGCTTATATCCACTGTTGGGACGGGAACATGAATATAAAGAATGGGCCGCCCTTTTCTAAGAAAATCTTTTTATATCCTTCTACCCAGCCTTCCATTGATCATTACCTACCTTTGTGGTTGGAGGATGAAGAAGAAGAAGATGAAGTATGTAGTACCACACCCTACCCCATTTGTACCATAGATATTGTTCTTAGAGGGGGACAACCCAATGAGGATGCTATCATTGACCACATCATTCAAAAACAACCCCCAATGACATTCCACTCGATGACCTAGTCAAAGAATCTGAAAGCCACCCTTTGATGGAGCTGCACTCAATTGATTCAACCTTTAAAGCCGCCAAGGTTGTGGAATTTGGCCCATCAAAATCTCTGAAGATTAATTGATCCCTCTTAGCCAAAGAAGAAGAGAAGCTATGCCAACTCTTGAAGGAAAACCTTGATGCATTTTCTTAGGACTAAAAAGAAATGAAAGGTATGCATCCCTCAGTGTGCATACATCATATTTATATTAAAGAAGGATGCAAGAATGTGCGTCAACTGCAAAGGAGGATGAACCAAACTCTAAAGAACGTAGTGAAGGATGAACTGCAAAATTTTTTGGATGTAGGTTTCATCTATCCCATATCAGACAATGAGTGGGCATCTCCTCTTTTTCTAGTCCCAAAGAAGAATGGAAAATGGAAAATTTGTGTTGACTACCAGGAACTAAAAAAATCAACCAAGAAGGACTATTTCTCCTTGCCCTTCATAGATAAAGTCCTGGATGGCCATGTAGGGAATAATTTTTTTTCTTTCCTAGATGTTTTCAATGGGTATAACCAAATCCAAATTAGCCATGAGGACTAGGACAAGACTAATTTCACATGTCCCTGGGGCACTTTTACTTACATAGTCCTTCCCTTTAGGTTGTGCAATGCCCCTGCTATTTTCCATAGAACAGTCATGAGCATTTTTTCCGGGCTAGTCCATGAATCTGTCGAAATCCACATGGAAGATTTCACACCTTATGGGTGCAATTTCTAGGAATCTCTCTCCAATTTGGGAAAAGTGCACAGAAAGTGCATTGGAATGCATCTCTCCCTGAGTCCGGAAAAGTGTGAATTCTTAAAAAGAGAATGGATATTCCTAGGTCACTCAATATCACAAGTAGGAATACAGGTAGACCCAAACAAAATCACCATGATAAAAAGGTTGCATGTTCCTAGGAAGTAAAGAGATGTCAAAATTTTCCTAGGTTTGGCTGGCTAATATGAGGAGGTTAATTAAGGAATTTAGCAAAGTGGCTTCACCATTATTTGGATTGGAACGATTGACCCACCATCTAGACAAAAGAGGTATATCATAGTTTTCACTGACTACTTGACCAAGTGGGTTGAAACAAGGGTTGTGAAGGTAGTAATAGAAGAGAAGGTAGCTGAGTTTCTAAGAGAGAATGTGTTCTACAAGTTTGGATACCCCAAAGAGGTATTCATTGATCAGGGGGCTCAATTTACATCTCATCTCATTGAAAACCTCCTGAGGTGGCACAATGTAAAGCACAAGACTTCCACTGCCTATCATCTTCTAGAAAATGGCCAGGTAGAAGTGACAAATAGAGCCTTGGAGAAAATCCTCACCAAGGTTGTGAGAAGAAGCATAAAATATTGGGCAGATAGATTGGTGGAAGCCACTTGGGCTTACAATACCACTTGGAACACAACCACAGGGTTTACTCCCTATGATTTAGTTTATGGGAAGAAAGATTTCCTTTCTATTGATTTTGAGTACAACACCCTGAGAATGGAAGCTCAGTTACAAATAGACATAAAAAAGGAACAACAAGAAAGGTTGTTGCAGCTAAATGGTTTGGATGAGTTCAAAATGTAGACCCTAATTCACATAGAGTTAATTCACTTGCAAAGGAAAATTTTGCATGACAATCACATCAAAGAAAAGACATTTCAAGAAGAAGATTGGGCGCTGCTCTATGACTCCAGATTCAAGGAATTCAAAGGCAAACTAATGACAAGGTGGATAAGGCCTTATCAAGTGGAAAAATTCCATGAAGAACCATAGATGATGAGGGGATCCCTCTTCTTGTCAATGGTTACAAGATAAAAATGTTCAAAAATCCCCTGTCTAAGGCTAAGTTTATCAATTCAATAAACATGGAGGTGAATGTCATGGAAAGCTTAATAGTTTCCAGCGCCTCACCTTCATAGAGAAAAAAGAAAAAAATAAATAAAGAGGCATGGCTGAAAACATCTCCGTGGAATCCAAGGCCCACTCCTTGGTTGAAAACCTCCATGAGGCAATCCTGGATAAAAAATAAGGAAAAAGATATAAACAAAGAAATAAAAGATCCTTGGGTGAAAACCTCTTCGAGGTGCCCAAGGTAGTCTTGTGGGTTGAAAACCTATGTGGAGGCAACCCACCTATATTTTTAAAAAATAAACGAAGATAAAAATAAAAAATAAAAAATAAAAATGGATGAAACAACACATATGCACTCACCTATTTATGTTTTTCAAGTTTTTGATCACGGACACGGATAGCTAGGACAAAGAGGAGCAACATCCTTTCTCTCATCTCTCTCTCCTCTACCTATCCACTCCATGATCAACCCCGGTATGCATCCATCCATCCATTTCTCTCTCTAGGTGAACAAAAAACCCATGTTTTCTTGCTCTCTGCAGTGATACAGGATGTCCTAGGCTACTACAGGATCTCCTGTAGTGCTACAGGAAACCATGTACTGCTACAGGAGAGTCATCCGAGAGAGAAAAAGCTCACTCAAGTACACATAACCCTCAAGGAATACAGGAAAATAATTATTTTTTCATAGCTACCACTCCTAACCAACACTCCAATCCATGCATAAGTATTCACTCACTAAACCCTCTCTTTCGCCACCGTAAGCTAGTTTAGCTAAAATCCTTACACAGGGCCTCTCCCCTTTGTTAGCCCCCTATAAATTTTTGACAAGCAAATTAGGGGGCTAAATTTTTTCTGAGCCTTCAATGAATGCATCTCCCTCGAAGACACATCATCCTTGAAGTCTCCTGTGCCTTTTTCCTTTGATAAATCACCTCTGCTGATCCCCATTATAAGGCCTCTCTGATTTTCAAAAGTTGTGCTCCAAGGGAACTATTTTTACCCCTGTACCCCTACAAGACATCCCATTTCACTCTGTTCCCCCTTTTTCTAATATTCCTTTCCACCCTCTTTTTTCCCCCCTTCTAAAATTCCTTCATTAATCCTCTAATCCTCAAACCCTTAAAATACTTTTTATTTGGCTTAAACAATCCTCTTCTCCCTATCGTTTCCCTTTTCCACCCTCAAATTGCTTTAAAATGGCCCAAAAAGCCATATTCTCCATGCATATGGGTCTTATCCCCTTTCAGCTAGCCCCAGAACCATTTAACCTCACGTGACTCGAGCACTAGAACCACCCACTAGCCCATAAGAGCGCTTATTAGATATGTATCGGGCGAAATTTGAACCGTCAATATGTATTGATTGAACGGTTATCGCGTGCTCTGCAGCGCCCGTGGTCTACCCCGTTCATCCCCCCAACCGCGCCATCACCATTTATTTAACCGCAGATCAACGGTTCGCAGTACATCCATCCCAGTGGTCCCCACCGCGTTCACTGTACCAAAACAACCCGGTTTTCATCGCACCGCTATTGGAGGTCGGGCGGAATTTTCCCTTTTCCCAGTGATTCCATACATCAATCGACACATGGCTACAACACTGTTCCAAAACCGCTAACTCATCGCACATTATCATTCGTCCGCGGATGCGTAGCGATATCGCTGTGAGCCGTTAGATCTGGGGTAGCCCATCCACCTGTTTTCGCTCCCCGAGCTGCGCGGAGGTTAGCACGGGGAAACCGTACCCCTGGCCCACTGTCCATCGCCCTCCGACACGTCCTCAGCTGTCGATCTCCTCCCGAGATCGGACGGTCCAGATTTGATTGCCCCCGCCAGTTGACCCCGTACCGCCACGTCACCCTTTCCACGACATTTTGTCGTATTCGCTCGCCCCCATTATATCTGTTTGTTCCAAGGTCAAATTTCATTGTTTTTACGTTTAAATGTCTGCCTCGACGTTTTCCCATGCATTCACCACTATGCAATGTTTTCCTCCATAGTTGCCTCTGTAGTCACCATCCTCGTCCACGCCACACTCCCACTGTCACATTCATCCATACCACCCTCTTCATAAAGGTTTTTCCTAACCATTTTCGTGTTTTTTAGGGTTTCGAGTGGCCATAAACCTCCATAATTCGCAGTCCCTATCACAGAGACAAAAATATAGGAAAGGACCATTCTCAGAAGCTGGAATTATGGAGAAAGGCCGGGGAAAATATGCCGAGAGGACTTGCATTAAAAGAACAAGGTTTAAACTCTACAGAACCTGTCTAGGGCATTTAAAGTACAGTTTTCACAATCACAGAAAATTATGGGAGCGGCAAAGAGTATCAGTGGGAGATTAGCACATTAAAGGCTTGTAATTGCAGATTTTGAGCCTTAAGCCCATTATTCGAAAGCAAAGGTACCAAAATCAAAGACCCCGTGGATTAATCAGACGGTCCAATGCACAGAAAACCATATTGGCAGGGTTTTAATATCAGCAGAATGTTCTTCCATAAAAGGACAGGGTGCCCATACATTTCTCATCCTATGCCATGTTCTAGGGAGGTTTTCCAGCCCTGACAATGGTCCTATGCTACCAGTGCATCAGTTATGCAGTATGGCAGACCCCACAGTTGTTCATACACCTTGGTTTATTCACCAGAATTCCGCAAAGGGCCATGGCAAGTACATCAAAGACATACCTTGAGTAAATTGCAGCCTGACGAAGATCATTTTTCCATCTGAAAAGTGCAGAAGATAAATGCCTAGAATTAAAACCGAATGAACCCTCAACCCTCCTATTGTTTCAGAGTTTAATGCTGCATTTAAGTTTTCATCTACTCCTGCTATTTTGTTCTCCTATAATAATTCTCGAGATCAAATTGTAAAAGGTTGTTGTTGAGCCATTGTTGTCCAGTTGCTGCGGTTGCAGTTAGAAGGATTCATTCCAACTGTTAGAACAGTTTGGGAGGGATTAGCAGAGTAGCTTGTATGTATTAGGCTAGGAGGAGAAGTTTGGATTGTAACAACCATTGAGCTCCGATGTATATGACTAGTTTTGCATCATTAATCAATCGCGTTTGACAGGATCCTAGTCTATTACTATTGGTGATGTTTTTTCTAACTCTGTTTATTACATTTTCATAATGTTCATTTTTCTACTGGCTTGCATCAGAATATTGGCATAGGATTTACTCTTGTTAGGTACCCTATGTTTCTGCTCTCCTTGCCATTGATGTTTTTCTTCTAAAATTTGTTATCTAAGAATCGATTTCAGTTAATTTAACCAGTGTATTAGTTCCTTATGCTGCTAGCTGATGTATGAATTAAATGAAATCTGTCTTTAGTTGTTCTTGTTGGGTTTAAGCTGGAAGATTTGGGAACATTGGGGATTAGGGTTAGCCCTGTCCACTAGGATTCTTGTGCAACCAGCAGGCCTTTACAAGATCTCTTGTTAAACTTATCTCTGTTTTTCCCTTGGAGCATGCTAAAGCTGACCCGGAGTTAAATGACCTCTGGTCCGATCTATAAGTTTCCCCTTTGTCCCTCT
This sequence comes from Pinus albicaulis, assembly GCA_034641835.2. Classification (NCBI taxonomy): domain Eukaryota; kingdom Viridiplantae; phylum Streptophyta; class Pinopsida; order Pinales; family Pinaceae; genus Pinus; species Pinus albicaulis. The sequence continues at coordinate 636,016,197 of CM076579.1, forward strand.
TTGAGAGTTGCCTTTGAGTATGTCCAAGCAGGTCTGGAGTTAAATGACCTCTGACCTGATCTATAGACAAAAATTAGATTGCTTTCCTTCTCTCACTTTCTTTCCTTGATGTTCCATCCCACCATCTAATCTAAAAGATCCTTTAGTATTAGATGACATGCCCTCTGAAAGCTTTGACTAGTTGTTTCATGTAATCACCTTTCATGACTCCATAGCCCAATGGATGGCACTTTCTTGACCTGTCCTCTTTGCTGAAACATCCTACTGTTTTGTTTCTTTCCTTTCATTACTTTCTCAGTCTATGATATCATGACCAACTCAGCAACCAACCAACCAAATCATTTTAAAACCCCCCTTTGTGATTCATACCTAGCCTAACATCTCATTTTGAGCTTCAAAGATATACCATTCTTTGCTCTATATTGGAGAGATCCCTCTCCGGGTCTAGGAGGGCTAGATCCTAGGGCCCCAAAGTGGTTCTGATGTTGTCTCATCTTTTGGTCCTGCCAATCTGGCCAAAACATGGGAACCCCAACATAATGGCGACTCCACTGGGGACTGAGTATTTCTCACCTCACCACATCATAAGAGCCTCAGAAACCTAGAAAAATCTGGTTATATTGGCATTAAATTTCTGATGGTGGACAACATCTTGGTTCGAACATTCATATACATCCACCTGGCGACTCCACACTCCCTATGATCCAAAGACCTAATGAATCCACTGGTAGAAGACTCTGAACTGGTCGAGAAGATACAGTGACCTCTTTCTGATTTACAAATATGCTTCCACGCATACAGAAAAGATATGCCCCAATGAGCAGGGAGCATATCCCTGGATTCCCACAAAAAATGCCTGAAGTGGACTGGTTAAAAAACCTGCCTATCTTTCAGGGTGAAAACTCTGAGGACCCCTTGCTACATCTCATCAAGTTTCATATACATGTGTGGAGACTTAAAGTTGAATGGCATGAAGACTGCCTAATGAAAATGTTCATGGCAACATTAGAAGGAAAAGCTAGGGTCTGGTATGAATGGTTAGAACCTCGGAGTTTCTTTTCTTTAAGGGACATGCACCAATTATTTTACAAGAATTATAAAGGAAACTCTCCATCCTTATCATGGGATTGTTGCGATCAATCTCAGAATATCATACAGTATCTGTTAGGTATTGATGAGGATTTGGTTAATATGCATCCTGAAGATCTATTAACAGCCATTCAAAATTTTCATATGCATCCTAGCTATCACAAGAACATAGATGAATCAGCTGAGGGAGAAAATAGTCAAGAGACTGGGGGCATTCTTCAAGATATTCCTGAAATCTCAGATGTTGATTTACCATCCCTTATAGTTGAGGCTCAAGATGACATCCTGCTTCAAATCCAGTCTTCAGAGGAAACAGAGAGTTGTCGGATTTCTGCACAAAGGAACACGATACCATCTTCCCCTTTGACAGAAGAAGAAATAGATCAGATCATCAATAGATAGCCAGCCTTTGAATTGTTTTACATATCAGACATCCTTGTCCATTCATCTCATGAGATTTGTTGTACAAAGTTGGAAAGCTCACATGTAAATCAGAGTGAAGAAAAATCTGCTGACAATCCAGTATGCCTGATTGGTAGCATTACTTACATTCATGATTTTCCTATTTTTGATCTATCTGATGATGATGTTTCCCAAACATAAGATGATCTTGCAGGGTCATCATTAGTAGATTTATGGGAGGAAAATCAGTCCCATTCACTTCCAGAGAGTAATGAGCCAATGCATGCTATTTATGATACTGATGAAGAAAGCTTTAAGAATGTAGAAGAGGGTGAAGGATCTCTGGATCTTTGCTTCACTCAATTACAACTCATCAGTAATGGTTTTCACACGATTGGAGGTCAGCAGCCCTTCATCTCAGATGATGAATGTTACACCATTTTTTGGTCATCTAACCTACTATCATTAGATGGACCCAAGTACACCATGTAAGACCAATTTTACCCTAAGTAAAATTGCTTTCACTATGTAAAATAACTTAATAAATCACATTTATTAGGTTGTTTATGGTCTAAACAGGAAACCCCAAAAGGAAATATTAAACAAACCTATATTTGTTTGATTTTCCTCAAGGAATAATTAATTAAAAAATAATTTAATTATTATTCCTGGTCATGTTTAACCCAAAACAAAGAAATTAATTAGATAAATCTTTATTTATCTTATTATTTTCTAGGAATAATTATTTAAATCTTATTTAAATAATATTCCTTGTTAAATATGACTAAATCACCCATAAATAATTAAACAAATCATTATTTATTTGATTATCTTTCAACCACTTCCTTAAAATGATAAATAAATCATTTATTTATTTATTATTCACAAATAAAGGGATTTGACCCAAGTCAAATACTTTTCCCCTCCAACAAATATAATAAAATATTCCATAAAAGGTGGATCTAGATTTGGTTAATGTTATTTTAATCATGCACCAAGATCTAGAATGACCCAATATTTTGTTATAAATAGGAGGGTTTTTCCTACCATTCTTCACCTTTTGTTTCCTATTAGATCACTCTGGATCTAAACTCTTGGTCTCACTTTGAGCCATTATCATTGTCATATTTTCCATTATTTGTTGTGTGAGCTCCCTTTGAGTTCTATCTTTGTCTGGGTTTTCTACACCAACAGGAGAGAGAAATGCTAGATCCGAAGTGCTGAGGACTTCCAAGAACCCATCCCATTGAGGAGAATTGGAAACATCTTCTTGTTTTCCTCCCAGGTGCCCTTAATACAAAAAATTCTTTTAAAAATTGTTCTTGTCTTGTCTATTGGATATATGGAGCAAAACCTTCTTTTTACTGCTTAATGTCTTTCTATGCATAGATCTGGTTTTTGCAGCTCTTGTCTTGATCAACTAACTGCAGATCTGAATATATTGGCAGCCATATTTGATGTTAGGGCTATTAGTTATGCGTAGCTAAAGTGGTCTTTTTTCGTACACTTCGACAAAAGATTCATACTAACAATGAAGAGGAAAAAAAAAAGATATTCTTGAGTAGAATGTAAATGAACATCCTTCTCTTGAAAAAGAGGGGGTGATGGAACAAGCCCCTACTCAAGAATACATGGATCTCTTCACAGAGCTCAGCACACCAGAGCAGAATATATCAGAGCTCCAAGAGGACAACACTGCCATATATGATGATTCCTCCAATTCAGAAAATGAAGAATATGAGGGAGATTCTCTTTCTCAAGAGAGTCTTATTCTTGATCCAGTGGAAGAAGAAAAAACCCTAGTTGAAGCCTGCCTGCAAAATATTCGTAACCAGGTATTATTTCGTGATCCTTATGCACATTTTCTGCAAACATTTGAAGAAGGATCAAGGGTATTTTTGAGCAGCATGTTGCAAACAGAAAGAAAATTTTTCAAAGCTACTGTTATTGAACAAAAAGAGTGGGAGCTGCCCTGCCTATACAACATGTTCAAGGATTTGAGCAAGAAAGACCAGTCATGGGATCATTTGATGGATTGGTTGCATTGGAAGACACCATTTGTAAGCTAGACTTGTAAATATTCTAGTTAGAGTAGGGTAGGTAGGAAAAGATCAAATAAGATCAGTCTATGAGCATGTAGTTAGTTGTTTTAATTTCTACAAGGTCCAGCAAGTCAGACAATCTAATCCTGGCTTGGCTGTTTTCAATTTCTTTCTTAGAATGTAGAGAAGAAATCTGCTAGACAGTCTAATCCTGGCAGATAGTAGTGTAGGTAGAGAAACATATGAGACCAACAGTCTAATCTGGTCTCATGGAGTAATAAGGGTAGAAATAGAATAGGTTTATTTTCTGTTTATAAAATAAATGATGTAAAGGGTCTGCTAGTCCAAATGCACCCTAAAAGAAAATGCTAGGATTGTAGTCTGGGTAGGTAGATTGTTTGGGAATGTTTCTGCTGATATAATGTCTTCAGGATTTGTGGCAGCTGATCTAAAGAAAGAAAGCGATGTACCAAGCAGCAGGAATCTGGCCTACACCAAAGATTTATCCTCTGAATTCTTGACTCCTTCAAGAAGAAGCCATCCCCATGTGGAGCCACTGTTAGCCCCCTGTAAATTTTTGACAGGAAAAGTAGGGGGCTAAAAAGTTTTTGAGTCTTCAAGGAATGCATTTCCTCTGAAAACACATCATCCTTGAAGTCTCCTGTGCCTTTTCCCTGTGATGAAGTCCCCTCTGCTGATTTCCATTATAGAACATCTATGATTACAGAGCTGTGCTCCAAAGGACCTATTTTTACCCCTTGTACCCTTGCAAAAATATCCCATTTCACTCTGTTGCCCTTTTTTTTAAAGCTTCCTTTCCACCCTTTTTCCCCCCTTCTGAAATTCATTCATTAATATTCTAATCCTCCCAAAACCATGTTTAAACCCTTCAAATACTTTTTATTTGGCTTAAACAGTCCTCTTCTCCCTATCGTTTCCCTTTTCCACCCTCAAATTGCATTAAAATGGCCCAAAAAGCCATATTCTCCATGCATATGGGTCCTAGCCCCTTTCAGCTAGCCCCAAAACCATTTTCCCTCATGTGACCCAGGCACTAGACCCACCTACCAGCCCATAAGAGCACTTATCAGATATGTATCGAGCGAAAGTTGAACTGTCGATCTGTATTGATCGAACGATTATCACGTGCTCTGCAGCGCCCGTGGTCTACCCCATTCATCGCCCCAACTACGCCATCGCCATTTATTTAACTGCAGATCAACGGTCCGCAGTACATCCGTCCTAGTGGTACCCGCCGCGTTCACTATACCAAAACAACCCGGTTTTCATCGCACCGCTATTGGAGGTTGGGCGGTATTTTCCCTTTTCCCAACGATTCCATACAACAATCGACACATGGCTCCGACACTGTTCCAAAACCGCTACCTCATCACACGTTATCATTCGTCCGTGGATGTGTAGCGATATCGATGTGAGCCGTTAGATCTGGGGCAGCCCATCCAACGGTTGTCTCTCCCCGAAGCTGTGCAGAGGTTAGCACGGGGAAACCATACCCCTGGCCCACTGTCCATCGCCCTCCGACGCGTCCTCAGCCGTCGATCTCCTCCCGAGATCGGACGGTCTAGATTTTATTGCCCCTTCCAGTTGACCCCATACTGCCACATCACCCTTTCCACGACATTTTTTCGTATTCACCCACCCCCGTTATATCTGTTCATTCCAAGGTCAAAGTTCATTGTTTTTACATTTAAACGTCTGCCTCGATGTTTTCCCATGAATTCTCCACTGTGCGATGTTTTCCTCCATAGTTGCCTCCGCAGTCACCATCCTCGTCCACGCCACGCTCCCACTGTCACATTCATCCATACCACCCTCTCCATAAAGGTTATTCGTAACCATTTTCGTGTTTTGCAGGGTTTCGAGCGGCCATAAACCTTCATAATTCGCAGTCCCTGTCACAGTGACAGAAATACAGGAAAGGACCATTCTCAGAAGATGGAATTATGGAGAAAGGCCGGGGAAAATATGCCAACAAGACTTGCATTAAAATAACATGGTTTAAACTCTGCAGAACCTGTCCAGGGCATTTAAAGCACAGTTTTCACAATCAGAGGAAATTGTGGGAGCAACAAAGAGTATCAGTGGGAGATTAGCGCATTAAAGGCTTGTAATTGTAGATTTTGAGCCTTAAGCCCATTATTCGAAAGCAAAGGTACCAAAATAAAAGACCCCGTGGATTGCTCAGATGGTCCAATGCACAAAAAACCATATTGGCAGGGTTTTAATATCAGCAGAACGTTCTTCCATAAAAGGACAAGGTGCCCATACATTTCTCATCCTATGCCGTGTTCTAGGGAGGTTTTCCAGCCCTGACAATGGTCCTATGCTACCAGTGCATCAGTTATACAGTATGGAAGACCCCACAGTTGTTCATACACCTAAGTTTATTCACCATAATTCCGCAAAGGGCCATGGCAAGTACATCAAAGACATACCCTGAGTAAATTGCAGCGTGACGAAGATCATTTTTCCATCTGAAAAGCGCAGAAGATAAATGCTCAGAATTAAAACCGAATGGAGCCTCGGCTCTCCTACTGTTTCAGAGTTTTAATGCTACATTTAGGTTTTCAACTACCATGGTTATTCTTTCTCATATAAGAATCCTCAAGAACATATTGTAAAGGTTGTTGTTCGGCCGTTGCCGTTGTAGTTAGAGGGATTCAGTTTTTATTGTTAGAAGAGTTCTGGGAGAAAGTAGCAGAGTAGTTTGTATTGTAGTAGGCTGGGAGGATAAGTTGGGACTGTAACAACCATTGAGCTCAGTGTATGTGACTGGTTTTGCATCAATTAATAAAAGCACATTTCACAGGATCCTGGTCTATTACTATTGGTGATGTTTTTTCTAACTCTATTTATTACATTTTCATGCTGTTCATTTTCTACTGGCTTGCATCAGAAATATAACATAGGATTTACCCTTGTTAGGTACCCTATGTTGCTGCTCTCCTTGCCTTTGATGTTTTCTACTAATTGTGAATCTAAGAGTGAATTCAGTTAATTTAACTAGTGTAGTGGTTCCATATGCTGCTAGCTGATGTATGAATTATGAGTTTGCTACTTGGATGTTTCCTGCTGGTTTCAAAGCATTGAAGGTTAAAATTCCTTCTCTAATCTACAGACCCTGGCAATGTTAACTTATCTCTGTTTTCCCTTGGAGCATGCTAAAGCTGACCTGGAGTTAAATGACCTCTGGTCCGATCTATAGGCTGCCCCTTTGTCCCTTCTTTGAAAGCTTCCTTAGAGTATGTCCAAGCAGGTCTGGAGTTAAATGACCTCTAGCCTGATCTATAGACAGAAATTGGGTTGTTTTCCTTCTTTCACCTTCTTTCCTTAATGTTCCATTCCACCATCTATCTGAAAGATCCTTTAGCATAGATGACTTGCCCTTTGAAAGCCTTGGCTAGTTATTGCAAGTAATTCTCCTTTCATGACTCCGTAGCCCAATGGATGGCACTTTCTTGACCTATCCTCTTAGCTAAAACATCCTGTTGTTTTGTTCCTTTCTTTCCATTACTTTCTCAGTCTATGATCTCATGACCAACCCAGCAACCAATCAACCAAATCATTTAAAACCCCCCTTTGCACTTCATACCTAGTCTAACATCTCATTTTGAGCTTCAAAGATATATCATTCTTTGTTCTATTGGAGAGATCCCTCTCCAGGTCCAGGAGGGCTAGATCCTAGGGCCCCAAAGCGGTTCTAATGTTGTATCATATTTTGGTCTTGCTAATTTGGCCAAAACATGGGAACCCCAACATAATGGCGACTCCGCTGGGGACTGAGTATTTCTGACCTCACCACATCATAAGAGCCTTAGAAACCTAGAAAAATCTGGTTAGATTGGCATTAAATTCCTGATGGTGGACAACATCTTGGTTCGAACATTCATATACATCCACCTGTCGACTCCACACTCCCTATGATCCAAAGACCTAATGACTCCACTGGTAGAAGACTCTGACCTGGTTGAGAAGATACAGTGACCTCTTTCTGATTTACAAATATGCTTCCACGCATACAGAGAAGATATGCCCCAATGAGCAGGGAGCATATCCCTGGATTCCCACACAAAATTCCTGAAGTGGATTGGTTAAAAAACTTGCCTATCTTTCAGGGTGAAAACACTGAGGACCCCTTGCTACATCTCATGAAGTTTCATATACATGTGTGGAGACTTAAAGTTGAATGGCATGAAGACTGCCTAATGAAAATGTTCATGGCAACATTAGAAGGAAAAGCTAGGGTTTGGTATGAATGGTTAGAACCTCGGAGTTTGTTTTTCTTGAAGAAGAGGAGGAAATAGATCAAACCCCTACTCAAGAATACATGGATCTTTTCACAGAGCTCAACACCTCAGAGCAGAATACATCAGAGCTCCAAGAGGACAACACTGCCATATATGATGAGTCCTCCAATTTAGAAAATGAAGAATATGAGGGAGATTCCCTTTCTCAAGAGAGTCTTATTATTGATCCAGCGGAAGAAGAGGAAATCCTGGTTGAAGCCTGCCTGCCAGATATTCATAACCATGTATCGTTTCATGATCCTTATGTACATTTCCTGTACACATTTGCAGAAGGATCAAAGGTATTTTTGAGCAGCATGTTGCTAACAGAAAGAAAATTTTTCAAAGCTGCTATTATTGGACAAAAAGAGTGGGAGCTACCCTGCCTATCCAGCCTGCTCAAGGCATTGAGCAAGAAAGACCAGTCATGGGATCATTTGATGGACTAGTTGCATTGGAAGACAATGTTTGTAAGCTAGAATTGTAAATATTCTAGTTAGAGTAGGGTAGATAGGAAAATCTCAAACAAGCTCAGTCTGTGAGCATGTAGTTAGTTGTTTTAATTTCTGCAAGGTCCAGCAAGTTAGACAGTCTAATCCTGGCTTGGCTGTTTTCAATTTCTTTCTTAGAATGTAGAGAAGAAATCTGCTAGACAGTCTAATCCTGGCAGATAGTAGTGTAGGTAGAGAAACATATGAGACCAACAGTCTAATCTGGTCTCATGGATTAATAAGGGTAGAAATGGAATAGGTTTATTTTCTGTTTATAAAATAAATGATGTAAAGGGTCTGCTAGTCCAAATGCACCATAAAAGAAAATGCTAGGATTGTAGTCTGGGTAGGTATATTGTTTGGGAATGTTTCTGCTAATATAATGTCTTCAGGATTTGTGGCAGCTGATCTAAAGAGAGAAAGGGATGTGCCAAGCAGCAGGCATCTGGCCTACACCAAATATTTATCCTCTGAATTCTTGACTCCTTCAAGAAGAAGCCATCCCCATGTCTAGCCACTGTTAGCCCCCTGTAAATTTTTGACAGGCCAAGTAGGGGGGGAAATTTTTTCTGAGCCTTCAATGAATGCATCTCCCTCGGAGACACATCATCCTTGAAGTATCATGTGCCTTTGTCCTTTGATAAATCCCCTTTGCAGATCCCCATTGTAAGGCCTCTCTGATTTTCAAAATTTGTGCTCCAAGGGACCTATTTTTACGCCTGTACCCCTGCAAGACATCCCATTTCACTCTGTTGCCCCTTTTTCTAAGATTCCTTTCCACCCTCTTTTTTCCCCCCTTCCAAAATTCCTTCATTAATCCTCTAATCCTCAAACCCTTAAAATACTTTTTATTTGGCTTAAACAGTCCTCTTCTCCCTATCGTTTCCCTTTTCAACCCTCAAATTGCTTTAAAATGGCCCAAAAAGCCATATTATCTATGCATATGGGTCTTAGCCCCTTTTAGCTAGCCCCAGAACCGTTTTCCCTCACGTGACCCGGGCACTAGAACCACCCGCCAGCCCATAAGAGCGCTTATCAAATATGTATCGGGCGAAAGTTTAACCCTCGATCTATATTGATCAAATGGTTATCACGTGCTCTGCAGCACCCATGGTCTACCCTGTACATCCCATCGACCGCGCCATCGCCGTTTATTTATCCGCAGATCAACGGTCTGCAGTACATCCATCCCGGTGGTCCCCGCCGCGTTCACTGTACCAAAATAGCCCGGTTTTCATCGCACCGCTATTAGAGGTCGGGCAGTATTTTCCCTTTGCCCAACGATTCTATACAGCAATTGACACATGGCTGCGACACTGTTCCAAAACCGCTACCTCATCGCATGTTATCGTTCGTCCGCGGATGCGTAGCGATATCACCGTGAGCCGTTAGATCTGGGGCAGCCCATCCAACGGTTGTCGCTCCCCGAAGATGCGTGGAGGTTAGCACGGGGAAACCGTACCCCTGGCCCACTGTCCATCGCCCTCTGACGTGTCCTCAGCTATCGATATCCTCCCAAGATCGGACAGTCCATATTTGATTTTCCCCGCTAGTTGACCCCGTACTGCCACATCACCCTTTCCACAGAATTTTGTCGTATTCGCCCGCCCTCGTGATATCTGTTTGTTCCAAGGGCAAAGTTCATTGTTTTTACGTTTAAATGTCTGCCTCGACGTTTTCCCATGCATTCTCCACTGTGCGATGTTTTCCTCCATAGTTGCCTCCGCAGTCACCATCCTCGTGCATGCCATGCTCCCACTGTCACATTCATCCATACCACCCTCTCCATAAAGGTTTTTCATAACCATTTTCGTGTTTTGCAGGGTTTCGAGCGGCCATAAACCTCCATAATTCGCAGTACCTGTCACAGAGACAGAAATACAGGAAAGGGCCATTCTCAGAAGATGGAATTATGGAGAAAGGCTGGGGAAAGTATGCCGACAGGACTTGCATTAAAAGAATAGGGTTTAAACTCTGCAGAACCTGTCCAAGGCATTTAAAGCACAATTTTCACAATCAGAGGAAATTGTGGGAGCGGAAAATAGTATCAGTGGGAGATTAGCGCGTTAAAGGCTTGTAATTGTAGATTTTGAGCCTTAAGCCCATTATTCGAAAGCAAAGGTATCAAAATCAAAGACCCCGTGGATCGCTCAGACGGTCCAATGCACAGAAAACCATATTGGCAGGGTTTTAATATCAGCAGAACGTTCTTCCATAAAAGGACAAGGTGCCCATACATTTCTCATCCTATGCCATGTTCTAGGGAGGTTTTCTAGCCCTGACAATGGTCCTATGCTGCTAGTGCATCAGTTATACAGTATGGCAGACCCCACAGTTGTTCATACACCTCGGTTTATTAACCAGAATTCTGCAAAGGGCCACGGAAAGTACATCAAAGACATACCTTGAGTAAATTGCAGCCTGACGAAGATAATTTTTCCATCTAAAAAGCACAGAAGATAAATGCCCAGAATTAAAACCGAATGAAGCCTCAACCCTCCTACTGTTTCAGATTTTAATGCTGCATTTAAGTTTTCATCTACTCCTACTATTTTTTTCTCCTATAAGAATTCCTGAGATCAAATTGTAAAAGGTTGTTGTTGGGCCGTTGTTGTCCAGTTGCTGCGGTTGCAGTTAGAAGGATTCATTCTTACTGTTAGAACAGTTTGGGAGGGATTAACAGAGTAGTTTGTATGTATTATGCTGGGAGGAGAAGTTTGGATTGTAACAGCCATTGAGCTCCGATGTATATGATTGGTTTTGCATCATTAATCAAGCACATTTCACAGGATCCTGGTCTATTACTACTGGCGATGTTTTTTCTAACTCTGTTTATTACATTTTCATAATGTTCATTTTCTGCTAGCTTGCATCAGAATATTGGCATAGGATTTACCCTTGTTAGGTACCCTACGTTTCTAATGTTCTTGCCATTGATGTTTTTCTTCTAAAATGTGTTATCTAAGAATCGATTTCAGTTAATTTAACCAGTGTAGTAGTTCCTTATGCTGCTAGCTGATGTATGAATTAAATGAAATCTATCTTTATTTGTTCTTGTTGGGTTTAAGCTGGAAGATTTGGGAACACTGGGAATTAGGGTTAGCCCTGTCCACTAGAATCCTTGTGCAACCAGCAGGCCTTTACAAGATCTCTTGTTAAACTTATATATGTTTTTCCCTTGGAGCATGCTAAAGCTAACCTGGAGTTAAATGACCTCTGGTCCGATCTATAAGTTTCCCCTTTGTCCCTCTTTGAGAATTTCCTTTGAGTATGTCCAAGAAGGTCTGGAGTTAAATGACCTCTGACCTAATCTATAGACAGAAATTAGGTTGCTTTCCTTCTCTCACTTTCTTTCCTTGATGTTCCATCCCACCATCTAATCTAAAGATCCTTTAGTATTAGATGACTTGCCCTCTGAAAGCCTTGGCTAGTTGTTGCATGTAATCACCTTTCATGACCCCATAGCCCAATGGATGGCACTTTCTTGACCTGTCCTCTTTGCTGAAAAATCCTGCTGTTTTGTTTCTTTCCTTTCATTACTTTCTCAGTCTATGATCTCATGACCAACCCAGCAACCAACCAACCAAATCATTTTAAAACCCCCCTTTGTGCTTCATACCTAGCCTAACATCTCATTTTTAGCTTCAAAGATAGACCATTATTTGCTCTATATTGGAGAGATCCCTCTCCTCATCTCTCCACCACTCCATTCACACCATAACTCCATCCCTAGAATCCTTGCACTAATTCTCCTTATTTCTCAGCTAATTGGAGCTCCAAAGAAACAGAAAGGTGTCTACTACAGGAAGATGATCACTTCCTGATCAGGTGATCATGTCCAAGTGAAAAAAAATGTTAAAAAATGGAACTGCTTAGAATTGGTTGCAATCTAAATGACTGGATAGGCCTCGTCACTGCGATTCTGGCACCGTGAATAGCACTCAAATCTGAAGTCGTATGTGAAAGTTACTGAAGTTTGAAGTTGCTCCATGACCTCCAAAAACATGACTTTTGACTATGACTTTGTCAAAATTTTCAAAAAAAAATATTATGGAAAAATTTCATTTTTTATATGGTTTTCGAGGGCCTATCAGAGGGTGCCATGTGGCCCCAGGCCTATGGTTCAAATTCATGATTAAAAGAAAATTTGTGGGCTGACCCGACCCGACCTGAATGGAGTCGGGTCACGCTGAACGCATTTGGGTCAGCTGATAGCGGGTAGACGTGTAGTCGGGTCATTGAACGAGTCGTGTAGGAGGCTGAACATGTTTGGGTCATTCAGGTCGTGTATCAGTTAACAGGAGGAGTTTTAAGGAGTTAAGACCTCAGGGCTTAAGGGTGGAAGACCTCGCAACCAGATGCATAATCGAGGGCTAAAGCATTTCAAAACAGCGGAACATTTTGTTAAGCCCGCGGGTGCTAGCCCCCTAGCCATGTGACCTGCGGGCTATGACCATAGGCGCGGGCTAACAACTTAACCGCTAACACTAAACTACCTCCGGATTTCTCGCATGTGAACGCGTCAGCAACTGGAAGTTAAAATTAATGCTGCCCCAAACTTAGCACGCGAAACCAAAATTTTGGAAATTCCAACTATTTTGGTGGGATAAACTGGAGTTCCTCCAGTTTTGCAGGAGGTTTTCTAGTGCCACTGGGAAAAATTTGTTTTGATCATAAATTTCTCCATTTTCGACCAAAAAAGACAAAATTTTAGTCAATTTTGGCTATTCTGAGCATTCTTGAGTGTTTGGGATAGGTTGCAGAGCGAACAGAGGTGTTCTACAACCATTTTTTCTTCAAGGAATCTTGGAGAGCCACTAGGGCCATCAGGGAAATGGAGCTCTATTGGGCTATACTTCACTATTTAAGGTGAAACAAAAGCCATTCTTAGCTTATTTATGTCATCTGAAGTCATTTTCATAGCTATTTTTTCCTGTTTAGGCATTTTTCTCACTGTAATACCATTTTGAGCAACTTAATAAAGCAAGGACGTGCCCATTGGGAGCCTTGGACCCGGCAGATGTAGCCCAGGAGGGGTGAACTGCCTCATGATGTTGCCATGTTATGTTATGGTGAAATTTATCTATTGTGTATTTCTGATTTAAGATGTTAAACCGTAATTTTAATTAACATTCCCTCACACAAAAACTCAGAAACAATTACCAAAAACACTTTGTTTAACCTGCAAGACATGGAGAATAATTTGCACACTTAATTAAATGAAAATGGATACTTTTCTTAGAAGATACAAATAGTTTCATTTTCAGATTAGTTTGTATAAAAGGTAGAGTTTTACTCCGCATTTTGTGTGTGCAGAGATATAGTTGATTGTTTGCAAGTTTTGATGCTTACTAGGCTTAAAATCAAAAGAGGGGAAGGACAATTGGTTAGAGCACAAGATAATCCTTAGCAAAGGAGGGCCAGAGAACCATTTCCTCCACCATCTATTACACCCCCAAGAGTTATTGAAGAAGCCACAAGAATGTCTTCAAGAGAAGGAGAAGCTCCTCAAGACACTGATCCCGAAGAAGAAGAACACGTATTCCGAAAATATTTTTTGGACATGACTGAGATGGTGAGGATACTCTACCAAGAAAGGAATGATAGGCTTGTTGGAGAAGGGTCTAAACATAATAAAGAAGGAGAGGTCTCTTCAGGAGGAAAGAAAAGTGATGACAAGTTAAAGAAAGGACATGGAGGAAATGGTGATCCACCATCACCATTTTCATCCTCTTCCTCTACATGGTCATCCTCTACTTCGATGAATCAATCTCACAAGTATAAAACCATTGGTAAAAGTCCATTTTTAAAGCTTTATGTCAAATTTTAGTTGCCTATGTTTAATGGTGAAGTCAATGCAGAGAAACTTGACAATTGGATAAGATAGTTGGAAGTTTACTTGAGGATACAAAACCTTCATGATGACGGCACCAAGATACATTTAGCCTCTTTGAGAATGGATGGAGCAGCATTTGTATGGTGGAAAGCCAAGACCAAGGATGAAATTGAAAAACATGGTAAGATCAATTTATCATGGGATAAATTTATTACTACAATTAAGAAGCAATTTTATCCATTAGCTCATTTACAAAAGGCTATCATGAACTGGCAAAACTTCAGACAGCTTAAGGGACAAAATGTACAAGATTACACCCAAAAGTTTAGGAGAAGAGAACTCTTATTAGGGGTAGACTTACAAAGTCAAGATACTTTGCTGAACAAGCCACGCATTTAGAGGCTAGAGGGAAAAAAAACTTTTGATGAGGGTAGAAACAAGCCTTTTAAGGGGAAAATCAAAGATAAAACCTCTAAGGGAAAAGGCAAAAATAATGCATATGTCAAACAAGAGGGTGAGAAAGTGATATGTAAACATTGTTCAAGAGAAGGCCATGAAGAGAAAAACTGTTGGAAATTACATCCTGAAAAAAAACTCAGTTTAACAAAAACAGAGGAGAAAAGAAAGTTGCAGCTACTACAACTACACCACAAGACTTAGGTGATGATTCAGGTGACGAAACCAAAATTGCAGTCATGGGTTTGAAGATTATGAAGGGAAAGGAAACTGAAACTAAGCCAAGCACTAGTACCTCAAACTGTCATGTACAAGCTCCAAATGAGGAAGAAAGAATTGAATTGTTCCATGTGAGAGTAGTCTCAAACCATACAAAAATTGACACAATATTTGACAGTGGGTCACAAGAAAATCTCATATCAGAAGACTTGGTCAAACAACTTAAACTTGAGACCATTCCACATCCCAAGCCATATCCACTTGGATGGATATGCAAGGATGCAAACTTACAAGTATCAAGAAAGTGCATATTTCATTTTGCGATTTCCGCACACTTTATTGACACAGTTGAACTTGATCTAGTGCCGCTTGATATATCAGGAATTGCTTTGGGAAGTCCTTACTTATTTGACAAGAAAGCGATCTTCCATTGCCATGAAAATAAGTATCATCTTTTCAAAGATGGCAAGGATTTTATTGTCAGAGCACATCGCAAGAAGACAAATATAGTGATGGTAAATGCGGGATAGGTAAAAATACTAGTGAATTCTAGTAAGAGTTTTGTACTTCTTATGGTTAAGCCCAAGGTTGATGTGAATCATGAGTCATTTGAAAATTTTGATTCCAAGCTTAATTCAAATTTATATGATGTATTTGATTCACATCATGAGATGTTTCAGGAACCGACAGGTTTACCTCCTAAAAGGGAGATTTAGCATGAAATCCAGTTACATCAAGATTGTCCTCTTCCTAACATAGGCATGTAATGCATGTCTATTATGGAGAATGCTAAAATAAAGAGGCAAATTAAGGAATTTTTGGACAAAGGATTCATAAGACCAAGCACTTTGCCATGTGGGTCACCGATAGTGTTGATTCCAAAGCAAGATTGAACTTGGCACATGTGTGTGGAATTCAGGGCATTGAACAAGATAATGGTAAAGAATCATTACCCACTCCCAAGGATAGATGATTTGTTAGATCAGATGAAAGATGCTAAATATTTCACTAAGTTAGACTTATGTAGTGGTTATCATCAAGTTAGAATTGCAGAAAGTGACATTTGGAAGACAACATTTGAAACCAAACATGGACACTTTGAGTGGCTTGCTATGCCGTTTGGTTTATGCAATGCACCTGAAACTTTCATGCAAGTAATGGATGATGTATTACATCATTTTCTTGATGATTTCATTATTTTCTACTTAGATGACATCTTAATTTTCAGCAAGACTAGAGAAGAGCATGTCATGCATGTTAAGAAAGAAATTGATGTTTTGAAGAAAAATCAGTTATTTCTTAAAATGTCAAAGTGTGAATTTGGAAAGACTTCTTTGGTTTATTTGGGACACATAGTAGGAGGAGGTGCTTTGAGAATTGATCCTTCTAAGGTAGAAGCTATTGTGAATTTTCCTACTTCCAAATCCATTACATAGGTAAGAAGTTTTTTGGGTGCAGCTCAGTATTGGAGGAAGTTTATTTCTAACCTCTCTACCATAGCAGATCCTATGCATGCAGAGACAAGTTTGAAGCGTGATTTCCAATGGGGAGGAAAGAAACATAAATCTTTCGAGTCTTTGAAAGAGAAGATAATTTTAGCTCCAATCCTTGCATTACCGGACTTGAGACAACCATTCGAGATTCAAACCGATGCTAGTGCTTACGCCATGGGTGCGGTTCTCTTACAACATGGTAAGCCTATCACATTTCTTTCTGAGACATTTAATGGTGCTATTGTGAATTATCCTACATATGATAAGGAGTTGTATGCATTGGTACAAAGCGTCAAAAAGTGGAAACATTATTTGATGGGAAAAGAAACAGTTGTTCATACCGACCATTAACCTTTACATTACTTGCAGTCGCAAAGTAAATTACAGCAGTCATGACATTTCAGATGGATGGGTTTCCTACAACAATTTCACTTGGTAATAAGGTACAAGAAAGGTATTTTCAATAAATTTGCCTATATGCTTTCAAGGCCTATTATTATTGCTACTACTTTACTTAAGAATGATTCTATTGAACATGAGAGCTACATAGAACAGTATGCATCAGATGTTGATTTTAAGGATGTGTATGCTAACTTGAGTGAAGGGAATCATGTTGAGGAGAATTATTATCATTTGCATAATAATTTTTTGTTTCATATGGGCAAGTTATGTATACCATAGGGGGAGATACTAAGAATCATGAGAGAAGCTCATTCTCCTCTTATTGCTAGACATTTCGGGGTAAGCAAAACAGTGGCACATTTATAGAGGCATTGTTATTGGCCTCGCATGGTAGATAATGTTTCACATTTCATTAGAGGATGTTCATTATGTGCTACAAGCAAGCCTAGAAATGGGAATATTGGTTTATATACGCCATTTCCGGTACCTTATAGACCATGGGAAAGTGTGTCTATGGATTTTGTTGGAGGTCTACCATTATCTAGAAAGTAGCATGATTATTTTTATGTAGTAGTTGATAGATTCAGCAAGATGTGTATTCTTATGCCATGTAAGAAATATATAAATGCTGAAAAAACTGCTGATTTATATTTTCAACATGTATGGGTTCATTATGGCTTGCTTACTTCTATTGTTAGTGACAAGGATTCTAGATTTGTTGGGAATTTTTAGTCCAATTTATGGAAGATGATGGACACCAAGTTGAAGAAGAGTATTGCTTTCCATTCGCAAACAGATGGCCAAACAGAGGTAGTGAACAGAACCATTGTACATCTCTTGAGAGGTTATTGCAGCAAGCATCCCAAGCTTTGGGATGAGCACTTGCATTACATTCATCATGCTTAAAACTAGGCCAAGCACTCTTCTACAAATACTTCACCTTTTGAAGCTTGCTTTGGGTATTTGCCTAAGTCACCTTTAGATTTCATTCTTGAGAAGGATGTTGCCATTGATGGGCATAGTGACATTGACAAAGCTCACATTTTCATTGAAATAATTCAGCTCATACATCAGCAGGTTCAAGAACAAATTGAAAAAAATCAAGGCAAGTACAAGGAGAGGCATGATAAACACATAATTGATCATAAGTTTCAAGAAGGAGATGAGGTATGGCTGCATATTAGTAAGGAAAGAATGCAAGGAGAAGGTAAAAATCTGAAGCCCATTCGTTATGGTCCATTCAAGATCCTTAAAAAAGTTGGAAATAATGCTTTTTAACTAGATTTGCCTTCATATATGCAAATTTATTCTGTTGTGAATGTGGAAAATTTACGTTTGTATGAACCTCCTTTAATGGTTGATTATGAAAGTGACATTTAGCTGCCATCCATAGAGGATTTATCGCTAGAATTTTTGGATGAGCTGAAAGAGGATGCTATCCTTGACAGAAGGACATGCACTTCGAGGAGGGGAAATGTTGATTATGTTTGGGTTCATCTTAAAGGAAAAAAATCGAGTAAGGAAAAATGGATGGAGGTGGAAAAGGTGAGGTATTTGTACCCTCGTCTTCTTAACAGGTAATTGAAGGATTTTTGGGTCCAAAATTTTCCCAATGAAGAGGTGTGATCAGGTGATCATGGCCAAGTGAAAAAAAATGCTCAAAAATGGATCTGATATGAATTGGTTACAATCTGAACGATTGGATAGGCCTCATCACTGCGATTCTGGAGCCGCAAATGGCACTCAAATCCGATGTCGTATTTCAAAGTTACTTAAGTTTGAAGTTGCTCAATGACCTCCAAAAATAGGACTTTTGAATATGACTTTGCCAAATTTTGCAAAAAAAAATATTATGGAAAAATTTCATTTTTTATTTGGTTTTTGGGGGCTTATCAGAGGGTGCCATGTAGCCCCAAGCCTATTGTTCAAATTCATGATTAAAATAAAATTTGTGTTCTGACCCGACCTAACCTGAATGGAGTCGGGTCATGCTGAATGCATTTGGGTCAGCTGATAGCGGGCAGACATGCAATCAGGTCGTTGAATGAGTCGTGCAGGAGGCTGAACGTGTTTGGTTCATTCAAGTCATGTATCAGTTAACGTGTAGAGTTTTAAGGAGTTAAGCCCTCAGGGCTTAAGGGCAGAAGATCCCACGACCAGATGTAGAACAGGGGCTAAATCATTTCAAAATGACGAAACATTTTGTTAAGCCCACTGGTGCTAGCCCCCTAGCCATGTGACCTACGGGCTACGACCATGGGCGCAGGCTAACAACTTAACCGCCAACGTTAAACTGCCTCTGGCTTTCTCGCATGTGAACGCGCTAGCAAATAGCAGTTAAAATTAATGCTGCCCCAAACTTAGCACGCGGTTCTGAAATTTTGGCAATTCTGACTATTTTGGTGGGATAAACTGGAGTTCCTCTAGTTTTGGAGGAGGTTTTCTAGTGCCACTGGGAAAATTTTGTTTTGATCATAAATTTCTCCATTTTCGACCAAACAAGAAAAAATTTTAGTCAATTTTGGCTATTACAAGCATTCTAGAGTGTTTGGGATAGGTTGCAGAGCAAACAGAGGTGTTCAAAAACCATTTTTGCTTCAGGGAAGCTTGGAGAGCCACTAGGGACATCAGGGAAATGGAGCTATATTGGGCTATACTTCACTGTTTAAGGTGAAAAAAAAGCCATTCTTAGCTTATTTCTATCTTCTGAAGTCATTTTCACAGCTGGATTTTCCTGTTTAGGCATTTTTCTCACTGTAATACCATTTTGAGCAACTTAATAGAGCAAGGACATGCCCATTGGGAACCTTGGACCCGACAGATGTAGCCCAAGAGGGGTGAACTACCTCATCATGTTGTTTTGTTATGTTATGGTGAAATTTATCTACTGTGTATTTCTGATTTAAGATTTTAAACAATAATTTTAATTAACATTCCCTCACACAAAAACTCAAAAACAGTTACCAAAAACACTTTGTTTAACCTGCACGACATGGATAATACTTTTCACACTTAATTAAATGAAAATGGATACTTTCCACATCAGATAAAAATAGTTTCATTTTGATATCACTTCCTGTAGCAATCTTGTGCATGTCACAACAAGCCAAAAATGAAAGAGGTAGCTAATGAATATGGCTCCAGATGATCACCAACGGACTCTAGGAGGAAGGCCACACTAGCAACAACAATTGAGGATCTCCATGAAACAATTGCAAAAAGTAACAGCAAAAAAAAATAATAAGAAACTCACTCAGAAATAAGTTGCTCACTCAAAAAATATGCATAAAAAAAACACAAAAAATAATAATTTATGGTTATCACCAGACTCCAAGTCCCTACATTAAAGAAATTCTACAACTCCTCAACAATAGGTAGGCTCAGGTATGGCTCCCTCACCCTATCGCTATGCATCATATTGGCTAAAATGAATTAATGTCGAGAATAGAGAGTTAAAAAGGCAAAAAGGTGGCCATGTAACTTGGCCACCCTCGTAAAGTTAAATTGAAGGAGAAGTGGAGTTTTGCATGCCACCTAGGTCATCAAATCAGTTAAGGGAGAGATCTCGAGGAGTTGGAGGTTATTATAAGGTAGATAGAAATGATTGGCTTGAGTGCGACCAGCGGTCCAAAAGAGGAAACCCCGTGCCAAATCCAAATCACCACTTCGATCCAAGTCTAGTAAATTTGAAATAAAGGTGTGATTTGGCCCATTTTCCTTCATTTCATTGTGAATTTTGAGAACAGTTAGAGAAGGAGAGATACATGAGCCATCGAGGAATTTCGCACCAATGTCAAAGTTTGCATGCAAGCCCGTGCTACAATAAGTCTGATGATGCTACATGAAATATACAAGAAGGTTGCACCGTGATCAAAAAAAAAAATTGGACCCTATTTTAGGTGGGAAGAACTGCCTATGGTTTTTTGCGTAGGCTTGCACATGGTTTTGGGTATGATGGTTTCTGGCTCATGGTATTTTTGTAGATTCGGTCAAGGAACTATTGTTATGTTCTAATCCAGGTTTAATGGATTGGGGTTTATGAATGCTTCGACATGTATATATATATATACGTTGTAACAGTAAAAGGAATATAACACTACAAGGAAAAGATCCTCTAGCGGAGGTTATAAAGGAGGTTTTTAGTGTTATAAAATTGGCCAAAATTGTTAAATAAACATTTTCTTCAACATCCGTTTATGGTTACAAAGGTTTTGGCGGATATTTTAACATAAATTCAATGCAACTAAAAAAATTGGGCGGCCCGAGGTTATTAAGGATGTTTTTTTCATCGGTGCGCTACTAAGGTTTCAACACCCCGGTGCATGTCGTACAAATGCACCGGTGCATAGTCTCACATAAAAGCACCAGTGCGCAGTATCGCACAAACGGACCAAGATTTTTAATTGGTTTTGGTATTTGTGCAGTGCCCATAGGTCGTAGAAATGCACCGGTGCACTGCAACATACAAACGCACCGATGTACATTAACTGACACGCACTGGTGTCCATTTTGTATTTTTTAGAAACATCAACCAGTGACAGTGCAATTATTGTGATTTTTCTAAATTCATTATTTATCAAAATTCGACACATCTTATAACAATATTCATATTAATTAAATTTTTATTAATGCATTTGAATGTGGTGTTTGGATTAATTTGTTATATCATATCATAAATATTGTGATTTTTAAAAATTCATTATTCATCAAAAGTCTACACATATATATCTTATAACAATATTCATATGAATTAAATTTTTATTAGTGCATTTGAGAACGACAATGGAGAATGTAATAGCGACAATGGAAAACACAATAGAATAAATTAACACACAGACACACACACACACACACACACGCACACACATATATATATATGAATAAGACAGTATTTGTCATACAAAATGGGACAGTTATTGGTATCCCTTTGTCTTTCAATTAGGACACTATGTCCATTACATTAAACAAAATGTCTGATTTCATAGACAAATATTTCAAAAAATACAACGCCTTGCTTTGATATCCAAACATAATGATCATCATTCTTCACTTGAACTGTTGTCACTGCTAGAGTTACTTCCATGAATTGGGTTATTTTCAGGAATGTTTTGTTCACGGTATTGAATTTTTTCTTCTTCTTCACCTTCCATATACAAACATAAAAATAAACTGTAATGTGCATATACATTGGTGAGAAAAATGAAAATTTCAATATTAAATAATATACATCAATGTAAATCGAAAAGAAAAATGACGCACCATAGCAACAATTGACTCATAAATTATACACATTCTTTCAAAACCATGTACCATGCCATCTTTTAAAATTTCATCTGTTGGCACAGTTCCATACCTTGTTTCCTGCAAGTTTTATACCCCATAACAAATCATATATTTAATATAAAAGATTTTTTTGTTCTATTAATTATAGACGAAGCTAAGTAAAACAAGATCGATAAATGCTTACAAATTCCACAATTAATTTTTTGATATGACAACATATACTCACAACCCATATTTAACCCAATTTTAATTAATTCGTCTGATGGTTCTTCTTTGTATGTTAGCACCTGTTTGAAGACATTCAACGATGATTTTTTTAAAAGAGCTTAAAAAATAAAAATAAAATGAAATCTAGTTAAGTTATTATAAGGAAGTAACAATTACTCACAAACTTAGATATCAACCCTTTTATTCCTTGTCATCCTATTTTATGTGCTGAATGGGTTCCATTTTCTTTTATTTTCTGCAAGAAAATATTTGAAAATTAACATTTAATGCTAAATTATTTATTTATTGTACCTAATGATTGAAAAATTCAATGATTACATATTACATTTGAAGCACGTTGTTCTTGAGATGACTACTTTTGTGATGCAGTTTTGTCCATTTCTTTGACCATCTCGTACACTTTTTTGGACATTCCTACTGGCATATTTATGATATCAACTCATTCATCTTTTGAGATTTTCATAATCTTCCTGAAAATGTAACATGACAATAGACTATTTAATTTTTATATTGGTATATGAAAAGTAAATATAACAAAAGTGATATTTATAAATAATTCCAGACAACAATTTAAAGGAATATTACTTTTTCATTCCTTCTTTTTTGTTGTTGTACGTTTTTGCTATTAAAAGTATGACATGTCTCATTGACCAATTCTTTCGAAATTATTCCTGTAGTTTAGATAAAATTTGGTTCTTGGAATCATTGGATTGATTTTTGTATTGTAAGTGGAAAGAATGTTTATACATTTGTTCCACTAGATCCCTCAAACTTTTGTAAAATATTTTCCCCCTTTCCTTAACCTCCAACACCACTCCAGATGAGCTAAGGAGCAATTCATTTTTATTTGCATGTTCTATTTTTTTTTATTTTCTTAGAACAACATTCCTTTTCTAAGTTGTTGGTCCATGTAGAACATTAAATAGATGTGAATTAATAGAATGTTTGACACATGTTATCTAATAATTTTAAGTATATTATTAATGAAAATTAAAAAAAGAAACTCATATTGGATCGATAGTATTTTTTCATTCATCTGATTCATCCTTTTGCAATTTTTCCATCAAGCTTTTATGCTCTTCTGGTCCTAGATCAGAAATAATCTTATCGAGCTTCGTCATTTTGTGGCTCTACATGATACACAGTAAACAATACATATTAGTTAAACTTACATATAGTTCAAAAATAATTTTTTTGTAAAAAAATTACAAAGAACTTGCCTTTTATGCTTTTCTTGATGTGTTATCGATATTTTTGTTACTTGATCTCTTGTCGGTCATTTCTTTATCAATCGCAATCCTTTAATTACCATATCATTCATTAATATATTTATAAATAAATTGTCAGAATTTTCGGGTAAAAATAAATCTCAAGAAACCGATTAGTGCCTTTCATGCGTACGCACGGAAGTGTCGGTGCGTGGGGGGTCTTATAAAACGCATTGCACAAACAATATAATGAGCCGAACGTTATACATGAACAAGGAGCACGATTGCGTACATGTTAACCATCTCACTAATTAACACGAGATAAAATAAAAATCATTCGGTGTTAGTTTTTGTAGCATAAACGCCTAACGAAAACAAAGGGACACGGACGGTGCTCTCATCCAACTAGGAGACCGGTGCGGTGCGTTATATGTTAAATGGTGCATCAATTAACACAATAAAACATTTTTTTGTGAAACAACACATTCACGGTGCGCCATAATGAAATAGCACGTTATCGGTGTGCCCCTCGTAACCTAGCGCACCCGTGCCCTATTTTAGATATGGCGCACCAATTTAAAAAAAAAAAATTAAATTTTTTATTACATAATACTTGCGTAGTGCACTGGGATAATACAGCGCACCAGTGTTCTAGGTTACGCAGGGTGCGCCGATAAAAAAAATATTTTTTTTTCAAAAATTCACGCAAGGGCCGACATGGATTTGGATCCGACTATGAAAGTCATATCATGGGTTGGATGTCAATCTAAAATGAAAATCCCTAATTTTGAAATCAGAGAAACAGAGAGAAGAAAGGGCAGAAACAAAAAAAAAATGAAGGGTTTAGGGTAAAAATGGATTTTTTTTTTGTTTCTGAAAATGTAAAACAAATTTAATCACGAGATCGTTCGAAATTCTATGCTACAGGGTTTGAATCACCAGAGGTTTGGATTCTGATTGTCTGAATACTTCTGTTCGAACGTATTTCACTGCTCCACAGTGCTCTCATGCTCTCTTTCTCCAGGCATGTCTCCTGCAAATCTCTGGCTGAAAATTTTTGCAAAAATAGTGAAATAATGAAAAGTGTTTAGTATTTAAAGATCTTTTTATGAAATTAGATTTTCAAAAATATTTTTCCACCCATTTTTCAATTTACTGCTTTTTTTCACTTAAAGAAAATAGATTTGCACTTTTTATATTTGTGTTATTCGTCACCAGTGCGTCACTTAATAGCACCGCACCGATGCGTCCATTGATAACATGGCACCAGTGCGTAGTAACGAAAATGCACCAGTGCAGTTATATGTACATTAGCATTGATTTGCAGTTAAGGCGCCGAAATTACTTTTAGGTGTGTACACCAAAATTAGACATGTTCGAAATGTACATTTTGCTATGAAAATCTTTGGGCCATTTCTTTTCAAAACTACACATCTTCTTCTTTCAGAAAAAGAAACTTGAACCTTTCCATAACCTACAACAAGAAAAGGTGCCCCATGATCTGCTTGCTAACCCATCATCTGCTTGCTCATTTATAAGTTCCTCCTCCATCTTGGCATCCATTTTCCTCTTTTCTCCTTTGTGCTTTCTATCATCTTTGGTATCATCCTCTGTAAACTTCTTTCGTTTTTCACTCTTATATTTCCTTCCCTCACTGTCATCCTCTCGCTCTCATCACTTGCGAGACCTTCCATCCTTTTCTTCATCATAAGGATTCATATCCTTTGACTCACGAGAACTCCTACCTCTATTAACAACCTCGAATGACCTTTCGTTACTATCCCTATAGAAATGAGAATATTTCCCTTCATGGGACTTACCAGCCCAATCAACAACATCAATTGATCTTTCTCTATTGTCGTTAAGGGAATGACAATCCTTCCCTTCATGGTGCCTCTTGGCTTTATCGACTACCTCGATTGATCTTTCTCTATTGTCCAATATTTCCCTGCCATCCTTGTAAGAATGACAATCATTACCTTCATGTGATCGCTTAGCCTGTTCAAGAGACTCAATTGATCTCTCTCTAACATCCCTTAGCGAATAGGACTCCTTGCTTTCAAAGGACCGTTTCCTCTTTCTAGTCACCAGAGCATCGATAGGTATTTCTCTTCCATCAACTCTGCTCTCCCTTTCTCCATCATGGGACCTCTTAACCCTATCGTCGGCCTTAATCGAATGCTCTCTGCCATGATCAAGAAAATACTTACCCTCGTGACTAGGCCTCTTAACCCTATCGTCGATCTCAACCGAGCTTTCTCGACTGCCCTTCTCAAATTTTTCATAAATATTTTCTCCTGTTGTACTCTGTCGAGCTCTATAGCCGTCTGCATCCCTGTAAGTGTCATCTTTAATCCTCCTTTCCTCTTTATCCTTTCTATGGCTGTCATCATCTTCGTCCCTTCCGTTGCTTCTTCTGCTGCCATGGCTCACTCTATCCTTCACCTTTTCATCCTTTGCAAAATGCATGTTCTCCCTATGTCCCTCTCTTGATCTACTATCTTCCTTGTTAAAATACTTTTCGACATCATCTCTCTCTTTGTGATATTTATGATGATAATGGGAATCAGAGGGCCTCCTAAACCTGTAAGTGAATCCATCCCTCGAACTTCCCCCATTCTCATGGGACCTAATCTTAACCCTGTCATCCCCGTTGTATTTTTTCGTATTTTTGTTTAAAACATTCATTTTCTCTGCTATAACCTTCTCAGCTGAAACTCGAACTCTTGTCTTTTCAAACCCTCATCTCCTCAGAAAAATTCTTGCTCGCGATTCGAACCCTCTGCTGCTCCAATACTGCACTTTACAGAATAAATTTTCCTTCTTAGAAAATATATTTCAATGACATATCTGGTTCACACAAGGTTTTATTTAACATTGTTCTGGTGCACGGGGTTTTATAGGCACACAGGTGCGGTTTCATAAGACCGACAGTTTATGTTTTTTCTCGTTGTTTTATGATGCACCAGTGTGGAAGAGTTGTAAATCACCGGTGACATCGGTGCGCTACAGTACTAAGACGCACTAGTGTGGAAGAGTTGTAAATCATCGGTGCGCTACTGTAATAAGATGCACCGGGCAGGTGTGTATGGAGCACATGGTGTTTGGTGTGAAAATGTTTTGTGCACACCAGTGCTTTCTCTTTTTAAATGCACCGGTGTGGTTTATGATGATAAGCGCACCGGTGCAGTTTATGATGATAAGCACACCAGACAAAAAAATCCACAAAACCTCCGCCCGCCAACCTCCTCTAGAAACCCTCGCTAGAAACGAATGTCTGGGGTATTTTCATAAGGGGTTCCTCAAAAACATTCGCTAGAGAGTCTTTTCCTTGTATTGTAATGAAAAATCAAGCTGGTAGTGAAAATTTGGGATCGAGGGGAAAATATATGTGTATATATGTTTTATGTTTTATGCTCTCACTATTGTTTATTTTTTGTTTTTAAGAATTCGTTTGCAAATAATTTCTGTACAGGGTTAAAACCTACAAATCAAACACTCAAACACCAAATAGATGACAAAATAAAATTCATATCTTGATGAATCCCAGGGGAGGCTATATTGTCCGCACAATCAATATAGATTAGCACAATATAGCTTCTCAGCATACCAACTCAATCATAAATAAGGTCATGATATCTCTTGTGGCTCATTTGCATTTACCTTTGAAATATGTTTTAAAACACCAAAAAAAAACAGAATATATGTTAGAAAATGTAAAACAATTTTGTGTCATAGAAGAATTTTGATTTATAGGTCAGTACATTAACATTACATAATGAGATGTGAAGGTGGGTTGAGTCGGGCTCATTCACGTGCAGGATAGTTTGAGAACCAGACCGATGGGCACGTTCAGAACATTGCACAATAGACAGGGTTGAGTTGGGCTCATTCAGAAGCACAAGAAAGACTAGCGTGGAAGAACACCGGATAAGCTCAGGAGGGTTATGCCATGGAGAGAACGAACTAATTTCCAAAATGCGGATAAGGGGTGCATTTCCCTTAAAAACTTAAGAGTCTCAGAGGAGGCACAAAAGGAAAAATGGATGGTCGAGATAGAAGCATAGAACTGAAGTTAAGAGAGGGACGGTGAAGATTAAATCGCTAACCGCAAACTAAAAGTTTCAAAAGATAGGCACAAGAGGTAAATGATAAAGTAGCCGAAGTGAGTTGTGCGATGCCTGGTGGGACCTGACCACATAGTGCACATCGCTAGTTTTAACAGTTAAGGGCCAAGGTTTAACGTTATACTTGCTGAAGTGCGATGTGCGATGTGGTGGGGCCCAATCGTAAAATCGAAAATCACAAGTTTTAGAGGATAACCACAGGAGGTAAGTGATAAATTCAGTAAAGTCCGATGTGTGATGCTAGGTGGGACTCGATCGCATACCGCACATTGCTGGTTTAAAAATATAAGTGTTAAGGAAAAGTTAAAGGCAGCGAAGGGCAATGTGCGGGCGGATGCAATGTGGTTTCAACAACGAACTCTGAAGGTTTTTAGATCTAGAGGTAAGGAATTTCTCATGTTAAACCATGTCGAAGGAAGAAAATAGGGTTATAACGTAAAACCAGTGAAATGCCTTGGTAATGAGAAATAAGCAGAACGTGGAAGAGAAACTCGGGTAAGCGATATGACAAAGATCAAAGGAGAAAAGGCAGAGTCGGGTAAATGGTAATATGATTAACAATGTTTGAAGCACAGAAGCATATGCAGAGTCAGGCAGAAAAGCGTATAGCGACACTGTTCAGAGCACGATTGTTGGGTCAAATCAGGCACTGAGGCGTCATTTTAGAGCTGTGTAGCCATTGCATAATGACCAGAAAGGTCACCTCAGCACTTCGGGAGGACAATCAACAACAACAGATTCAGAAAAACGAACAAAATTTACAGTTTAATTTGCTTTCTCAAGTATGATTGCATAAGTAATATTAACAGTTTAGGTAGTTGAATAGTTTCAAGAAGTTCAACAGTTACAAACCACTGTGATGTATTTAAGTAGATAGAAATAAAGAAAAGTGGTTCCAAGTTTTGGATCTCTGGATGACTGTTAGTGTTAGTTTATGAATGAATTCTCTTAGAAATTAATGAAAGAAGATCAAGTTTCTTACACCTGTTGATGTTGATACGTCTTTCCTGTTTTGCTCTGTGGCTATTCCTCTTTGAATGAATTGAAGTAATGTATCAGCCGATCTCTTAATTACATTTGTGAGTAAGAGTTAAATAACCTTAATTAGCACTCCTTCACCTCATCTCTTCTAGCTCCATAAAATCCTGATAGAACTTTAAAGTGATAGATTCTATGTTTACAACATATTATTTTAAGTTCTCTCTTCCTTCACGAATTTTCTCTAAAACTTAAAAGTGGTAGATTCTGTGTTTTCAACATATCATTTTGAGTTTCTCTTACAGTTCTTCTTTTCATTCCATTCAAATATCAATAGTTTATGGCATTGTGAAGGCTTTCATTATATCAGATTATTGAGGGTATTAAGTAACTGAATTCCAAGGGTGTTAAACAAAGGCCATTTGATATGGTAATTGTGATATATGTTTATAAAATGTCTTAAGCACTAATTCCTTACCACAGCCAAAGGATTGTTTCTTGAGATACAACATTTTCTGGCGTTGTTTTCGGGGATGAAGAAACAAAGTTGATTTTTCCCTAGGTTTTTCACATTATTTCCTCTGGTTGTTCAGTGAGGAGGAAATATTTGGTTGTATTTGTTATTTTCAAAATTATGGCTTTCAAAAGACCTCACAGCAGATAGTCCCTTCTTTTCCAGATCCAAAAAGATTGGTTTCCAAAAGGGCTTAGAAACCTCAAATTCCTTCAACACCCGATCCTACATTTTCTGCTCCTAGAAGCAGTTCTCATAACCCTTTGTTTGAAGATATTTCCGAGGAACTCTCTTTATTAGAACAATATTCTCCTTCCACGACCATTTATTTTCAAGGACATGAGTTAGAAGAACATTATTTTGAGTTTGTTTCTTTTACCTTCACTCAAGATCAGCCAAATGTAGTTGTTGGTTCTTCTTCCATTGTTCATCAACCCACTCCCATATCAGTTTTACCTCCACCTTCATTCACTTTCACAGCATGTTCATCAGCCTCAACTGCCCAAGGAGAAGTTAACCAGGTTGTGAATATGGCAGTACTAGCTTTCTTAACGAACATATATGCTCCACTAAATTTTGCACAACCAATGAACTCCATGCCTCAATAATACCTCAAGTTACTTCCTCATTTCACTGGAGAAAATGAAGTAACTGTCGAACAAAATTTACATTTGTTTTTCACTTTTGATGAGAATTTGAATGTAGAACACCTGGATGTTGTGATGAGACTATTTGTGCAGTCTCTAGATCGAGAGGCTAGAAAATGGTTCAAATGGTTACCAAATGGTTTAATAAATAACTTGGAAGAGTTAGAAAATAGATTCACTTAGAGATGGGGATTAAAAAGAGAACATGGTTACTCATTGACAGAGTTTAATGAAATTAAAAGAAGGCCTGATGAAGACATTTTAGAGTTTGTAAAAAGATTCAACAAATTGTACAATAGTTTACCTATAGACATGAAGCCCCCCCTATAGGAGCAAAGGTAGATTTTGTTGGGGCTTTTGAAGCTGATTTTAGCTTTATGTTGAGAGAAAGAAGAGCCACTACTCTTGAGCAGATACAAATAGATGCTTTAGAGATTGAAGCTAATATGAATGAAGCTCGAAAGGAAAAATGGAAACAACTAGCCCAAGAGAAGAGGAAATAAAAAGAAGAATCATTGCAAGATCTGAGGATAGAAGATATGGAAAGGGTGATAAAAAATCTGAAAAATAAGCTATCTAAGATAGAATTGGAAAATAAAAAATCCCAAAGGCACATACAAAAAAAATTAGGGGGTTTCAACCCTCAATTCTGAAGACATCCCCTGCAAATTTTGCAAAGGGAAAGAAGAGATCAAGACCAGGTTGAAGCACCCTTGTATATAGAAGCAACACCTGCAGATCCAACAGAAGATGACCAAAGGGAGGTCGAGGATCATGTATCTACTATGTAGGCAATAGAAGAGGATGAAGGGGAAGATTATGAGGGAGAATATGATGAAGCTGAAGTATCTTTTGATCAAGATGAGATGGATGAATACTGTAGACAATTCACAAACTTCATGAAAGTTGAGTTACATAAAAAGTATTATTTAAGGTCTAAAAAGGATCTAGAGTGAAGGATAATGTAGGTGAATAACAACATTCCATTCCTCCTCCAATGGTGACTCCACAAAAAAAGGATCCTGTGAAACAGGTCAGTAATGGGAAACAATCTACAAACTCACTTAAGAGAACAAATGTGCAGCAGGGCGAATCTTCCCAAGACAAATTAGTTGACACTAATATTTTGGAGAGAGTTGTTCCTATACCCGAACAAGTGGTAGATTCTAGAAAGAGTGAAAATAACCTAAAAAAGTTGTTAAGAAAACTCATGCCTTTATGTAATGTTCCCAATTTTTAGCCTCAAGCTAAAAGGAACTATATAGTTAGAAATATTTTATTTAGTTAAATAAAATGGGGAAGGAGGCCCCATAATCTTTGAGAAGGAAGAAATAACACTCCTTGTGTGAAAGGAGGAATAATAAAGCAGTTGATTTGAGCACCACATGGTGTGAACAGGACTGGATCATGCTTGATCTAGACATTTTGACTAAGTCAACAACGTTGTCCAAGAGAGGGAATCTCGATGACAAGGCAACAAAGTTTTAGAGGAGGCTCCACTTGCATGAGATATATGGCAAGTTTGAATGGGACCCATGGTGAGAGGAGTTCATTTTATTTATAAGGAGGAGATGGAAAGCCATTTTCATTATGCATTATCTTATCATTTTCGTTGGGTCTTCTAAGACTTGCATCCCAAGGCTGTTTAGCAGGGTTGTAGTGTTCTTGAGCACAAGGGTGTTCCCAGTCAGGAATCCCTACCTCATCCTCAAGGAAGATGAAGGTTTGAGCTACATTTCCTCATTCCAACATTTGTCCAAGCTTACTCCTTCAGCTACAACGTTATTCTGTTGGGAAGAAAACGTTGATTTGCTAGGTGCGGCAACAGAGGAACTCATAGAGTCATTCTTTGGCTTGTTATTTAGTGGAGATCTAGTATATTATTTGGAGGAGTAGCAGAGGAGATTCCAGGGAATTATTTCAGATCTTTGGAACCAGGCCAATCATTCACCATCTTTCATAGCGTAGTCTAGGGCTGGAACTGTGTTATTTTATGCAGGCAGTTGCTAGGAGGGTCATTGAAGCTTATCAGGAGGAGTGTTTTTGAGTAAGAGGGATCAACCCTTTGCTTGAGAACAATATCAGAGGACTGCATGAGTATTTCAGATCTTCCATAGCCCCATTCTTATTTTTATTCAGTTGCAGTGACAAGTTATTTGTCACATTGTACATTTTCTAGCATTTCTAGCAATCTTTCCTAGATTGGCTAGAAATATTGTATTGGAGCCCATTCTTCTATTCTTGGGAATTTTTTTGTATATTTCAACCATTTTTCATGTATATGCATCTATAGTAGCAACTACTCTAATATAGGCAGCTATGTCACTGCTCTCTGGCATTTTGTGCAGTTGCAGCAACTCTTGTATTTCATGTGTTGATCATTGGAGATTGATTCCGGTAGCTTGAGTGGCTTGTCCCTCAAGATATTTTTGTATATTGTAGCTGATATATTAATAAACATGATGGATGTATTATATTCCATTTATTGATATGTATATATTTTCAGAGTTTCATGATTGTGTTCATGTATTGCTGTAGGATCTCTATTTGAGCAGTTTCCTAAGGGCCCTAGTTTGGGGAGATCTGAATAACCCATATAGGGTCCTTTATTTGGGCTCAAATTCTGGGAGAGAAGTATTTAATGAGTTAAAAAGGGGACCCAAGAACCCTTTCAACTCATTTTTACATTGCCTTCCTTATACAGCGTCCTTGAGGACCATATTGCAGAAATTGCTGATTTGGAACATTACAGTGGTATCAGAGCATCAATCTTGGCTCAGCCTGTGTAGCCCAAGATAATATGCCATGTGAAGGAGAATATCCTAACTTAGAAGAGGAGATGTACAAAGAAAACAAGAGAAGAGGAATGACGGAAGAGGAGGTTTCCCTTCTTCTTTTCCAGACCATGGAGGGTATCATTGAACATCTTGAGGAGATAGAAAGGGAAATCTGGAAAGATTTTCTGAGAGGGTTTGTAGATGAAGAAAGCCCTAGTTGTGACCACGTTCAGTGTGAGCATTCATACACACATGCAGATCCACAGCGCAGTTCATTTCCCACTTGCACATCAGGAAGAATGGAGGAAGAAGATGAGGCCATTAGAGTAGCAGCGCTGCAACTCAAAGGTATGGCTCATGATTATTGGTTTGAAAATTATGTTTCATATTGTCATGCACATGTAGAATCATATGATGGATTCACTAAAGGTTTGGTGAGAAAATTTGATGAAAATCACTGTGAATATCTATGTATCAAAACATCAAACACTTTGCATGCATTGGAGGGAACCATGAAACAAACTCCATTCCATATTTCTGAAGGGGATGTAAACATGTATGATGGCTTGCTAAGGGCAAGATCCCCATTGTGTGAAGGGCCCTCTTCCATTTGTGAAGTCATGGAGGTACTTCGTTCAAGAGATGACCAAGATCTAGGGTCTCTCCTTGATGATGAGGTAATCTCACTTATTGATGGGGAGGATGAGCATATGAGATCTAATAGTGTTGTCATACAGGGAGGAGATTCATCACCACATGGAGGTGAAAAGGGAGCCATTGCTTCCATTAGAGGAGCCCTTGTGTATTTACAAGGAGTTCCAAGTATTTAAACATGTGGGAACCATAGCACAATTCCGGAGTCATATGTAGCAGTTATTGGGGATTGTGAGATGGAGGAGGAAGAGAAGGATCAACATCAAGGGTTGATAGACCCTTATCTATTCTGGGAATTCTTTGCACAAGAGAATGAGATTGTATAGCACAGTGAAGAGAGGGAAAAATCAGTCCACTTATACATACAGTCCACTTCTGAACTTGATGTCTCACTATATGGAGGCATTCCACCTGGAAGGCCACCTCATCTAGAGTTGATGAGGGGCATCTTGTCATTTGGTTCACCACTCTTGGATTCCAGATAGATGAAGACATTGGAGGAGTCCAACACAACACAGAGAGTTTGGGATAAACCCAAGGAGGAGGGAGACACTCTCTCATTTTTAGTATCACCCACTCTCATCAGCTATACTGCGCTGACAAAGTTTGCTGCAGGAATGGAGGATGGCATCTTCATGATGTAGGATGACTGCTCCACAGATTTGGAGAGGAATATGATACTTCCTTTGAGGGAGGACTCTTTCATACATAGGAGTGGATGTAGGCCACTCATGCTTTCTTTGGCCCAGCTTGGGAGATTCCTTGTGGATGATAGCTTCTCATGGGAGGCCAACTTCTAAAGGACACCATCACTATTTGAGCATGAGTAGCTGCATGATGGGCATGTCAGAATTTTGGAGGATGACCTGGCATGGGGAATGTCAAAGTAGCAGGTAGCAGTGTGAGTGGAGCTTCACATGCTAGATCACCAGCGATGTCTATGAGGAGGATTGATCCGCATTGGAGGTCTCAGCTTGGGTAGAGTACTCCAAGGATTTTGGTGCATGCATGGTTCTTGGTGACCTGGAGGGAGATGACATATACATAGTGGATGATATGGTCATCTGTTATTATGGTAGGATATTTTTGACTAGGGCTTCTAGTCTCAAGGAGAAATTATTGCATGCAGCACATGAGGGATTCCTAGCTATGCACTTGGATGCATACTTTGCTTTGCTAGAGGAGTTGACTTGGGAGGGAATTCAGCATGATATATATCATCATATGGATAGATTCATAGCCCATATGATTTTAGATAGGTTGGCACAACCATTTCCCTACTCGTTGGAGGTAAGGGAGAGCATTCAGAGGAGCCATTTCAGCTCAAGGACCGGAGTACATGGTAAAGAAGGTATATGTTTTAATTTTGGTTTACCTTTCTTTACTTTATATGGGAAACTTTATGAGGTAAGGATGATCACATATCCTTATGCTCCTTATTATTATGTACTTGTGGCCCATCGCAGCAATGGGAGTGGCTATTTTTATGATGGTTTGTGGGGGAAGCCACATGTTTCTTGGTGTGCACCATCGACACCAATTTGTACTTACATATTTTCATCTTATGAGATGTTTGTGGCAGAAAAAAAGTGGCTGGGAAAGCACTTGTTAATTTTTGTTTTGATGCAGGCCAAATGTGTACTGCGCTGGTTCCATGAATGGAACTATGATTCACTCTTTGGTTTCCATGTGGCAGCTTGTTTTCGTTGTATTTTGCTTCCATATGTTACCGATGTTTGTATACTCATGGGAGGCTTTGTTTGGAGAGTGGGCCTGGAGTTGAAGATGCCCATTGGGAGTATGATTCTCCCCTTTTCACATGTTGTATGTTTCAGGAGAAACAATGGACACACCATGATTTCTATGTCACTACGTTTTTCCTCATATAGGAGGAGCTATTGGGAGAAAATGCGTTGTTGGAGGAGGCACTTCATGGTTGATTCATTTTAGGGGGAGGCTTGGGCCAATTGTGGAGGCTATGAAATTTCAGCCCAATATCAGAAACCCCCTCATACTGATCATAAATGGAGGGAGAAACTACTTGGATGGGAAAATCTAAACTCTCCATTCAGCCCCAACATGTTGCATAGATCCGGGGTTCAGGACTGCTTTGTTGAGCTACCTAGGATGGCTCATTTCATTTGGATGATTGCATGGGTGAAGGAGTCACTCATTGGGAATAATACTTCCCATGTTTTTCATCACTCCTACCTTGATGAGGCCACTGAACAACAAGGATATTTCCACTTGCATCTTCTATTGTCTCATGATGTATACTTTGGTTTTGCACACTTGGAGGACATATTTATTGCATACTTTGATGAAATATGGTGGGGTATATTGATGAGGAGGCCACAAGAAGAGGAGGAGGAATTTTTCTCCACCTTGCAGTTGCTTGAGGGCAAGCAAAATTTTGAAGGGGGAGGATTGTAATGTTCCCAATTTTTAGCCTCAAGCTAAAAGGAACATTATAGTTAGCAATATTTTATTAAGTTAAATAAAATGGGTAAGGAGGCCCCATAATCTTTGAGAAGGAAGAAATAACACTCCTTTTTTGAAAGGAGGAATAATAAAGTAGCTTATTTGAGCACCACATGGTGTGAATAGGACTGGATCATGCTTGATCTAGACATTTTGACTATGTCAACAACGCTGTCCAAGAGAGGGAATCTCCATGACAAGGCAATGCAGTTTTAGAGGAGGCTCCACTTGCATGAGCTAGGTGGTAAGTGTCAATGGGACCCATGGTGAGAGGAATTAATTTTCTTTATAGGGAGGAGACGGTAGCCCATTTTCATTATGCATTAGCTTATCATTTTCATTGGGTCTGCTAAGACTTGCATCCCCAGGCTGTTTAGCAGGGTTGTAGTGTTCTTAAGAAAAAGGGTGTTCCTGGTTGGGAATCCCTACCTCATCCTCAAGGAAGGAGAGGTTTTAAGCTACATTTCCTCATTCCAGCATTTTTCCAAGCTTACTCCTTCAGCTACATCGTTATTATGTTAGGCAGAAAACATTGAGTTGCTGGGTGCAGCAACAGAGGAACTCATAGAGTCATTCTTTGGCTTGTTATTTAGTGGAGATCTGGTATATTATTTGGAGGAGCACTAGAGGAGACTCTAAAGCATTATTTTAGATCTTTGGAACCAGGCCAATCATTCACCATCTCTCATAGCGCAGTCTAGGGCTGGAACTGCGTTATTTTATGCAGGCAGTTGCTGGGAGGGTCATTGAAGTTTATCAGGAGGAGTGTTTTTGAGTAAGAGGGATCAGCCCTTTGCTTGAGAACATTATCAGAGGAGGGAATGATTATTTCAGATCTTCCATAGCCTCATTCTTATTTTTATTTATTTTTAGTGACAAGTTATTTTTCACATTGTACATTTTCCGGCATTTCTAGCAATCTTTCCTAGATTGGCTAGAAATCTTGTATTGGAGCCCATTCTTCTATTCTTGGGAATTTCTTTGTATAGTTCAACCATTTTTCATGTATATGCATCTAAAATAGTAGCTACTCCATTATAGGAAGTGCTTTCACTGCTCTCCAGCATTTTGTGCAGTTGCCGCAACTCTTGTATTTCATTTGTTGATCATTGGAGATTGATTTCGGTAGCTTGAGTGGCTTGTCCCTCAAGATATTTTTGTATATTGTAGCTGATATATTAATAAACATGATGGCTGTATTTTATTCCATTTATTGATATGTACAGATTTGCAGAGTTTCATGATTGTGTTCATGTATTGCTGTAGGCTCTCTATTTGAGCAGTTTCCTAAGGGACCTAGTTTGGGGAGATCTGAATAACCCATCTAGGGTCATTTCTTTGGGCTTAAATTCTTGGAGAGAATTATTTAATGAGTTAAAAAGGGGACCCAAGCCCCATTTCAACTTATTTTTACACTGCCTTCCTTATACATCGTCCTTGAGGACCATATTGCAAAAATTCCTGATCTGGAACATTACACTTTAGTTTGGCAAAAGAGTTGGAGAAGGTTAAAATTCAGGTACCTCTTCTAGAATTGCCTAAAATACCAGCTTAAAAGAAAGAAATTTCAAAGTTTATTAATCTCACAAAAATGGAAGATATAAGTGACGTGGTGAACCTACAAGAATACAATCCATTCGTCATCTTTGGACCTCATGTAGAAGAAGTAGATCCTTCTGTTCCACCCTTCTATATTTCTCTGTTTCTTCATGATTTTACTCTACATAATTGCATGTTGGACTTGGGAGCGTCCCATAACCTTATGCCATTGTCTATTATGAAGGAGCTTAACCTACAGATTACCAAACCTGATATGGATCTATATTCATTTGATTCCAAAAGGGTGAAATGTGTTGGGTTGATTAAAGATGTAGCAGTTTTTTTGGCACAAATCCCAACAAAGAGTATAGTCATGGATGTAGTGGTTTCTGAAATCCTAGCCAGGTTTGGAATGCTCCTGTCAAGGTCTTGGGGAGATAATTTGGGAGGTGTAATAAAGTTAGATTTCACTTATGCTATCATTCTGGTTTTTAATGGGGAAGAAAGGAGATTGTAAAGGGAAACAAGGTTTGTGAAGGCCACCTTTAAGAAAGATGCAGAAAATTCCCCCATTTATAGTCAAGAAACAGAATATTTTCATTTTTCATGTTGCATGAAGATGCAGAATTTGCTGAAGACACAGGGAAGCAGCTCTCTTAAGTAGTTGTAAATAACGAGATGCACTCAAAGAAGATTTGGAAGTGCTACTTTGATGGTGCCTACTCGAAGGAAGGTGCAGGTGCCAGATTCTTGCTAATATCACTAGAAGGTAACCTCATGCCATTCTATTTTAAACTAGAATTTGATTTGACAAACAATGTGGCTGAATATGAAGACTTAATCTCAAGCCTTCAAATTGCTAAACAGATAGGGGTTCAATCTATTTCAATTTATGGTGACTCTGAGTTGATAATAAGGAAGATCAAGAATCATTGTCAAACCAAGCATCCAAGATTAAGATTGTACAAGAATGAAGTTTGGGATCTGATAGAAAACTATTTTGAAGCCTTCAATCTTTAGTATATTCCGAGGGAGGAGAATAGATTGGCCAATTCTTTAGCAGTTGTAGCTAGCGCCTTCAAACCTCCCATAAATCCCAGCCTAAGGTACGAAATTGAAGTTAGAGATATACCTTCTATCACTGATAATGTGAAACATTAGCATGTGTTTGATGATGATGAACAGATAAGTCAGTTCCTGACAATGATTGGAAACTTTGAAGATGCTGAGATAGACCAAGAGGAAGAAAAAATAGAGCAGAGAATAGAAATGAGAAAACTCAATTAGTAAATAGGTGAACAAAATATTATCCAATTGAAAGATAATGTGCTCCCTAGAGGGTTGGTTCCCCTTGAAATATTGTTTGATGCTAATGATGTTTTTGTTGATTCGAAGAAAACACATCAAGAAGAAGAGATGGAAGATTGTAATTTGGGAACTCAGTAGGAGCCCAAAAGAGTGAAATTGTTCAAAGGGGTTCCAAAAAACTACAAAGAAAGGTACATTTATCTTTTTAAGAAGTATATGGATGTGTTTTCTTGGTCGTATGAAGACCTAAAAACACATGACAAAATAATTATTCAACATAAGATTCCATTGAAGGAAGGGCTCAAACCACACAGACAAAAGCTCAGACAGATCAAACCCTTGTTATTATCTCCAATCAAAAAATAAGTGCAGAAACTGTTGTAGGAAAAATTTATAGTCCCTATGAGATATTCAGACCGGGTTTCCAATCTGGTCCTTGTAAGAAAGAAGAATGGAGAGATAAGATTGTGTGTAGACTTCAGGAACTTGAACTGAGCATCTCTAAAAGATAATTATCCTTTGCTGAAAATGGATTATGTCTTACGAAAAGTGACAAGAGCTCACAGGTTGTCTATGGTTGAAAAATTTTCTGGGTATAATCAGGGAGCAGTGGAAAAATAATATCAGAAGAAGACTGCTTTCACTAAACCCTAGGGAACCTTCATGTACGCAAGGATTCCATTTGTTCTTATGAACGTAGGTGCAACATTTCAGAGGGCCATGGACATAGCCTTCATTGGCGACAAATTTGTAGTTATATATCTGGATGATGTAACTGTTTTCTCAGGGTCAGATGATGAACACTTGGAGCATTTGCAAAAACTTTTCAAAAGTGAAAAAAATTTGGCCTGTCAATAAATCCCAAGAAATATTTATTTGCCTTACAAGAATGTAATTTATTGGGTCACATAGTTTCTAAACAAGGATTAAATATTGAC
Source organism: Pinus albicaulis (assembly GCA_034641835.2). Taxonomy (NCBI): domain Eukaryota; kingdom Viridiplantae; phylum Streptophyta; class Pinopsida; order Pinales; family Pinaceae; genus Pinus; species Pinus albicaulis. Next base: position 636,055,616 of record CM076579.1, read on the forward strand.
CGAACAAGGGTGGAAGCCATTTAGACTATTCCTTTACCCAGAAGCAAGAAGGATATCCAGAGATTCTTGGGAAAAATAAACTTTCTGAGGAGGTTTGTGCCCAATTATGCTGAGATCATGAGAAGTATAACATATATGTTGAAGAAAAATGAAGAAGTGAAATGGGATAAGGAAGCAAGAGATGCATTTTTTATAATAAAGGAAGCACTGCAGGAAGCTCCAGTTTTGATTAGTCCAGACTATCAAAAAGCCTTTCAGGTATTGTCATTTACATCCCCCACTACTATTGCAGCTGTGTTGTTGTAGAAAAATGAAGACAATAAGGAGCATCCAGTTGCAATTTTTAGTAAATTTATCAGAGATGTTGAGCTCAAATACAATATTTTGGAGAAACAAGTATATTCTTTGGTCAAAACACTGAAATCCTTTAGGACTTATGTGTTTCAGTCCTAAATAACTACTTATGTCCCTAATTCTACTGTGAAAGATGTGCTGGTCCAAGCTAAAGTTGAAGGAAAAAGGGGGAAGTGGATAGAAAAAATCCAAGAGTATGATTTGGACATCAAACCCACCAAGCTGGTCAAGGGACATGGTTTAGCAAAGTTGTTGACAAAGAAAAATTTTCAAGCCTTGGAAATTAATCTTTTGACACCAGTGGATGGAGCTATTAATGAAGAAGGTAAAAGCAAGTCCAAAATAGGTATTCAATAAAACTTTTTGTGCTCTAATTGGTATAAGGATATTGTGCACTACCTGTGTTTATTTTCCTGTCCAACTTTTCTAAATAGAACAAAATACATTGTTCTCAAGCTCAAGTCTCAACCATATGTTGTCATAGAAGCAAAGTTATACTGGAAAGATCCTACTGGTATTTTGATGTTATGTTTGACAAAAGGAGAATCTATTGAAGTCACCAAAAAATATCATGAAAGTCTGTGTGGAGGAAATTATAGCTGGAAGGTCACTGTCCATAAGATTCTTAAGTCGGGCTTCTATTGGCCAACCCTATTTGCAGATGTTTATAGACTAGTAAGAAGTTGTCAGAAGTGCTAGTTGTTTGCTGAAAATAAAAAACTGGCTCCATTGCCTCTCATCCCTTTATTTATTGAAGAACATTTCAGGCAATGGGGATTATATTTTATTGGAGATATCAATCCACCATCAAGTGGATAGTTCAAGTGGATTCTGACTGCCACTAATTATTTTACAAAATGGGTTGAAGCAATACCCACGAAGAAGGCAAATGACCAAGTAGTGATGAAGTTTCTGGAGGAAAACATATTCAGCAGATTCAGGTGTTCATTCAAAATTATGACTGATAATGCTCAGGTATTCAACTCTGCTCATTTCATTAATTTTTGTCAAACATATAATGTAATATTATCACATTCCATAGCATATCATCCTCAAGGGAATGGATTGGCAGAGTCCTCAAACAAGACATTGGTCAGGATCTTGAAGAAGACAATCGCTGAAAATCAGAAGGATTAGGACATGAAGTTGAATTTTTCCCTCTGGGTAGTTCGAGTCACTACCAAGAGATCTACTAGAAATCCCCCCTATGAACTGGTTTATGGAACTCAAGCATTGTTTCCTACTCAGCTGGCCAAACCAGTGATTTATTTCCTTCAAGAATCTTAGGAAGAACCTAATGCTCTGGTAAGGAGATTAAAAAAATAATTTAATCAAGTGAAAATAGAAACAAATTTAGGGATAAATTTATTACTTATCAGGAAAACATGAAGTCTATATTTGATAGCAAAGAAAAAGAGGTTTTCTTTCAAGCAGGAGATCTGGTACTGAGATGGGACACCAGATGAGAAGACAACGGGAAGCATGATAAATTTGATCCTCTCTGGTATGTTCCATAAAAAATATCTGAGGCAAGGTCAAATAACACATTCATTTTGGAAGATCTATACGGATAGCCGGTACAGCTGCCTATGAACAGGCAGTATCTGAAGCATTATTTCTAGCATTAAAAGTCAGCACTCCAACATTGTAAATATCAGATTGCTCATTGTTCATATGTCACCAAGCAATATTTGACTCCATGCCCAATGGATAAGTCACTAGTCTACGGTTCTTAGTGCTTCCATGGAAGAAATCACTATCCCCAGGTGGAATTAGACGTTATGGCTCATTTTCATTTTCCTTTCAAATAAGTTTCAAAACACCAAAAAAAAGCATAAATGTTAGAAAAAAAAGCATATATGTTAGAAAAAAAAGGCATCTGTGTCATAGAATAATTTTGATTTATAGGTCAGTACATTAAAATTACATGATGATATGTGAAGGTGGGTCGAGTCGGGCTCATTCACGTGCAACACAGTTCGAGAAATTAACCGATGGTCACATTCAGAACATTGCACACTGGACAGGGTCGAGTCAGGCTCATTCAAAAGCTCAGGAGGGACTAGCACGAAAAAACACCGGATAAGATCAAGAGGGTTACATCGTGGAGAAAACGAACTAATTTCCCAAAGGCGGAGAAGGGGTGCATTTCTCGTAAAAACTTAAGAGTCTCAGAGGAGGCATAAAAGGAAAAATGGATGGTCGAGATCGAAGCGCAGAACAAAAGCGGAGAGAGGGATGACAAAGATTAAATCACTAACCGAAAATCGCAAGTTTCAAAAGACAGGCATAGGAGGTAAATGATAAAGTATCTGAAGTGCGATGTGCGATGTCGGTGGGACTCGATGACATAGCGCACATCACTAGTTTTAAAAGTTAAGGGCCAAGGTTTAATCTTATACTCGTTGAAGTGCGATGTGTGATGCGGTGGGGCCCTATCGCAAAATCACAAGTCGCAAGTTTTAGAGGATAACCATGGGAGGTAAGTGTTAAAGTCACTGAAGTCCGATGTGCAATGCCAGGTGGGACCCGATCACATACCACACATCTCTAGTTTTAAAAGAGAAGTGTTAAGGAAAATTTAAAGGAAACAAAGGGTGATGTGCGAGTGGATGCGATGCGGTTTCAACATTGAACTCCAAAGGTTTCCAGATATGGAGGTAAGGTATTTCTCATGTTAAACCATGTCAGAGGAAGAAAATAGGGTTATAACGTAAAACCAGTGAAACGCCTTGGTAATGATAAATAGGAAGAACGCGATGAAGAAACTCGGGTAAGTGACCCGACGCAGATCAAAGGAGAAGAGGCAGAGTCGAGTAGAAGGTGATATGTTTAACAACGTTTGAAGCACATGGGCATAGGGAGAGTCAGGCGGAAAAGTGTATAGCGACACTATTCGGATCACGAAAACTAGGTCAAATCGGGCATTAAGGCGTCGTTTCAAAGCTGTGCAGCCATTGTATCATGACCAGAAAGGCCACCTCAACACTTTGGGAGGACGCGTCTATTACACAACATTTTGTCACTATACCTACAATCCCCAACTCGCACATTGAAGGGTTTTTTCTGTGACCAAAGAGTAGTGTCATGCCTTGCAAATACCATCCTTGCATCCCTTTTGATGAAAGTAACATTCTTCTTGGTGACATTTCCTTGAGAAGAGCTGTAAAAATCCCTTTTTTTCCTTGGCACGAGTAGCCAGCTACACCCTCGCGCTGAATAGGAAATTTAACACTGAGCCCACGCCAGTTGGCACTCTGTACTAGTTAGACACTTGTGCCAAGCTGTTTATGGAATTTAAAAAAAAAATAGAGGCGTAGGTTCCATTCCAACCACCTCGAGGATGAGTCATTGGGAGTGGTTGAACTGAAACAACCATGGAATCCTTCCTTTAGTTAGTAGTTTCCACCTCCCTTGGAACTCTCCTAAAGGATAGGACTCCCTCCCACATTTTTAGGGATCCCAACCTCCTCCTTTTCCTCTATAATAGAAGCTATCTCTCTTAGTACTAGCTAGCTGAACTTGGAGAATTATACATACTATAGCTAAGCTACTAGAGAAGATAGAATAAGAAGGAATTATGTTGAGGAAGCTTGAGTCGATGACTTCTAAGAGAGCTTGAGTCCATGCCTTCATCTTGTCCGAATTCCCTGACAAAAATTTGAGACGCGCTTCACTTGAACCCCGCTGGAGGAGATTGCGACGTCAAAGCATCGATTGTACTCTTCCTTCTATTCATTTATATACATGACTATTGTTTGGTTCCATTATTGTGTTATGATGTTTATTTGATGCGATATGTTTAGTCCTCTTTGACTGGCTAATAGTTGTGAATGAAACTATTCCGTCGTATGTTGTTCTTGTTCTTTGTCTTATGTGCAAGTATCTGAATGTGACAGCAAACATATTGTGATTTTCCAAGGCAAGAGCGAGAGGGCACTACTCTTTCTACCATGAGGACAACATTGGATCCAAGGTAGGTTAATCTACCATGTCTTTTGTTCATTCATTAACTAGGAAGAAACACTTTAGCATGTCCTTTTGTTACTGGACCCACCCTAGGGCTAGAGGGATCATCTCTGTCCATAGAGAGGAATTATCGTCATAAAAAATTGGCGACTCCGCTGGGGATCAATGCGAGTTTGTCGTTTCATCCTGTTGGGTTAGTTTCCATTATTGGTTTAGTTATCTATCTTTTTCTGGTTTGTTTGCTGAGTTTCCATCCTATGTTCAGCTCTATAGTGTCAAGGTTGACCTTTTCTCATTAGGTTGTGGTTTTTCCTCTTTTTTCCCATAGGTATCCATCTTGGCACGCTTTTTTTCTAGACAGTCGTGCCAATTGGCGCAGGTTGCTCTTTTAGCACTCGTGCCAACCCTTGTATGGCGCGGATTACAGCCTTACAGTCACGCCAACTCATGTAGGTTTTGGTTTGACCTGCTTAATGAGTGTTTTGGTCATTTTTTCTTGCTTCTGGGTTATTTTTGGATGTGTTTTAAGCCTTTGATACTATGTTGACTATTGCAGACTTGTTTCCCTCGGTCGTTTGTCCATTTTCCTGTCGGTGTCTTTTAATACCTTAGGGTTTCTAAGTATTCTTGCACATCGAGTCTTCTGTTCGAGAACAAGTTTCTTTGATTGTTGTCAGTCTCATTTTGGGTCTTTAGACTGAGTTTTTCTTGGTCCTTTGGTTTTTTTGGTTGAATGTTATTTTCGGTTTTTTGATTAGTCCTTCTTCTTCGATACTTGAGCATCGATTGCTTTTCTTGTTTGGGTCACTTTAGGAAACTCTCTTTTGCGATTGAAAGTTTGCTCCATTAGCTTGCATGTTTTTGTGTCTGTTTCTCTTTGGTTGAGTCATTCAATTTCAAATATTGACATTTGCAAAACTCAAACTAGTGTTTATTTTGTTTCTGTTGAATTAGTACGTTGTGTGCTTCATTTCATTGAAAAAAATCAAAAAATATCTTTTGCATTCTTTTGTTGCATTGAAAGTGAAACGTTCCTTTACATAACTAACATTTTTTAATATAGGAAGGACTTTCGTTTTTGCCTGATTGCATTAAGGGCATTAGAAATTTCTTCGCATACTTTCCTTGCTTTCTTGTTTGAAACATTTCTAACCTTCTTTTAACTAGCATTCATCTAATTGAAATGATGTTCATTTGCATATAGCTTGCATTTAGGAAGTTGACCTCCAAATTCGATAGGGCCTGGAAATTGAAACATAATCCAAGGTCAACTTTAAAATTTACTCAATGAACCTAAGGCAACATTGAAACCTAATGAAACATTTCTAGTGGTCTAGGCTAGAGACGTGTTCCAGCATCTTAAAACCTAGTAGCTGTTGCTCGCCCTTTGGCTTCAGACAATGCTAATACGGACTTGTGCTCCTCATATCGTCGCATATATAAAGGGAGACCTCTCTAGCTTGCAATCCTTTATCCATAGGAAGCTGAGTCTATCGCCTTGTAACCGTGATACACTGAACATAGCATTCAGGGAGACTACCTACACGTATGTTAAGTCCGTGGTCATTTCTATTTCATTTGATCACCAAGGTGTATATGGTAGCTCACGGAAACTTGGTACACCCTCTTGCTTAGATTACCTGAGGAGTCATTTTGGTCTTTTCGTGACTCTCTAAAAGTGAAAATATCCTCGAGCGCTTGTCCTTTCACGCTCGTTTCAACCTGAAAGTGATAGAGTCACCTTTTTCCCATTTCTCGACTCTTAAAATATGAAACGACAGAGTTTTGTTTCAATGTCTTAAAAAATTAACTGCCCATGAAATATTCCTAGTTAAAGTTATCTTCCTTAGTATTTTTTTTTAAGGTTGTTTCCAATGGAAATGTTTCCGGAGTTTACCAACCAAGGAATCCCCTTCGAAGGGAATCCTGGTCCTTTTCCTGCTTTCGGGAATGTTGGTGCTCCTTATATGGAAACATTGTCCCTTCTTGGGTTAACCGTTGGGTTGCGTTTTTGTTTATTCTCGACCTCTGTAGTCTTGAGTATTCCGCCCTTTGTACAACCATCTCCTCCACCTAAAAAAAATAATTTTGATTCTAAAGTGGACCTCTACCATTCTTTGCTTGTTTCTTCATCCTCCTTTTCTACTTTTCCTGGTGAAAGTTTGGATTCCAGTAACTAGGTGGCTAAGAAGAAGAAGTAGTTAGATAAGCGAGAGGCTAATGCTGCAGCTGTTGCACCTAAGAAACCTTCCATTGATAAACCATCCAACCTTCCATGAAAAGTCAAATTCCCTTGCATGTTGTGCAAAGGTGACCACCTTCTTCGAGACTGCCCTAGCATTCACAAGGTACTAGAAGTATGGTCCAATGGTCGTTTGTCGTTGCCTTTGGCTTCTGGAAGTCATATTGGTGGCACATCTTCGACTAGTATTGATAAGACTCATAAGAGACAGGGTAAGATCACAAATCCTTGTAGGTTGTGTGAAGGGCATCATCCCATTCACCTTTGTCCATACATGGATGAAGCCACGAGAGTGTTGGAAAACCCTACTATTTCTACACCTTGCCTTCTCATTGGTTACCACAAACTTTCTTCGAGTCTTCCGCTAGTTGATTCAACAATCAATCAAGATTCATCTTTGGTCGATCCCGTTCCCTCAGAAATTCAAATTCATGAATTTGTTCCCGACCAGCCATTGGTCGAGGAATTGGTCGATCTGATCCCGCCCATGGTTCATCAAATCTTTTCTGTCGAGAGTGGATCGCATCCCCCCCACATTCTTCTTGTTTCTTCAGATTCTTCAGACTTGGAGAAAGATTCTCCCGTCCCTGTGGTTCAAGATGCTACTCCTCCTACTCCCATTATGGAGATCCCGGAGGATGCTCCTCCTGCTCCCATGATGGAGGTACTGGAGGATGCTCCTCTTGCTCCGGTAACACCAAGGGATGACCATCTAATTTCTATGGTAGCCCCTCCAAGTAGTTTGGTCGCTTCCTTCGATTGGAGTCGATTTGCAGGATACTGCCTTCCTTCTTTTGTGCCTTTTGAGATCATGGTACATGCCTTCGATATGGTCCTACCTAGCATGATTATAGATGAAGGTGAATTTTTTAGTGTTATTTCTTCAACTACTTGGAAATATTTTGGTTCTCCACCGCTTGTGCTTGTTATGCAAATTTTGTTGGCTTTTAACAGAGGAACAAGTCAACCATTAGGGATCCTTCCAAAGTTTCCTATTACTTTGGGAGGGAAAATAGTCTATATAGACATGATGGTGGTCCAAGGTCCCTTGGATTTTAATTTACTCTTGTGCTGTGACTATGCTTATTCCATGGGGTCGGTTGTCTCTTCCCTCTTTCCTATGATCTGTTTTCCACACAAAGGTCAGATTGTGACCATTGATCAGCTTTCATTCTTTGGTCCTGATGTGACATCTGGTCCACCATCGTCCCTTTCGGGTCTTTATCCGCTGGTTTTATCTTCCCTGCCGTAGGTTAATTATGTGGCTACCTTTCCCGTGCCCGCATTCAGTGATAGTGCCATTGTGCATCGTGTGCTGGGGGCATTGGGTCCTGACTTCCAAGATTTTTCCCTCCCATCGGATGAACACCTCTTGGAAGCCATGATTTCTTATTCAACATGATGAGTTTTCATTCAGAGTAGAGTTCATTTTCTTATGTCAATCTCCTTAAAAAATGAAACAAGGTCGTCGAAGCAGAGTTCGTTTTCTTGTGTCAAGCTCCTTAAAAAATGAAACAAGCTCTTCAGAGCACAGTTCGTTTCCTTGTGTCAAGCTCCCTAAACAATGAAACAAGATTTTATGAGGATAGTTCTTTTAATGTGTCAACCTCGTTAAAATAATGAAACACGTTCCCGTTCAATTCAAATCTTTGATATGATCTCGTAAAATCCCAATTGAGTCTTTCTCTTGATCTCGTAATTGACCCTTCATTCCATCCACCTGTTAGTAACTAGGAGTCTAGTCCTGTGAATGCACTAAAGCTTGGGGCGCATGTACCTCGAATTGAGTCACCATGTTGGGGGCATGCCCATTTTTTTCAAGCATAGTTTAATTTTCTTTCAAGCTTGTGTAAAAATGAAACCAATTTCAAGTAGAATTTCCCATGTTTTCAAGCTTGTGTAAAAATGAAACCATTCTCATTTTACCTCTTGTGATTGCCATTTTATCAGCCTGTTTTTCCAGATGAGCCTTGGTTTTCTCATTCCATCATCACCATATTCTTGGCCGATCATACGCCTTCACTTGGTTGTTTAACCCATTGCTGAGTAACCGCTGCAATGAGTGGTCTTGTTAGCCAACCTCTTGACCTTTACTTGTTCTGAGTAGTTCCACCATCACCGGAACCAGTTGCTACCCTTTATAACACTTGTTCCTTCAGGAGGAGTCAAATTTCAGCTCTTTTCTAACTCTCAAAACATGAAAATTTTTCCGAGACTCTTGTCGTTTTGAACTCGTTAAAATATTGTGAAACGATATCTACCCAGTATAAGTTTACCCCTTTTTCAGGTTGGGATAGATTATTTATGAAAAAGGAATACCTTAGCCTATCACGACTAAGAGGTTCTCTCAGATATTTTTTTCTACCTTTTCGGATCTGTGAGAATACCTAAAAAAAGGGACTGCTGGAGTTTTCTTTTCAGCATTCTTTTCAAACTCTCTAAACATGAAAAGATGCCGAGTTCTCCCTTTGTCAAACTCGTTAAAAATATGATGACATTGGACTTCGTCACCATGACTTTATTCGAGTTCCTCCTTCCTAGGGCTCGTAAAATGTACTAGGTTAGATTTGTCCGAAGGACAAACTTATAGTGCAAGCATATGCTATCCCCTTCAAGCTTGTTTTAAAAAAATAATTGGGGTACTCGCCAGAAATGGTGGGGGAGAATGGAACCAGGTTTTATTTATGTTGGCAGTATGTCGCTCTTGAACATGGAACTTGTCTGCATTCGTGTCGGTTTGGGGACATCTTATTTCATAATTTTTTCCTCCATGGGTTTGGGTAATATCTTTTTACCTCTCATTTTCTCTTTTCCATGTCATCATGACCTCAGATCCTTTGATGTCAAATACTACCAAATCCAGTGTCCTGCCACTGATATGTTTAAGAGAATTTTTCCTCTGCAGTTGTCAACCTTCTTCTGATTTCCTGTTGGTACTAATTCACTTTCATCATGTTACTTTGTCTCATGTCGATGATGTGGGAAACATTATGGCCCTCCTTCGACGAGGTCACTTCCTGTCGACTTCAGCTCATTATCCAGGAATTTGATCTAGAGACACCCTTCTGATACCTTGGAGCCTGCATGCCTCAATGGTAGGTTTTTCGCATTCGATCACATCATTGGCCTTCGATCGAGTGATTCTGTGGATGTTCGATGTCAAATCATTGTTCACATTCCGTGGATTGTACCTTTTGTACCTTGAGGACCATCGTCATCATTGGTGGTTTCTCTCACTTCTATTAACAGCTTCCATCATTGGATGGTAATCAGACAATTTTCTAGCATGTTCGACTTCAGCTCATATATTTGCATGCTAAAAATTGTACTTGTTCAGGTCGAGATGGAGCGCAAGACCATGGGTTTTGTCTGAGAAAATCCAGGCTGCAGAATTTTGTGGATTACTATGACTTATTGCATGACTCTTTTTTTTGGATGGATGCAACCATACCTGAGTCTATTTACTAATCCTTACTGCTGGATGGCTGCGTCCATACCTCGGATCTCAATTTTTATATACTCTATTATGGATGGCTAAACCCATGCCACATGATTCATGTATCACAGATATCAGTTGTATTTGTAATTGCAGGTCTTCCAACAATGGTGTTTGGTTCAAACGCATTCTCATAAAGCATTTCATCCCTCGCTCTCCCTCAGACTTCATGCTTTAGGGGGCATCTGTTACACAACATTTTGTCACTATCCCTGCAATCCCCAACTCGCACATTGAAGGGCCATTTCTGTGACCAAAGAGAAGTGTCATGCCTTGCAAATACCAATCCCTTGCATCCCTTTATGAAAGTAACACTTTCTCTCAATGACATTTATGCAGTTGTAAGAATCCCTATTTTTCCTTGGCACTAGTCAAACACACCTCGTGTTTCCACGAGAAATTTAACATCAAGCCCATTCTAGTCAAGGCCCGTGTCGCTTAGACACCGCACCAAGCTCAAGGAATGTTTTTTAAAATAGAGGCGCAGTTCCATTCAAATCTCACTCCCCGAGATGAGTCAATGGAGGGTTGAACCGAATCAACCACGGTCTCCCTTCCTTAGTTAGCTTTTCTCAAGCACCTCCTGAACTCTCCTAAAGGATAGGACTCCCTCCCACCTTTTTAGGGATCGCAACCTCCTCCTTTTCCTCTATAATAGAAGCTATCTCTCTTAGTACTAGCTAGCTGAACTGGGAGAATTATACATATTATAGCTAAGCTACTAGAGAAGATAGAATAAGAAGGAATTATGTTGAGGAAGCTCGAGTCGATGACTTCTAAGAGAGCTTGAGTCCATGCGTTCATCCCGTCCGAATTTCCTGACGAACATTTGAGACGCGCTTCGCTTGAACCCCGCTGGAGGAGACTGCGACATCAAAGCATCGATTGTACTCTTCCTTCTATTCGTTTATATACATGACTATTTTTTGGTTCCACTATTGTGTTATGATGTTTATTTGATGTGATATGTTTAGTCCTCTTTGACTGGCTAATAGTTGTGAGTGAAACTATTCTTTCGTATGTTGTTCTTGTTCTTTGTCTTATGTGCAGGTATCTGAATGTGACAGCGAAAAGATTGTTATTTTCCAAGGTAGGAGCGAGAGGCCACTACTCTTTCTACCATGACGACAACATTGGATCCAAGGTAGGTCAATATATCATGTCTTTTTTTCATTCATTAACTAGGAAGCAATCCTTTAGTGTGTCCTTTTGTTACTAGACCCACCCTAGGGCTAGAGGGATCGTCTCTGTCCGCAAAGAGGATTTACCTTCATAACAACATCAACAACAACAAATTTAGTAAAAAGAACAAAATTTCCAGTTTTAATTTTCTTTCTCAAGTATGATTTCATAAATAATCTTAACCGTTTAGGTAGTCGAATTGTTTCAAGAAGTTCAGCAGTTAGGAACCACTGTGATGTATTTAAGTAGATAGAAATAAAGAAAAGTGGTTTTGAGTTTTGGACCTTTAGATGATTGTTAGTTTATGATTGAATTCTCTTAGAAATTAATGAAATAAGATCAAGTTTCCTACACTTGTTGATGTTGATACGCCTTTCCTATTTCGCTCTATGGATATTCCTCTTTGAATGAAGTGAAGTAATGTAGCAACCGGTCTCTTAATTAGATTTGTGAGTAAGAGTTAAATAACCTTAATTATCACTCCTTCACCTCATCTCTTCTCACTTCATAAACTCCTGATAGAACTTTAAAGTGATAGATTATGTGTTTACAACATATTATTTTAAGTTCTCTCTTCCTTCACGATTTTTCTCTGAAACTTAAAAGTGATAGATTCTGTATTTTTAGCATATCATTTTGAGTTTCTCTTACAATTCTTGTTTTCATTCCATTCAAATATCAACAGTTTATGGAATTGTGAAGGCTTTCATTATATCATATTATTGAGGGTATTAAGTAACTAAATTCCAAGGGTGTTAAACAAAGGCCATTTGATATGGTAATTGTGACATATGTTTATAAAATGTCTTAAGCACTGATTCCTTACCACGGCCAAGGGATTGTTTCTTGAGATACAATAATATCCATAACAATAACTAGTTAACACGTTCACCTCATAAGTTCATAAATAATTTTCATTCATGCATAAAAATCACATTTACACAGATAGTCCAAATTAGTACGACACAATACAAATATATTGGCTCATACATGAATATCGTAACCATAACCATTTTCATAGGCCAATATAGATTAACACGATGCATATAACATCAATATATTAATGTAATAACCTTAATCGTCAAGTTAACAAACATATAACGACAACAAGTTAACATGTAACATACATGTCAACAACATATGTCATAGTAATCAAGTTAACTAACGTAAAACAACAACAACAATGCATATAAAACACATTAGTATCATCACACCTATTCGACACGTGCACATGACCACACTGATTCAATAGCATATACCATGCATGTAACCACAACAACAATAAAATGACAAACCTGTATATATTAACACTAATGCATATAAAAATCCATTAACTAAGATACTTGCTAATCATACAACACTTATATGACATCTGCTCTTACCCCAAAGTCTAGTGTTGCAACTTCACTTCAATGATCTGCATCTCTTGCTCTATCTTAGCCAACATATCAGCATCATATCTTATCAACAACATCATGATGATAAAAAATTCCTACACTGACCCCATGGACAAAAACTATGGCAATGCATGCATAACAAAATATAGACACTGACATGCATATCAAATGCATAATTGACATGCATTCATGACGATCACATCCAACAAAAACACCATCAACTTCCACATGGCGACACAAATGTAACAATGACTACCACCATGCATATACAACAAGCACATAGTCCACAAACATATAACACATATGCAACTAACATGTATGCATGACAAACACATTATGCCCATCCAGTCCAAGTGTTGAACCATGGTCTGATACCACTTTGTAACATCCTCCTCCCACATCTACCCAAGTAATTAGCCAACCAGGGTAAACATGCGATGAGAGGCTACTATGATCTGTTTCAACCTCGTAGGTGACCTTAAAGAAGTGGAATCGACGGAAACACATCACACAGACCTTCTACGTCAGCAACACAACTCCCATGAGCCATCAAAACCACTCAAGTAACCATCCCATGGGTCCCACTGAGGTTTTATACCATTAAACCCTCAGATTCTCCCTTGATATGGGAAAGGGTGCATCTGGGAGGCTCTGGACGCTCCCACAACATGGGAATGCATGCGTCCAGGCTATTTTCCCCTCAAACCTGTGTTATTGTCGTCAGGACTTGAGCCACATTTTCAGGCCCAGAGCCTAGGTCATTGCCAAAACTCAATGCTAGGTTCAAAGATGAATTATAACATCGTAACAATGATACATTTGCAAAAAAATTGACAAAGTCTAGACAGGGCCCCTACTAGCCATGACAAGAATTTTATCAAACATATCACAAATATGTAATCTATAGTCTTAAACAACATATATGAGCATAATTTTCTCATACTTATCTAATAATCACTGACCTGTGAACTTTCACCTTTCTTTTCTCCTATTTTCCATTATTTTCATAGAAAAATGTGCCAAAAATGTCATTTTTCCGTTCCAAAGCCTTTGCCATTTTCCTTTAGCCATAATAACTAAATTGAACACCCACTAGGATGTTTTTCCCAACATTCAGCTTGGAATACATGACCCATCAATCGTGGTTATTATTTTTCCTTTATTAACTTTTATTACATGGAATTTTCTCTAGGGTTGTTACATCAATGCGGGTAGCTGGGTTTTAGTGAGTACAGGTAGAAACTGTAGGTTCTATGTGAGTGACCCTACTCGCTATAAAACCCATCAAGATCCATGAGAACTCACAGGTATTATAAGAGTCGTGATACACTACTTTCATCTTCCTCTTTCAATCCTTTGTTTGATTCTTTCTTCAACTCCTATTTGGGTGTGATTCCCAAATTTTCTCTTGTATTTTTGGGGTCCATCCTTCCTTCAAGTCATTGCATCTCCTCTTGCAAAGTTTAATTTTGCTTCCCGTGAAACCAAAAGACGTAGAATTTCAAATTATGCTCGTATGTGCATGGAAATGGATTTTATTAAAGGGTTTCAAATAGAAATATTTTTGACAAGTAAAACTATTCCCGTCCCTAGAAGCTAGACTATGTGATATTTTCTTTGCAATACAAATCTTGCTTTGAAACATGACACATTGCAGCTCATTTCCCTAGAGGGTTTAGGAAGAACTGGAAGCACCAACATAAATCAACATGGTGGGTTGGATCTTCAAAGGATCACGAGATAGTGTCAATTGTCAATGGTTCACCTCCACCTATAAATCCTTCAATTTTAGTGAAACACATACCTCATGAAACTCGAAAAGATCTTAAAATATAAAATCCAAAGATTGAGGAAGTTATCCCTCATGATTTGAGGCAAGAAAATAAAATTCATTCAGGTAACCAGTCTATGTCAAATTGGGTATATATGGTCAAATTAGCTAAGGGCTCAAAAAAAATTAGACCCCTCAAATCAATTTAACTAACAAAAATAAAAAGGACTCTGCCAAATAGAAAAGAAGTTTGGATGATGGAAATAGTGCAGAGTTTAGAAAAGGAAAAAAGTAGAGAAGAATAAATCCCCAACAACATCTCAACCAATGGTAGCAAGAAGCCAAGCTCATATACTATTTTAATTGTTTGTTGTTTTTGTTTCTTGTTATGTAACCAATTTGTGTGAATTTACTCATGTTAGAAATTTTGGAATGTAATTCCAATGGGTATTTTGTAGTGTAAAGTGTGGGTAGACATTATCAATCACAATTTTGAAATGAAGTTGCTAAAGAAATCCTACAATCGTTTGTCGTAAAATTCGACTATGGATTTTTATTAATACAAATATAGACATTTTTGTTAAAAGAATAAAAAATCCATGAAGTATGGGAGTAATATATTGTGCTCCACATAAAGCTAGTGTTTAATGAAAATATGTAAACCAATACTTTGGAAAAATTGCATAGTGAAACATTTTAATACCACATTCTAAGTCACAGGGTTCATTGAACTTGAACCTCTGATTTCAGAATTAGACGAACGTTAAGAAGAAGATGAGGTTTGTCCAAGTTTGTTGAACCTAAAAGACAAAATTTAATGAAAAATAAAATAAAAAATAAAAAATTGAGGTTAGAGAGTAGGTTTGATTTAGGAATTAATTTGAATAAAAAAAAGTTGAAAAAACAACCCGCTTAGGCGACATGTATTCTTCATTTCTCCATTGTATCTTGAGCACCCCTCACCACTACAATGTGTATGTATAGTGTAAACTCTTTAACATCCACTTTCCCCTCCCTATATGTAAACCCTCCTCTCAGGTCGTCACTTCCCTCACTACTACGTTTGAACCTCCCTTGCAATTCATTGCTTCCTATATGCCCAAACTCATACATATCATACTAAGATCATGTTGTTGCCTAGAAGCTAGCTCAACCAAAATTACCATAAGCTTCAAGCTTCCTAGGGGTACGTGCTTCTCTTAGTTTCTAAAGTATGTGTCTACATATGTATATAGTCAAACCTAAATCCGAACTTGATTCGAACTTCATTATAAAATTTGAGCCTGAATCGAATGTAACGGCGGGAAAACCGAAATCGTGTGACTTAGACCACGATTGATGATACCTAGAATGAATTGGATAATGCTATGTAAAAATTGTAAATGTGTGTTTTTATATTGATACGAGTTAATCCATATAATGTTAAACAATTGACCCCATGTGTAAATGATGCAAATATCTAGTAAGGATTGTTAGTGGGGAGTTCAATGTCAAGGACCAACTAATGGTATGTATGACGTAAATATATTTATATGGACCATGTAGTAATATTAACACTTTGAGGTCAAGTGAATTAAATATTAATGTTAAAATATAATATATAATGGTCTGATATGGTTGCAGAAAGAACAAGAGAGGCTATGATTCCACCATGTACGAAGAGGAAAAAGAGCCTACAGGAAAGTAAATCCTATATTGCGAAGTGACATCTTCAAATCTCATCTCTTTTATAGTATGTGCCTTAAATAAATCCATTCACCTCCTTTGACTTATTATAGACAATAATTCAATGCATTTAAGAGGTTGGTCGTGTAGGTGAACATGCAAATTGGGAAAGTTAGGAACCTATCACCCAGTATGCCTTTTTTTCTCTTTGAGAACCCAACATCAATCTTGTAGCGAAATCACAAAAAACATACAACACATTGGGATCTTTCTTTCCACCCCGAAGAGCACTAGAGGGAAGAATATCCCTGAGATGTTACTGAGTAGAAAAAGGGAAGGTCTTTCTTGTGTTGTGTGAGATAATGGAACATAGTGCCATAGCTGCTTGATCATTGACGACCATATGAGAATCAAGATTCCTAGAGTGCTATATAAGGAGAAAATTGGCTTAGCATGAAAGAAAATGGGTTGGGTTGAGAAATATTATTTCATAAATCAACCATGGTCACATTGTGACATAGATCGTCTCTTGGTTCAACGTCACATTAGGACAATGATGGTCCAACATCTCATTGTGACGATGATGGTCCAACATCTCATTGTGACAAATATTTTCTGAATATGAAAATAGGCATGGTAAACCATGACCAACCATTGTCCAATGTCGCATTATGCCAAAGATTGTCTCAATATAAAAATCAATCATGGTCAATTGTAGTCGAACGTCACATTGTGATAAAGATTGTGTCAATATGAAAATCAATTGTGGTTAGTCATGGTCAACCATGTTTATATTATGGTTTATAATATTTATCTTATGGTTTATATACCTTGTGTTTATAATATTTATCTCTTGGATTTAATATTATTCCCTTGGTTTTTTAGTATTAATCCCTTGGATTTATTAATCTAAGGGTTCATATTCCTAGGGTATAATATTATTCATAGGGTATATAATATTAATATTTGAGTTTAATATAAATCCATTGGGTTTATTATAATTATCAACCATGGTCTGACATCACATTATGACAATATTTTCTCAATATGAAAATCAACTAATGTCGCATTGTGACAAGGATTGTCTCAATAAGAAAATCAACCATGGAAAACCATGTTTCAATGCCGCATTGTGTCAAATATTGTCTCAATATGTAAATCAACCATTGTCCACCATGGTCAATAACCATTTTCACATTGTGATAAAGATTGTCTCTTCGTCCAACGTCATAATGTGACAACCATGGTCATCCATGGTCAACTATGGTCCAACGTCGCATTGTGAAAAATATTGTCTCAATGCGAAGATCAACCATGTTCAACCATTTTTGAACGTCGCATTGTGCCAAAGGTTCTTTCAATATGAAAATAAATCATGGTCAACCATAATCCAATTTCGCATTGTGACAAAGATTGTGCCAACATGAAAATCTACTATGGCTAACCATGTGTATTTTAGGGTTTAAAATTTTTGTCATATGGTTTATATACCTTGGGTTTATAATATTTATCCCTTGTGTTTAGTATTATTACCTTTGGTTTATAATCTCTTGGATTTTAAGTATTAATCCCTTGGATTTTTTATTCCCTTGGGTTTATAATATTTATCTTAGGGTTTATATACCTTGGGTTTATAATATTTATCTTAGGGTTTATATACCTTGGGTTTCTAATATTAGTCACTTGGGTTTATAATACCTTAAGGTTTTAGAACTAATCCCTTGGGTTTATAATATCAATATTTTAGGTTTATTAATCTAAGGGTTCATATCCCTAAGGTATAATATTATTCATAATGTTTATAAATATAATCATATGGTTTAATAAAAATTACTTGGGTTTATAATCCCTTAGGTTTTTAGTACTAATCCCTTTGGTTTCATATTCCCTTGGGTTTATAATATTTATCCTAGGGTTTATATACCTTAGGTTTATAATATTAATCCATTGGGTTTAATATTATTCCCTTGGGTTTATAATACCTTGGGGATTTTAGTGTAAATCCATTTGGTTTATTATTTCCTTGGGTTTATAATATTAATCACTTGGGTTTATTAATCTAAAAGTTTATATTCACAGGTATAGTGTTTTTAATAGGGTTTTTAATATTAGCCTTTGAGTTAAATATGAATCCTTGCATTTTTAATATAAATAATTAAAAAAACAATATTTGTATCAATAAATATGTATATTAAAAACTGTTTATAAAAACAATATTTATATTAATAAAACAATATCAATAAATAATAATAATAATAATAATAATTAGTTAATTAGCCCCAAGGGTTAGCTCAACTGGTTGAGTCCTCGCTGCTAAGAAATTTGCAAATTAGGTGGTCACAAGATCAAATCTCCTTGACGCTCTTGGGGTTAGGCCTCGTATGTATGGCCGACGGTCAAACCCCCTCGGGAGGGTCTGCCTAGATTTTCCGACCGTGGAAATAGCAAGTACATATGTGTGCGGGCACAATGTGTTCATGAACCACTTAGAAAAATAATAATAATAATAATAATAATTAATATTTATATTTATATTAATTAACAATATCTATATTAATTAATCGTGTAGTCTAAAAGACCCACAAAATAACCAAGAAATTCCAGTAAGATTATGAAAGATTCCAATAGATTTTTTTGAAAATATGAGTTACTGTTGCCAAAATTCAGAATTTTGGGTGCCCTAGGGGTTTTTTATGGTGCTAAATCCATTTCCACCATAAAAAAATGATTCAAATACTCCAACTAGATTTTTTAATGTTTTTTTACCAGATTCCAACAAAAAATTGTCGTTCGAACTATTTTGTTGCGTCGGTAAACAATTCTTTAATTAATATTTAATTAACACTATTTATATTAATAAAAGAATATTAAAAATTTAGTTATTTGTTATTATTTTTCATTAATTATTTATGAGTTAATTAATTATTAATTATTAATAATTAATAATTATAATTTAATGGATTAATTCATTATTTAATGAATGAAATAAAAAAGAATTATTTATTTAATGAATTAATTAATAACGAATAAAAGAAAAATGAACGGATCAATTATTATTATCATTAATTAATTAATAATGCTATTAAATTTAATTTACCATAAAAATAATAATATTAATTAATAATATTAGTAATCATAACAATCCTAA